>JAPXFQ010001786.1:0-600000 GCA_028564705.1 Apricaphanius iberus
CCCAAAAAAATACACCCCCCCACCCAACACCATCCCCCTAACCAGACAGTAGCCAAAATTTCTGTCTAATATTAAATAAACAAACATTGCCGCTCCGCCAAACCTGTTTTATTTAATAATTTTACCACGTTTGAATACACTGCCTCTGTTTTTAGCACCCCTCAGATTTTATGTGTCACAGTTTATAGGCCTCCGAAAAGGAATGCACTTTTTATTCCAGAATTTTCAGAGTTTTTATCAATTTTACACAACTCTTATGAGAGGATAATTTTTGCTGGTGATTTTAATCTACATATAGATAACCTTTTAGATCCTTTATCAACAGATTTTTTAAATATTTTAAATTATATGGATTTTAGCCAACATGTCATGCAGCCGACTCACAACAGAGGACACAACCTGGACCTGGTCATCACGTATGGCCTGTCCACCAGTGTGTCCTCTGTTGTTGACTTGGCTGTCTCTGACCACTACTGTGTGTTTTTTAATATCACCAGTTTTATCCAATCAGAGACCTCTGTGAGAACTGTCAGGAAGCGTCATCTAACCCCTGAAGTGGCTGCAGGTTTTCTTGAAGTTTTTAAAAAATTTCCTCCTATACCTTTACCTGCCCCCTGTGATTTTATCGTTAATGATTTTAACAGTAGGCTTAAATCTGCTCTCAACCTGCTGGCTCCAATTAAAGTTGTAAACCCTCATTCAAAACGTACAGTACCGTGGAGAAATGCAGCTATTAGAAAATTAAAGAGGAGCTGCAGGGTGGCAGAAAGGAAATGGAGGAAAAAATAAAATCACAATAAATCATCAGATATACATAGAACATCTCAGATTATATAATAACGCTTTAAGAAATTCCAGAAATACATACTTTTCCAGAATCATCTCAGAACATAAAAATAATCCTAAAATTCTGTTTTGCACCATTGACAACATTCTACATCATAATTCTAATACTTTACAGAAAACCCCCTCAAACACTCTATGTGAGGAGTTTGCAGACCACTTCAGAGGGAAGATAGAGTGTCTGCCTTCACCAGAGGAAACACTGGACAGTTTTGTCCTGGTAGAAGCTGGGACCCTTGATAAAGTTTTCTCCTCAGTGAGGCCCACCACAAGTGCTTTGGACCCGATTCCCACCAGGTTTTTTAAGCAATTTTATGGTTCTTTTAAAGATGAGATTTTAAACTTTATGAATTGCTCCCTTCAGACGGGATTTTTTCCTGCTGCCTTTAAAGCGGCGGTAGTGAGGCCCCTGCTGAAGAAGAGCAATTTAGATTTTAATGATTTAAACAACTACCGACCAGTATCTAACTTACCATTTTTAAGCAAAGTTTTAGAAAAACTTGTTTTTATTCAACTTAATGATTTTATTAACGCTCATAATGTCCTAGAGAAATTTCAGTCTGGTTTTAGGATGAACCACAGCACAGAGACGGCGCTTTTAAAGATTTTAAATGATTTTAGATTAAACTATGATGCTAAAAAGGTGACAGTGTTGGTTCTTCTGGATCTAAGCGCTGCCTTTGATACAGTAGACCACACTATTCTTTTAACTCGTTTAAAACAGATCGGCCTCTCTGGTGCTGTTCATAAATGGTTCACATCCTACCTCACAGACAGGACTTTTACGGTAAGTTTAGATACCTGTTCCTCTAAGGTCCATAAGATCACTTGTGGTGTTCCCCAGGGTTCAGTTTTAGGCCCAGTGCTTTTTAACCTGTATATGCTCCCTCTTGGCAGTGTTATCAGGAGACATGGAGTTAACTTTCACAGTTATGCTGATGATACACAGTTGTACATCTCCATGTCTCCTGATGACACACGGCCAATGGATTAACTTTTTAACTGCATTTTAGGTATTAAATCCTGGATGGCAGAAAACTTTCTCCAGCTCAACCAGGACAAAACTGAGGTTTTAGTTATTGGTCCTGAGGCTCAGAGAGAAAAACTTTTACCAAAACTACAATCATTGTCTTTTAATCCTTCTTTACAAGTGAAGAACCTGGGTGTGATTTTTGACTCTGAGCTGACTTTTATCCCTCACATTAAAAACATCACCAAAATAGGTTTTTATCACCTAAAGAACATTACCAGAGTCCGCCCCATTCTCTCTCGGGCCAATACGGAGACGCTAATGCATGCTTTAATCACCAGTAGAATTGATTATTGTAATGCCCTGCTTTCTGGTCTTCCCAAAAAGACTACCTCAGGTTTACAGCTTTTACAGAATTCAGCAGCTCATGTCCTGATGAAGACTAGGAGGCAGGAGCATATTACACCGGTCTTAGAATCACTGCATTGGCTCCCCGTACGTTTTAGGATCGATTTTAAGGTTCTTTTAATGGTTTTTAAGTGTCTTAATGGTCTTGGGCCTTCGTATCTGTCAGAAATGCTTTTACTGTATGAACCCTCGCGGTCTCTGCGCTCCTCTGGCAGCCGTCTCCTTGTCATCCCCAAAGTCAGGACACAGACTCATGGTGAGGCGTCTTTCCAATATTATGGCCCTCACCTCTGGAACAGGCTGCCAGAGGATCTCAGGGCCGCAGAGAACGTTAATGTTTTTAAGAGCAGGCTCAAGACTCACCTTTTTAGCTTAGCCTTTAACTAATTATTATTTATTAATATATTTTTAATCGCTCAGCATGTTTTACCTGATTTAATTTTTAGTTTAGCTTTTAACTGTTTATTTATTAATCTGCTTTGCATTTTTTATTATTTGTTTTACACTTATTGTTTTATACTTTATATACTTTACATTTTATTAACTTTATATTTTAATGTATTTTAATCTTTCTTGCCAGTGTTTCCTCTCTGGGGGAGCCCCCTGCATCGGGGGCGGTAGTTGGCTGTGGCTGCCTGGGTGCCCCCCAGGTAGCGCTTGGGTGGAGGTGGGGGTACCAGCCCTCCTTCCTCTGGGCGCCCTGGGTCGGAGCCTTGGCTGCTGCTGTTGATCTGCTGCTGCTGATGCAGATGGCTCCCATGATGGCATTTCCTGGCTCATCTGTACTCAGCCCGCTTTTTGTAGCTTCTAAGTGTGTGTGTGAGTGAGTATGGCTGATGGGTTGGGTTGGGAGGTGGTTGTATTTGCATTGATGATTTTATTTTTTAAGGGGGGGGGGGTTGTAGGGTTATTTTAAATCTGTAAAGCACTTTGAGTAACCTTCTTTGTTTGAAAAGCGCTTTATAAATAAAGTTTGATTTGATTTGATTTGATTAGAAGCGCAAGGGAGCTCGGTGATGCCAGGTGCGACAAGTTTAGGGCTGATTAGGACGAACGAAGCGAGTTTAAAGCGTGGCCCTGCTCCTGAACTTAAGTTAACTTTGTTAACTACATTTAATGTTGCACCTCAAAGTAAACTGCTCGTTTTTCTATAATCCCGTCTCCTGCCCCCCTCCCCCGCTCCCCTCCTCTCCCCTCACCGTTAGTGCAGCACCTCTCTGACTGTTTGGGAAAAACAGGGTTGTGCCTTACCCAGGGTCCGACAGAGAATTTGAAGTGCACCAAGTACCACAATGAAACTGTGCTTCATTAAGGGCTCAGACGTTTTGTTTATTTACATACTTTTTTGTAAAACCAGAGTTTATAAAACTTACTTCAGGCGCTAAATCTACCTGGTTTAGACAGAGCCAATGCAGGCTTTAGATGGAGCCCAAACCAATACAGCTGATCCAGCAAGCAATCTTTCCAGCCCAGTATATAGGGGTGTATTCAGACCTACACTGTTTGGTCCACTTTAAATGGACCAGAGTTCGTTTGGAACGGTGGTCCAGACCTTTTATGCAAGTGTGAATACACACAAACAAATCCTGCTGTGGATCAGAGAACTGGACCGAGACCACCTAAAAAAGGTGGTCTCGGCCCCCTTCAGGTCTGAATACAAACACTCTCAATCCGAACCAACTACACCATAAATGCGCCTTTTTGTCATATCATTCATACTCTTTAACCCAGCCATTTGACTCGCTGCGCCACAAATCAATATCCTGTATACTGTAGTGAATTTTGTTAATTCCTGATCTTGTGTCTTCTGTTTAATCATGCTGCTGCCAGCGTATCGGGGATCAGAGTGCGCAGAACGCATTGTTTCCTTCTGTTTACTGCAGGCATTCGCTGTTCTAAAATTTTCAAACACAGCATTGCGAAACTTGCATTGCATGAGCTGCTCTCACACGCAATTTTCGGGAGATCATGACACAGACAGGACAGTTTTGTCAGAATAAACAACTGAGCAGAAAAATAAACAGGACAGGACATTAACTTCAGTCTTAAGACTCCTGCTCTTACCACTCATCGCTCAGTCATTGTCCCAACCTTGCCTCTGATCGTAACCATGCATCAGTTCAACAAACCACATCACCACACATCTTGAAAACTCTGATCCAGTCCGCCTGCACAGTCTCTCTCCGACTTCATTCTGCCGCATTTCTCGCTGCTGGCTATTAGCCCCGGCGCTAACTCCTCCAACACACGTGGATGTGTTGACAAAATATAGTCCACTTGCAAAAATTAACAGTCTGAATACAAACCGCACCAAAGAAAGAAAAAATAGTTTGCCTTTAGTCCGGACCAAAGGACTATTCTGGTCTGAATACGTCCTTAAAAAGCTGTTGGTGTTGTTTGCACCCGTTGAACATTCTGAGATGCGACGGATCAACCAAACAATGCTGTTATAAGATTACATAAGCAGTATATAAATGATTAACACACATTAGCATTGTGGGTTCATATCCAGGGTCTTTCTGCATGGAGTTTGCATGTTCTCCCCGTGCATGCGTGGGTTCCCTCCGGGTACTCTGGCTTCCTCCCACAGTCCAAAAACATGACTGTCAGGTTAATTGATCACTGTAAATTGTCCTTAGGTGTGAGTGTGTGCATTGTTGTTTGTCCTGTCTGTCTCTATGTGGCCCTGTGATGGACTGGCGACCTGTCCAGGGTGCACCCCGCCTCTCGCCCTTTGACAGCTGGAGATAGGCACCAGCACCCCCGCGACCCATTAAGGATTAAGCGGTTAAGAAAATGGATGGATGGATGGATGGACACATTAGCATTAGCATGTAGCTACTTCTCTGTCCATCAGGCGTCTTTGTTGTTGGAAGTGATCCAGCTGCTGTTCTTTAGGAATGTAGAATAAAGTCCTAAAATCTACGCAACCAAATGGGTGTTTTTAAAAAGACATTTTAGAAAGTAAAATTCCAACAAAAAAAGTGGAGTGAATGTGCTTGCAACTCTACCAGAGGTAAGGTGCTCTTTCTGCGGGGGCAGTGTGGACGCCTCTAGCAGTAACCTATTGACTTAAATGTGTCACTATTTTACCACGCAGTCGTTTTCCAGGACAGAAACTGCGTCAAAGAGCAAGATATAGGAGGATTACTCAAATGAAAAGTACTTTATCAGATGATCCAGAAAGCTACTCTTGCGGGGGTTTTTTTTACTAGTAAACTGCACTACCAGATGTCTGAAAACTCCAAAAACTTGATTTTGCATAGTATAGCACTTCAATAATTTTGCAAAAACCTCTATATTTCTGTTTCTTTTCTATAATCATAGGGTGCTGAGTGTACATTAATGAGAAATAAAATTAACCTTACTTATTTTAGCAAATGGCTACACGAAATAAAGTGAAAATTTAAAGGGGTCTGAATATTTTACGTGTCTACTATATAGGACAGTCAGTTGATGGGGCTATAATGTGAGCTCACACAGCAATTCTGTCATGATCCTGGGCTGTTTGGGATTTCTTTTTTCATCAGAGATTGTCTTTTGGTTATTTCCTTGTTTATTTATTTCAGTGCAGATCATGCTTTTTAAGTTCATTCCTTCATACATAGTTCCTTTGTTTGTTTTTCATTATTTATCTTTTGTGCATGTTAAGTTTAAAATGAGTGTTTAGGGATGCAATTTGAAGTGGAAACAATCTTAAATTTGTACCAGGCTTTTACAACAGTCATAAATACCAAGCTGTGTTTAGAGGAGGAACTGATAAATTGCAGCAGTTGTGTTGAAACAGGAAGAAAGATAGTTTAGGGCAAGACCACTATAAAAGTGGGGTGTCTGTAAATCATTTTGGGTGAGAAGCAGAGTGGGGGGAGTATGTGATTCTTTGGCACACGATGAATGTTTACGTACTGGGAGTGACCATGTCATGTGATTCTTTTTTTCTTTGTGTTCAATAAAAATAGATCAGCCCTGTTTAGTCAGCGCGCACATTTGGTGAGCCCGTCATTCAGTTGCGTCTCATAACAAACAGATCTGGTTGTTTTTGTTGTCTTTTCTGCTTTATTTCTGGAATAGATATCATTCTTCCGACCCTGCTGAGGACCGCTGGATCCTCAACCGTGAACAGAGCTAATTGACTGTTTGGGAGTTAATCTACAATAGAGGAACATTTTAATATAGAATTTAGTTATCCAGCAAATGATACCACTTTTTTCAAACAGATACCATATCGACACTTGGATCTGAGTACTTGCCGATTCTGACTACCAATGCCGATACTTCTGCTGCACAAAGAACTATGCAATGAATTGGAAGACAGGTTTTATTTTTTTATCTCTGCTTATTATAACAAATGATGGTTAAACAGATAAAAAAATTATAAACATGATCACAAAACTAAAATTTCATTTTTTGTGAAATTATTGCAGTTTATACATTTTAAGTATCATTCATGGTATATGTCAACTTTAACTGATACGAGTACATCACAACAATATTGGCTCGATACCCGATACCAGTTTGGCATCCCTATGTTAAACCTTCTTTCTTTGTGTATTTTCTATTTCCTTTTCAGCTTCCTCCATGTTTATTTGCCTCATTCCCTCAATCTGCCTGTTTTGCTGAGCCCTTCCTTCACACATGGAACCAGTTGTAATCAAGACTCTCAGTATTTAAGCCCCTCTCCTTCAGTCACTCTCTGTTAGAGCTTTCTGTTACCTGCCATTATTTGTGTTACAAGTTCTGTGTCACATCCAGTGATTGACATTTTTTTTATGATTTCATTTTTTAATTCCTATTTTTTTCTCTTCATCTCTGCATTTGGGTACATCATTACTGGAGACATGATGAATGACTTCTTATAATCCCTCTTATTGTCATGCCAGTATTGTAACCAGTGCTTTAACCCCTTAAAGCTGTATTCCGTAGAATATTTGAATTTATTAAAGTTGAAATTCTCAAGAAAATCATAGTGGAAGTGAAAAATTGAGATTAAAAGAAAAAAAAATATGAATTAAAACACATTATAGATATACATAAAACATAAACATAAATAGTAACTACTAACTCTTATTTAGACCGACTCAGGAATATATGATTTTAACTGTCTCTATGTGCCTTGTTTTTTGAAGCACTAGGGATGCACTTTAGGATTTATATATATATATATATATATATATATATATATATATATATATATATATATATATAATATGTGATGACTGACATGTGGTATGTAGTGTGTGATTGAGTAGTGTCCCTGTGAAATATGTGCTGATTGATTGTACAGTATTGTCTTTGAAATAAGCTACAATAATGTGCCATCTAAATTGCCCTTTGGGGATAAATAAAGTGATTTTCAATTTTGAATTGAATTTGAACTATTGACTTTAGACCAACTAGTGGTATCTGTAATAACAGATCATTGAAAGTGAAATGTCACTGTAGGAGATGTGCCCCCAAAAATGCTGGCTAGCAGAATTAAGAGGTTAAACAATTTCCCTGACTTGGATCAGGACTTGTCTGATGGTGGGTCCTGAACCAACGAACTAAAGCTACAAATGCCATCAGTTTATAGCTAGCTTGATCAGATCAACAGGTTGTTTGCCTCTAAAAAAGTTACTTCAAGCTGATGATACACAAAATTACATTTATTACATTTATTTTTTATTTTATTTTAAATAAATTGCAATAAAATGCATTCAATTCATGTCAATCAGCACCAGTACAAATGTCTGTATTTCTACTTCCTAATCAATGTTGAGAAGGTCATGTTGGGCAACGAAATTGCTATGCAATGATCCCAGTGCATGTATTAACCTTAGGGGACAGTAGGGTAATTTGTGCCAAGGAGCAAGGAGTGCTAACCCTCATATCTACAAAACCAAAGAAGTTGGTGATATGACCAGATAATTTTGAAGAGACATCCATTTCACGTATCTTCCAAAGAAGGGAGACATATGGCTCCAGAAATAAGCACATTAAAGCTCAAAAAACATTTTCTTTGCCCTCCAAAGTAAAATTTCTACAATCAAGATTATTATTTTTTTAACAATAATAAGCAACTTTATAAACAATTCACATATGTTTTAGTGCTTGAGTAAGCTGTATCATGAGTTTATACAGTTTGCATGATGCTAGCTCAAAACACCTATGGGTTGCATTTTTTTTATTCAAAACAGTGGGCTTGGGGTAATTTGTACCAAAGGGTCTGGGTCAAGTTGTGCCACTGGTTTATGATTAGTTACTATACATTACTTCGTTGTATGGTTTTTGTTGTCACTGTTCAATGTATTCTTATATTTGATCACTCAAACTAAGTTAAATTCTTAGTTTTAGATGAAAATACATTGTATTTATTTACCTGCAAAGTTCACAATAACAAAGGCAACAGCAGACAGATCTTTGACATCATCATCATGTAGCATCTATGTCGTATGTTGAAGGAGATCAATGTAAAAAATTTCTAAAGCAAAATTGTAAGAAGTCTGTAGATGGAAAGGCCATCTTTACACTTAAGCCAGGTGTACACTGTGCGATTTTTCAGTCACGGGTCTTCAGCTCCGGCTCACACTGTACGAGTGAATTGCAAGGGTTAAAAGTTCACTGCTCACGACTCATGTGCTCACACTGTACGAACCGCTGTTCGGATGCGTCCTGACTGCTCTCACTGCACGACACGACAGACCCGGAAGCAGAAAAAGAACACGGGTGTGAGATGCGTGTCTGACCCGGAACTGTAGAAGCAGACGAAAAACACTGGAGTGAAGATGCGTGCCTGAGAATTGCGAGGATGTGCTCAAAAGACAAACGCGCTGCCCTGGCAATCTTTGCCGTTTTTCTGTGTGGAAACACCGTTCGTTTATGTCAAAGACCAGAAGTACTTCCACGGTAACGATGGTAACACGCATACGCAGTATGAGAAATAGCTCGTAGCATTGCTTCCACAGTGCGTGTCATTCACGAGGGGCGACTAGGATTTCAAACAGGTTTGATTTTCTTGCGACCGATCGGGAGCTGGTCGTGAGGTGTAAATTGCCTGTCGTTAGCCAATGTACACTACATGATGCAACACGCACGATTAAGACAAAAGTTGGCACGATCCAGACGAGTGACAAATCGGCTCAAAAACGGTCCAAAATCGCACAGTGTATGCGTGGCTTTAGAGAGAATGTTTGGAGTCATCTAGTAATGCACCGGGACTGATACCCATTATAATGTACTCATTAAAGTGAACCAATACCAACTGAAACTGATTTAATTAGGGAAATCCAACAAGCCCCAGTGTTAAACATGGGAGGAGCTGTCTGACAATTAACAAAATTGGCTCAGCCAGAAATGACAAGTCTTGCTGTAAATAGAAGAAAAACCTAACAGCTGTACCCGTTAACTGCTTTGTGCTTCCATGTGTACAGATTTGGGACAGTGGATAATCTAAAGGATAACCTACGGCAGGCAGCATGTAGTTCAAGCTTTAAACTAAAACATACATAAAAATAATCTTAAGAAATGTAATACATTTCTTCTCTATGTTCTTCTGATTCTATTGATAGTTATTTGATATTTTCCAAGAGAACTACAAAGAACTACACTTTCACAACACACAAGAATAGCTATATAAATACAACAAAGTCGCTGAAAAGCTCTTGGCACCAATTATCTATTCATGATAACCTCAGGCCAAGAATATGTCTGTAGACACCAATGTCCCCACACGTGTGAGAGCATGCAACTGCATATATAGTTTCCCGATGCGAATGTTGATAGCTTGTGTAAGGGGCTGTTAATCCATCCTAGAGTAATTGACGGAGACATGAAGGAGGTCAGGGATTCATGCGTCCAGAGGGCCCCAGAACCCAGGAGCCACAGACGGACTCATCCGAACACCAAAGCGCTTGGCTTTTCCGATGCAGGTCCAACGGCCGCTGTACCACCACAGCCCATGGAGCCCAAGGCCGCCCCCCCACCCCATCCCAGAGGGAGACCTAAACCCAACCCGACATTCGGACTGCAATCACAACAATAGACACTAGACACCTAGGTTGAGTTCAGCATCCCCTTGCACACCCTCCCCCCATCCAGGCACACCCCATAAAGCAGAGCACCTGTGCCAGATAGTAACCACCACCCCGCCAGCAAGGGAGGCCCCTAACGCCACCTGCTCATCAAGGGCCCCTGTGCTGAGGTAGGAACCCAGTGCACCACTGGCTCAAATACACTGGCAACATACCCACCGAGACCAGGAGAGGAGTGAAGCCCCGGGCAGCCACCCCCCCAGCTACTGCCGCACGATGGCCCAGCAAGCAACCAAACCCAGCTCCCACACATATCAGTCCTGCACCTCCACTACTCAGCCAGTCCACCGTGGAGCCATACTGACATCGTCTAATTGTCTGACCTAGTCAAGTGCCTTTTCAGAAAATGTCTGCAATAGGACTAGAAACAAGTGATTTGATTTTTGGGGTGATCTAAAAACCTGGAGGTGGGGGCTGAGCTGCCTTGGTGCACACTTGTGCTCTCTTAGTCATTTTCTAGCTTACTATTCTTACTTACACCACTAGGCCATGTGTTATTAAATTCACCATAAGTGTAGGTACTTGCTAAAGTACCAATATACAGTATGTTGGATGTTCAGTAACTGTGTGCTGGGAGTATGGGTGTGTCCTTTGTTTACTTTCTCTGCAGGGGTGCTACTGGCAGTGGCTGCAGCAGGTGACTTCAATTAAGCCTCATCAACCTGGCAGCATTTAAGGGGAGCTGGAGCACCAGACTGACGCCAGATGATGCCACTATTCAGCGTGGTGAATGGCCACTTTTCCTGCGCCCCAGTTGTTGCCTTGTGTTCTTGTTATTTGCGTCCTCAAGTAATCCTGTCCTCCTCACAGACCCATTTCCTGGATTCACTCAGCCCACTTACCTCCTCTTAGTTCTCTTCATAATCAAGCCCAAGTAAGACCCACTCTCTTAAGAACTGTTCTCCTGGTCATTTCTATTATTAATTATATCACTTACCTGTCTTTCCTCCATTGCTCGGTGTCCGGTCCGCTGTCAGTGTCCCAGCTCCAAGTTCCATCCCTGTGTTCCAGTACACAGTCTCCTGCAGTCTTCTGTTCATTGAGTTCACTCTAACCATCTAATTAACCTCTTAAAACTTAAGTGCTGTCTGGAGTTGTTGCTGCCTGTAGAATCAGCAAAACACCAACATGACAATAAAACTGTAGAGGAAGGGCCAACTTGAGCTGAACTGAATGTTTCCAGCTTGGTAGCTGACCTGCATGACTGTGTAGCTTGGAAATCCATCTGTTTTCCCTGATCCATCCCATTGCTCTTCTATTAGTGATGGTGAGATGAAGCCCCATGAGGCATTGAACCACTTGAGCCAATTAGTTCAAGAAAGGGTTCTGTTCATGGGGCTTCAGGTGAATGCAAACCCCTCTACTGGCCAGATACATAATCACAGGCAGCTAGCCACTTAACGTGTGATGCATTAAAGTTGTAAGTCTGCTGTGGCTCTTGAGAATGACTGAGTTCCAAAAAATTATTTATCCACATAAAATGTTACAAATGTGAATAATAATATTTTTGAAGATATTGTATCCATAAATTATCCAAAAAAATTGTAATATCAAATGTTATGGACGGTTGTGAAATTATGTTTTTCTGTCATTTAAGGCAAAAGACATGGGCTTAAGCAGGTGGAGAAAAGTGAAAATGCTTGTGGAATAGGAGTGGACTGAAATGATTGTATAACTTGGACAATGATGTACAGAACAGTGGAAAATGTATTCATTTTTATTCAATAGTAGTTTCTTAACAGTTTTTTGTTTTAAGCTATTCATTTTTTATTTTTTTTGGACACCACCTCACCAGCCTTCGAAAACACTCTTTCACAAGGCACAGAAGATGCAGGCGTACACAAAAACACAAGAGCTATAGATTATAGAAATTGGGGTACAGTAATTTTGCTTTTCCCGATATTCTAGGGGGGGTTTCAGCCTGCTATTTGGCTCCTTATTCTCATGCAAATGATGGTAACATCTTAGCATGGATGAGGTGGTGTTATTGTACCCAATCTCATTGGAACACAATAAACACCTCACCTTTAAATAAATAAAAAGCTGTAAAAAATATACAGCTCTTAATAAGCAAATCTAACTTGTCTGAAATAATGTTAGATTGAGGTTACCTTATTATGAGTAATTAGGTTAAAATGTTCACACACAGATGAAATCCTCCTCTTCCTAGCTGGCTTATTTTTCTCTCTCTCCTGGGACACACATCCCGCGAATGTGTAAACGTTTTGACCATGCAACGCGTTTTTTCTCCTATGACAGTGGCCACACATCATGCGCGTGATGCACAGCTCGAGGGAGTTATGTGCGCTACCTGAAATAGAATCTTCCTATCTTTTGAGGTGCGCGTCGAGCGTAGGTCTTGTCTTTGAGAAGAAATACATTTAACTTCTCCTTTGCAGCGCAAAAAACGCAGCATGTGTGGCATCCTGCCACTGGCAGGTCTTGCGTTGCGCAACACTGTGGTTATGCAGGAGCTCGCGCGTATCCACGCATAGATGTGTCCCACTCTCCTAAACCTTTAAACTGTTAATCTGTTTCTTTACGCACAAAACTATCTCCAAATTATATGAACTCTAACCAAGCACTCCTATCTAAACTCTTTCCAAACTCCAAACTGACTGCAACTCACCAACACAAACCCACATTTTGAATGGAGCCTGAGGGGTTTTTATTGCTGTCAAACCACTCAACAAACTGCGAACCGCTTCCCGAAGCGGTCACGTGGCACTGCCACCAGCGGGGCTTCAGACGTCATCGTTTTCGGCTCCTCCCCTAAATGAAGCAGGCCTTGATACGCGCTTTGCGGAAACGCCCCCTCCACTGCTCGAAACACGCTTCGTGGCCTCGGCGCACATCGTAACATCACTACTGAAGGAGATTAGTGACTGCAAAGTAGTGGTGAGCGAGAGTGTAGCTAGACAGCATAGGATGGTGGTCTGTAGGATGAAACTGATGATGAGGAAGGTGAAGACAATAAAGACACAGCAGAGGACCAAGTGGTGGAAAAAGAAGGGTGTTCAGGGAGTTGACACAGGCTCTTGGTGGCAATTAGCTGCTCCCTGATGACTGGACAGCTACAGCTAATGTGATTAGGGAGATAGGTAGGAGGGTACTTGGTGTGTCATCTGGAATGAAGAAAGTAGATAAGGAGACTTGGAGGAACGATGAATTCCAAGAACATATACAGAGAAAAAAGTTAGCTAAGAAGTGGCGCACTACAGCTCCTAACCAGTTCCTAGGTGCACGCTGCGGACATTTTGGGGTGGGAGGAGGCCGCGCGGAGAGGCGTTGTTGCTGAAATGACGTAATTTGGCCGCGTGGAGCCGTGCGGACCTCGCGGACGCGGCAAGCATAAACCAAGCTTAAGAGGACCAAGGAGAGCAGACAGGAGTAAAGTGAGATTCATTGCATGGTGAAGGTAGAGGTGGCAAAGGCCAAACAAAGAGTGTATGATGAACTGTATGCTAGGTTGGACAGTAAGGAGGAAAATAAGGATTTGTATAGGTTGGCGAGGCAGAGAGACAGAGATGGAAAGGATGTACAACAAGTAATTGTGATCAAGGACAAGGATGGAAATGTACATGTGCCAAGAGTGTGATGGGAAGATCGAAAGAGTACTTCGAAGAGCTGATGAATGAGGAAAACGAGAGAGAACGTAGAGTAGAAGAGGTGGATGTTGTGAATCAGAACGTAGCTGGATGTTCTGGATCAGAACGTAGCTGAAATTAGTAAGGATGATGTAAGGAAAGCTTTTAAGAGGATGAAGACAGGGAAGGCAGTTGGTTCTGATGATCGATCTTTAAGAGCAAGGGAGATGTACAGAACTGTGGCAACTACAGAGGAATAAAGCTAATGAGTCATACAATGAAGCTGTGGGAATGAGTGTTGGAAGCTAGGCTTCAAGCAGAAGCGGGCATTTGTGATCAGCAGTAAAGGTTAATGCTAAAAAGAGTTCTACAGATGCAAATTTTGCTTTAAGGATGCTGATGGAGAAGTACAGAGAGGGTGAGAGGGAGCTGCATTGTGTCTTCGTAGATTTAGAGAAAGCATATGATGTTGTTGGAGCTTTGGTATTTCATGAGGCAGTCTGGGGTGGCAGAGAAGAATGTATGAGGTCTTGTTTCCTACTTCTCAAGAGTGCAGATGTGTTTTCAGCTTGCTCTTGCTGCTTTCCTCTTTAATCAATTTTTTCATCAATTTCTAATTATTTTTAATCATTATTTTTTGACACGTCTTGGATATGATTTTATTCTGTTCTTTTAAGTACACCAAGACTTTTTAATTACTTTTATGCCTTTTATTACAACTCATCTGACGAGCCAGCGGTGACAATCTTGTCAATATGGCTGAGGGAGTAATACAAACATTGACTTATGCACACTGTCGGATATATCAACAAGAAATACGCTTACTCCTGGACAAAATTTGTGCCTTGGAGACAGAAAAGGGACTTCATGACATGCTCCGAATGGAATCCAGTAAGAAGACTAGAAAAACTGATACTTCCTAAGTGATACTAACTAAATGATATCATAACTTTCCCGAAACTTAACGGACAACTTAGTGTTAGACGAAAGCAAAAAAACAAGCTGGTAAAAATGGACATGGAATAAAGTTAACAAACAGATATTTACCTCTCTCAGAAGATGAGAATAATGAACAGAGAGAATCAGAGAGAAATAGAGAACAAGAAGTCAAAACAGAGATGGAGAGAAAAACTGTGCTAAGTGTCAAGGACAGAGATACCCTGGTGCTTGGAGACGGAGCCATATCTAATATAAACATGGACAGAATTGTCACAAGCAGCTATCTGAGTGCCACACTTTCTGACATCACAGATGTTCTAAATAAGGAAATTACAAATAACCCTGGGATTAAACAAATGGTAATACATGTTGGTGCAGTGGACGTAAGAAATAAACTGAAATCTTGAAAGACTTTAATAAACTTTTTGAGAGACTTGATTGTCTGGACAAAGAGGCAATACAAATTTTCATCAGTGGACCTCTTCCAAACATCAACGGAAGGATGAACAAATTATCATGGCTCTTTCAATTGAATACATGGTTGTCTAAAGTACTGAGAACTTTAATCTTTCCTGGCATCGCAATGATCTGTTTAAAGCAAATGGCCCACGTTTGAGCAGAGGTGGAGTGAGACGACTGACAGATAACCACCTCCATGTTCTACAGAGTCAGGGAAGGCCAAAGCTGCAGGAGAGAGCAGAGAGGAGCGAAATAAGAGCTTGAGGCTCGCCAGCAAAGGCTTGGCCTGCATCCCCGACAAAGATTCAGTCTGAGCAGTGTCATCAGCATTTCCAGCATCTACAGCAAAGTATTCAGCCACAGCACCACCATCTGCGCCAAAAGTAATGGACCCAGCACCAGCTGCATTACCTGCCCTGCATCACAGGGAAAAAACTCACCTGCAGCACCACCTGTATCTCTTGGGAAAAACTCAGCACTGTCTGCATCAACAGGAAATGATTCAGCCACAGTAGCAGCATCACCTGCATCTGAATCTCAGGGGAAAAACTCAGCTGCAGCACCACGTGCATCAACATTAAATAATTCAATCTTCTATTCCAGCACCGTCCTGGAACCCAACTGCTACATCTACAACTTCCAGAGACTTTTCAGTATCGTTCGTGTCTCCAGAGTCACCTAAGAGATTTCCCAACCACTTTGAAAACTTGGTACAATATGGGATTAAAATGGTTCCCCTCACTCCAGTCATGTCAAAATCAAAGCCCTTGTCCCCAAAGAAGTGTCGTGCCCCAATCCTGCCTTTTTCACCAACCAAGGTCTCCCCAGCTCAGCCCCCACCACCGGTGCCCACAGCTGTTACCTCAAGCAGCTTCACTGCTGCTGTCTAGGACGTTAAGGGCCTCTGCGTTGCTACTATGCATAGCAAACTCAAAACCAACCAGAGGTCCAGAGAGGGAGCGTGCTCTCCTAAAACAATCAGTACTGTCAGACCAAGTAGATTAGATAACAGAGGGACAGTCAGACTGAGTAATCAAATACATTAAATCCATACCCCTTGCAAAAAGATCCCATCTACTCAAACACAGATAAATCTCAAACATGCTGTTCTCAATGTCAGATCATTAAAAAACAAGTCATTTTTAGTAAATAGTTTAATTTCCTCTGATAATCTGAATTGTATGTATTTAACTGAAACATGGCTTGACAAAAACCCTGGCAATGCAGTTTTGATTTTTTGTGTAGTCCATGTCACTCCAAATTTGTGTCTGAAACACGCCAAAACCATAGGGGAGTGGGTGTTTGTGCTATTTTCAGAAACAATATATTGACTGACAAACTCATTTGGGTTTTTTCCATCTTTTGAGTATGTGTCATTCAAAATGGAGATTAAACAATATTCCACACTTTATATGACAATTTACAAACCACCACAGAATTGTTTTATTGAAGATTTTACTGAATTACTTACATTTGTTTGCACGGAATTTGATTGTTTAGTAATTTCAGGTGATTTTAATGTGCTGTGGATGTAACCAATGATAGCCATGCCAAAGAACTTTGTGCTCTCCTTGAAGTGTTTGGTTCAACTTAACACGTGAGTGATGCGACTCACAACAAAGGCCACACTCTAGGTCTAGTCATTACAAAAAGGTTTTAATATATCAAATGTCAATGTTGTTAATGTTGATTTATCTGATCATTTTTGTGTCTTCTTTGACCTATCTGTTGTACCCAAACCGGTAGTTGGGCCTGGAGTTATTCAAAGAAGACACATAAAAAATACAACAAGGACACAGTTTATGGAATTGATCATATTTGAAAATCCCCCATGTTCAAATGTTGATAATTTATTGGACTCTTACACTTCAAGGGTTGTAAATGTTTTGGATACTGTTCTTCCTGTCAAGGTTAAAATGGTTAACACTAAGCAAAAGGCACCTTGGAGAAAGGAAGTTTCGGTCAGGACACAAAAAAGTGAGTGAGAAAAGGCGCAAGTCAAAGCTCCAGGTTCATTATGAGGTTTACAAAGAAGTGCTTTGTGTGTTTAACCAGATTTTACGTGGAGCAAGGGAGAAGTATTTCTCTGAAATTATCACAAACTGCATAAACAATTCTTGTGTTCTGTTTGCCACAGTGAACAGATTAACTAATCATCAAGTTTCACTGCCCTTAGAACTAATTTCTGCATCTAAGTGCAATGAGTTTGCAATATTTGTTAGCGACAAAGTCCGAGGTATTAAAAATGCCATAATTACCACAAAACAAATGGCAAGACTGTTTCCAGATAAACACCTTGAGCTGACACATTTACACCTGTCAGTGACAAAACAATCGAAGAGGTTATCTCTGGTCTGAGTTCATGTACATGCTGCCTTGATGAATTACCCACTCGATTTCTAAAGTCTGTGCTGAGTAGCTTGTTACCACAACTTGGTCAGTTAATTATTATCTCACTTGAGTCTGGAACATTCCCAAATGCCTAAGAAACTGTGGTCATGAAGCCTCTTCTAAAAAAGAGCAGCCTTGATGTCACAGTACTGAGCAACTACTGGCCTATATCAAACCTACCATTCTTAGGAAAAGTCCTAGAGAAATTAGTATATCAACAGCTCACTTACTTTCTCCTAACAATGTGTTTGATACTTTCCAGTCAGGCTTTAGGTCCCACCACAGCACCGAGACAGCTCTGATCAAGGTGACAAAATTATATCTGCATGAACACCAACGCAGGCAAAGTCTCAGTTTTAGTTCTGCTGGACCTAAGCACTGCCTTTGAAACAGTGGACCATGAGATCTTACTTCACAGGTTAGAAAACTGGGTAGGAATCTTTGGTACTGCTCTAAACTGGTTCAAGTCCTATCTCGAGGACAGGACGTACTTTGTCGAAACTGGCAACTGTCTCTCAGACAAAATTCCCATGACCTATGGAGTCCCCAAGGGGTCAATCTTGGGACCACTTTTATTCAACTTGTACGTGCTTCTATTGGGTCAGCGAAATAACAGCAATAATGTGTCTTACCATAACTACGCAGATGACACTCAGATCTACGTATCACTGACAGCAGGTGAACATGGGCCTATAGATACACTCTGTCACTGTATTGAACAGATCAGTGTGTGGATGCAAAACAACTTTCTCCAGTTAAACTCAGACAACAGACACAAAGAGAAAGTGTTATCAGTCATCTTGAGTCTCTCTGTCTTCAACTAAAAAAATCAGGTTAGAAATCTAGGGGTAATCATGGACTTCGACCTAAACGTAAACAGCCACAACGGAGCAATAACATCAACAGCTTTTTACCATATGGAAAACATTGCTAAGATCAGAGTAATAGTGTTGAAACCAGACTTAGAGAGACTTATCCATGCCTCCTGTCTCCAGCAGGTTAGACTACTGTAACGGCCTGTTCACTAGCCTCTCTAAACGAGCTGTTAGACAGCTGCAGTACATCTAGAATGCTGCTGCTTGAGTCCTGACAAGAACCAGGAAATACGACCATAATAATCCAGTGCTCCGGTGTCTGCACTGGCTTTATGTCGCTCAGAGAACAGAATATAAAACAGCTCAGCTTGTGTGCAAGTCTTTTCATGGTTTGGCATTAAAGTGATAGTCTGGAACTCTAAATGAATTACAAATGTTAAGAATTGTATTAAATTGACCTCCTGGCCTTAAATGTTGATATAAAATAAGTAATTTTATGAATTATAACATTCCGGGTAAGTCCCGCCTTCCTGTATCTCAGCTATGGCTCAAAAAGTCACTGTGCCGTCCACTTGAACCAATCAAGTAATGCCAAGGGCTATCAATCATCATGGACACTGTGTGCTCGTGCTCATAACTGTGCGCATGCTCAGTTTTCTGTTTACACGGAGCCTCCAAATCAAGCCTCCGCCTTTAGTCCCTAGCGTAGCCATGGATCAACACTCAGCTCAAGAGCAGAAGATACCGATTTCAAACCAAAAAAGCATCCTCATCTCCGATAACTAAATTATTGACACTCTGGTTGTTTTCACTCTCTCCTCCGCACGTCTTGGCCCATTGACCTGGCGCGTGCACAGAAAAGTAGGCACAGCTTCAAGACCAATCAGAAAGGGAGGTGGAGGGAGCTTGGGTCGTTTTTGTTTTTTCAAATCATGTCCCTCTCTCTCTTTTTTTCTTACAAAGTCCAGACTATCACTTTAAAGTACATCTCTGACATGTTACAGACATATGAACCATCTCTGGCCCTGAGAACTTCAGGGAGGGGTCTCATGGTGTTCCGAGAGTCGACAGTAAACATGGTGAGGCTGCATTTCAGTTTCAGGCAGCTAAAATATAGAACAGTCTTCATGAGGATGTGAGACAAGCCTCAACTCTAACAATGTTTAAATCCAGACTGAAAACAGTTCTTTTTACCCGTGCATATTACAATTGAAAGTATTGTATCTGCACTCTTGGTTTTTATTGTAATTAATTATTTTTAGGTTGATATTCCCAGGTGAAAAAAAAATGCACTAAGTGTACTCAAATTTGACATACTTTTGTGTACTTGAAGCAACACTAATCGTCATTATATTTCAAGTGTGTTCATGATTAGTTAAATTGAAGCATGCTATTTTGGAACAACTAATTTTGTACTAAATATATTTTAATAGTAATTAAATTGTAGTAAAGCTCAACTTTAGGTGTATTTAGCAAACTTTAAATAAAGGGTTTTACATGTACTAAAATATACTTAATTAGTTAAATTAAAGCATACTTTGTTTTGTCAGCAGTGTTAATCTCTCAAGTGAATTGTGGGTAATTTCTTCTGTTTTCCTGTTGACACATTTAAAAGCATATACATTTACTAAAACCCATAAAATAAGGTTTACTTAAGGTTAACTTCTCTGCTTTTATATATATGAATATCATATTTGTATACCAAACTGATTAAACTTTACAGAACAGCTGCAAGAATTACTATCTCTGTAATATACACACAGTAAGAAATTTATAAAAGAACGGAAAAACTAGCGTGAATAACCTCACTTCATAATTAGACTCAAATGTAACTTAAAATACACTCAAACGTAATATTACAGTGTTGATATTGAAATGTGTACTTTTAAAGTATGCTTTCAGTGTATCTTAGAATAACAATTCTGAGCATACAATTTAAAATATATCAAAAATATGTGAAAAAACAAATATCAGATAAGTACACTTTAAAAAGTACACATAACTTTCATTTAAAGTACATTTTAGAATTATCTATTTCTGTAAAGTGTAACATAGTACAAGTATTTTCAAGTGTGTTAAAAGTGTTAGTGTTAAAGAGTGATACTAGTACACTTTTTATATGTTTATAAAAAGTACAATTTGGGTAAGTACATTTTCAACATACTATTGGAAATATAAAAATACTTAAAATACACTAAAGTACTCTTTTTTTGCTTGTTTTTTTTCAGTTTATCTGTTTTCTTAATTTATGCAACTGTGAAGCATTTTGAATTGCCTTGTGTATGAATTGTGCTCTACAAATAAACTTGCCTTGCCCATTTTAGAGTGGTGCAGGATTTGTAATAGACCTGTGAGACACCAGTGAGGTGTGCTGTAAGAGTGACAGAGGAGTTTAAGATGGAGGTGGGACTGCATCAAAGATCGGCTCTGAGTCCCTTCTTATTTCCTTTGGTGATGGATAGGCTGACGGATTATGTTAGACATGAGTCTCCATGGACTATGATGTTTGCAAATGACATTGTGATCTGCAGTGAGAGCAGGACGGAGGTGAAGGAAAAGCTACAGAAACGGAGGTCTGGACTGGAAAAGAGAGAAATGAAGATTAGTTGTTGCAAGACAGAATGCATTTGTGTAAATGAGAAAGACACAAGTGGAACGGTGAAGTTACAGGAAGTTGTCAAGGTCAAGGGTCAGTGGTACAAAGCAATGGAGAATGTGGAAAAGAGGTGAAGTGTGTGCATGCTGGTTGGAATGGGTGAAGAAAAGTGTCAGACGTGATGTTTGATTAAAGGGTTTCAGCAACAATGAAGGGAAATGTGTAAAAGACAATAGTGAGACAAGCAATGTTTAAGGTCCAGAGACACAATCAATGAGGAAAATACAGGAAGCAGAACCTGAGGTTGCAGAACCTGAGGTTGCAGAACCCAAGATTGAGATTCTCTTTGGGAGTGACAAGAATGGACAGGACCAGGAATGAGAACATCAGAGGGACAGCTCATATAAGATGTTTCAGGATCAAAGCCAGGGAGGCTAGACTAAGAATGTTTGGACATGTTCAGAAAAGAGGTGACAATTATATTGGTAGAAGGATGCTGAGGATGTAGCCACCAGGCAAGAGGCAGAGGAAGACCAAAAATGAGATTTATGGATGTGGTAAAAGACATGAAGTTAGTTGGCATGAGGGCAGAGGATGCCGGGGATAGGACTAAATGGAGACAGATGATTCGCTGTGGCGACCCCTGAATGAAAAAGCCAAAAGAAAAAGAAGCCCTGTCTTGCATGTGTTTTGGGATGTACGGTGTACAAGTCTAGAGACGTCTCTATGTTGCTATTATATTCATCCATTCACAGATTATCTATACATGCATTTCCTTGCAGGGCCCCATAGAAGATGCTGCTTATCTCAAGTGGTCATTGAAGTAGAGGCAGGGTACACCCTGGACAGGTTGCCACTCTAACTCAGGGCAATGCTGAGACACACAGGACAAACAAATATATACACACTCTCACTGAGGGCCGTCTTAGAGAGGCCAGTTAACCTAATAGTCACGTGTTTATACTCTGGAAAGAAGCTGGAGCACCAGAGTTAAGCCAGGCATGCAGAAAAACCACAGACGTGGATCCAAAGCCTGAACTATTGTATTTTATGCCCAACATTTTTGTTTTGTTTGTTTGTTTGTTTTTTTTCCAAACAAACTTTGTGCCAATCTATATGAGCTGTAACTCACAGTATTATGCAAATGTTTCAGATGCACAATAAGATATTGATGGAGCATTATTTACCAACTATTTGCATTGTTTATATGTGTTAATTTCAAACAGAAATTAGAAAAGCTGTTGTGATCTCATTCTAAATTTTTTTAGATTCCTAGACCAGTAAAACACACCAATAGCAACTGGATTCACAATGATTTCCTTATACCTTCAATCGCTATTTTTTAGCATTGGATCATAGTACAGTATTTGAAATTTGTCAGGATCTGGACCAATTTTTGATATGTTATAGAAACTGATGGGAAGTTATCCTTTTTTTTCACTAAGAACCATGGGTATTTATTGTGAAGCTACACCCCCAAAATCTAATCACTTGTTCATAGTCCTAGACATTTCCTGAAAATTTAATCAAAACCCACCTACACATTTATGTGGAGTTATGTTGCTAACAAACAAACATACCCTAGAAAAAACATAACCTCATTGGTGATAAAAACAATAATTCTGGATATCTATAGTTTACAGTCAGCTGAAGATGAATAAGAGGATTTATGTGCTCTAGTGTAGGAAGAATACTGTTTGAGATATCCAAAATGTTGATTGTGTGTAGGGCGAATTATTTCTGCCTTTAGCTGATGGTAAAATTCACATAACGTATTATCTGTCAAATCTACAATATGGTCTTACACAAAGAGGTTGACTCATGGTCTCACTCTGCTTCATTTTGCACTTATCTGATTGATGCAGCTGAGAAAGATCATTCTCTGCTAAAAATAAATGGCAGCAAATTCCCCATCAGACTTTCCCGTCTAACATCGGAAAATCAGTCTTACAGTACATAATCACTCAAGCATACTAGTGGAGCACAGAAAATAAATGAATAACAAGGTTGAGTGTCTGTCTGTAAGTCAAGGGTGATAATTTATGGTAGGGCATCAGTTTCCACATAACCTTAAAATTGCGTTCAGTTAAATTTCTATAAAATGTGAATGTAAGCAGAATATTTGTTAGCACAAAAAAACCCCACAATTTTCCAGACCTTTTAATATCACCTAATAAATATATGTATACATTTTTATAATTAGGTAGAAAGAATATGCAGACAAAAAAGGCTGTCATTTGCACTAGTAGCTAAACCACAGAGATCAGAGCAGATACAACTTCCTTTTCCCCTCTGATTCTTAGTAAACACATAGAAACATATCTAGCCTCAATAAACTCTTATTCTCACACCGTTAACTTTATGTCACTGCTGTGTGCAGATGCTCGGCTCAGATGGCTCGGAAATAGATGGATTTGCACGCTCTGACTGTTGGGTGAAGTGGGAGCTGCTCAGGCTGAGAAAGAAGGCTGTTGTGTAGTAACAAGCAAACACATCGTCCCCAGACGATGAGGCAATTATAGATAATCTCCAAAGAACAACATAAGACACATAACATCATGCAATGAAATCCAGCAATAGTAGAGTAACAGGATGATAAGACACTTTTTAATTCTACAGAACCTTGCAAATCTGAACTGCTTCCATGTTACAATAGAGAAACAAGGTTTAATGATTTAGGATAAAAGAAGTATGAGAAAAATGATACACAGATTTCAGTCAATACTTCGTAAACCTAGAATAGCAAAAACAGTATTTGGCAGTCACTGATTTTGCAAGGTGTCAAACTTAAAAAGATAAGAGAGGTCTGATAGGTACACTCTCCCAACTCTGTTAGACAGTATATATATATACAACATCATCTCCATGAAACTTATCCCCTCAACACGTTGGCTGCGCCTAGAAATCCTGTCCATAAATGTCATGAACAGGATCGGTGACAAAGGGCAACATTGGCGGAGTCCAACTCTCACTGAAATGAGTCTGACTTACTGCCGGCAATGCAAACCAACAGCCCTTATCAAAGGGCCCGGTACCCCATACTCCCAGAGTACCCCCCACAGGACTCCCCGAGGGACACTGTCGAACGTCTTCTCCAAGTCCACAGAACACATGTAGACCAGTTGGGTTAACTCCCACGCACCCTACAGGACCCGGCTGAGGGTATAGAGCTGGTCCAGTGTTCCATGCCCAGGACGAAAACCGCATTGTTCCTCCTGAATACGGGGTTCGACTATCCATCGCATCCTCCTCTCCAGAACTCCTGAATAGACCTTACAAGGGAGGCCCAGAAGTGTGATCCCCCTATAGTTGGAACACACTCTATGGTCCCCCTTTTTAAAGAGGGGGACCACCATCCCGGTCTGCCAATCACAGAGAACTGCACCCGATGTCCACGCAATATTGCAGAGCCAACACAGCCCTACAAAATCCAGAGCCTTGAAGAACTCTGGGAAAATCTCATCCACCCCCGGAGCCCTGCCACCAAGAAGCTTTTTAACAACCTCAGCACCAGAGATTGGAGAGTCCCCAGACTCTGCTTCCAAACAGGAAGGCATGACGGTGGGATTGAGGAGGTCTTCAAAGTATCCAATCCACCGATCCAAAACGTCCCGTGTCGAGGTCAACAGCACACTACCCCCACTGTAAACAGTGTTGGTGGCAGACCCCTCCCCCCCCCCCCCCCCCCCCCCCCCACACCCCCCCACTCCCCCAATACGCCAGATGGAGGACCAGAATCGCTTCGAAGCCACACGGAAGTCGTACTCCATGGTCTCTCCAAACTCCTTCCACGCCCGAGTTTTTCCTTCAGCGACCATCCGAGCTGCACTCGGCTTGGCCTGCCGGTACCTATCAGCTGCTTCCGGGGTCCCAAAGGCCAGAAAGGCCCGATAGGACTCCTTCATCGGCTTGACAGCCACCCTCACCGCCGGCGTCCACCAGCGGGTTCGAGGGATGCCGCCGTGACAGGCACCGACCACCTTGCAGCCACAACTACAGTCAGCCGCTTTCACAATGGAGGCACGGAACATGGCCCACTCGGTCTCAATGTCCCCCGCCTCCCCTGGAAGGTGTTCAAAGTTCTGCGGGAGGTGAGAGTTGAAAGTCCTTCTGACAGGGGACTCTGCCAGACATTCCCAGCAGACCCTCACAATGCGTTTGGTCGGTGGATATCTCCCACCCCTCTATTCACCCAAGTGTTCAAAACATGTGACCGCAGATCAGATAAAACAACAACCAAGTCGATCATAGAGCTGCGGCCTAGGGTGTCCTGATGCCAAGTGCACCCACGAACATCCTTATGCTTGAACATGGTGTTCATTATGGACAATCCATGACGAGCACAGAAGTCCAACAACCAAACACTGCTCAGGTTCCCGATCCGGGGGAGCCATTCTGGCCAACCACGCCTCTCCAGGTCTCACTTTCATTGCCCACGTGAGCGTTGAAGTCTCCCTTCAGAATGAGGGAGTCCCCAGAAGGAGCATTCTCCAGCGCCACCTCCAAGGACTCCAAGAAGGGTGGGTATTCTGATCTACTGTTTGGCACATAAGCACAAACAATAGTCAGGAGCCGTCACCCCACCCGTTGTCAGAGAGAGGCTACCCTCTCATTCACCGGGGTAAACCCCAATTTACAGGCGCCGAGATGGGGGGCAACAAGTATACCCACCCCAGCTCGGCTCCTCTCAACGGGTGTAATTTCAGAGTGGAAGAGAGTCCAATCCCTCTCGAGGAGACGGGTTCCAGAGCCAGAGCGATGCGTCGAGGCACGTCGAGAAGATGTCCAGTCGGAAAATTTCAACCTCGCACATTAGGGATTCATTTCATCCATCCATCCATCTATCCCTTATCTGTCCTGCTTATCCTCCAACGGTCACGGGGGGCTGATGCCTATCTCCAGAAATCACTGGGGGAGGGACGGTGTGTAACTTGGACACGTCGCCAATCCATCATAGGGATTCTATTCAAAAATACTTTACTGACCCCGGAGAGAAATTAAGGGTTGTTGTAGCTCATGCTATTAATTCTTCAAGGATTGTAAATCTGATGGCTGAGAGAGGAAGGATCTTCTGTAGCAGTCTGTGTTGCAGTAAAACTAAAGCAGCCTCTGACTGAAGACACTCGGTTGTTGTAGGATATTCCCATAAAGAGGATCCTCAGGATTGTCCATCATTATTCAGAAACAGTGATCTTTATATTCAGAAATGCTTAATGAGATAGTTTGCCTTAGCAACTGGCTTAAAGATGATTAGTTTTAAAGGGCCATGTGTAAATGTGATAGTGGAATTCAAAACAAAAGTTTTATGGATGTTGCCTGTATTTGCTTAAAAAAACCAACAACATATGGTCTTGTCTTTTATTTACATCAAAAATAGTACTTTTCAATCATGTTTAGGTACAATGATTAATCAGGATTAATTCACACCTACACTGTGATTAATTAGATTAAATTCTTATAAATGTTTGATAGTCCAATTTTTATTTATTTGTTTATATTTTTACATTATTTTGATCTCCTTCTTCACCTTTTGTTTAATTAAACATTTTACCAAATGTTTTGTTTTCTACTTCAAGAAAGGGTAACATTTTCTGTTTTGCTGTTGTTACTTGCGAGTTTGCTATTAATAATGAAAATGAACTTTAATAACTGTGCATGCAATAGGAGATGTGACCAGAGCTTTCTCCCTTTTGATTTGCATTATGATGCAAAGACCTCTTTTTATTGAGCTAGAGTTATATTCAGGAATATCTGCATTTTAGGTTCTGAACCGACATGAAAAAGAATGCTGACGCTTCTTGTTGTCCACATAAAGCACTGCTTGAAAGGGAAAGGTTGCCTGGTTTCTTATTAAAAAAATGAACCGGATTGGCAAGACTTTCGGAACAACATAGCATTACAGGTATTTTAAGCCAGGCGTTGTACAGTCTTGACGTACGGGGTTGGTCCTAAAAACAATCTGGGGTAATTTACAAGTTCAACACTGTTTTGTGAGAGTACATTCCAGACTCTCTTTCATCAGGAGTGTTTTTTCTTTCATTAGTGAAAAGAATGTTTCTGCTTTTGAAGGTCTAGAAAACACATTTCCCCCCACAGTCTAAATGCTGTGTTTAGCATTCTTTGTCTTCTCTGATATTCAGGTCTTGCAGAGTGCTGTACATTTCCAGTTCAGTAGACAAACCGGTTTTAGAACAACATTATAACACAGTCATTACGCCCTCACTACCGGTGCAAAAGTTTACACAGCAAAGGCTCAAGTTTATGGATAAAAGTGAATCATTTGATTTTAAATTTACATAATTTTAGTTAGGAAGGGAGGGAGATCTTGTAAGGGAATTATGTTGGTAGTTTTATAACGTTGCATTGACTTCATACAAAACAGCCAAAGTAAAAAAAACAACAACTCTTCAAGAGTTCATATACGTCCTAGTGGTCATTAACTGTCATTAACTGCAAAATAAATCTGTGTGAGAAGTACACTCATGGCTTGTAGAAGCACCATTAGTGCCAAGCTGTCTTACTCCCCATGATGCCTCAGTCTCTCTCCACATTTAAGTGGAATTTTGGCTCATTCATCTTTACAGCGTTTCTCCAGTTTATTTAGCCTTATATCTGCATAACTCTCCCTTAAAATGAATTTATGATGTGGCTGAGTTCTTTTCAGATTCATCAGTTTGCGTTTTGCAAGAAGAAGGTGCCAACACACTAGTGGCTGCTTATGTCTGTGAAAAAAAACCTGTATCTGCAAAATTTTATGCAAATATTGCCTAGTAAAAGATGACACACAACCACTTTAACTGTACTTAGAGCTCTGAATGCATCTATACATTTTGGGTTACATTATGTCTGAAGCATGAAGCATTTTTATTCTGATCAGGCTTTTAATCCAATTACTTGTGTCCATGTAAACGTAGCCAGTGGGTATGTTTACATGGACATGGTATAAGATGAGTCTTAGCTTAGTGAATATGCAAGCCAAGGATACCTCTTGCACCAGTCATTGTTAAAGCATATTTTACTGGTCACCTTGCTTGTCGTAGGAATTACTCAGGTGTGGCTGAGATGGACCAGCAGCTACAGAATGAAATGTCTGAAAATTACTCAAAATATATGTCTGTTTAAAGGATTTATACATTTATACAAAAAATTTAAAGGTCCCCAGTTGTTTGTAGAAAAGAGATAATATTGATATATACCATGGGGACGAGATGGTGAAGAATGTGACGTTGTATCAGAAGGAACCTTGGAGTCATCCGCATCCAACACATCCTCACCCCCAACTCGTCACATATTTAAACTTGGTCAGGATTCTGATCTTGCGTCCATATGTGACGAGTTGGGTGTGAGGATGTGTTGCAGCATCAGGTATTAGTGTACTGTAGCTACACACTCATCTTCATCAGTTGACATGAAGATTATTCAAAAAGGTAAATAACTCACAGTGTATGCAACTTTATCATATGACGGTTGTAAACTATACCTTTGGGAATAATAGCAATCAATGCTAAACCATAGAAATGACATCACTTTATATATTTTGTAAGAATCATGTTTATCAGTGATTAATTATTAAAAAAAAAACTCAACAATTAGAAGAAGAGAATATTATAACATTTCATAATATTCAGTTAGTTCTTATAACAACCAGGTCACCTTAAATCGTAGTATTTTCAGACTTCATAGTAACTCCAATAATTTTTGTCCCACTAATTGGCATAAATATTCAACAGCATTCCATCCATTTTTGGAACCGCTTAATTCTCAAGGGGTCGCAGATCTCCAGCTGTCAATGGACAGGGTACATCCTGGACACGTCGCCAGTCCATCACAGGGCCACATTGAGACAGACAGGACAAACAACCATGCACGCACACACTCACACCTAAGGACAATTTCGATTATTCAGTTAACCTGTTTTTGGACGGAGGAAGCCGGAGTACCCGGAGGGAACCCACACATGCACCACTGCGCCACCGTGCAGCCTCAACAGCATTCAAACACATCAAATAGATAAGTTGTTCTAGCAAAAACATTAGAGTTCAATATATCCTCAACATCGAAGACAACAACCTAATGCATAGATATGAGATCTGGTGGCCGTTTATTCTGATATCAACATGCATGCCATTTTGTCCACTTGTTAACTAGTGAGCCATGTTTGTGCACACTAGTTAACTAGTGAGAGCTGGAAATGTCCACTAGTTAACTAGTAAAGGCCAAAATGCTTATCAGTCAGCTGGTTGAACGTTTTTGTGTCTCATTAGGTAACTAGTGACATCCAAAATGTGCAAAAGTTTACTAGTGAAGGCATAACTCCTCACTAGTTAACTAGTTGAAGTAGGTCAATGTCACTACTTAACTAGTGAACCATAAATGGCTTACTAGTTAGCTAGCTGATAGCAGCAGGCTCACTAGTTAACTACCTGATGCATCCTCTGTCCAAACTAGTTAACTAGTGAGGTCATAAATGTATACTAGTAAAGTAGTTCAAGCCTAAATTCACACTAGTCAGCTAGTGGCGCAGAATTCCAAATAGGAGGCAGGGAATTCTTGAAATTGAGGCTTTCTATTGGCTCCATATGTCCAACTAAAATATGACAACCAATCACTGCACAGAATTTCACAAAATCCCACGCAAAACATTTGCATGTAGCACACAAGTTCAGATGCTGGCCAAAGGAACTTTCGCTAGTAAACTAGTGACTTCAGTGTGACACTTAAATATAAACTAGTGAAGGCAGATCGGTGTCTAAAAAGTGTCACTAGTTTAGTAGTGTGTCCCAAAATGCCCACTAGTTAACTAGTGAAAGCCATTTCAGCCACACTAACTAGTGAGATTCCAAAATGGTCACTTGTTAACATTTAAAGGCAAAAATACCCCCTAGTGAGGGTGCTGCGGGCCCTACTAGTAAACTAGTGGCATGCATATTTTGTTCACTAGTTTACTGGAAAAAGGGTAGGGTGTCTACCCTAAGTGGAGGAGTTCAAGTATCTGGGGGTCTTGTTCACGAATGAGGGAAAAATGGAGTAGGAGATCGATAGGCGGATTGGTAAGGCATCTGCAGTTATGCGGGCGCTGTACCGGTCTGTCGTGGTAAAGAGAGAGCTGACCCAAAAGGCAAAGCTTTTACCGGTCCATCCACTTTTCTACCCTCATCTATGGTCACAAACTGTGGGTGGTGACCGAAAGAACAAGATCATGGATACAGGCGGCTGAAATGAGTTTCCTCCGCAGAATGGCTGGGCTCTACCTTAGAGATAGGGTGAGAGGCTCAGTCATCCGGAGGGGGCTCAGAGTAGAGTCGCTGCTCCTCCACATCAAGAGGAGCCAGTTGAGGTGGATCGTGCATCTGGTCAGGATGCCACCTGGACGCCTCCCTGGTGAGGTGTTCCGGGCACGTCTCACCGGGAGGAGACCCAGGGGAAGACCCAGGATTCGCTGGAGGGACTATCTCTCCCGGCTGGCCTGGGAACGCCTCGGGATTCCTCCTGAGGAGCTGGCCCAAGTAGCTGGGGAGAGGGAAGTCTGGGTCTCTCTGCTTAGGCTACTGCCCCCGCAACCCGATAAGCGGAAGAAGATGGATGGACGGATGGATGGATGGAGTTTACTAGTTACACAATAAAACACAAACAAGCTGGCCATTTTTGTCCACTAGTTAACTATTCTAAAATATCTGCATGTATTATTATGCTCTACATTTGCACAATGTTAATCTAAGTTTAATTTTTAGATTTTTCTTCTCTAAATATACATTTCAAATTGCCTCGCTCTTTGCTGCACGAATAGAATAGAATGGAATAGAATAGAATAATCCTTTAATTGTCCCACAAGGGGGAATATGGTTGTAACAGCAGCAAAAAACACATACAAACAGAACAGGGCACATAACTGAAAGACTCACTATTTCTACAGAAAAAAATTAAATTATGGACAATAGTTACAAAAGAGAATACTGTACAGTTATCAATCTAATATATGCTGCCTAAATTACCGTACCTCACTGAATTTAGTATAATTAATATAATTTAGTTATATGTTCAGTATAATTCTATTTTTTTATTTAATTAATATTACATGTAATTTATAGATTTATGTCATACAACCTTGCTGTGTTCAAACTATTCTAAACACCAATGTGTCACAATATGATGTCTACATATAAAAAAAGAAGAAAAAAACTAAGGCTGGATTGAGGTCAAAAATTGTTGAGACTTTCACATGGACAAGTCTAAATTTGTATCCCAAGTTTGTGGATTAGTGACTAAAAACTTCCTGGGTCGGTTAGAATGTTCCGATTTGCGTGAGTGTCCATTCATTTAGTCAGTGTGGGTCTATCGTTAAATTAAAACTTGGGTTTGGTTGCAAATTAGTCGGCTCGCACCGCGGATTTTCCACTGGCGTTGGGACAGCGCAGCCTGATGTGTGCAGCTGAAACCTATGTCCCACACTGCAGAGGCCCGTCTTGTGGCCTCTTGGCACCCCCTTCCTGATATATTATGGAGGCGCATTCATGCTGCCGGGCGCAATGACGGGGACGCAACCTCAGCCACGATGGAGGGAGGGATGGTTTAACTATTACCCACCACCAAGCATTAAGACAGCTGTGCCGAGCCGGTGCCGTACATAAGGCGTGCGCAAAGCCAAGGAACGGAGGACAGCAGCTTCCCAGCGGCCGTACGATACGGAGGCTTTTTGCGCACATTCATCACTTCTCTGCTTCTTCCTCTCCCGATCTTAGCTTAAGGTAAACGCTTTTATTAAGGTTCAATTTGACTCAACGGACTAGAGCACAGGAAGTGTTATTTCGTGAACATTGTATTCTATTTAGAAAATAGAAATAAAACAATATGTTCCTGATTTTGCCGACGTGTTATTGAGTGTTTATTAGGATAATGTCGTGAGTTAGATCCTGCTGGTGATAGCGGTAGTGACACTGACGCCGGGCATCACAAACTGAAAGCCCGTCCGGTCCGGTCCAAACGAACAGTTAGAACAGAACAGGAGGACTCAGCTATTCAGCCTTGACCAGGAGGGCACTAATTTACGCCTTTGCCATGTTGGGTTCGGGCAGCGTTGGTCCTGACTACTAAGCAGAGGATTGTGATGTCGCAACATCCAGCCGGAGAAAAGCTGTGCTAAGTCAGAGAGTAGTGAAAGTCTGCACGACAAAAGCTGTAATTTGGGAATTGATTGATTTACAGACAGATACAATTATTTACATACATATTCGGTTTTGTTTTGATTGGGAAGGATCCAAAGAACTATGCCATGAATCCATTGATATTAACTTCACGCTGTATTCGTATTAGACAAGAGTTTTATGATTCACTATATGTATTAAATACTAAAATGTGATACACGCTTTACGTTTTGCTGGATTATTAGCCTACATTTGTCATCTGTATCGCTCTCAATATTCAGCTTTATAGCCATTCCTGTTGGGTAATTTCTCTGTCAAAAGTAATTTTTAAGTAAGATGCAAAATGGTACTCCTTGAAGCTCCCTCTGCACTCTGAAAACTAGCGACTTTAAACAACCCAGTCTCTTTAAAAGTTTGCTTTGCTAATTTAGTCCTTAGTTCGATGTAGAGTGATCCAGGCCTGATTTAAATACAACTAGGTTAAGCTATAGGGTTTAACACTTATTACTGGGTTAGGTTTTCAACCTCAAAAAAAAACGTTAGTGACTTATGTCTAACATTAGGGCTTACAAAAAAACAATAAAACATTGCATGGATTAGTAAACTAAACTCTAATTGAAGTATGTTTTATGTTTAGTTTCCATTGATCCTAAAATCATGATTTTATATATATATATATATATATATATATATAAATATATAGAATCAGAATTTCTTTACTGCTGATAGGAACCCTGTTAGGAAGGTAATGCATTGGTACAGAGTATAAAAGAACCACAAGGTGTTTCATTCAACTTTAACTAGAAACAGCATAAAGCCCCACAACTTAAAAAAACCCAACTGAATTATAATCAGCTTTATTGTCCAAGTTTTTGCACCAAACACAGGGTTTTAGATTTAGGATGGTCTGCTAGTTGGGTGATGCGGTTCAAGTTAATCTAAACTGATATTGGGTCATCTCCTGAGAAGCTGTTACTAGCTTTTTGCTGTAGTTTCGTTTAGCTGTCTTGATCTCCTTGATTTCTTTTTTTATTTTATTTTTTGTTCCTTGCCTGGTTAGACAAGGCACAAAACTCTATAACACTGTAAAAAATATAGCCTGTCCATATCAAAACTAATTCTTAATAAAATTGTTTTACTGAACATAGCTAGCATTAGCATGTAATAACTACTTAAATGACTAATGTGGACAAAACCTGTCTCTAGTGTGAGTTCAAGTCATTAACACCGCTTGCTGGTATTAATATTACTGTACAGCACAATATGACTATGTCAACACTTCCTGTTTTATCTTGTGGAAAGTTTCAGTGAAGTTTGATAAGGTCATTGCAGAATTCAAAATAGTGGTCTGTGAAGAATTAAAGCAACTCCATTGTCCATTCTCTAAACCAACAAACTTGGCTAAAAGTTTAACACAACGTTGAATGCAACCAACTTCTGTCGCAACAGGTTAAAAGAGCTAACCAAGCAGTCACTGTTGATATAAAATGTGAAGATCTAGGACGGTTTTAACTCTCTGCAAGTGCTCCTAAGTTTTACACACTTGACTGTTGTCAATCCTCAAGAGTGAGGTATTAGATTTCTTAAAAGTTTCAACAGGAAACGTGGTATTAGAATGGCATCTTGACATCCTGGCCAATGGCATCCCCTCCACCACTGGTTATGTATTTTTAGCAACATATTGGAAGTCTGGAACTGGATGAAACTGGTTTAGTCCACTGAGTCTCAGCACACCCCTCCCATAATGCCAGAGATCAAAACCTGAACTACCAAAAATTCCATGTCCTAAATTATGCAAATTAACTAAGCAGTTGGTTGAACTTGATTTTAACTTTGCCACCGCTGTTTCTATTCATATAATGACATTTGTGTTTCTATTGGAATCCATTATGTGTCTCAGTGCCATTATTGTAAAGAATTGGGATTGGTCAACTGACTCATAACGTTAGAAAAACTGAAACAACATTAGACAGTTTGTCTTTGAAGATTAAGTAATTGATTGATGTGTTCTTTCCACAGGTGACTCGCAACTCTGGTTTGGGAGGTGCTTTTCTGCAGCTGGTAACTTGATCCTAACAGATGATCTTTAAATATCCTCTTTGAAACGCTTCCGGCTTTCACGTGGCGTAAGAGGAGACATTTCTAGGCCGGTGCTCTGAGCAGGATCCCATAATCAGTAGACTGACCAGTCTCTGCAGAAATCGGGCTTCTTCAGTGTTTCTTCAGCTTGTTCTGGACTTTAAATGGCTGTTTACAATTGACTGGCAGGGGGCTAAGCAGTGAATCCCCAAGTCTACTGTTTTCTTTTCTCTTTTGTTATGAAGTATGATGCCTTTTCTTTTATCAGCGCAACACTAGCACTGTACAGTGAATGGAGAACATACTGGTTCTGCTTCCGAAGCACCGACAGGAACACGGGTTCTGCAGGTGCACGGCTGTTTGTGCCTTGCTAGAAATTTTTAACCACAGAGCAAAATCTTTAGTTACAACTCACACTCCCTGTTAGCCTATTTAATGGGATAAATGAACTGGACTGATCAGATGCACAACCAGATCAAGTAAAAGAGTTCCATTCTGACTTTCCCCAAACCATTAGCCTTAGGCAAGCTTACTTTTTCTTGCTGAGTGCATTGTCCGTCAAAGGCCTCCGCATGGTACTTTGGTCAAAAGATCAAGATAAACTCCCTGACATCGAGATGTCCTCAGGGGACATTGAGATGAAGAAGGAGGGAGGTCCCCTGACTCCAGCCTTTCTCAATTCTAACTGTTCCATCCACCCGCTGATCCTTACCAGAGGCCCAGAAGAAATGAGTCCACAGACTGGAGGCGAATTTGAACTCACTGAAGTTACATCTTTCACTGAAATGATCGGTGAGACCGTGGAGGATGAGGAGAGGTCGGAGATTGTGGTGGCATTAGACTGTCGAGCCAATGCCAAAGGTCAACGAGAAGAGGATGCTCTCCTGGAGAATGCAAGCCAGAGCAACGAGAGTGACGACAACAGTATCAATCAGAGTCCTGAGCCCCCAGCACCACTTAAGGAGACCTCCATTTCCATTGGCCTGCAGGTGGTTTTTCCCTTCCTGCTGGCTGGCTTCGGAACAGTGGCAGCAGGAATGGTGCTGGACATTGTCCAAGTAAGCCACCACACAACACACATTACAATCAAAACTGTTACCTAATTAAAAGGAATTTCAAATTGTTTTTGCCGTATATAAAGACCAGATAACAATCTGGTGTTCTTCTTGTGCATGCATGTCTTTGTTTCTTGATACTGTGGCTACTTACCGCCACTTCAAATAATTTTTGTTAGGTTAACTGGCCCTTCAAGTGTGAATGTGTGTGCACATGGTTATCAGTAATGTGTCTGTGCTGACCTGTGTTGGACTAGTGGCCTCTCCAGGCTATACCACACCTTTCATCCATTTGCTATTAAAAATAGTCAACAGCATCGTGTTACCCCATAAGGATAAGACGGCATTAAAAATGGACAGATACTTATGCTTGGAAGTGCATTAAATAAAGATGTTTAATCTGGTCACTGGACTGTTGATGGAGATGATGGAAAATCTATTATCACAACATTCTGTATATATCAAGTTAGATTTGCTTGCAAACACCATTGCACACAGTCTAACAGTGTAACTGTAGCTGCTTATACCCCAGCTACAGCTGATGGACATCTTTTGTTGTGGTAGTTTTTTTAAAGTACCCCATATACACCTAGAAAAAATGAGAAGGGATTGGAACCGGAACATTATAAATACCTGGTTTACTGAGACTTGCTCACCTCGTCATGTGCTGCTGATTTACCTAATGGTCTGCTTCATGAAGGGATACATGAGTATTTACATAACCCTTTTCTCCTTAATGGCATGTATTCCTCTCTATAGGACTTACCCATGCTGGTAAACTGTGTTTTATTGACCCATCACGTAATCCTTAGTTTGCAGTTAGACATGCTGAGAAGGTGTACTGGATCCACTCCACTTAGCTTAAAGTTTTTTGGGGGTTTTTTGCTAGAAATGTCTTTGAAATAGTGTGATTGAAACATTACATTTGACTCTTTTTCTTTCATATGTTTCAGTTTTCCTGTACAGGTCAAAGTACAGCTCAGGTCACTATTTTCCAAAAGTTAGCTTGTAATGCAGAAAAACTGGAGGTGTCAGCCTGCCAGGAGACCGGTACACTGTGTACACGCATACTGATGGCAACATGGTGGACTCTCAGAGACTAAGCACAAAAGGGGGGGGCAATAAAGTTTACTCTCTTTGAGCACCTGAAATGGCTGCACAGTGCAACTAACCTAGAATCTGAGAAAAAGCAAAATGTTGTGTGTATGTCAGGGCCTCCATTATCATGTGGTGAGGTATATTCACTTAACCAAGAATGCAGAGATTCGAGTTCAAAAACGTTTTCATGCTGCGTCAGCATAGGCACCATGCTGTTGGAATTTGAGAAAAAACTCACAAAGAATATTGTGTCGTTTTTGACTACTTTGAAAACTACAGTTTTGCCTGCAGGCAGTCCTACAAATAGTACTTGTACTGAGTTTTTAGGTGAGGCTTGTCTGAAACAACTGTCCAACTGAGTTCTCCTGAGCAGATTGCCTCACTGCTTAATTCCTTCTTCAAGACTATGAAATGCTAACTCAGCTAATCCTGGCTGTCCTTGGTAGAGGGTAACTGTCTATCTCTGTCTCAGTCTCAGTTTCTCTCACTAGTTTGGTCAGAGAGGACCTATTGAACTTAAGTGTTAAAGTGAACTTAAACAGTCCAAATCCCACATAAACCTCCAGTTCATTCACCTTTATTGACAGAGTATATAGATTAAAGCTTTAAGTGGCTTCTTTTTAAATGTGACCTTGGTCGCTATGACTGTTCACAGTACCTCTGGCCTCATTCCCACTGAAGGTTGGCTCCCAAAGACTTAGCCTGTCTGGAATAGAAGTGGGAGACTACATAGTTCTTTGCAGTGGCCTGGCAGCAAAATGACCTAAAAATGTGTCTTATTTCCTTGTGTCTGGGCTACAAACTTCAGACTCCCGAGTTGACCGTTTTGGCTGGGTAAAAGTCAGGTAATGGTAATGTCCCTGTGGAAACTAGGTGCCATAGTTCGATGAATCATTTCAGTCAGGTTTAGGTGTAGCCATGTGCAAAAATGTAAAACCAAAAAAAAAGCAAAGCTCAAAAAAGGTATGCATATACATCATACTATTGTGGTCATCTGTTTGGCTCTCTGTATTTGGCTTTAAAGTGTAGGTTTATGATTTGTAGACATAAAACCCCAAGTACAGTAAAGCCTCAAAAACAAACAGGAAAGCTTACCCATGACACTTTGCTTTACACTGGACAACCCCATGCTGCCAGTCATTTTCACCCAACCACATCCACTTATCTGGCTTTTACTCAGGTGCCAAAAGGAAACCAGAATGTGGGTTTAATTATTCTATAGAAAGTCTGACCAACTGCTGACCCTCAGGGTTTTTTTAGAGAAACTGAAAGAACAGATGACGCAATCACCTTAACTCTAAACTAGAGAATGAAAATACGGGTTTACTAGTGTGAACGTGTCTGGTTATTTAAATGGTGCTTGACCCTTATTGCCTAGCTCAGATTGGCTGCACAGTCTGGTCATTTTCCTCTTTATGGTGTTACTACTTATCAATCATTAACTTCACCTCAGCGATTAAATCCCAAAAATATTCATGACTGCTTCTTGTTTTGGATGTGAGTCACTCACTGCGTTTACATACACATCTAAATCAAGCGTTTTTTAAAGGATTGGACTAAGGGCTTCCACCTGTTGGGAGCCAAGTCCTACTATGTATTTCACTCAGAAAAATCGAATTGTTAAATGAAGTATGTTCTACTCCCCGACGATAGATGGTGACAAGCACTCCTACATGTTAACCTTATAGTGCTTAGCTTCCAGTTGCACACAGGCAGTAAACAGAGGCTGGCGGGAGTAAAGTAGACGGAATTAACGCAGGATATGCACAGTCACAACGCATTGTCTGTCTCTTTGTCAGTCCAAACATGCACTAATCGGCCACTTACGTTTGTCTTAGACGCCATATTCTTATAATATCAATATGTTGTTCCTGAGTTGAACCCCTTCATCTCCTAACTTCCCAAGGGGGTGCAGGAGTACAGGTTGGGGGGGGTTGGGGGTAGTGGATTTCAGAGAAGTACCAATTCCCAATTACATTATCTTTGCAGCTTAGTCAATCTTCTGAAATTCCAGTTTAGTTTGATTCAAAGTGTATACATCCATTTTAAAAGTCTGATTTTAGCTGAACTAAAGTCAGGTAGTGAGACTGGAAGGATTATCCTGCTGTGGGGTTGTTCACAAGCCTGGCCAATCTTTTACTCTATCAAGGAATCATTGGAAACTCCTTTGTTGTCTGTTTTCTATCTCGTAGATCAAACAGATCGAGCTTCACACCAAAGTGGTCTACACTTGTATTATAAACTACTCAGATGTGAAACTTTAAACTTGTGGCACAGTTTAAAATTCACTTGAATGTTTTGTACAGGAAAAAGGGGTTCACTGTAATTGCAAATATGCTCATTCCAAGGATTATTTTCGAATCTCCCCACCTTACTTTTTTCTCACAAGGTAAATAGTTCTTTGTCAAAAAAAAAAGTTCTTGTTTGATGCTGCTCTTATGAACCCGATTACAGATTGGCATACTTTTGACCTTTAGACATGGTAAAGTGTCTTGCAAAAGTTAAGTGGAAGAAAAGTAATGTGTCTTTTTGCGAATACAGATTTGAAAAGTGTACATTTGTGTTTGCCCATTTTCTTACCAGCTTTGCTCATCTAGAGATTATGTAGAACTTTTGACATGTTCACAATATTCGTTCCAAAATAATTTAAGAGGTTTTTATAAGACACAAGGTACCAGCATATTATGGTGATATTGCCAGCATGGTGTGTCTTATGAATGTGCCATGGCGGCATGGCAATAATTACAGGAATATTACGGCATTTGTGCCAGCAAGCTTGGTAGTAATATTACTACAATACTACCATAACACTGGTTTTATAAATGAAGATCATGCCTTGCCACAAAAGAAGGTGATGTCATGAGGAGTTGTGGAATGTGTGCTGAGCTCTGACCAGCAACAGTTCTTAAAATGCAAGTAAACATGGAGTTAGCATTTGTAAACTATATAATTTGAAACAGCAAACTGGAATGATGCAGAGGTCCGGGAACTTCTGCACTTTTGAGCTGAAAACCAGATCACTAGACAGATCATGGGGACTGAGAAAGACAGCCACCTTTTTAAGCGGCTCTCAAAAAGAATTGAGCAGCGTGGCTTGATTCCGGATACAAACAAGTAATGTCCAACCATTTTCTCCGTTTACCACCAACTCTTCTGTTTCATGCACACTCCTGTTCATCAACAGCCCGGACACAAGCCCCATAACCCCCCTTTATCCCGCTATCACGTAATCTTTAATTAAAAATCCCTGATCGCAGCACATCGCCGCCACAGGCTGAGCTCTTAAGAAGTACAAAAAGGCTCCCTGATGCTGGTATTAATGGTGGCATTGTCTTTTGAAAGAGCCTCTAAACTCAGAAGAGATAGAGAGCGTCTGTACCTTATTTTTTAAGTTTTACCTCACATTTGTAATTGGATTGAGATCTGAACTTTGTCTGGCTCATGTTAATATCCTTTGATGTGAACTAATATTTAGCAGTTCTCTTGTCATTGACAATATTCATTTGATCAATATTCATATATGGCAAAGGACTGTTTGGAGTGTAATAAATGTAGGTTAATAGACTCAACAAAAATATAAACGCAACACCTTTGTTTCTGCTCCCATTTTTCATGAGATGGACTTAAAGATCTAAAATTCATTCCAGGTACACAATATTACCATTTCTCTCAAACATTGTTCACAAATCAGTCTAAATGTGTGATAGTGAGCACTTCTGCTTTGCTGAGATAATCCATCCCACCTCACAGGTGTGCTACATGAAGATGCTGATCTGACATCATGATTAGTGCACAGGTGTACCTTATACTGCCCACAATAAAAGGCCACCCTGGAATGTGCAGTTTTGTCTCACAGAAAAATGCCACAGATACCACAAGCATTGAGGGAGCGTGCAATTGGCATGCTGACAGCAGGAATGTCAACCAGATCTGTTGCTTGTGCATTGAATGTTCATTTCTCCACCATAAGCCGTCTCCAAAGGCGTTTCAGAGAATATGGCAGTACATCCAACCGGCCTCACAACCGCAGACCAGGTGTAACCAAACCAGCCCAGGACCTCCACATCCAGCAGGTTCACCTCCAAGATCGTCTGAGACAAGCCACTCAGACAGCTGCTGAAACAATTGGTTTGCATAACCAAACAATTTCTGCACAAACTGTCATAAACCCTCTCAGGGAAGCTCAACCGCATGCTCGTCGTCCTCATCGGGGTCTTGACCTGACTCCAGCTCGTCGCCGTAACAGATTTTAGTGGGCAAATGCTCACATTTGATGGCGTCTGGCATGTTTGAGAGGGGTTCTCTTCACGGATGAATCTCGGTTTACATCGTTCAGGGCAGATGGCAAACAGCATGTGTGGTGTCATGTGGGTGAGCGCTTTGCTGATGTCAATGTTGTGGATCGAGTGGCCCATGGTGGTGGTGGGGTTATGGTATGGTCAGGCATCTGTTATGGACGAAGAACACAGGTGTATTTTATTGATGGCATTTTGAATGCACAGAGATACCGTGATGAAATCCTGAGGCCCATTGTTGTGCCATACATCCATGAACATCACCTCATGTTTCAGCAAGATAATGCACGGCCCCATGTTGCAAGGATCTGTACACAATTCTTGGAAGCTGAAAATGTCCCAGTTCTTGCATGGCCAGCATACTCACCGGACATGTCACCCATTGAGCATGTTTGGGATGTGCTTGACCGGCGTATACGACAGCATGTACCAGTTCCCACTAATATCCAACAACTTTGCACAGCCATTGAAGAGGAGTGGACCAACATTCCACAGGCCTCAATTGACAATCTGATAAACTCTATGCGAAGAACATGTTTTGCACTGCATGAGGCAAATGGTGGTCACACCAGATACTGACTGGTTCTGAGTCCCCAGACCCCCAATAAAGCAAAAAAAACTGCACATTCCAGGGTGGCTTTTTATTGTGGGCAGTATAAGGTACACCTGTGCACTAATCATGATGTCAGATCAACATCTTGATGTGGCACACCTGTGAGGTGGGATGGATTATCTCAGCAAAGCAGAAGTGCTCACTATCACACATTTAGACTGATTTGTGAACAATGTTTCGGAGAAATTGTAATATTGTGTATCTGGAATGAATTTTAGATCTTTAAGTCCATCTCATGAAAAATGGGAGCAGAAACAAAGGTGTTGCGTTTATATTTTTGTTGAGTATATATAGGATATAATCTGTCATGATCTTGTATTTTTCATGCTAATGTAATATTTAGTCAGTTTTATAGAGTCACACGGCACCAGTTGCCCAAACCTGACAGAAGTAATTTTGCACACATGTTAAAGGTCCCCACAGCATAACGTTGCAACCGCCATGTTTAATCATGGGAATGGTGTGTTAGGATTGATTTTCTGCCACTTGAAATATTATGGATGTAAGTATCTTTCACATGTTAACTTGTCACCTATGACTATTACATCTGCCATTAGGTAGAGCTCAGGCTCGTCCATCTTTCCTCCTCTTAGCAACACAGCTAAAAAATGTATGGACGACTTAAGATAACATTTTAAGGAAATGTAATGAGACTAGGAACCCTTGATTTACTCTGACACACTGACCAGTGGTGCAACCATCCGCTCCTCTCCTGTGTCAGAGAGTTCACAAGGGGCGACCCTCAAACAAGAACATCGCTAAAGTTGGAGCATATGCACAGCAAATTTATTGCACACAGAACAGAACAGCACAATCACAGCCATGCATCTCATTAATAGACAGTTTATCTGAAAAGTAGCGAAGGGTAGAATTACATTACAACACTGGAATAGGAGGGTGAGTGGCCCTGGCGGTGCTGTGCGCTCTCTGAGATGCTGTTCTAGGTGCAAATGTAATGCTGTTGTTTTAATAAGTTTTTTTTCTCCTTACAATCATTCATAAAGTTCTGATTTGTGGAGAGAAATTGTAAAAGCTGCCCTGTTAAATGATTTTTCCACCTGAGCCATGAATCTCCGCTACTTCTTTAAAATGTCCTCTGGCCTTTTGGCTTCCTATTTAATTAATGCCGTCCTTGTCTAATGGACTTAAACTGTTTCTGAAGGGAATCACCTTCAAAAGGCTGAGGCATCAGAATAAAGGGGTGTGAAAATTGGTGCCCACATTCCCTTTTAGACTTTTTTTTATTTATTTATTTTTAACTATTAAAAAAGTTTCTTGCACTTAACTATTATACACTTCTTTGTCTTTCCTTGTCAAAAAATATCCAACCAAAATGCACTAAAGCTGCTGTCCATAGTGTCACATCATGAGGGAGAGGAGGAGAGTTTTCCATCTGAAAGGAGCTAAAAAGCCGGGCTGCAGAAAAAGTGGAGTCATTGGGAAAAGCATTTTCTTTGAGGAATATAAGGCAGTTGAAGAATATGTAACTTCGGTGCTTGTTGTGGTTGCACCATTGCAAACCTTCAGTTTCTTCATCATTGGTGTACTAAGCTGACTGAGGCCCGCCCCCCCAAAGTGCATGCTGGGGGCTATGAAGCATGGCTCTATATTCACATAAATGATTAATTTTGCTGTAGAGGACAGGCGATGGCCTTAACTCCTTAGGTGTTAAAGTCGCACATTGCGACAAGCAACATTGCTGATTTTAACAAAGCACAACTGCAGATATGACTACTAATTTAATTACTACTTTTTACCATGAGATGGGGGACATCTGTAACTTCAATCACAGCCATAATTCAGGATGTGTTACGATGGAAACGTTTGGAGCAAATCAGGTTTTGACCAGCGCCATCCCATAAGGAGATGAGGGAGTAGTGGCTGCAGGCACAGCATAGAGAAAGCTAGTTTTGTAACAATAAAACCTACGATTCCGAGAGGTTTTTTCACTGCTGAGTTTACTGCTATCAAGTAATGGCTGATTCAAATTTTGAATAATTTTGAGTAATATTCACCCTCTGATCAAGATGTTCAAATGTCCAGTAAGGAAGAAGATGATACTCCTTTAGCGCACAGCAACAGCCAGTCCAGGTGGCTATGAGAGTCCACAAGCAGCACTTATGTGATGCTCTGCCTCACCGTGTCTGGGTGGGTAGCATAGGTGGTGATGAAAGATTTAGCAGGAATGTCAAAATCCGTGGAAACAGCAGCAGACACTGTGGAAAATGTGGGAGTAAATAGACTGCCAATGGTGGAGGAAGCAGCAGTAAAATCCCGCTGCAAATGACGATGATGATTGCTGGGTTTGCTTGAAAGACAAGGAAGACTAACCCCTTTGGATCAGACATTTTAATGAGTCTGTTTGTTATTTTGGAGACACAGATTTTTTAAAATTATGATCCCATTGATTTTCTGTCTGTTGTTTTAAATGGTGAATACTGGAGCGTCTTTACATATTAAATAAAAAGATATCCCAACCTGTTTGAAATTTATTTTGAAAAAATATAAACTAAATAAATATCTAAAAAAATATTTAAAATGAAAGTTTTAAACAATATAAAAAAGTTAAATATCATTAAAAGTTAGCCAATCTATTATTTTGCCACCTGATAATGTCATAATATACAAATTAGATCAGTCACTTTGCTCCCATCACAAACTTTGGGTCATACTAACGATTTTTCTCATTTACGCTAAGCCTTTATCTATAACAATATTAAAGCTACAAACTTTTGAACTAGTGATATCGAAATTGATCGATATTTTATCGATATCGATTATCGATATTTTATAGAAAAAACTCTGGTGTCTTACACAATAGAACAGGGTCAGATGGTTCAATTTAAGCATTTTCTTAAAATTAGTCTAAAAAAGTATATTCTCCTGCTTTAAAAATCTAGTGCTGTATTATGATAAAATGTGAAGAAAGGCTTTGGTGTCTTGAATACTTTTTGCAAGGTATTGCATATTTGTTTGCCCATAAGGCCTTACTCGAACACCACCATCCATGCAGGGAACAGGAAAACGACACGGACACCGTGCAGTATTTTTTTCTGTGACGCTGACTGAGATGCTGTGACACTGTCACATTGCACACCAGCAAGTCTAGCTTCTCTCTCAGTACAGCAAGTGCAGGGATTACAGATATTTAATGGGGCCATGTTACTCAACTGGGTAACCAGACCCTTGCTGGGGTTGCATACCAGAGCTCCTATAAGTCTGTACACAGTGGTACTGGGGCTGTCCTGTAGAGTTCCTAGAACTGAGGAGGGGGAGCTTGTTTGGCTCAGAGCCAATGTTCTCAAGAGACAACAACATATATCACACCAGGGGAGTCAAAGAGGGTGATAGGGGGATTAGACAGAAGTAGATTGAGAGAGAGAGCTCGAAAATATCCCGGCTGAAAAAGAAGAGAGAACTGCTCATAGAGGTGCTCACAAGGCTGCTGGGTCGGCAGGGGGCAATGAGCCAATGCAAGGGACCGGCTGTTGGAAAGGAGCCCTGCTTGGCCGAACGAGAGCTTAGGGAAAGGACTGAAAGGGTTTAAACCACGTGGAAGACTTGGTGCCACACCCACAGTACACGCAGACGCGTTGACGACAACACATATCAGCCATGTGCATCTGGTGAGAGCAACCCAGGAAATGACAGCAAGCATTTTCACCGTCTAGACCAGAACATATGCTCATTTTCACTTTTGTCTTCTATTTACATCTCGCCATCTAATTCTTCTTTCCTCTGCTGCTCTGTTTTATCCTTACAGAATATTGATTGGGCTTAGAGCAAACTTGGCTGAAAGTGCAGGAGGCCCAGCGACTGGCCTCAAAGATAAGCACTTTAACTGGATATAGCTCGATGGCATATGCACCCGCCTTCTGGCCAGAGTAGACCACAAACCTGCTATCACTACATGAAGCCTTAATAGAGGCAGCACTACAAAACTGTGATAGAGCCAGGGTGTTAGAGGGAACTGGAGGTTATCAAGGTTCAGTCCCAGTAACACTAGTTACAAGTTTTATTAAAGGCCAGCCGGTAGATAATTTGGCTAAACAAAATGTATGATCTGCAGAAGCTAACGCAGCTACGCTGTCTTCATTGTTTAGCTCTCCTAGCCATTTGATTATTTTTCCGTACACAATGTCCGTTTGGAGTATGCATTGGGAACAAATATGAATTTTTGCTAAGGTGTTGACTGTACTAGGAAGTTAATATCTGCCTAAACCACTTTCATTTAAATCAGTTAAAAAGCTAGATTTCTGTAATGTAACAAAATAAAACCATAGTATTTTTTTGTATTCTACTTTTTAGAGGATTTTATTATACTATGAAAAACACATGTCACAAATAAAAATGTCTTAATCTACACTCACTTGACACATTATTAGGTACACCTTGCTAGTACCGGGTTGGACCCCATTTTGGCTACAAAACTGCCTTAATCCGTCATGGCATAGATTCAACAAGGTACTGGAAACATTCCTCAGAGATTTTGGTCCATATTGAGATTAAGGCATCACGCAGTTGCTGCAGATTTGTTGGCTCACATCCATGATGTAAATTTATCAAAGCTGTTCTATTGGATTGAGATCTGGTGACTGTGGAGGCCATTTGAGTACAGTGAACTCACTGTCACGTTCAAGAATCCACTCTGAGAGGATTCGAGCTTTGTGACATGGCACATTATCCTACTGTTAGTAGCTATCAGAAGATGGGTACACTGTAGTCATAAAGCAATAATACTCAGGTAGGCTTTGGCGTTTCAACAATGATAAATTGGTACTAAGTGGCCCAAAGTGTGCCTAGAAAATGTTCCCCACACCATTACACCAACACCAGCAGCCTGAATCATTGATACAAGGCAGGATTGATCCATGCTTTCATGTTGTTGAAGCCAAATTCTGACTCTACCATCGGAATATTGCAGCAGAAATAGAGACTCATCAGACCAGGGAACATTTTTTCAATCTTCTATTGTCCAACTTTGGTGAGCCTGTGTGAATTGGAGCCTCAGTTTCAATTCTATTCAAAAATATTTTATTGATCCCAGAGGGAAATTAAGTATTTTTGTAGCTCACTACTTCATGTTTCAAGGAGTTATTTTAGACTATGATGGCTGTGGGGAAAAAGGATTTCCTATAGCTGTCTGTGTTTCCTGTTCTTACCTGACAGGAGTGTTCTTCTGCTGCTGTAGCCCATCTGCCTCAAGGTTTGACGTGTTGTGCATTCAGAGAGGCTTTTCTGCATACCTTGGTTGTAACGAGTGCTTATTTGAGTTACTGTTGCCATTCTATCAGCACAAGCCATTCTCCTCTGACCTATGGCAACAACAGGGGATTTCCACTCTCAGAACTGCCGTTGATTGAATATTTTCCCTTTATCGAACCATTATCTGTAAACCCTAGAGATGATTGTGTCTGAAAATCCCTGTAGATCAGCAGTTTCTAAAATACTCAGACCAGCCTATCTGGTACCAACAACAATGTTCAAAGTCACCTAAATCAACTTTCCTCCCCATTCTGATGCTCAGCTTGAACTGCAGCAAATCGTCTTGACCATGTCTAGATGCCTAAATGCATTTAGTTTCCTCCATCTGTTTGGCTGATTACAAACTTACGTTAATGAGCAATTGGACAGGTGTGCCTAAAAAGGTGGCCAGTGAGTGTATATCCACCAGAATAAATCTGGTCCCTGTGATGGTGTTAACCCTCTGCTTCCTACTGGGAGTTTCTGGAAATATCGCAGTAATTCTTTTCAAGCCAAACTGCCAGAATCTGTCCAGTCTGAGCTCGAGTTTAATGCTGAATCAGGCTGTCTGACAAGATAGTAAATATTTTCAAAATGTTTTTCCAATTATCCATAGATATTTATCCTGTACGATTTAACTCAAAAAATAAACAAGCCTTGTGTTAAAAGGTAAAAAAAAAGATAAATAAGCGAGGAAATAATCCCGATGTCTAAATTAATTATCTAGTTTTATGTTATACATCCTTATTTGACAATCTTTACCCACTTTGCTTCCAGAAGTTCACCACATCTATCAGATTGAAAAAAAATAACCATCCCTTCCACAGTCATCTTCAGGCAACCTCTTAGATTTTTTTAAAATCAGACTTATCTATCCATCCATCCATCCATCTTCTTCCGCAGTAGCCTAAGCAGAGAGACCCAGACTTCCCTCTCCCCAGCCACTTGGGCCAGCTCCTCAGGAGGAATCCCGAGGCGATCCCAGGCCAGCTGGGAGACATAGTCCCTCCAGCGAGTCCTGGGTCTTCCCCTGGGCCTCCTCCCGGTGGGACGTGCCCGGAACACCTCACCAGGGAGGCGTCCAGGTGGCATCCTGACCGGATGCCTGAACCACTCAACTGGCTCCTCTTGATGTGAAGGAGCAGCGGCTCTACTCTGAGTCCCCACCGGATGACCGAGCCTCTCACCCTATCTCTAAGGGAGAGCTCAGTCACCCTACGGAGGAAACTAATTTCAGCCGCCTGTATCCGTGATCTTGTTCTTTCGGTCACCACCCAGAGTTCGTGACCATAGATGAGGGTAGGAACGTAGAAAGACCGGTAAATAGAGAGCTCAGCCTTTTCGGTCAGCTCTCTCTTCACCACGACAGACCGGTACAGCGCCTGAATAACTGCAGATGCCTTACTAATCCGCCTATCGATCTCCCGCTCCATTTTTCCCTCATTCGTGAACAAGACCCCCAGATACGTAAATTCCTCCAGTTGAGGAAGGACCCCATCCCCGACCCGAAGAAGGCACCCTACCTTATACCGGCTCAAGACCATGGTCTTGGATTTGGAGGTGCTGATCCTCATCCCAACCGCTTCAGATTTAGCTCTGGAATATGTGAGGCCATTCCAAAAGTGATTCAGTTGGAGCATTTCCACTATCAGAACTTCAGTGTAATTTGACAGTAACGTCCCAATACCAGCATGTCTACTTCAACAGGCTGGGCCGACTAGCGTAGTACCTGAAAGGGGTTATGCACGGCTTGATTGAGTCAGATCAAACAGAAAAACAGCAACAAGCCCTGCTACTTCTATGTCAATTCAGTTATTTTTGCTTTTTGTGCACCTTTTTAACAGATCCTTGACGCTACTTGCTGCTCAAATGGTGTGGTTTGCGGGTTTCTGTAGCCGATTTCTTAAGAGGGACAATTGTGTATGGAGACATGGTTGCTGAGAGGAGCGGGCGAACATAATTACCCCGTCAGAAAAAAATCGGGTTAAATTACCCTGAAGTTGCTATAGTGGAAACACATGTTTTCACATGCTTACTTTCACAATGATGCGGAAATATAAAATCAATCCTAATAACTAATAAAAGCACTTTGAAGTCTATTCTCGGAGCTACAGGGAGCCAGTGGAAGGACTGTTGAACTGGGGTGATGTGTTCTATCTTCTTGGTTCTAGTGAGACCACGAGCAGCAGCATTCTGGTCAGCTGCACCTGTCTGATATATTTTTTAGGTAGACATGTGAAGATACTGTTTACAGTAATCAAGGCGGCTAGAGATAAATGCATGGATGAGTTTTTCTAGGTCTCCTTGTGTCATCAGTCCTTTATTCCTAGAAATGTTCCCCAGTTGATAGAAAGCTGACCTTGTTATTGCCTTTATGTGACCCTGGAGGTTCAGGTCTGAGTCCATTATTACACTTAGATTTCTGGCCTGGTTGGTAGTTTCTAGTTGGTCCTGTTTAAGCTGATTACTGATATGTAGTCGAACTTTTTTGGATCAAAAGATACGTTTTTCAATTTTGTTTTTGTTCAATTGGAGGAAATTATGGGACATCCAGCTGTTAATTTGCTCAATGCATTTATTGAGGATTTGGACAGATTCAACATCACCTGGTGACATTGATGTATAAAGCTGAGTGTCATCAGCATAGTTGTGGTAGTTAACATTATTGGTGGTTATAATCTGGCTTAGTGGGAGCCTTAGATGCTAAATAGGAGGGGCGCTAAGGTGGAGCCCTGGGGGACCCCGCATGTGATTGCTGCGTTTTGTGATGAGGATTGGCTAATTGACACAAAGGAGTTCCTGTTCTTGAAGTAAGATTTGAACCAGTCGAGTACTGTACCAGAGAGTCCGACCCAGCTCTCTAGACATTCCAGTAATATACCATGATCAATGGTGTCAAACCCTGCACTGATGTCTAATACCCCGTTCTATTAGTCCAACGAACTCGGTTTCCGAGTCGCATTCCGGGATTATGACCCGGAAGTTGCAAATAGAACACTCCCGAGGTCGTAAATACAAGTCGTCAACTCGTCGAGGGTCAGATGACTTCGAGTTCAGTTATCAAGATGGCTACCACGAGCATCACACGTAAGTAAACATTGTGGTTTTCTTTTATTTTAGGCACTTTTGTCTTTGTTGTAACGGAATGCAGAAGTCATACACTGGCAATCACTGGCCCAACATTTTACGAATAAGTCCATTTACACCTGGAGTTTAACTGCTACTCTTTCCATCGAGTACACTGTCATTAGTCTATCTTTCCATTGTTATTATATGGGATTGCAGCCATTTATTTGCCTTCATTTTCATTTTCTCAAAACCATATTGTGGGCTAAAAAAAGGTGAAGCCATCAATTTAGGGATACCACTTTTATGTTTATAATTCAAAGTTTTTATAGTTTGTTAAGTTGTATATATAATATATTTTGTAGTCAATTGTTTATTTTGTGTTTCTCTTTTGATATTTACAATTGCAAATAAATAAAACTGTGCGCTAGAAAAAGGTGAAGCATTAAATGTAGGGAAACCACTTTTATTTGTACACAGAAAATAAAAAATAAACATTAATCATGTTAGAAAGAGCAATTGCATTGTAACATGTATTTACAAGCTTTCAACTGTGAAAATGAGTCTACTCGTTGTGATCTTCCTGCCTTGGGCAGCCATGTCGGTGTTCTGCACATACGTCTGTAGCAGCAACACACATGTTGTGTAAGAAACAAGCAGACATAATGATCATGACCACAGTGTCAATGCGGGTGTTCTGTAGGTCACGTAGACGCCTCCATTTGCATTTCATTCTTCTAATTTGTACAGATGTCATTGAAGACTTTGACGAGGGCACTCTCGGTGCTCTGGTACCTACGAAAACCAGACTGATAAATATCAAAGCGGTAATTCATTGCTAGGAAGCTATTTAACACAACTTTTTCAATAATTCTACTGATAAATGGGAGATTTGAGATTGGTCTGTAGTTTTGCATTAACATGCTGTCTAGGTTCTTCTTATTTAGTATTGGTTTGATAACTGCTGTGTTTAATGCTTTGGGGAAGACACCTGATAGGAGGGATGAGTTAATTATTTTGATCAGATCCGCTCTGATGGCTGGGAGGACCTTTTTTAGAAGATATCTAAGCAGCAGGTGGCAGAGCTTAGTTTGTCAATAATTTCATCATAGCTCGATTTATTTATTATTTGAAAATTAGTCATTTTCTCTGCATGGGTGTTAATTGGGCTCATAGTTGGTGTTGAATTTGCAGCTGATGTACTGATTGACCTTCTGATGTTCAAGACCTTTTCGGTAAAGAAGCTGGCAAATTCATTACAGGCCCTGGTGGAGTTTAGTTCAGGGGGTACTGTCACTGGAGGAGTAGTTAGTCTCTCCACTGTAGCAAATAATGTCTTAGCATTATTGTTTTTTCTGTGAATAATCTCAGAAAATAATGATTCCCTTGCACCCTTTAAAATTACTTAATACTTTTTCAGTTTCTCTTTATATATCTCGTAATGAATCTGGAGTCTGGTTTTCTGCCATTTCTTCTCAGCGCGCCGGCATTCCTTTTTTTCATTACAAAGCAGTGGATAGCTTCTCCACTGAGACTTATTTTTACTAGAGACAGTTTTAACCATAAATGGCGCAATCTTACCATCATGTCTGAGATCTGGGATAGAAAATCAACTGTCAGTTTGTTTACTGAGTGTGTGTTGGTGGATGTTGGTGATTTAGATAAGGTTGGAATGTACATCAGTTTAAAGTTTCAGCTGAGTTTTCTTTCTTCTGAGGTTTCTTTTAACAGTGGATTTACTCTGATTAGGTATGTTGGCTTGGCTGGTGCTTTCCAATGAGATGCAGAAATGGTCAGATAATGCGATATGAGTTATGGCAATGCTAGAGATATTTAAGTCTTTGCTAATAAGTAGGTCCAGATTGTATCATTGGTTGTGTGTTGGCTCATTAATGTGTTTGGTTAGGTCAAAGTTATGAAGGGCATCATTTAATGCTTTTGTTCCACTGTCTTTGGTTTGTCAGTACGGATGTTGAAATATCCCACAATTGCTGTCTAGTCATAGGCTAGACATATTGCAGAGCAAAAGTCATTCAAGTCATTAAAAAAGTTTGTGTTAGGTTTTGGTGGTCTGTATATGTTTACATATAGGACTTTAGAGAGACCATTTAAGATAACAGTAATGTTCATTATATGTGCGAGGAATCTGGATTACCTGCGGAGAACCCACTGCAGGAACATTGTGCTGAAATACCCTAGACCAAGATTCGAACCCATTAACCTTCTTTTTGCATCAAGGTCCAGCAGTCAGTGAAAGATTGCCAAAAATCCAGCATCAGGGTTTGGGTGATCTTTTCTGATTCAGAACTACGCTGGTGAAGTAGCTTGTCCAATGGATTGGACCACATGGATGAGTAACTGTTTGCTCAAACTACCAAAGAAGTTAATGATAGTTCTGAGGGAAACATGCCAGAATACAGAGTAACGTCCAGTTCATTGCATATTGGCCTACATCTTTGTGGACAAATAGGGTCCCCATGCTGTCCCCTGTCCACTTACGGAGCTTTGAAAAAGGTGGCTTGTATAAAGAATCATGCTTTCTTTGACATAATGTGTACAGCCAGATGTATGTATGTATGTCCACTTACCTATGAACCACATACATGAAAAAAAAGAATGTACCGCAACTCCAAGATATCCTCTGTCTGCTGAGGTCAGTGAATGTCATTTGCATTCGCTGTGTAAACAAGAATGTATGATGTCTGGTTTTTAAATCACTCCATCTATTCTCTATCAGATGCTATGTTTAAGAGAATCAGTGTTTAAGCACAGGATCCTTCAGACTGAAATTGTCCTAACAAATGTCTGTAACTGTGGTCTTTGCAGCACTGGACGGTGTTCACAGAGGTGTCTGAGGTTTTCATCCTTGTTCCTGCATTGTTGGGGCTAAAAGGGAACTTAGAGATGACACTGGCCTCCAGGCTTTCAACATCGGTAAGAATCTAAGCATGTTTTGTTCCGTATGTGTTACTTAAATCTAACCTACTACACCAAAACGAATGCCAGTCATTACTCAAATTATTTTGGTTTCCAGATATTTGTATTTATTGTTTTTGGGCCACACATTTCTCTTTAGAAGTTACCCATTAACTCATTTTAGTACCATTAAACTGATAACTCCAGGTTCAGTGGTCATCTTGTTGTAAAGTGGATTTTCTAGCCTGATAGCAGCATTCTTTACCTCAAGGTTGCTGATCTTATGCAGACTGTTCACACTATTCAGACTAAGTTATGTTGGAGGAAAAACAAAGGTTTTTCACATTCGTGAAAAAGTCTTGACTTCAAACCTTAATTACCTGATAGGAAATATTTTTGAACAAAACACATTTTAATGTAGAAAATAAGTTAATACTAATGAATTTACTGACTTTACTGACTAACTTTACGAGATTGTTAAGTTCAGATCTACTGAGCTGGGGTAATGTGGATAGGTCATGAACAATGATGTTTAGCAGTTTTAAATGCAGTTACATGTTGTTTGAGTTGTCAATATTTAGAGAAGTCCCATCAAAGTTTTTTTTTCAAGTTTTAAAAAAACATTTAGCCAAATGTTGGCCCTCTTACAGAAAAGTCACTTGGGCTTAAATATGTTCTTCACATGAGAACACATGCTTTTCCATGTGGTAGAAGGTAAACCACATGTGTTGCATTCATGGACTTCACATGTTTGGTTTTACATGGGTTTCGCAAATTTTTCACATGGGATCACACAGACTTCAGATGGGTTTTACATATAATGTAACATGGGTTTCAGACATTTTTTTCACATGCAGGATTAATATGGAGTCGGAAAAGTCTCATTATAAATAATTTCATGCAAGTTTTTTATAAATGCACATGCTCATTCGGAATTGCACACGGTCAAAGCGTTGTTTAAACCAACGACATTTCCCCAGCATTATTTATAAATCATAGTTTTGTCCCTACCACTTAAAAACCTGAGGTTGTATTTTCTGACCCAAAAAAATGGCTGTGTGGCAAGGGGCAAAGCAATGTCATGCATGGATTCAACCCACCGGCACCAGGGGGGCAGCCCTGCATTCTAACCATTCTACCACAGCAGCAACTTGGGTGACCTAAGCAGCAAGGGTGTGTTATCAAGCAGACAGAACACCCCACCCTGCGTGAGTTTATTTATAATGAGACTTTTCCGACTCCATAGATCCATGTGGAAAGAACATGCTTCACATGTGGTTTATTTCTTATCCCATGGGCTTCACATGTGAATGTCCATGAGTTTCACACTTTATTACTATGAAAATGTTCAATTCAATTCACTTTTATTTGTATAGCGCCAATTCACAACAAGTGTCATTTCAAGGAACTTTACAACAAAAGTAATTTCAATACAATTATACAACAATTAGTTAAAAGTTTTCTTTGTAAGGAATCCCAGCTGATTGTGTTAAGTCATCGACATGAGGTTGTGCCTGGATCATGCAGACTCGAACCACAGCAATTCCTCAGCAATTCCTCATACTGAGCAAGTTTCAAATTCAAATGGGAAATGTGTGCAAAACACAGGTAGTCATGTTTTTCACACATCTTACAGGTTTTTGAACATGTATTCACATAAGAGTTTTACATTGGTCTGAGAAATTTTGTAAGTAATTTTGCCCATTGTCAATTTTAATACCTGCTGTCTCTTTATTGGTGAAAATTATACCTATGAGCAACTACCACATCTTTGCACAACAATAAATGATGGTATTCAAAGCAATACCACTGGATACAATTGTATATCTTAATTACCACCCAAGCAAATCACACGTCTCTCTCCCTGCGTGCACATGCATATCTAAACTCAGCACTGGCAATAATCAAGCTAGTAGCTTAAGCTGAATGTGAGTCTTTATCCAAGTTTACATGTAATTCAGAAAAATATTTATTGAATGAGGTGTGTTTCACTCTGCGACAATAGGTGGCGTTATGCTCCCCTTCCTGTTAGCATTCTACCACTTAGCCTCAAGCTACACAGGAAGTATATATATCTGTTGGGAGTGAAGCAGACAGAGAAAAAGCAAGATATGCACAATCACAATGCACCAGCTTTTTGTCAGTCTAAAAATGCACTAATCGGACGTTTATATTTGTCTTAGCTGCTATATTCTTCTTATACTATTACTGTGTTGTTGATTCGTTCTTCTGCTTCTCCTCACTTCCTGAGGGTGTGTGCGGGCACGGGCGGGGGATTGGTTACAAAAGGAATGTAATTTTGAATCGCATTATCTGGGTAGAATAGCCTGATTTGTAAAACTCTGGGTTGATTTAAGTTTGACTAAGGTGTATACGTGCATTTCAAAAGTCTGATTTAAGTTGGAACAAGGTCATGAATTTGATTTTATCTTGACAGATTCGATTTAATCTTACTGCATGTAAATGCACTGACTGTGCATGTGTGGGTTTTCTCTGGGTACTGCCACAATCCAAAAACTCACGGTTGACTATTTTGGTTATGCAATGAGATGGTGATTCTAGAGCCAGTGCCCAATTTAACCCAAATAGGTCTGGGAAGTGGATATAGAGAAAAGAATGAATAGAGGACCTTAATGGTGCTCTTTTGGAAATCAATGAATAAATTACAGTCAAACCTGTTCTGAATTGAGAATAGACTTTTAGCATGGCCAGCCAGCAGCCAGCAGTAGTCTATATGCTGTATGCGTAGAGGCAGAAAAGTATTAGCCTAGTAGTGCTTGCATGTACACCAATCCTCACATTCTTTCCACTGGCTGGAGGAAAACATGCAATGAAGCTGATTAGCACTGCAAGCAGTGGTCTACCCAGCACATTGTGTTCTGCTTCTGACATGGCATGTTTAATTACTGTGACAACATCTCTATCAACAGTCAGGTCAACGTAATAAAAAGAACATTACAATGTTAAAAAGATGGGTCAGAGGAAGGCTTGGAAGCCGTCTGATTTAAATTTAAATTTCTTTCAGCAGAATTTATTAGTTATTTCTTAAACCTTCTGCGCTTGAAGTGAGACGACACATTGGTGGCACATTTGGGTGCTGATTTAATTCAGTTTTATCAACATCCCAACACGCACTGACGCATTTCATGAATATTCCAGCAATCATGGCAAACTAAACCAGACTCACTGAAAAGACTAGGACCTTACTACCGGCGGGGCACAGTAGGACACTTTTTTTTCCACGCCACCTCCAATTATAGGCAGATTAAGAACACTGTAAGTTTCATAATGGGCTTATTACTGGAAATAATGTAATCCCTATTAGTGGCTGACTTTTGGAGTTCATCTTTTCTTTTTTTAATTTTTTTAATTTGATGCTTTTCTTGAGCTCTTTTTTCTAATATGATAATAATATTAATGGAATACAGTCCCTTACAAGATGTCTGTAAACTGTTTCGTTTTGTCACACTAAAACCACAAACTTTAAACTATTTTATGTAGGATTCTCTCTCTCTCTCTCTCTCTCTCTCTCTTTCTCTCTCTCTCTCTTTATATATATATATATATATATATATATATATATATATATATATATATATATATATATATATATATATTGAATTCACTTTTATTTATATAGCATCAATTCACAACAAATGCAACCGCAGTTATAGAAACATTCCAATCAGTTAAAAGTTTTACCCAGCATTAATGGTCAAATTTAAATATTTTTTTTTACAATATTATTGTTTTTATAATAAATTGTTACACTTAAGTGTAAAACTCTTGTTTAAATAAATAACAGAAATGTTTAGAAACAGAGGGTGACTGCCATTTGGTGACTCTTTTTCTTACTGCAGCTCTACTACTCTTAGCTCCGGCTGGCTCAGAGAAAACCACCTAATGTTCAGCAAACAGTTGTCCTCTTGTTTGCAATGAGAATGCCGACTTAACTCACAGGGAACTCAAAATTTTCTCACTGATGATTTCAGAGTAGAAGGAGCTATTCTAGCTCTACTCCCGCTGCTTCTTTTTTTCTATTTATGGTTAAACTGTAGCTTAGCTAATAGCTACTTGCTCCTAAATTCCGACTTCCGAGTTGGAAAAATATTCTGGAATGCCCTCTGATATGGTACTTCCCACTCGAAAAGTCTGAGATTTGTTTTTGCTCCGACTTTGACTTTCAGTATGGCTGCTCTTCACATCAACAACAATAGCTGTGTTGGAAAATATCTGTTTTACAAGACACACTAGTAATAATGCATCTAAAACCCATCTTACATGTAGAGCCTGCAACTCTAATCTCAGCAAAATAAAATGGGTGTTTCTATATGAAAAGTAAGCTTAATTTTTTTTTGTAAGAGGTAGTATAACTACAGGTACCTGGGCATCACCATATTGGAATCCCGCCTTATCCAAATTTTACTCTGGCATGATGCCAAACCCAGCTTCCGAGGTAAATGGAAAGCATCATACGCTCTTTAGAGATGTGCTGTGTTCCCTGGGATGTTGTTATGAGTAAAAAGTAGTGGTTTAACCTAGAAAGAATCACACACAGGGGTCGGAGAGAAATTGAAGTTAAATTAGCTCTGCAGTGGGAAATAGAATGAAGTAAAGTTCTGCAGAGGGAGACCAGGAAGATACTCTGTTTGACCGTTTGTCTGTTCTCCTCTCAGCTTATCAGACAGTCTCCCAGCTCTGTGTCCTGATAACACAGCTCTGTCACCTGGTCTCAAAAGGCCCTCCCACTGCAGTCTCTCTTTATTTGGTCAAACTTCATTAGCATCTTAAAAGAACAGGGTGTATACAAAGGAACATATGGTTGAAACCAAATGACATTTAAAAAGTACATTTAAACAATGTGATAAAGAAATACACCCTAAGAAAATAATAATTCAACATTATTATGAGTTGGATGAGAACTGGTGAGAGTTACTTGTTAGAGAAAATGCAATGTGTGGTTCCTTGTGATGAGGAAATCTGAGGAAATTGACAGTTGCCTGCTAACTGTTGCTACGAGTCTGACTGGGACACTGGTGACGCTACCGTATGTAAACATGGGAGGAGGCAATCGTCTTTTAGATTTCGAAGGTGCAAGGTAGATTGATTTTGCTGAAACAAATCGAGATCATGACAACCCTAATATACAGACGTGGACATAATTGTTGGTACCCTTCAGTAAATAAAAGAAAAACTCATAATGGTCACAGAAATAACTTTAATCTGACAAAAGTAATAATAAATAAAAATTATATAAATGTTGACCAATGAAAGTCAGACATTGCTTTTCATCCATGCTTCAACAGAATTATTTAAAAAATAAATGCATGAAACAGGCCTGGACAAAAATGATGGTACCCCTAGAAAAGAATGAAAATAATGTGACCAAAGGGACATGTTAATCCAAGGTATGTCCACTAATCAGCATCCTAGGTGTCTACAATCCTGTAATCACTCAGTGGGCCTATATATAGGACTCCAGGTAGTCACTGTGTTGTTTGGTGACGTGGTGTGTACCACACTCAATATAAACCAGAGGAAGCAAAGGAAAGAGTTGTCTCAGGAGATGAGAAAGAAAATCATAGACAAGCATGTTAACTGTAAAGGCTATAAGACCATCTCCAAGCAGCTAGATGTTTCTGTGACTACAGCTGCACATGTCATTCAGTAATGTACGATCCATGGGACTGTAGCCAACCTCCCTGGACGTGGCTGCAGGAGGAAAATTGATGACAGATCAAAGAGACGGATAATCCAAATGGTAACAAAAGAGCCTAGAAAGACTTCAAAATAGATCCAAGCTGAACTTTATGCTCAAGGAACATCAGTGTCAGATCGGAACATCCTTCGCTGTTTGAGCCAGAGGACAAATCATTTAAAAAAAAAGACTGGAGTATGCCAAACTACATGCTGACGAGCCACAAAGCTTCTGGGAGAATGTCCTGTGGACAGATGAGACAAAATTTTAACTTTTTGCCAAGGCACATCAGCTCTATGTTCACAGACGGAAAAATGAAGCATATCTAGAAAAGAACACGGTCCCTACTGTGAAACATGGGGGAGGCTCGGTTATGTTCTGGGGCTGATTTGCTGCATCTGACACAGGGTGTCTTGAATCTGTGCAGGGTACAATGAAATCTCAAGACTATCAGGGGATTCTAGAGAGAAATGTGCTGGCCAGTGTCAGAAAGCATGGTCTCAGTCGCAGGTCACGGGTCTTACAACAGGAAAATGACCCAAAACACACAGCTAAAAACACCCAAGAAGGGCTAAGAGGAAAACACTGGCCTTCTATGAGCCCTGATCTCAATCCTATTGAGCATCTTTGGAAGGAGCTGAAACGTGCTGTCTGGAAAAGGCGCCCTTCAAACCGGAAACAACTAGAACAGTTTGCTCATGAGGAGTGGGCCAAAATACCTGCTGAGAGGTGCAGAAGTCTCATTGACAGTTACAGGAATCATTTGATTGCAGTGATTGCCTCAAAAGGTTGTGCAACCAAATATTAAGTTGTGGGTACCATCATTTTTGTCCAGGCCTGTTTCATGCATTTATTTTTTAAATAATTCCGTTGAAGCATGGATGAAAAGCAATGTCTGACTTTCATTGGTCAACATTTATATAATTTTTATTTATTATTACTTTTGTCAGATTAAAGTTATTTCTGTGACCATTATGAGTTTTTCTTTGATTTAATGAAGGGTACCAACAATTTTGTCCATGTCTGTATATATATATATATATATATATATATATATATACATATGTTCCTAAATATTTTCTTACTATTTTTAAAGATTCTCCTTAATCAATACTTGGTAGAACTGCTTTTGTGGCAATTCCAGCTGCATGTCTTTGCCAGCTTTACATATCTAGGAACTAAAAGTTTCACTAGTTTTAGGGCACAATAAGGCACAATAAAAAAGGCTCAAACAGATTGAATGTAGAGAATCTGTGAACAGGTGTTTTAAGGTTTGTCATAGGTTCTCATTTGAATTTAGGTCCAGACATTGACTTTCTAGCGTATAAATATCTTTTGATCTAAACTTTTTATTCTAAACATTATAAGATGTATGCTCAATGAGTTCAGATGAAGAGTAATGAGTAAAGTAAACTTGCTAATAAACAAACACTTGTTTGTATTATGAATTTGTATTGAAGCCCTAAAACCATCAGGGAACTAGGGAAGAATGTACAAATCAAGGCTAACATAGGAATTTGTGTGGTTTTGTCATGTTACAACTACAAATGTCATTGTTCTATTGGCATTTTGTCCTGTCAACAAGATTGGAGAGTGACTCTGAACAGCAATTCTCAAGTCTTTCCACACTACCTCGATTGGCTTGAGAACAGAACTTTAAATGGGCCGTTCTAACACATGAATTTGCTTAGACCATGATCATGCTACTGTAGGTGTGGCTGAATGTTTCACAACATTGATCCTTTTCTAAGGCAGGGCCGGATTTAGGATCTACAAAGATCCGGGTTTTTGCCTGGATAACTAATGGATTAAAAATGTTTGTAATATTTTTTATAGGTATGTGCAATAAATTACTGTTTAAATCATATAGCATCTCAACTTTCAAATCCTGATCATCTTAAAGCAAATGAAAAGCACTAGTTTACACTTACTTTGCTTAAATAAAGCACAATAACACTATCAATCACCAGTATAAACTATCAACAATATTATAAACAGTCAGTTGCGGACTGAAATCATCTCAAATCACTATTCCCGGGAATATAGCTTACAATCATTAAGAGCAAAAAATATGAAGCAAGACGGCTGCTAATTTTGACTGTATAACTAACATACCAGAAAACCAAAAGGGCCTTATTGTCTTAGGATCCTGGCTTATGTTTTTTTCCTGCTCTGTTCTTGTTCTTCTTCTTTTTACCCTGATTTAATCCTGTTTCTTTGCTTTCTGCATAGGCTTTATAACCAATTTCCACATCTTTATTTCATAGATTTATTTAATTACACCTAGGCAAATTAGGCTGCACGTAGGCACAGTGGTTAGCACTGTTGCCTTGCAGCAAGAAGGTTGTGGGTTCGTATTCCGGCCCAGGGCCTTTCTGCATGGAGTTTGCATGTTCTCTCCGTGCATGCGTGGGTTCCCTCCGGGTACTCCGGCTTCCTCCCACAGTCCAAAAACATGACTGTCAGGTTAATTGAAATCTCCAAATTGTCCTTAGGTGTGAGTGTGTGCATGTTTGTTTGTCCTGTTTGTCCTGCCCTGTGATGGACTGGCGACCTGTCCAGAGTGTACCCCGCCTCTCGCCCGGTGACAGCTGGAGATAGGCACCAGTCCCCCGCGACCCATTAAGGATTAACCGGTTAAGAAAATGGATGGATGCACCTAGGCAAATTAACAATGAAAATAGTTTATAAATAAAACATGTTTCTAATAATAGAAGCTAACATTTCAGGTCTCTGGAAAAATCTATAGGCCGTCTGTCCTTTTGACAAATTTGTGTTAACACCACTGACCAACTGATGCAGACATGCAGACGTTTCCAAATTTGCACGTAGAGTAAAAGTAAATAAATCAATAATGATAATAATGAATTTTCATGTGAGCATCATCTCAGATCTGTTCCCTGTACTTAATGCATCCCGCTATCTCAGAGCTCAATGCGCGTTGAAGAGTTGTCGAGATCTTTTGGGTACATCTGTGACCAGGCAGCTGATCAGAGTCACGCTCCAAAGATCCTGGGGTTTTTCCATCTTCTGGTGTCTTAACAATGCATATGCTGCAAGATTTACTCCTGCTGAAGTAGTGGGTCAGGAAATGTGTGGTTCAAAGAGACTTTATGACTTTGGAAACACTTCAACTGGAGAAAAGTTTCCTGATTTAAAAACTTTGGCTGAAGTGAGGGATCCCATTCTTTGGTTGGGCAGCATATATATATATATATATATATATATATATATATATATATATATATATATATATATAAATAAATAATTTAAGCAACCAGCTGCAAAGCCTTTTTAATTAAACTCAACTGATGTGTTTACATTGTGCGAACCTAAAGAAAGAGGTTAAATCAAAGCATAGTGTTGAGTCTACTCATGTCTCTGATCTGACACAACTTATGTTTTTAGGTTGAAACTATATATTTGATCAAGTTGAGCCAACTTGTTTTCACAAATGGGCTCAACTTAAATGTGTGAATAAGTCTAAAAATTGACTCAGCTCAAACCTGCTGTTGAGTTTACACAGAAACGCTTAATGGTAACTTAAGTAGGAGTATAGTAATTTAAAATAAAGTTTATATTCTACTGTTTAAATGTTGTTTTCAGTGTTTCTACCCTTATATTCAATGATTTTTGCTCTCAAGTGTTTGCAAAACCATTTTAATGTAATTAAATAAGAGCAAAATCTACCTCCAGGGTCTCCTTATCCAAGTAAGACGTGTAGCGTCTGACTCAAAAGCCAACTAAAAAAAGCCAAAAGCCAATTATTTAATTACATTAAAATGATTTTTCCAAAGACTTGAGAACATAAATAATTGAATATTGGGGTGAAAACAATTAAAACAACATTTAAATAGTTGATTTACTCAAAAAGGCTTTGGAGCTGGTTGCCCTACTTTTTTAAGTTCAGTCAACTTTTCTTTTTTACAGTTCATACAAACTAGGACTGGACGATAATTCAATAGCCATATTTATTGATCAATAGACGTGTGGTGCGATAGAAAAAAAAGGCATCGATAAAAAAGTGTTCCCTCATTTTTTTAATTATACCCTATCAGGCATCTTAATACAACAACCATTACTTACTCCAAAGGAATTATTAGCAATGGCCCACGCAGCTCTGTCAGCCACCCTCTCTCCTTTCAAACCAAAAACAGGATGAAATGATTTGAGCTGAAACAGAATTTTTTAATAGTCTTTAAACGAACCTTCACCGTAACTTCGCCGCGCTCAGACATCAGAACAAGGGAGCAGCGGAGGAAGTTGTTCTGGATAAATGTTTCAGAGGCTCAGGTAAAGGTTACGTCCCGTTTTGAACAGACCCTCATCGCACTAAAACACTAAACATAGCAATAATGAACGAAATATAAAACTACGATCAGCTGTTTTAACAACAAGTTCACAAACTAGGAATTTTTTCCGGTACAGTTGTGCACAGAAAACATTTAACATAAGTAAAAATAAAATAAAATAAAAAGAATGAGCCATAAGGCTAAAGTCTTTATGAATATTATAATCTGTATGTATATAAAAGAACTATGAAAAGATAAACATCCTTTTTAACATAAGAACAGAAGCAGGGTTCCATTCACAGATGTGCAGGTGGGTTTCAGCCATTAATATTATAAAGTGTCATAAAATGATTAAAAGATTAAAAAGCATAAAATAAGCCTTTCATTTAAATTACTAACATGCTATAATATAATGGTTAATAATATTAATTTTCTTTGTATTTACTGATGTTACTCAGGTCCCTTGGTTTGTTTCTGTGTCTTACAAACGTATGATAAAAAGAAGTGTTTGAAAATTTGATTAATTTAATTCTTAGTTAAAATGAGTTCATTGAAGAAGAATGAAATGACTGGGGAGACACTTAAAATATATTTTTTACATTATGTGATTTTTTTCAGATAATTATATATATCGATCAATATTACTATTTTTTTATCGATATGCTTTTTTTCTATATCGTCCAACCCTAATACAAAATTTTTTTATATTCTTCTCATGTAATCACAAATGTGACATTATCATGTTCCCATTCATTTCCTTGTACCAAACCGTAAGTGATAGTAACCTGACATTTAGGAAAACAGCATTTTTAAAATAAAATTCACAAACCGGAACTATCTCCCGTTTCATCACAGCTGCTGTTGTCAATCAGTACATTTTGTCTAAAAAAGTTCCTGATATCCATGTCAGCAACAATCTTCTCATTTTAATCGTCCCTTTTTCATTTTCTGAATGGTACACACGTTTGTCATACTAAAAAGTGAATTTTAGTACCATTTCTTGGATGGTGTACAATTTTTGGTGATTATCTATTTTAGTAAAAAATTCCTCCATTAGCAAAGCTAAATTTATATAAATGGACGTCATAGTTTTAATATAAACAAATGTTGCTACTATATGGTCGGGTGATGTGTCCATCATGTCCAGTCAGTAATAATTGGCTGTCAATGTGGCACTGATGAAATGTACAGACTACAGAGGTACAAACAGGTACCTACAGTTAAGGGTATAAAAGGGTACCTTTGAGGGGGGAACTGTTGTACACCCCAAAGAGTTATGGGTAATTTGTTCATGTTAATTATAGAATTTCTCCATTTTATACTATAATTTTTGTTCCGAATATAGTCATGTTTTTTAGTTGTCCTTTGAGCTATGTTGTCAGTGTTTGGTGTTGTTTGTCCGTGCACGGTCTTAGAGATGGTAGTTTAAGGGAGCTAAAGCTTGGCCTGTTGTATGGGGTGGCACTGTTTTGAAAAACCAATCATACACAATGCCTTGTAAAAGTATTCACACCCTTTGAAGTTTTTCACAGTTTCACATGTTACAACAATAACAATGTATTTTTGGGGGGATTTTATGTAACAGACTAACACAAGTAGCACCCCAATTTTGATGTGGAAAAGGGATATAGTGGTTATACCCCACAAATTCATTTTAAAACGACTAAACTGCACTTTGTGTTCAATCCCCTTTATGGTGACACTCCCTAAAGCCTTTTCTTTCCAATTCCTTTATGCAAAGTAGCTCAAACTCCAGCAGATTGGGTGTTCAGTGCCTGTGTCAATTTCAAGATTTGTCACAAATTTCTAACTATATTCAGGTTTGGACTTTGATATGGTAAATTTTATCATATTATTATGTGTTGTTCTGAATCTGGGTACTATTTGTGGGCTTCAAAACGATATTGTGTAGCAACCCTTCCACAGTTCTTAAATTGGTCAAATTTGACTGATAAGTTGCAGCAGGTATTTCTAAAGTAAGTGTGACTTATTCGCTGTTCTGGTTGCTGAGAATAACTTAGGAAAACTAACACATTTCATAAATTATATTCCTGTTTTGTAATAAGGCTAAGGCTTTAGAAACTTTTAAGATTTAAGATCCAGGTTGTTGTTGAGACCTCCACCTGTATCCTCCACCAGAACAAACTGTCTTTTATAGGACTGAAATATTCTGGCGGTCCAGGTTAAGGTTTACCAGGTACTTTCGAGTCCATCAGAACTGTTTAAGGTGTGAGCAGAAAGCTGCAGTATAGGGGAAGATTGGCGGTCTGTCTGACTAGTGGGCAGCAGAAGGAGATGCTTAGTTTGTTTCTGAACCTATTGGAGAATGTGTTCAGTCTATTTCCTCCGTCCAGTCCTCCAATGATTTCAGCCTCCTTCCTCTGCAGTCTTCTTCATCCCTGACTTCACATCTTATATAATGTCCTACTGAAGCTTGATCCTCAGCTTCTTCCTCTTTGTCTCCTTTTTTTTCTAATCCTGACTGTAAGGTACTTTTGTAAACTCCGCAAAAATTATATGACTCCTTTAGCTGATTGTTCAGGTAACTGGTGAGCCAGGTTTTTTTTATTTAGAAGAATGTCACAATTCAGGTGAGGATGTACATCTTAAAATATTTAGCTATCATTGCTGTGTATTTCCAATGGTATTCTAGAAATGTATCTATGGGAATGAGTTTCAATGAGTCTTTGAAGAATAAATGTCATTTTGCCGTATCCCGACTGTTTAGTATTTTCTACAATACTGTTGGTTCCACTCAGAAAACCCCCCAAAACAAAACATGTGGGTCAAATAAAACTCTACTTACAGCATAAACTCACCAGGGTTAGGGATAATTTTTGGCAGGTTAGTGCTTCTCTACAGCTCATCCAGAGTTTACACCGGCCTCTTTAGGTGCTTTTATAATGAATTCTGTCCTTCCACAGCTTGTCAGTTTAGGTGGATGGCCATCACTTAGAATGTATACACTTGTAACATGCTATTTCCATGTTCACATAAATGCATTGAACAGAGCTCCATCACACATCTTATACTGTATTTAAATCACACACACGGAATCAATTTACTAATTTGTTTTGTATATAGTTAACAGAAAAACAGAGTAATGGGAAATTAATAAAAATTTCAGCAAACATTTTTTCTATATTTTTGTTTGTTAAAAAAAGGAGCAAATCCAAATTTTATGTTCTAACAGCTAATGAAATCTGTGATTTGGTTGTGGTTGGTGGTGTGCAAAAGGAGTTCATGTTTGCAGAACTTCCCTGCCCGTCATTCCCTTTCCTGCACATCGTTAAATAATAGTTCAGAATGAAAGAGGAGGCCGTCTGTTTGTATCCTCTCACTGTGGATGGGCGTTCGGATCATTGCTCCCTGAACACACAGTGGCTCTCTGTAGCCACGGCCACTTGACTCTTAGACCATATGTGTGGGTGTTTGTTTGAAAAAAGAGATGAGATAAGTGGAGACGGCCTCAGGATGGCGGATCAGATCAGAGCATCTTTGTCGTTACAAACTGACACTTTATTGTTCTCATTGGATCAATAGCTTGTGTTAGCTGGAAACCACCCAGCAAAAAAACACACGCACACTCTCTCACACACACACATCAAACTCCCAAAGATCCCTCCTGGAAACAATAATAAGCTGTGTGTCTTTCTCCTTTTCAGGCTAACATTGGTCACATGGACACAGCCAAGGACATGTGGAAGATGATCATGGGAAACTTGGCCCTCATCCAGGTAAATGTAGCAATGATTTGTTTAACTCAATGGTACAGGAAGTATTTCACTGTTCTCACATCATCTTACAACCTAAAGTTCTGGATTGTAGGTGTCTCTCAGTCCAGGGGTGACTGATCACAGGTTGTTGAGCTCACAAAAGAACCAGTTAAATTATATGGAAGTACTCCAGGTTGCAGAGTCCGATAAATGGTCCAGTATTTCCTCATTTTTCTTTGAACTATACCTAGTGGGCTCTCAACTAAGTGTCAGAATTTTTTTTTATTGAAACATAATGTTGAAATTGGATTGTTAAAAAGTTTCTTCCATACTCTAAATAACTCTCTAAGCATTTTACTCTGATATAGCAGAACATTCTGGATAAAGCCTTGACAGAATGAGGCAAAGACTAAAGTAAACCTCTCCCACTGCAATGTGGTGAAACTAAACCGTGTGTTGACATCAATGAATGCATTACAAAACATATCATTCTTTCATATTTTTACGTGGTATAATTGTCTTAGTAACACAATACTTACATGACAGTGTAGAGATTTTTGGGTTTATGAAGAGCTAATATTATTGCAAACGTCTATTCACTGTTTCTACATGCTTATAATGGAGGAGTAAATGCTGAAAGTGAGTGAATAATAAACTGAAACCGACTGCGTTGTTTGATAACCTGGATGTAATTGACATAGACAGAGTCTGCATGATTGGATTAAGTCATTTTCTGTTAAGTGCATCATGGAAACCTGCGTTGGAATTGGTGCTATGTAAATAAACTTAACTGAATTAATGAAGTTCTGGCTCCACTTCATTATTGATAAAACTGAAGGCTATATTAATTATAATTATTTATTAATATTATTGACCTGCTTTATATTGCAATTATTTTAACTGTGACAAAACAGTTTAACACAAGTTAAGGATGTGCTGGTTGCAACTGGGAAAACCAGTCGGATTTGCTGTAAAGCTAACTGCTATTAGCATTAAAAGCTAAAAAAGGCCTGTTTCTCTATTTCGTGCTCAAACGCTGCATAAGGAACTGTATACATGTATGTGTATAGTGTGTTACTGTATTCAAGAGATACAAGCTGTCAGAAGCCTTAATCAATAAATCATACTGTACCTCCAACTCTTACTGTGTTTTGTATGCATAGTAGCCATATTGGATACTGATAATATAACTTATAATTTAAAAATTCAGTATTTAAAACCTAAGGAACCATTTGTTACATATTTTACACACACAGATAGATAGATAGATAGATAGATAGATAGATAGATAGATAGATAGATAGATAGATAGATAGATAGATAGATAGATAGATAGATACTATCCATAAACCTTAAGGTAAATAGCTATCTAATGTATGATGTTGCTTGATAATATACTTTATTAAACAATGTCTCCATGAACCAGTAAAATTGTTGTTTTTTTAGGACAACAGTAAATCTGGGATTTGTCTTGGAACTGCTCTGACTATTAGCTCTAAAACCTTGATTTGCGCTTTGAAATTAATAGAGAAAATAACACAGAGATTAATTACTTAAAAGCCAACTTAAATCAAATGTAATGTTTTTGTTACAAAGTAGCCACAGAGATGCATTTGGTAATAAACTGTCTGTTTTATGCTAGCTGGCTTGCTAACTGCTACAACAAAGTGGTAAGAAGAAATACGACAAAACATTTAGCTACTACTCCTGAACCTGGATACCAGTTTATTCATGTAGATCTTGCTTTTGAAAATGTTAATAATTGCTGAGATGGTGTGGATAAATACACACACAATTGGCTTCATTATTAAAATCATATCTGGAGATTGAGGACTATATATTGTAACATAGCAACAGAGCTGTAATTTACTCAGTGATAACAGGATGATTACTTGTTTCATAACATTGCTATATATGATTTTAAAAAGCACTGTCTTAAATAACGAAATCTTCACTTTGCTTTATAGAAGCTATCGTTTGGTTGTGTATCATTCCTGTATTTAATCTTATGGAGTTAGCTTAGCTTTCTGTGGCATTGTCCAGTAAGCAGCCTGTTTCCTAACCTGGGCAGAGTTGTGTTTTTAAGCAGCCTACGTGTACAGCAAACAGTGTGAGCAAGCATTGCTGGCAGGATATTTTTAATTATATGTGATCCTGGGTGCTCTCTCTTACTGCCTGAAATAACCTCACCCTTAGATTGGTCACGTGCAACCTTAACCTACTGCACTGGCAGAACGTTCAGATACTATCTATTTGATTACCTCTGCCAAGGAGGTTTTTACCAGGATTGTTTTTGTTTTGTTTGTCTGTTAGCAACATAATTTAGTAAGTTATAGACAGATTTAAATATTGGCTACTGTATAATCAGAGTTTCATTCAATTAACATTTAGAATCCTGCAAATTGTATATATTTAATTTCCTGTTACTCAGAGTTATCAGCTAACTTCTCAAATTACACCAAATTTTGTGTATTTTAATAGAATTTCTTCTGACAACCCAACAATGTAGTCCTAAACTCAAGAGTGTATGGCAAGGGATTCTGAATTTTTCAAAATTGTTCTGTGCTTTCATAGTCCTTGATTTTAGTCCTTGATTTTTATATAATATGGCAAGCTTCGAACATCTTATGGACAGCTGTTTAATCCATCCATCCATTTTCTGAACCGCTTAGTCCTCCAGGGGTCGCGGGGGTGCTGGTGCCTATCTCCAGCTGTCAACGGGCGAGAGGCGGGGTACACCCTGGACAGGTCGCCAGTCCATCACAGGCTGTTTAATCCATCATCTACAAATTAAATGTAACAGCAAACCTGGCTGGCCAGCTAAACTAACAGACTGGTAAAAAAAAAGTTGAATTTGGTGAGACCACATATCTCTGCAGGAGCTGCAGATATCTACAGCTTAGTTGAGCTATTTCCAGTTCAGTTTATATATTTGGTTCCATTTCACAACTGATTTGATCCCAAGGCACTTTAAAAGAATAGTAGTTTTAATACAGTTGCGCAAACATTCCAAAGCTTAAGTGGGAGAACAACTATTACTCCTGCATTATGTTTGCAGTATGCTCTAAGCAATATAGCAACAATGCAAACATGGAACAGGGTGTTCTTGTCATGTAGGACCAAAGTTGAATACTTGAAAATTCTGCACACTGTACATCATCTTGATCACACTAACCACATGGTGAAATATTTTGCAGGGCAGGTAAAGTTCTTCAAAGTTGATAGATATCTTGATGGAGGAGGGGAGAGCTGAAGGTAAACTGGGGAGACTGGGCCAGAGGTTCACTTTCCAGTTATTGCAAAGAAGCATAAATATTCAGCCAGAGCAACATATCAAAGCATATTAAAGTGTCACAACCTGGGCCTAAAATCAGATGAGAACTGTAGCACTAGAAAAAAATGAACATTACTTGATGTAGAACGATCAGAATGATTCAGTTCCTATACAGCGTTTCTTAGGTACTTGTACAATGAAAACCTCAACCTCACCAACCACAAAAAAAAGCTGGGTTATTTTGAAACATATATATAATTATAGAATTGTAAAAAAAACATTTTTTTTATTATCTCAAGATAATTATATTTTAAAGTATGCTCCTTCTAGGGTTACCTATGATAATAATACTTTAATTATTTTGGTTTCTATGAAGTGGTCTTTACTCCACTGCCACATGATGTAGCTTGTGGTTTTGTAATATTTAAAACAGTCTATAGTTTTTCCTGGAACCCTTTAAGCGTGACCTCGTGCTCACGGTCAGCGCAAACTCACATGGCAACAAACAGGTGCTTGGGTTCAAGTACAACTGCAGATTTTTTTCAATCCATCACTGGAGTGAGTGGTAGTGTACTTGTGGCTACCGACATGTGTTTAGTGAAAGTGTACTGTACAGTGTTAGGTTCAACTCTAAGCTGGGTTCACGTTGATTGATTGAAAACCTCTCCAGTGGAACAGGAGAGTCTCATGTGTCTGCAGTTTAAATGTTAGCCGTAATGCAATCTTTGTGAGCCATTTTAATGTGTGTGTTTGTGTGTGTGTTTGCGTCTAGGTCCAGGCTACAGTTGTGGGGTTTCTGGCTTCCATAGCTGCTGTAATCTTTGGCTGGCTCCCAGAGGGACAGTTCAAGCTGGGCCATGCAGTGCTGCTGTGTGCTTCAAGTGTGGCCACGGCCTTCATTGCATCTCTACTCCTGGGTACGGTCTCCGCACAGGAAGTCAGTTGTGTTAATTCTGTGAACAGCTTTCTTATCAGACAAATCAGGTTTATTTTTGTTCTTTGTATCAGTGCAGAAGTTTGACAATTTACTTCCAGAGGAAAGCTTTAGTTTAAACTCTTTGCAAGTCATAAACACCGGTAAAATTACACAAATTGAGCAATTTTCTATATCTCCCTCTAATGTGTAAGAATATCCAACTTTAAAACAAACCAATTTACTTAGGGTAAAATATAAAACTAAAAAAGATGAATTAATGTGCTGCATAAGTGTGAAACTCAAATTAATCCTTTCTACCCTTTTGTTCTACCTTTGTCTACTTGAGGTGAATTCTAAAGAATCTATCTAACCTCTGATTAAGTTCACTTGTCAAAGTTCCTGATATTAGGATTGTATTTAAAATACTGTAGTATCCATGCTGCCCAGCAGGTGGTAATAAAGTTGACATGAGAATGTGTTAAGTTAAAGATTATCCTACTACTTTTTACCTCCTGTTATCTTTGACAATACTGTCATATGAGTTGTTATTTTCATCACATAAAATTTAATTAGAAACAGTCTTAGGATGAAGTGAGACCGATGTAGAGAAATCTGTAAAAATATAATCAACTGTTTTAGTTTGCCGTACAAATGGCCTTCATTTCATTTCCATATCAACATCTTCCCTTTGGAGAGCCTTTAAAAAAAGACTATTTTCTTTAAAACCTCAGTTTGTGATGTTTGCAATAACTGTCTAAAGTCATACTTTTGCTGGAAGTTCCAGAAAGCCAAGTTAATATGATCCCTAAAATATTATACAAATAAACCTGTACTAAAGATGGTGTAAAAATTACCTTTGGTACTGTAATTTTCTTTTCTTTAGATGAGTATATGAAGCAAATTAAATTAACTTATAAAAATCACATAAAATACGGCTGTTGATGTACAATCAGAACCCTAAAGATACCATAATACCAAAGTACTCCTATTGAGTTCTTAGTATAAAGACAAACCTCATTATTAGTGCTTATGACAGATCTCATGGATGTCTTTATGATGATCTGTAAACATCACTTAGACCAGTGATTGTTAGAGATGAGCTCAGGATTGCTCTGGGAATTGTGAATCAATATATATTGGAATCTCCAATATAATGGGAACAGTAATAGTAAAAGCATATGTAAATATTATAACTAAGAATGTGTCAATAAATAATTTTTCCCCCTAATATTGAATGAAGTCGGTTAAGAACAAAAATCATTAATAGAAATTTCCAGTTCAGAATGTCAGCATTAAATTAAACTCACCGAATGGCATTCAGCTGCAGTCTCTTCTGCTTCTTTTATGCTATTGAAAAATATTTTGTCCCATTAGAGTTTCTTTAGAACAATCTTAATACAGAAAATTATATTTTCCTAAGCCATGTTAAACTGTGGATTGGGGCAGCTACTCCATCCTCGGTTTAACTAGGTTTAAGGAACTATTATTTTCTGACAATACATCGCCTAAAATACGTATATCAATACTGTACGCTTAAATGTTACATACTGTACATATTAAAACTTGTTTTTAAATTATGATTTTATTCGTTGAGGGACAGAAAATGATTCATTCCAACCCAGCCATTGGGGAAAAAAGAAGTTACCCATCTTGTGAAAGATGCGCTCTGATAGTAGGCAGAAACGGCATGAAAACTTAGCACCCCCTGCTGTCCTGGTCGAGCAAAACAATAGAGAATGGAGTGGAAGAGCGGAGTGCTATAAACAGAAAACGTCTCCGTCAATACGTCTGCGTCTGAGTGCAAATTTGCGGTTGGAGAAGCATAAACTAGGCTTAACCAGTGAACCATAGTGCATCATTATCCACAAACGAAAAAATAAAAACATGGAAAAGTGGTAAACCGTGTTCCAGCATTGTGTGAACACTCCTCCATGTTCTGATGCAGTTTAACTTGAAATTCCACAGGTCTCATCATGATCGGTGTGATTGTCGCGTCAAGAAAGGTCGGCATCAACCCTGACAACGTGGCCACACCCATCGCTGCTAGCCTTGGAGACCTGATCACCTTATCCCTGCTGGCAGGCATCTCAACAGGGCTCTACAAGGAGCTAGGTAATCTCCATCACATAAATGTAACACACCTCAAAGGGGCTCATTAATCTATGACTTGGTAAATAATGTCACAGTAAAGTCATATCAACACCTTGAATTCAGTTTGGCATAACGCTAATCAGTGGTGAAAATGTTGTTCTCATAATGACTGATTCAATTCATTCCTGTTCCACCTTGGAAAGATTATAGAGCTTTAAAGAATTTCGAAAATACAAATTGTGAGTATGAGTTTGCTTTACTATGGATGTTATTGAATTCACACAGTCAAAATTGTACATGCTCTAATACATGGATATTCCCCCACTAATATTTGGATCAATTAATAGATTCCACTATCAGAACTTCTGGGTCATTTTAACAGAGCTTCACGGTATCCCAGTGTCTCCGTTTTCCGGGCTGGCCCGATTGGACCACTTTCCTGGCCATTTCAGGAATCAAATTAGTACCTGCCTTAGGGTATGTACTCAGAAAGGGCCTGGTAGAGTTGCTGGGCGGGACTTGGGGTTAACTCTTGCTAATTGGTTGTAACTAAGTGGGGAATTATATCAGCGGACATCACCAAACAACTGGCATTTGTAAAAATGGAAGAGTTGCTGGCGAAGAAAAACAAGTGCATTTTGGTACTGATAAGTCACGTCACTCTCTGCCGAAATGGTTGCTTTATGCTGACATCTTTGCAAATTCCTTAAAGGGACAATTTGTATAAAGACACAATTGCTAAAAGGGCCTGGCCATAAATATTCCGCAACATGTGTAATGAAAATGGGCCTAATGTCCTGCAGTAATTTGTATAGGAGCCAAACCATTGTTTGTTATCGTCTTCTGGTTTTTGGCATAATTAAGGCTGTAAACCTGACCCCTCTGCTCCTTTGTAATTGATTGGTGTTCCTGTGATTTTATTACCTGAAATTTTTATTATTTTTTTAAGTTTTGATGCTTGGAATGGTTGTTTCCCAATTTACAACTGTTTAGATATTGATTTGGTTTGAATTTGTCCATGTGGTCTGCACCACATTTCAGCCTTGAACGAATGTGTTGGTTTCTTTCTTGGTTGGCATAACTATGCCTTTGTTAAAGCAATAGTTTTGTGTTGCTTTCTGCCAGCTTGTTGTGTCTTAAATTTAAAATAGAGGGGGCTTTTTCTTCTGAACAGTTTGGTGTAGTTTCTGGTTGAGATGCATTCCCCCACTACCAATAAAGCCAATTACCAGCCAGAGGGGATTTGAGGAAATCCTTGCAATTACACTGGCTTCCAAAGTTCTAAGAGCTCTCATCAGTGAAAAGTGAAAGGGTGCAGCAGCTTGTGCAGCTTGTGTAAAATGTGTCTCTCCTCCTGGCTGTGTGAGGTAAATAAGGATGAAAGCCCTCCCACGCCTAATCTTGCTGTGTTTTAGGTTGAGAAACTCCACAGCTATTTGGCTCTGTGTTAGCACTGGGACAGGGCCTTAGCCAGTGACACACCCAGCTGTGGAGAGCTACCCCGCCGTTCCCTCGTTTCAACAACGCAGACACACAAACAGATAGACCCACAGAGGGTGGTGTAATCCTTTAACTCTTGTGTTCTGTCAGGGAAAAACCCAGAAAACGCCACACTGGGCTGCTATACTGAGCATATTTGGCATATTTTGTTTTTTGCTCAGACACACAAACACAGCTGGTGTCTGGGACTCGGATGTTATGTGTTTTTGCGGTTTGGAGTCTCCTGCAGTGTCAGTCAAGTTACACTGCATCATAGAAGATACTGTGCCTTGGAAAAGTATTTACACCGGATGTGAAATAATTGCGTTAGAAGAATAATTTCTCTTGTAACTGGGTTAGTGACTGTATGTTGCCCTTGTGCTTAGCACACGTGTTCAGAACAATTGATTATCTGCTCGATATATGCTGAACAATTTGACATTTACAGAACACATTGACCCAAGAAGACTGAGCTACATTCTATTATCAGGTTGATGTGATGCTGGCTCACTGGAGCGGGTGCGGCACCTGATCTAAGAAGACCTGAACAAGAAGATTAAGCAGACATACTAAAAGATTAAAATGTGATTAATGAAATGTATTTAAGGGTTTGTTTAGGAGGGGTTAGTTAGGGAATGCATGGTAGACCTGTTCTCTCTATTTTTCCTTGCAGAACATGTTTTTTGTCTTAAATAATTAAATGCCTTCAATGACTCTGTTTTACCTTATTTTAAAGTGAAACTAACTAGTTAAACTAAACCACAAAACAACTTGTTTTGCTATAAACTGTATACATTTTCAGGGCATTTTTACATTTGCAAGTAAACTTGTTAAATTCTACATTTTTGGTCTAAAAACTTCTTAGTGCTGCTGCTCATGGTAATCGTGTGGTACTGTTTTTGATTTTTGTGGTTTGCTAATAGTGGTACAGTTTTTCAATTGTCTACATCACAGGCATTGTCTCACAGAGACGCCCTCCCTCTCTCAGACACACTCGCCCTGCCCCTTCTTGAAATTGCTCATCTTGTGTGCTATAGTCTATGGTGCTACGCTTGTACACAGAAGCATAGCTGAGAGAAACAGAAAGCTGAAATTCATATATCACACTTTGGAGGACCACAACGTCGAAGTGGTTTAAAGCCATAAGTTATAACCTATATGTCTTAAACACACCGTGAATAAGGAAACAAAAGCTGAGGTAGTCCCTCCGAAGCTACTTAGCATCGAAGCTAGCGCTAGCCTCTCTGTGCTTGTTTGCTACTACACGTGCTGCTGGCTTCAGGCAGCGCTGACTCAGCGCCCTGAGCCAACAGGTTGAACTGATATTTCGTTTGGCCGCTGCGCTCCATAGAGCCTCTCTGTACCTATGGTGGATGGCAAACAAGAGACTCATTTCTCCGTTTACCGTAGGTAAATAGAGGCTTTATGGAGCTCGGCGTCCGCATGCCATATTTCAGTCGTAACTGTCTTCCAGACCGCACCCCCCCACCCGCCCCACCCACCCCCCCCCCCCCCCCACACCCCCCCACCACCACCACCACACACACACACACACCCCCTCGTACTCAAAATCCAGACCTGGCCATGGCTCTCCATGCCTCCTGGCCCCGCCCACTTTGGTAGAGTTTTTTAAATGTTGCCTGGGGGTGGGATGATGCTTTTTCATGGGGTTCAGCTACACATTAAGGACTGAATAATTTTCTTCAGTCACAGAACCCTTGAGGTTGGGATGTAATTTTGTTAGGCATGCATAAAATAATAGCTTCCATTACTCTGATACCGTTAAATAAAATCCAGTGCAATCATTAAGCCGCAAGAGATTTCTGAGTTGTTGGCCTGCAACCCGGAAATTGTGTGTTTGATCCGTGCCTCTGCCAGCTATATGCCGTTGTGTCCTAGGCCAAGACACTTACTTACCTTGCCTACTGGTGTTGGCCAGAGGTGCCGATGGTTTGAAACGGCAGTCTGACCCAGGGCAGCAATCGTAGCTTGCTTTGACCAATGAATGGGAGAGTGATTGAATAATAGAGTTATAAAGTGCTTTGAGGGTTTTAAAAAAGAGCTATATAAATGCAAGCAATTATTATTAACGATCAAATTTTCTCCCTGCCTTTCAGAGTACAATGACTATGCCAACCCACTGGTGTGTGCGGTGTTTGTGGCCATGTGTCCTGTTTGGGTGCTGATTGCCAGGAAGGTCCCAGCCACCAGAGAAGTCCTCTATTCTGGCTGGGAGCCAGTCATCATCGCCATGGCAATCAGCAGGTAGGCACTGATTAAATTCATCTAAACTGGGTGATATAAGTTACTTAGTACTTTAAGTTCAACCTTCCTTGTTTTTCTTTCAGTGTCGGAGGTCTGATCCTTGACAAGACCGTCAGCGATCCAAACTTTGCTGGGATGGCTGTTTTTACTCCAGTCATCAACGGTAAGGCAGGCCAAAGGAGACAAATAAAGAAAGCATAAAGTCTATCTGAAAATTGTTCCACTTTGAGTTGGAGCTATTCTTGTGCTCAGCCCCCTTTTCTGTGTGTGTTTGTGTTGACCTGGAACAGGTGTAGGAGGCAACCTGGTTGCAGTTCAGGCCAGCCGTATCTCCACCTATCTCCACATGAACGGGCTGCCCATGGGGGATCCCAACCCTGTTCCCAGGAAGTGTCCCACGCCCTGCTCTTCATTTTTCGGCTCCAGTAAGTAACCGGGCAGCTTTCTTTGGTTTCTGTACACATTTGTCCTGCATGGAGTACCCCCAGATGACCAATCACCATGTTATTTCCTCATGTGTACTCTTACCAATAAATCACCTCATCCTGAACCTTCGATCTACATCTGTGCCTGGGTCTTTCCTACATTCTGAGAAAACCCAAATCCGGACAATCCCCAGCTGTTGCTTGTTACCCGATTACCTTTGTGTGTGTGTATATTCACCCACACCTTATTTACATACTGGTTCTCCAGCTAATGTCCCGTCCTGTATCTCTCTGTTTTGTTTCCTATTGCTGTTCCCATTTCTGGACGTTATTAAATCATCAGTATTCACCTTCACCTTCGTCCTCAAGCCACACAATTCATGACGAGATCAGAGCTCATGAAACCCAAGATCATCATACAATGACCCTTTTTATAGAAAGTGATTGAAGCACAAAAGTTAGCTCCATTGCTCAAATTAACATGATTTAGATATTAAAGAGACAAAGAATCATTATGTGACTTAATTAAACATAATATTAAACTAGCCTATATAAAATTGAAATGTACTTACCCAATTTAGAACAAGCCAATTAAATAAATAACAAACGTACAAGAAAACAAGTGTGGCTTTAACCAGCTCCTCTCTATGTATGTAGTTGCTATTGTGCAAACTCGGATGAAAGATTTTGTGCGCTCACTGGAATTTCCGGAGATGTTTTGCACACAAACCCCAGTCAGTGTGAACATCCGTACCACACCAGTGTGAATTAAGTGTAAGTATTCATATCACCACTAGGAGAAGTTGACATGCGATGAGGCATTAAACTTTTCGCTGGAAGGAAAGATGGTAACGCATTAAAGGAATGCGTTCACATGTATGGTTTTACAAGGGTTTCACATATATGCTACACACAGGCTTCAAATGGACATCATGTTATTTCACGTGGATTTCACACACTTTTTTTACATACAGGTTTTATTTGAAAAATATTGTTTCAAATGTGGGCTTCACATGTTAATGCAAAACACAGGTGTTTTTTAACATGTTTTCACATATTGATTTCATATCAATCAGAGAGATTTCACATGACATCACATGCAGTTTTATCCATGTTAAAGGGTTTTGACAGGATTATTAGCCATGCACTAAACAAATCTGGTCTTTATGAAAGTAAAGCTAGAAATTATTAGAATTTTGAAAAAACAAAAATAGTTAAAACTTTAAGGTTTATTATTTGACCACATTATCACTACAGTATAACATGGTCTAGGCAGCATTAAGTCTAGTTTATACTTCTCCGTCTACATCGAAACAGATTGACGAGCGCTATTATCTGTCAGTGCAAACCCTCTCCGTCACCTACGCATGGACGGACGGAGTCGAGCCCAATTTTCTAACTATCCATCTCTGTCAACAGATATGCATATGGCTGTGAATGGTCAGCTCAACAACAGCCAGAGATCATTTCACTAGAACTGTGCTGTATAGTCACTTAAATCAGTAGTCAATGCAACGTTTGGGTACTACATGCGTTATAGTGAAAGGGCAATTTATCTAATATGGACTTTTGGTGATTTTCAAAACAAGTAGGTATAGAGAAACAACAACACAGACCACTGTGTTTGTTTTCATGTGCTTTTAGAGTATTTTATGAGCTGCACTTCTAGTAAAAAGTTTTCCAGAACTTACCTTCTGTTGTCCATTGCTGCTTGAGGAAGAAATGCGTTCACAAGCTAAAGAGAATAAACTCTAGTTAGCCAGAAACGATACTGTAGTGGTAGGCAGACCCGCAATTGAAAAGGTAGCTCTCCCTGCTATCCTAATCGGGAATTGATTTGAAACACTGAAAAAGCAACAGAGAACGGAGAGAAAGAAACAGAATTATAAACGAAAAAAAGTCTCTGTCAATACGTCTACGTCTGGGTGCAAACTTGCTGATGGAGAAGTATAAACTAGGCTTTAGGCTGTGTGAGTAGGGAAGCTGGTCAGAGCTGACATGAAAAAAGATCGAACTCAATACAGAACAGTCCTAAAACCAAACATGTTAGGCTGCGGTCCCAATATTCTACAGCCAGGGCTATAAGTGACAGAATTACCTAAAATACTGATCAAACAACTGATTTACATGATTAAAGGGTCTAGTCAAAGTCCTTAGTCCAATCGTAAATGTTTGACGATTCTTGAAGATCATTGCTTACAGTCATCCTCCATCCAATCTGACTTACATTCAGCGATTAGCCAAAACGCGGCAGAAAAATATCCAACTAGAGTGTGTAGCTGGAAATGCAGCAGGTGGTTGTATTTTAATTTTATTTTTTTCACAAACATTTAAAGTATCTCCCTTTTCTGTTGGTCAATATGATACCATAAAAAGATCTAAGAGGTGTGATTGTGTTTGTAATTCACTGAATGCAGACATCATAAAACAGTCTTCAGTCATGTTGTCCCTATTCTTTTCCAGCTGTGAACTCTCGTTCTGCCCGCGTGCTCTTCTTCCTGGTTGCCCCGGGTCATCTCATCTTCCTCTACACCATTAATTCCCTGAGAGGGGGTCACACCACCCTGACACCCATCTTCATCACCTTCTACCTGGTAGCTGCTCTACTGCAGGTACACATACATTCCTCTCATGAATCCATCCCACTGGCAAACATATGATTGTGTGCTGTCCTTCCAAAAAACGGGATGTTTATAGAAGCTGTACTTAAATTAACATGGAAGAAATGCAATCTTTTTAATGTCCAGTGAGCTATTTGGGAATTTTAATGGACAATTACAAGGTTTGTTTAGTTCTAAATCAAGTTTTTCATGTTTTTTACCCTTCTACACAAACCGCTGCTGTTTTCTATATTGCTGACTGCTTTCACTGAGAAATGGTGTGCTTAGTGTTTCTATTATTTAAAACATCTTAATTTAAACACATCTTAATTCATTAGTGTTGCTTTTAAAGATGTTGCCCAGCTGAAGGATTAAAATCATGCACTAGTAGCCAAATCTGAACTTTGTGGTTAATTTCAAAATAAGCAATTTGTAATTCTATCCATACAGATTTTTTCCTTTTCCAATTTCTCTTCAAGAACAGTAATATAAAAAGTTTTAAGAATGGAAATGAAAATATATATTTTTAAGCTTCATGCCATAATTAGCATACCGTACCTAAAACATCTTAGTATCTTGGAGCTTTTATTTTTTTATTGCGTTTGCAAATCAGTAATGATCAACAAATGTAGGCTTTTTTGACCTAAAGACTACACAAAAAACATATGTCGGATCAAAAACAGATGTCTACAAAATAACATCAATTAATTGAAAATGCTTACCATGAAAATAGGTTATTGCGTAAGAATTCACCCCAGTTTATAATGATCAACGTAATTCCACAGAGGTCGGTGTTAGTAGTATCACAATGAGTCGAATGGAGATCACCTGAGCGCAGTGAGTGTATCAAGCAATTGAAGTATTAAGATGTGTGTCTGGAAGGTTCAATAAAGGTTAGTTTGTATTTCTGGCTACCATTATAGCATAACGACAAAAAAACTCTCCAATTTAAAGTCAGAGAAAATGTTTATTAAAAGCACTAGTCTGAGGATTTATAAAAAATACATCTGTAAGGTCAGAACATCCCCTGGAGTTCAGTTAAATCGATCATCAAGGAATAGAAAGAATATGGCCAATGTGTAAATCTGCCTAGATCAGGCTGTTCCCACACACTGAGTGTGGAAGAAGGAGACCAGAGAGAGGAGTCACCAGGACACAGATGGGAGAGACTCTACATTCAGCAAGCGTTGTCGAGGTTTCTCACGAGTCAAAGTTTCACGAGAGAGTGGATTATTGTAATTTTTAAATAAGCTGGTTCAAGACCAGATACTCTCTCTTGGTTCCAACCCGAATGCCCAAATTTCTGGTTCCTAAACCAAATTCCTAATCCCAAATTAGCTGCTAGTCTTGTAAAGAGGTCATTTCCACCCCAAGCCAAATTGTTGACAGTCCTGGGCCCTCATTTATCAAACTTTCGTAGAAACTGTCCTATATTCTATCCTACGCATGAAATTTAGAATGTTTGTACGAACAGTCAAAAGTTTGATTGCCACTCGTACGCATGTTTCTCCACAATCATCTGTGGATGATTCTGCATTTGCTTACCCAGGTGCTTGTGGCCGTTCACATTAATTTGCATACAGAAATGCCCTTAATGAATTTGGTAACATCACGTCTTGTGACACATGCATTAATCCTTGCATTGTTCACAAAAATAATGGAAAAGAAATTAAAAAGGGATTATCAGTTACACCAACATCGAGGTGAAGCATAAATGGGGCAAAAAAAATATTGATGATGAAGAGACTTTAAAAAACGTCAAATAACAAATGATTTTCAACACCGATAGTTTTTGCCCTCTATTATCAGCAGTTTCTTTGCTTCATCTACCCCCCCCACCCCCCACCCCACCCCTACCCAGCGTGTTATATGTTATCAGCTGTTATATTTCTGCTGCGGACAGAAAGAAATGTGGCAAAGAATTGTTTAATTTGATGTTTTTTAACTTCTGTGGAAATACTTAACTTCTTTGAACACATTAAATAAGTTAAATTAGTCCTGAACATTGCTGTATGGCTGTATCAGCTCAGGGGGAACCAATAAATTAAATAACGCCACCTGGGAGAAAGTGACACAGACAATAAATGTGATCAGGACAGTGGAGACGTTCCTGTTGGAAATACAAGGAAAAAAAGGTTTGATATAAAACTGAAAACAGTAAATGTCTCTTATCATACAGCTGGGCCAGATTTTCTACTCAGGGTGTTCTGATCATCATATTTGATATGTGTATGGCTGTGTGTAATTGGAGACACTGTTTTTGCTGCCCTCAGTAGACAAGGAAAAAGCGACTACCTGCTTCACTGATAAGCAGGACCATTTCGTTTTCACAGTACAGTTTGCAAACCTTCTATTTATAAGTAAAAAAACATCCCATTTAGCTGAAGCGCTCGATGTGACAAATAAATAAATAAAGGTTGGGTCTGTGCCACACGGTGAGCACTGGTTGCAAGTGACAGGTGACAGGATCTCCATGCACGATCACCCCCCAAATGAAATGATGCATTTCTTGACAAATTTCTAACATTCCCTGAGAGTTTATTGCAAATCCGTCCATCACTTTAAGTTATTTTGTTAAAACACAGACAGATGTCAATATGAGCTCCTTGGTGGAGGCGATAAACAGCTGAGAGAAATACTCTGTCAAAGTAAAACTGTTTCAGTGTTGCAGTTCCTCCGTTCTAACAGTAGATGCTGTGCATACAAACGATCAGAACTCTACTTATATTTATGAACATTTGTATGCACAAGCACAAATTAATAAATACCACACAATGCTTAGAATTACTCCTACGCATGAAATACGCACAGATCTGTGCGTAAGTACGCTTGATAAATGAGGGCCATGGATCTCTGCAAAGGTAAATTCAAACACATACACAATGCTTGAAAATTGCTGAATTCAAAATTTTTTCAAGGGAATTTCAGCAGTTATATATTGATACAAACTTTTGCCCCTCGCTTTCCCCATTGGGGATCTGTTCACATTATACTGTCAAATCACAAACAGTTATCTCGTACAATTCAACACAGCATCACCTGGGAGCAGTGTTGGGTAGTAACAGAATACATGTACCGGCGGTACGTATTTAGAATACTAATTATGAGGAACTGTATTCCGTTACTATTTTTAAACATGGTATTTGGAATACAGTTACTTTCGTAATAACATTGGAATACTTGTGTGTTTTCCACTTTCCACCTGAAAGATAAAGTTATACATTTTGGTAAATGTGTGTCTCTGCGTTGTGTAGACTATCCCATAATACCCCTAAATAACATGAGAATTTATGGCCGACACACTCCCGACCTGCAAGCACCAACATTAACATGAGTTGCCAGATTGGGATTCAGAACTGGAGCTGGGGGGTTGGAGCCACAGCCAAAAAACCGTACTAGCAGTGAAGGAAATGATGCATTCAATGGCGCTGTCTCACAGTAAATTTTTTTCAAATGATACCAGAATTCATTCGAGCATTCCTGACAAAAGCTCGACTAGAGTTATGGTGGTTAAAACAGGGGAGAAAATCAAATCTGGCAACACTAGTCATAGACTTTTCTGGTGTCAAACTGTGAAACATGCAGGCAAACTCCAGTAAGCTGGAGCGGCTGTAATTTGGTATCCATTAATGAAGCAGCCTATTCATATTACCACATAAAATATTTTTGCAAAGGTTAGTGATGGATCCAGGTAGGAACATTTTTACTTTGTTGTTTAAACTTTTGCTGGTGGGTCTCAAGAAACTACACCACCCCACATCAACAACATCAACAGTGAACTAGAAACAAAGCTTTCAGCTGGCCAGCCTTTCAAGGTGTGTGAAAGTCACAAAAAAATGAAAAGACACTGCAACGATGTACAAACACAAAACAAAATCCTCTACCACTTTTTTTTTTGTCCATTATTTGACATGGCCTATATCCTGTTAGTTAGGTCATTTCTCATAGTTACCGTGATTCTATCTGACATGACGTTAACTTGATTATATGTTGTTGTGATGGGTTTCCCGAAAATTATGGCTACAAAGATAAAAGCTTCCCATTTGGAGTGGAATGAGAGACGGTGTACAACACTTTGCATATTTATTACAGAAAGTCGCAAATAACCTAATTGGCTGCGGCTGATAAACAGCTAAACTTAATTTAAAATGACTAAATATAAAATCTAATAAAATGTAAAGAGATATTACTAATCAAAACCAGTTTGGTTGTTTGGTTGGTTTGTTGGTTTTGGTCACTGAGAGGTAGCAGTGTTGTGCCAAAATAATTAAATACTTTCTTTTTTTTTCCAAGTCAGTACCTAATGTTTGGTAGTAATATGCCCTCTGTTTTCCTGCGGGAGTAACTACCAGTGCATTTTGTGAAATTCAATAGACTTAAATGCTGTTTTTAAGGGGAAGTAGTCCAAGTATTTAGAATAAAGTACCAGGATTCAGCAAAGTACCGGAATACATTACAAAAAAATTCAGTATTCTGCAAGGGGCAAACTCCGCCCGCAGAAAGTGAAGCCAACCCAGAAGTGTTAAAAATTGCAGTTCAGCCCTCATCCGCTGGGGGCTGGCTCCAAAAAGGAGCAACTTCCCATTGACTCCCATGTTAAAAAGGCCAAGTTTACATCAAAAATAAGCATGTTTACAGCCTGGTTTAAAAACCATTTTAGGTTTGATAGTTCAGGTTTACCATCATGACAACTCTGAGGTGGGTTAATTTTTTTCTAACTTCTGCATTTATTTGTAATTTAATCTTGAAATTATGAATAATTCGGAGGGTGTCCTTTTGATTGACCGGTCCGTCTAGGCTAATGCTGGTGGCTAATGGTGGCTAACTGTAGCTAATGGTGGATAACTGTGGCTAACAGCTTGCTCCGTAGTCTGCTGTCCCCCTCTGCTTGCGAAGCTCTTCACAGCCTGGGACTAACGTAAAGACTTCAGTCATTTGGTGTTTCTGAACTCCACTATCAGTTGCTTCTGCAGTTTTATTCGGTTTTGGATGTTAATCTGCAATTATTGGACAAAGACAGCTTGCTGTGGTGTTGATTACAGTAACAGACCGTCCAATAAGTTTTTGCTTTAGGGGGAGGCTCATACCCGCTGATGCTTCACCAGCTGTGGGGGGTCTGTCAGGTGGCTGAGAGGCATGCTGTTCTGGTCGGAGCTTTTATTTCTTTCTGATAAACCGCAGCATCCAGAGCGGGAGACGGCTAGATCAGGCTGGAAGACTACATAGTTGGACTCTAGAAAGACTGGATGATCGCTGGTTAGATCAGTACTCGTGTTAGAAACACAGCTGGAGGCATGAATTAATGGATGTCTGAGATGTGAGGTGAGTCAAAAGCCTGTGCGTATGACCCAGTTTTTTAGAGGATCTGAGTTTTCATGATGACATTGTGACTGCTTTTTGCTGGATGTGTTGTTAAGATGAACCCGTCTATATCCTCATCCTCCACCGATGGTAATGGAAATAACACCATATTAAGCGGTATTGACCCGACCCATTTGGGTCTTATTATATCGATATGTTCTCTCTACTCGAGATCTTTTTGGGTCTAAAGTGATCGTTGTGGAAAAACGGGGCAAAAGTCTCTTAACCGCGGTCTTCTGGCTGAAACCGGCTGCAGCCTATGTTGGCTTCAGTTAGCTCCCGACTAGCTTCTTACTAGCTTCTAGCTATGTCGGCTCGGAGCGTTAACCCTCCGCCCCCAGCCTCACAGCACCACTCTCAGCTCCACCTCTTTGCCCATTTTTGGAGTTTCTGAGAGTGACGAGGCGAGTGACGCGGACAAGATGGCGGTGCTGGGAACCGCCCAGTTGGCTTCATTTTTGCTCTTCAGAAACCTACGGGTGACGTAAACGACTGTTTGTCTATTGTATATACAGTCTATGGTATTCTGTAAATAAATACATTTTCAAAGTATTCTCCCCAACACTGCCTTGGAGTCACATTACTATTAACTTTTAAAAATCAAAAGACATTAGGCTGACCATGTTTGGAATGAAAGACAATGACATTACCATTTGGCCAGGCGAGAGGGAGGGTGGTGGAAGCAGGATGAGGTGTGTGAATAAAATAAAACATAATTTTTTGATACACTAGAGAGTGGCGATTAGAAAACCACTGTTGAAGAAAAATCAGATCAAGGATTGACTAGAGTTTGCTAAAACACAGGTGAGAGACTCCAAGGTCAAGTGGAAAAAAGTTATTTGGTCTGATCAGAACAAAATGGAGATTTTTGGCCTTGAGACAAAATGCTAAGTTTGATTGGAGACCAGACACTGCACATCACAATAACCACTCCCTGCTAAGTGTGAAGCATGTTGATAGAATCATACTCTGGGGATGCTTCACTGCAGGAAAACTTTTTCTATTGCAAGAGAACTAGGGCTTTGGAGGACATTTATTATCCAGCAAGACAATATCCCGAAGCATTTAGCTCAAGCTGGATAGAAATCATTTGAAGACAACAAAATGGATGTTCAGGATTGACCTAGGCATAGCCCAGAACGCTGTTCACTGAAGAATTTCAGGCTGCACGTGAAAAGGGTATTTCACAGCCAATCTCCACAAATCCACGGAGGGCTTGAACAGTTTAAAAGGAAGAATAGAGGAAAACTGAGTCTGTCTTATCTTACATAGTATCTGCATTTTAATATTAGGAAGAAATCCATTTTCACTTTGACATTTTTTTTACATTTTGGAAAGAAATCAATTTTTTTATTTGATAATTTTGTTTGCCAAATCATGTCACAAAAATGTTTTAGGCCCTCAGGGGATGAAATTGGACGACTACAATAGAGGGCTAATCTCCCGAAGGGCTCTGGACAACAGTGTGGCATAATATGTTTAAATTGGCTCTGCTTTGCCTTACTACAGGTCGCACTCCTCCTGTACCTGGCAGACTGGATGGTTCACTGGATGTGGGGCCGAGGCATGGACCCCGACAACTTCTCCATCCCATACCTGACCGCTCTGGGGGACCTTCTGGGAACCGGTTTCCTTGCCCTCTGCTTCCATATGCGTTGGTTTATCGGGGACAGAGACTCCAATTTAGGCAACTGAATAAATGAAAACATATGCACAGGAATAAAAAAAACTTACAGACACTGTATGCTTGCATGCAAAAACAGTGATGAACATCATCCGTATGCCTGAGTCTGAAATTGGACACCTACAATAAAGGGCTAATCTCCCGAAGGGCTCTGGACAATGGTGTTTCACCCTCAGGATAGCAGGACGTTGTTTTTCTGTCGGCACAGCGGCGGCGGCGGCATTTAAATCCTCACAGTCTTTCTGTCACCATGGAACACAGACCTCTTCATCTCAACCATGCAACAAAACTCTGACCAATGATCAATCAAGCCTCACAGGCTCTACCGCTACTTAAATCTTACTAAATAACCAAGTCGGACCACTTTCATGAATAATTCTCGTTATTAACAAACAATGCATTTGATTTTATTTGATATCTGTTTTAAGTGCACTGCTAGTTCTCGTTATTTCCAATGGGGACATAATCCCTTTTGTTTAAAAAAGCATTTAAAATAAGTGTGAAAAGAGCACAAAAACCTCACAGATCCAAACAAGCTTAGAATGAATGTTTAATTACCAAGTGCTGTTAAATTAACCTCTAGGTTATCTTATGTTTTTGGTGAAATGCATTTCTTTGTTATTCTTAATTACACTAGCAAACAAGGTTTTACTTCAGGAGAATGGACCTAAATTCATTTTTAGTGCAGCTTCCGGGTATTTTTCTGAGGATCTTTTCTCTGTGCTTGATATCCCTCGTGTGTAAATTTAAACAAAAACCAAGAAGCTAGTCTCCCAGTGTCAATCAATATAGCTGGCTGTCGGTGAGAAATTCGCTATAATTTTTCTTACTATATATAATTATGAATGTACACAGGCAAAAGTAAATCCTTTAGTTTCCACTAGGTGCAGTGGTTTATGGTTTACCCGTTTTAGATAATTGTTGTGAATGTAACTGAAACTGCTTCCTAATGCCTTGTTGCATATTCCACACATACCAAGGATCTCATTGAAAGCAATTTGTCGCCATCTAGCATTCAAAGTTATTCCCAATTACACCTAATTTAGGCTAATTCCCATACTAAATATGTTTTATTGTGAGTGCTACATTTAGAGTAATCATCTCTACAAAATTTTGCATTATATTTTCATATAACAGTTCATAGATTCAGACCATAATAGCTTACCTGTAAAGACATCATTTGTTGTCTGTATTTAAAGAAAAATCAGGCCTTTCTAAAATAATGCATGAACATGTTTTTGTCAGAGCACCTAAGAGCTTACTGTACAATGAATAAGGTCAGGGACGTCTTATATAGGAGGTGGACATTACAAGCTTTGTTTTTCAGGCCAAGCGTATCATAAAAGACAGAAGATGAAACATGATGCATTAAAATTAAGCCTCATTCATTCAGTGTTGAAGTTAATAATACACTGTTGGCTCAAAGAGGGTTTGGGTATTTAGATGTACCTTTCATAGGTCCCTAAGATATGCTAATGTAGTTTAATTAGCTAAACAAAAGATGAAACTTAAGTGATTTTTTTTTTTTTTTAGTATTTTGGTCAGGCATGGGCTGGTTACAATTATAGGTTTTAGAAAGTTACTGTTTCAGACCGCCACAATGATTTTCCTTCATATATTTGGTTTGATTTAAAGTTCTTGTAACAAGATGCCAGATAAATTGTGTGTGTGCCTTTGAGTTTTTTCCTGCTTTAACAGTATGGAGTAACACAGAACTGCCCTTTAGCCACCTCCTGCTGCCATTCAGCTAAAAAAGGTGCCTACATTTTCTCATTTCTGTACCAAAGAGTACAGGTAGTGTAAGTAACAGGTAGTGTAAGTAACAGCTTTTTTTTTTCTAAACATTTTTAAACTAAATGAATTAGACAACTTTATTTTCATCGTTGTATTACCATTCTAGGCATGAGTCAATATGAGATTCTCGAGGTATGATAGCCTTAATCTAAAAGTTGGTTTTGTCTTCTATTATCAAATTCACAAAATGAACAACATTTAATTTTGTTGTCTTGCAAGAAGCTCAGTCATATTAGCACTGTTTAATATCCTCTAGGGTGTGCAAATGTTCTCTTTTCCCCAAACATGTCCACTTTTTACACATCCAGGGTGTCATTGACTTTTAATGACATAGAAGAGGAACATTTTAAATATGTTAAAATATACATTTCATAAATTAAGAAATAGCATGATTTTGGAAGACAACATTTGGTCACCCTAGTTCACAACAGCTGATAAAATGGCTACTTCCAACTAAATCCATTCACTCCAATGAAACTGCCTGAAACAGGTTGTCTGCAAGAATAACTAGAGAGAAAGAGAGTCCCCCAATGTGCTAACTAACATAATGCATGTTCTTAACAAAACAAAATATGGTTTTTAGATTGTTAAAAGACCACGACTTGTGGGGACCTTTTACATTCGTACCAACTGCTAGCTCGAAATAAATAAGATATTAACCAGTTAGCTTATTAGTTAGAAAACATATACCTATTTTTGTACTTTTTTTGCAACAGAGGTGATGTCAAACTATAGAAAATGCAACTCTGTGGGCACATTAGAACTATAACTACTCAAAACAGAACTGTGGGACTTTTTCTAACAATGCTAATTGGTTAGCATTAGCAACATTTTATCTTCACTAAACAACTTTTTGATAGCACAGGACAAAGTTTGACATATACAGGATACAGATTATTTAAGCAGCAAAGTATAACAAGAAACCAGTAATGGTTATGTAACATTTTATTTGTTATTTAACTGTGCCATGCACCAAATGTCCGTTATCTGTCCTCGGGTAATGGAGGGTTCAAAAGCAGATTTTTTTTTTCTACATTTCTTAAAACTTGTATAGCATAAATAGGATCATCATCTTTCTAATATGGGAAGAATTCATGGATGACGTGTATTTAGGGACAATAATCTTTCCCTGTTTTACTGTTTCCCTGTAGCACATCATCATCTTCCCCAAAACCCTACACAAACCATCAGATCAGCTCTTCCTATCTTTATTGGATTACAGTTGGTATTCATTTGGACATATACCAAGCAGAAAAGATGGTAGAGGAGAAAACATAATGCAATGATTTATTTTTATTTTTTCAAGGGGGCCAGAAAAAATTGCACGAGCAGGGCACATAGTGCAGATGTGCATAAATCAATTTTAATCCTTTGCTTTGTGGTCTTAAAGATATTTTTTTAATGTCAGGTGTTTTAAACTAGGACTTGGTTATTTTTTGTATTCCATTTACTTTTCCTAATCTTTTTATCTATCAGAGATTATTGTTTTGTGTTTTAAATTAAATTAAGCAAGCAACCACTCTAAACAAAAAGCAACTTTCTCTGTGCTATTTAAATGCACCAATGAACTGTAGTTTGCAAATTCACCACCAGAAGGCACTTCAAGGTTTAACTTAAATAAATGTTGTGTTCTCCGGATTCAAATTTTCCACTCAGAGAGATATTTGCCACTTTGCCTTAGGCTTTTGTTCGGAGTTTCTCCAGTGTCCTTCTATCTATCTCTTCCATCTATCAGTTTGTATCCTCAAAACTCTTTATCAAATCGGTGCCAGCATTCTTTCTCTACTTTAATTAAAGTTGTGTATACTTCTATAAGAGGCAAGTAATGCTACATCTATTTATTGTTAGAAGCACACAAAGCAAATTGTACATACTATATTTATTCTATATATAAGGTTGTTTATTTTGTCACTTTCTTTTGGCTAAGTCCGTTTGTCATCAGTGTTGTCAGATTTCCTATCTGCAGATTGCCGTTGGGCAGCATTTTGGTACTCGTAATATAACAGCAGTGATCTTAATAACTATCACAGTGCCTAACAGGAGTCTTTACACAGGTCATTTCCTAAAATGAGGAAAAAATCAGTGATCAAATGAGACAGTCTTAATCTGTCAGAGCCAAGCTCAACTCAGACTAACCATTCAGGAGTTATGTAAACCACAGAGTAGCATTTGTTTAATTAGCTTGGATTAAAAAAAGATGTACAGTGTGATTAAGTGTTGATGTGAAAATTACTGTACGTCAATGGAGAGTTGAGCTGTGAGCATCCCTTTTTGTTCATGTGGTACAGCAGGCTGCTAAACAGGAGAGTTTAGAATCACTAGAAGAAAACTTCCAAAATATAAAGTAGACATTTTTCCAACATCAATCTAATAACACTCATCACCCAGCTTCTGCTTTGTATAAGTGCTTTAAACTATTGAGCCTTGATAGGTAATCCCACTGACTGGTTGCCAGCATCCCCATCAAGGTTCAACCTTTGAATCGAAATGTCAACCAATCCACTATGCTGCCTTAAAAGTATACTGTTTTAGACATATAGCAGTCCTATAACGCCTGATGTCTTTAACATGTTTGTCTTGTAAAAGCACCCCCCCCACCACCACCACCCTTCTGTGAGGCAGGAGGAAGGCTTTCTCTCTGCAGGACACTGTAATTTGCTGGAAATAAATAAATGACTATATTATTTCATACAGTTGCTCTGTTTGAGTGTTATTCCTTATTTGTCTATTTGTGAGATACCTTTAAATGTGATTTATTTACTGACAAGATATTTTTTAAGTTTAGCACACATTATGATATATTTAAAATATAAAGGTATTTGGGTGACTTCAGACCCAACAGAAACCCAAAACCTAGACATTAATTTCCATTGTGACCAGTGTTGCCACAGTTACTTTGAAAAAGTAATATGATTACTGACTACTGATTACTACTTCCAAAAGTAACTTAGTTATTTAACTTATTACTTTATTTTAAAAGTAACTAAGTTAAATTAAAAGTTACTTCATTAGGTACTTTCAGCAGCTCCCAATAACACTCCCAACTGCCTCAACATAAACACAATAACCTTTTTTGCCAATACTCACTTTATTGGAAATGCATTTTAACATTAAGCACGGAAATATACTTGTTTTTTAACCTCACTTTGACAACAGCAAAAATGAACGAATAAGCTGCGTCTTGGGGACATATTTTCTTGCCCACTGCACGTACTACTGGAGAGTTCCACTAGGGGGCAAAGTAGGCCTACAGAGTAGAGAACTCAGACTCAGGCAAAACAAAAGTGGTGACTGCAAAGGAGATAATCAGATGTGGGACCATATTTATCGCTATTGTTGCTTGTTTTCTTAATGCTTTTGCTGCCATGTACCAAATATATTTTTTGCTCAAGAAAATTACAAAAATAGTAACAAACACTGGCTTGAACAAGTAACTTTAATCGTATTACCTGCATGGAAATAGTAACACGTTAGATTAGTCGTTACTGAAAACGTGGTCATATTAGGAGTAACGCGCTACTAAGTAACGTGTTACCAGCATCACTAATTTTGACATTCTTTAACTGACTTTAATAGACCTTTCCTAGGGAAAGCTCCTACTGGGACATGCCGGGAAGGCCTCCACCAGGAGGAAAAGGAACGGGGAGATTATAGCCGAGTCAAGCTGAGAGGACAATGCAATGTCTGAGCTGTGGCTAGCTGTAGCCCCACTTGCCACGCACTCCCTGAGGCCTGCTCCCAGGCCCACATGGAGATGCTGATAGCTGAGTCAGCCAGCGACAGCTGATTCCCTTTAACACAGATTTTGCCCCCAGACAATGGCTTTACCTTCAATAGAGATCTAAGAATCATTCAAGTAAGATTGTGTCTGGGCAGAGATAAATTACCTAAGGACAAACAATTTATGGATTGTTTTAAATGCCTGTTTCACTGGGTTTTTGCTGAATTTGTAAGATTTTTATTCTTCTGTTGTTTGGGTATGAAAGGTATTTTCAACTGTTTCTGACTGATACAGTCATTTTAATTCAATATGAGTTACTCCATTCCATCGGTTTTCCTTAGAGTTTTGGTGCGAAGTCAAAAAGAATGACATGGTAGCTGCGCTCCACACTAAATTAAATCTTTGGATCATCGCTGCTGATAATTATTGTTTAGAGTTTATAAACAATAAGAACTGCTATACGGTATTCAAAATACAGATCAGCTTTAAAATAGACACAATGTTTAAACAGGGAAAGCAAATCTTATAAGTCATTTTTGAAACCACTTTTTTAGTATGGTAAAATATTAAAATTAGATCAATCACTGTGCTGACCGATTCATAAATAGAATCAATCCTCCAAAGGTTACTGTTATCAATACATCAAATTATTTTATGAAACATCACTCCTAATAATGTTTTGCCTCCAGTTCTGCTTTGCGTTGTGAATTGGTTGTTTGAATACAAGCAAAAAGCTGATAATTAGTCTTAAACTAATCGCAATCAGTTTAAAACTAACTTAGCTTCACTTCCAAACTGTTCAATACAAGCCTTCAACGCAGGTAGTGCAAGCAGTGACCACCAGAAGTATCAACGGAGAAAAGCTATGATCCGACCTACCCCAGGATGAAAATAGAATTTTGAGGCGTGTCCCCATTGGAAGGCTCGCGGGTCAACAGTGTATGGGACAGGATGACGTTTAAGAGGCCATCCCCCAGGTTTGGGCTCCTTTACTAGAGCTCTCTGAATCTGAGACTCCAGACTCGAGGTCAGCCCCCCCCCCACAGAACCAGATGGGGGGGAAATGTGGTCTGGAACTTCAGATGGGCTTTAAGCATACATATTCAGACTAAACTGTGATGTCACAATCAATTTAATGGTTATTGTTTCTACTTCTTAGCATTGTTGCCTTTTTTACTGTTTTACTTTTGGTAGTTAGTATTCTTCTTTCATTTAGTTTATTTGTGTGTTACTAGCTTAGTGAGTTTGTTGATTTAATTATTTTGACAGAGAAATAGAATTATTTTTTTAATCAAACTCTTGTATTTCGGAAAGTCATTTATTATTCCACACACATAAGTAATAACTTGCGGTTCAAAGAACATCAATAACTCATTCCTACAAACAAATCTGAGATTCCTCACTTATTCATGTTTAATTACCTCAGCCTTACCAGGCAGATAATCATAAACATTAACTTTTCTTGAACTATTTGGGTATTATTTTTCCTGGATCCCAGGATGGTTCCCCAATCTTGCTAATTTTAAAATAAAAAAAAATAATCTGCCCTAGGCAATGTTGACCCTTTGTCACAAAGTGTCCTGCGGAACCGGATGATGAATTCCACTCCACTCCTGACACAATGAAGGAAGGTGAGAGCAACCCAAGTGTCATGTCAGACCATTTAAAACTGTTTACATTAGCATTGTCTGCATGCTACATGGCCTCCAGGCGTACCTGACAACACCACAAGGCAAAGGCTTTATCGTCTTACATGGGCCTGGGACACTATGTAATTGGTATGGTGACAGGTTTAGACTACCCGAATAACATAATTAATCCTGTCATTGTTGTATTAATGACAAAGACAAAATGTCCTCCTACAGAAGACAATGCTCCAGCTAATCCAGGTTGCATCATTAGGGAATGGCTGCAGGAGACTAGGGTACCTTGAATGTAGTGGTCAACACTTTCTAAATCCCATAGAAAACCTCTGGGGTCATCCGAGTCACAGAGTAGAGGGTTGTAACTCTGTGCCCCAGAACCTCAATGACCTCAAGACTGTGGTTCAATAAGACTGGAATACCACACCTCAGCAGGCATGTCAACTTGGAACACCATAAGACACTATTGTCAAGTCGTAAATGATGCTCAAGGACACATTACTGAGACACTGTCATTTTTGTTGTGGTTTTTGTTTGAGTAAATTGTTTTAGATGAAATCACCATTGCATTCTTCTATGAAATCTATGAAGCCAAATATCCCTAACTTTTTATGAGCAGTTTTTGAGAAGTATTCAGTGTTTGCTGTGTGACTGTGGATAGCTATGTATGTATCCTGATCATTTCTATCTTAGATTGTATTCTTCATTTACACTTAAAACCTGTTGGTGGAGACTTTTAGGTCTATTTCATTCATCCTGTTGATGGATCTGGTCCAAATCTGAAGGAGAGATTCCTTTGCCCAGGTTATAACAGCACCAATATTCACTCTGAGTCATGCTGGTTGGAAACTCCTCAGATAACAGAGCACAATCTAATCTAATCTGACTATCTTTTGGAGGCCCCAGGTCATCAATTATAGCCAATATGTCGAAAATAGCAAATATGTATTAGACAGTATATGTGTTGAGTAACCACTGCCTTCCAAAAAAGAACTTTGACACAGTTATACAAAATTTGTTTTAATGACTGAGCAGCCACTGATTGAGGTAGGTTGTATTGAGATTCAAAAATCCCCAAAAGATGACTGCACGTGTTTATGTAAATGTTTCTACAAGCGCTCAATGTACATATTACTTAAATAAAATAAATGCAAAATAACAGACTGTATCTCTCTTTCTATATACAGTATATAGATATATATAGATATATATAGATATATATAAATATATGTGTGTGTACTTATCAATAAAAAAAGACAACACTTTAACAACACAGTGTAACTCCAAGTCAATCACACTTCTGTGAAATAAAACTGTCCAAGGTAAGGTAGGAAATTAGCAAGACACCCACAATAAAGGAGTAGTTCTGCAGGTGGTGTCGGACCTCTTAGTTCCACTTCTTATTTCCTATGCTTTTTGGCTGATGTTTTGGTCACTTTCTGTTGCTGGCGGTGCTTTCACTCTAGTGGTAGCATTCTACAAGAGTCTACCGCCCACACAAGTGGCTCAGGTGGTGCAGCTCATCTAGGATGGCACATCAGTGCGAGCTGTGGCAAGAAAGTTTGTTGTGTCTGTGAGTGTAGTGTCCAGAGCATGGAGGCACAACCAGGAGAAAGGCCAGTTCATCAGGAGACGTGGAGAAGGTTGTACGAGGGCAACAACCCAGCAGGAGGACCACTACCTCTGCGTTGTACAAAGAGAAACAGGAGTAGCACTGCCAGAGCCTTGCATTAAGAACTCCAGCAGGCCACAAATGTGAATGTGTCTGCTCAAACAGGAAGAAACAGACTCCATTAGGGTGGTATGAGGGCCCGATGTCCACAGGTGGGGGTGGTGCTTGCAGCCCAAGAGGCTAACTTCTTTGTCAGTTCGCCAAGAGGAATGGAGCGCCGATTGAAGCTGTTATCTTTTCCCACACATGGACTGCAGCAGGCCTCTGGTAGCATCAGAGCAGCGAAGTTACCCAAGGGTTTGTCTAATGTATTCACAGTCTATGTTACAAACTAACTTTGCGCGGCGTACATGCATGCAAGATCTCTCCTTGTGGGGCATCAATGATCATGAGAACAGTGAGGTATGAGCCCAGGACTACATGGCAGGACCTGGTCAATGACCTGAATAGAGCTGGGAACACAGTCTCAAAGAAAAGAATCAGAAACACACTCTGCCATCATGGATTAAAATCCTGCAGTGCATGCAAGGTCCCCCTGCTCAGGCCATCGAATGTCAGGGCCCGTCGGAAATTTTCCAATAACCATTTGGATTATCCAGAGGAGGAATGGGAGAAGGTCATGTGGACTGATGAGACAAAAGTGGAACTTTTTGGTCTAAACACCACTCGTGTTTGGAGAAAAAAGGATGAATACAACCCCAAGAACAGAATCCCAACTGTGAAGCAATGAGGTGGAAACATCATTCTTTAGGGATGCTCTTCTGCAAAGGCGACGAAAGGACTGCACCGTACTGAGGTATATATATGTATATATATATATATATATATATATATATATATATATATATATATATATACATATAGATTGACGAAAGCAGCAAATTCCATTTTGTGCTGGCTTTGAATGTAGTATTGAAGAATGCCGCTAGGGGGCAGAGTACAGACTCAGACTGGATAATGCCAAAAAAGAAGTAAAATAAACAGGGCGACTGTAGGAGATTATTAGCTGGTTAGATAACAACAGAAAAAAAGACAGCAGAAGTATCGTAGATAGTATGTAAAACATATTTACTGGTATTTTTAATTTCTTTTCTACTGCTTTTGCCGCCGTTGACCGTGTGTACCTACACTCCCCCACACAGTACTGATCAACACTCCTCCTACTGGTTACTCGCAATAGCGCTTGTAAAATATATGCTGTTAGGTTCTCGTCTGACCTGTTTAAAGTGATTAACTTCTAAACTATAGACATGACTCTTCTTTTTGGAACTACTTCATCGGGATTGTGTGCTTCGCTTTGACAGCTCCTGCCAGCAGGTGAACTTAGTTAAAAACATTAGTTTTTACCAAAAGAAATTCTAATAAAGAAAGAACACCCACTCTCTTGGTACTTCTGGGTTTTGAACTGGTTGCAGTTCCACTCTGGTTCCATATGAGGGCGCTCTCATGACCAGTGCAGAATGAATGGAGGTCTATGGAGCAATACCTCTAAAAATCCACTTGTCTCAGGATATAATTTTTTGTCCGGTAATTTGAATATTTATTTTCGAAAGTAGATGCAAAGATTTTTTAGATTCACTTATTTGCTTTCAAAAAAGTACTTTAAAATGTCAATAACGTCATATACATCATATGACCAGAGATACTGCTTTACACTACATACATAAGCATAGGCAGATAACAGTGCTGACAACCATAAAAAAAGTTGAAAAAAAGCTTGGGTGAAAAAGTCCGCCTTAACATTTTGGTACCACTTTGGATGCCACGATGGCGTCAAGCGGTACATGTGGTTGTAATCAGTCCTTCACTGACCAATCGGTGGTCATTAGCAAAATACTAAGGAATTATGGGCAACAACTCAACCTGTAAGAAAACAAAAGGACAAACGTATTTGTTCATTCAACTTTCCTCCAATTACCAGTGTTGAACTTGCGAAACCTACAAACAAATCTGAGATTTCTCAACGGCAATCGGGTGAAAGAGAGAAATTTAGCCGGCTAGCTCCATAGACTCCCATTCATCTTGCACTCATTGTGATCACCTCCAGTGGAACTCTGGTGGAACTGCAACCAACTTGTGTTACAATGGGACTGATAGGAGAGTGTTGAGGCTTTCCTAAAACGGCTTTGTTTTCACACTGTGGTGAAGAGCGTGTAGCAGCGAAATCGGTTACATGTCCCCACAATAAATGTTCTGGAAGTTGTCTGACCTTTTCACAGTTATAGTGTTATATTAAAAATTCATATCATAACGAAAATAAACACAGGTTTTCAGTATGAACCGGTATACAGCCCAGGCCTAATAAATATGTTGTAGGTAAAGATGTTGACCAGGTTAATATTAGATTAACGAAAGCAGGTTTGACAGAGCTTAGCTTCTTAACCAGAGATGAGCAGTGAGTTAATGTTGTTGGTTTGACATCCTGAAGGTGGAAGCAAATCTTTCTCTGCACTCTGGCCTCCTTGTTTGTCCTCTTCCCCTCTACCTCTGGGAAGGTCACTGGAGGTCAGATGGATGCAGAGGGCGTCAGCAGCCTGGGGGCCCGGGGCTGGACCTACAACAGGAAGCAAAGGGATGGTTTAGCAACTATCCAAAGCTAGAACATGAAAAGCACTGAGAACAGAGCAGACATACCAGCTTTGCTTTTGCTGCATACACCAAGACTGTCCATCACTATTTTCTCCAGGGCCCTGTGTGACACATTCTTAAGAGAAAAAAGAGAGGACATATTAATCAGTTTAAGTTTGCTAGGGAAAGGCTAATAAATCGACTCAGTTATCCGCACAGCCTGACAGAAAAAATGATGAGAAGTTAATCAGAGACGTGATTTGTTACAGGAGGTTTCTAAACTTTTTGGATAGTCTCTCAAAACACTTTGCTGAAGTCAGCAGCCACAGAGGTCAGCTCATAGATGCTTTCAACAGCAGAAGTAGTGTTTGTTGGAGTTTAATAGGGGTTAGACCACTGAAGTGTTTGTATGGTGCTTGCATTGTGCAACTGCCAGACATGTGGTTGGTAGTCTTCACAACAATGATGTTCAGGTACCCTCTTGCATCCAATGAACATAGTTTCAACACTGAACATATGTGACCCCTTCATGATAAGGACAACACAACCAGTGGAGCTCAGATCTCATCAATGACTCCTAAATAAACAGATACCTTGAAAAAAGCAAGAGGAAAGGAGCTAAAGGCTCCAACACTAGATGGCACTGTGGAGCGGTAAGAAAAAGATGAGAACAATCAAACACAACTGTGTGTTTGTGTGAGTACCTTGTTACGCAGCTGTAGCAGCAGGGCGAGTGAATCTGTGAGTTTATCCTCCAGCAAAGACAGACGCGTCTTCTCTGCCTCATCCACAGGCCTCTGGGGAGACACACACTGTTGTCCTGTTTATTGTTGGTCACAGTTAAAGTTGTAAATCCTCATTTCCTTCAAATACCAATTTCCTCTGTGTCCAGTGATGTCTTTTTTGGGTCATTCTAATGCTGATTAACAGAGCAGCTCAAAATAAGTGGAAATACATTTGTCATGGCACTATCACAATCACAAAGTAGTATCTGGATGACATATTTGACAGAATATCAAAACTAGAGGGTCATGAATGGAAATCTAGAATACTAGAAATAGATTTGGCCTATTGAAGATATTTTCACTGCACTTGATACAACTAATTACTTTTAGATAATTTTAGTGCTCAAGATCCTAAAGCTAACAATGAGTGCTGGGTACATTGTAATGGTGCTTTCATACCACAAATTTTCCCTCTCAAAAAATGCTCACAAAGTTACTAGTTTGAAGGCTGTACCACTTTTACTGCTACAGCTTTCAAAGCATGTGGACTGGCCTTTTTTTGCCGGATATTTTACACAATGGCGGATCGTCACTGTCTAGACAACATCGATGTTGGGTGATGTCACTACAGTCATTGGTTGACGGTCAGGGGACAGCATTGAAAGTTCAGCTACCTCAATTTCTGCGTGGCTAGCTTTTGCTACATTGAAGTTTGGAAAACAGCAAAAGTTTCATAAATTGCCACGGCCAAAGCACCACGTTGACGCTGATGGCCTAAACCATAGACTTAACATGTAATCTTGCTGTTCTGGACGTTGACATTTTGGTGGTGTGCACCACAAGGAGTAAGAGAAAAGAGGACTTTGGCAAAATTGCTTTTTTTGTAATCAATATTGGGGATGGATGACCGGTTGTACTGAGCCAGGTTCTGCTGGAGATTTCTTCCTGTTAAAGGGGAGCTTTTCCTCTCCACTGTCATGCATGCTTGCTCAGTTGCTCGCTGTTGTTGGAGTCTGCGTCAACAGGGCCTACACACGTCAATGACTCAAGGCAATCTGCTGGGGTTCCTTAAATAGAAAACACTTTAACTGAATGTAATATCTATGCAGTTGTAATGAAATTAGTTTTCCTGTATAGTGCCTTGAGATAACATCTGTTGTGAATTTGCACTATATAAATAAACTGACTTGAATATTAGTTAATAGTAGGGATGCAACAATACCACTTTTTTCAAACCGATATGATACCGATACTATGGTGAATTAGATAGAAAATAAAAATCTGAATGAAAATGACCACAAAACTAAAATTCCAAGATGAAAATTAACATTTTTCTGTGAAACTTTTGCAGAGTTTCCAGATTTAAAGTAGGTTCATGGTATCGGTGAACTATAACCGATACATTACACGGTATCGGGGCCGATACCCAATACCACTATCAGTATTGGTGCATCCCTAGTTATTAGTTATTGAAATATTCAGCAATATTATTTCTATCATAGTTATAATCATTATTTACAAAAATACTTTTTTAGTATCAAGCCTGACGGTTTTTAAAGATTTACTGCACCTAGGTGCACCTTTTCTCACAGTAAGCCTGTTTCTGCTGAGGTTTTCCATGAATGCATGAATACCTTTATTGTCCCACAAGGGGAAATTAAATTTTTCGTACAACCTATCCAAAAGTAAACAAAAACATAACACAACAGACAGATGAGGGCCAACTGGGGTTTGTAACTATATGCAGATGAGAGAGAGTTAACAGTAGGTCAGGGTGGGTGGGTGAGTGGGAGAAAAACACCCACCTATGTCCTGCTCAGAACATGACAGGGGTACTGAAAAAAAACCTCTTTACATTATAGCAGATATTTCAAATATTCACAATAAACTGTTAATTCTCCATTAACAGTTTCTTGCTGTTGATGGGGAATTTTCTTTTCCGCTGTCACTACTTGCTGCTCTTTGAGGAGTGGATGCTGCAAGTCATTGTCTGAATGCAACCTGCTAGGTTTCCTCAGATAAAAAAACAGTTAAATTTGAATAACAAACAGAATATGACTTGATTATTTAATAACTATGATCAAATTGGAATGGGTCTATTTTTAAATTAAATTAAATTTAAGTTAAATTTAAGTTAATTTTAAGTTAAAAAATATTTTGTGGTTTTGACAAGTTCCTTCAGACAACATGTATTGAGAATTGGTTCTACTTGAATAAACCGAATTGAACTACTGAATCTTTAACTATACTCGATTACTGGTAAACTGAAGGCTAGGCTGCACTTAGTGTTGTGCATTATTAGTGACCTGCTTAGTAGCGCAGTTATTTCAACCACTGCAAAACAACTTACACCTAAGTTAGGTCTGTGCTAGCTGCAAATCAGAAAAGCAGTGGGATTTGTTCAGTACTGTAGTGACAGGTCAGACAGACTGCTTAGCCTCAGGAGAAGAGGGCGATAAACTGAACAAATTCAGAATGATGAGAGTAAATAAAAATTAACTTAAAGTGCCTGATATATGATCAAAAATAAAATCAACATTCAGTCAAATTTATTAATCTACCAACTAAAAATCAAATGGACCATTAGGTCTACACAGTGTTTTTGCATGTCGTTTTCTGTAATGTACCTTCTGAAGATGTCGCTGATAAAGCTGGTGGGATGTTTTGCTTCTAGCTCAGAATTTTAGTTACTGACTGAAATTCTTCCCTGATTAATAACAATAACTACTCACCTTTACATTTCCAAAGCCTCCACATCTATTATTCTTTTCTTGCTTTGGAGCCATCCAGCTGCAGCACTCATTGTCCTCTGTAGGAGCGCTGGGGTGCCTTTTGTATTCCAAGCAATACGGTGTGAGAAGATGATGAACTGTGTTCTTCTGATATCTGGAAGATCACAGGTGACATTTGATTCCTCTTTACATAAAGCACATTCACCAACACATTAGGTTATAAATAGAGATGCACCGTTACCGATACTGGTACCGTTCTAATTTACTGGTATCGGTTAGTTATCTGATACCTTGAACTCATACTTAAAATGTAGAAACTCTGCAATAATTTCACAGAACTGTTTTATTTTGCGTTTAAACATTTTGTTTTGTGGTCATTTTTATTCATATTCTTTATCTAATTCACCATAATTTTTTGTAATAATCAGAGAAGAAAATAACACCTGTCTTTCAATTCATAGCATTTTTGGTGTGGTAGAAGTATCAGCATTGGTACTGCATGTAATTCTGGGACTCAACAGGTATCGACAAGTACTAAGACCCAAGTATCGGTATCGTATCGGTTTGAAAAAAGTGGTATTGTTGCATCCCTAGTCATAAACCAACATACTGTCTTAGAGTTAAATGGTGACTGACCCTTCACCACGGTCACGATTGGGTGAGAGGTTGCTCTTCTCCTCCAAGGAGCAGCATTGTCCTCTTTTCTTCAGAGCCCTGTCATCTTCCTCTTCGTCAGAGGCAGCTCTCCCTTCCACTGCCCGCTGCAGACCTTCAGCTTCTGGGAAGGAGGGAATTGGACTTTAACATGCGGAATCATTCAGAAGTATTGTGTTGATGCCTGACCCTAGTGCTTCACCTCCCTTACCACATAAGTCCTCAGGTTGACTCGACTGAATCTCAGAGAGACAGGTGCAACTGATTCTGCCGGAGACAGAAACAATACAGCGAACATTTATAAAATAAGATCCAGTTAACTGTAGCCTGTTTCACTGGTAACAGGCACATTTCAGCCACTACTTTGGTCATCATTTAAATAGCAAGGCAAGTTTATTTGTAAAACACATTTCAGCAACAAGGCCATTCCAAGTGATTGACATCATGACAAGATCAAATGACAAAAAATCAAGAAACATTACCTTGCAGTGGCAAAATAAAGAAAATTGATGAAAAGTTGAATACGGAATAAAACGAATGATAAATGTTAAACAAGAGGGCACCTTGTGGTACCCGCCTGAGATTTTTCTTAGTTCAAATGAAAAGTTGCCTTTTGACACAAAGTAGTCCCTGTTCTTTAGGTAACACTCAAACCAGTCAACTACAGCACTAGAGAGTCCAACATATTTTCAGTTAAATTTCATATTTAATAGTGTAAGGTGCTGCATTGAGGTTCAACAGTACCAGCTTTGTGGTAGAGATTACAGTGCTGGCCACAGTTTTTGACAACCCTGGTAAATACATGGGACAGTGTAATTAATCTTCTATTGAAGCAATGAGATCTTACTCTGAAAAAAGTAACCTTTCATTTGACTGTATCTTTTTAGTGGGGGATGGGGGTGTAAAATTTTGATAACAAAACCGAGGTTTAAGCTAAAAAACGCTATCTTGCAACTTTATGCTTTTCTGGAATTCAAGCATGGCTTCTATTAATCTGGTCACATAGCACAGTGAGCAGGATGGTGAGGAAACTCAACTACAGATATCTGTCAGAGAACTGTAGCAAAGAATGGCATTTTGGGAAGAACATGCACTCTTAATCATAAGGCTCTGTCTGGTTGTTTGAAAATGATGCGAACCATCACCTACATAAAGATGTCGAGTTGGCTAAACTCTACTGTGACTTCAAATGGAACTTTGTGCTTTGCTCACTTGAGACTAAGATTACATTTATAGCGACAAAGACATAATAAACAAAAATAAAATCATCAACATACTGAAACTGAAAATATGGTTTCATTCTTGCAGTGTCAGGTGCTGCTAATTTGCATTGTACTTATATTTACAGTAATTAATTTAAAATCTGATTGACAACTCAAAAAAACAAGTAACTATAATATTCTCATTCATCGAGGTCATGGTTATCTCAAAGAAATTTCAATCAAACGCAACTGGACTTGTTAATTTGTCTTGGAAGACGTTTTACCTCTTATTCAAGAGGCTTCAACAGTTCACTTTCGCCGCTGACCATGCTGGTACTGGTCCAACTAACTGATTTGGAGACTCAGCTATTTAACCTCTTAGAGGGCTTTTACAAGACTGATTATGTCATTGGATCCTTTGTCCTCCATGTCTAAACGACGGTCGTTGGCGTGTCACCTATTGGTGGAGGTTAGGTTTCGGCTTCATTAGTGCCCTATTGTGTTATAACGACAGTCGTTGGAGTCACAGTTGTTTTTCTTATTAGAGGTTAAGTTGTTGAGTCTCCTGGGGAGGGATGAAAGGGCAGCATTGTATATTGGAGATAGGTGATGTCTCAGGCCTCCTTCTCTGTTATGCGATGGTTTCTCTACTTTTACATAGATTGCTTCTTTTACTCCTCTTTCAAACCATCTGTCCTCTCTGTCTAATATCTGGACATTGCTGTCCTCAAAGGAGTGGGCTTTCTCCTTGAGATGTAAATGAACAGCAGAGTCAATGCCTGAGGAGTTAGCTCTCCTGTGTTGGGAGATGCGTTTGAACACAGGGATACTGTGTTTATTAAAGATCCTCCTGAGTTTTTCAGAAATCCCAGACACATATGGAATGACTACAGTGTTTCGGATTCTTTTCTTTTTCTTCTTCAACCACTTTCCTTCTGGAACTAGCTACAGTTTTCACAAAAGTCCAGCTGGGGTAACCACAAGTTGTGAGGGTGTCTCTCACGTGCTTGCGTTCTTCCCCTTGGGCCTGTGAGCTGGTGGTTATGTTATCAGCTCTGTGTTGCAGGGTTCTGATAACACTAAGCTTGTGTTCCAGTGGGTGGTGTGAGTCAAAAAGTAGGTATTGGTCTGTGTGTGTTGGTTTTCTGTATACCCCAATGTGGAGCCTTCTGTCCTTTCTCCTCTGGACGACACAATCTAAAAAGGGCAAACTATTGTTTTTGACATCTTCTCTGGTGAATTTGATGTTTCTGTCCACTGAGTTTATGTGTTCAGTAAAAGCTTGCACCTCTTTGGTTTTGATTTTAACCCATGTGTCATCTACGTATCTGAACCAGTGGCTAGGTGTTATTCCTTCAAAGGAGTTCAAAGCCCTGCACTCTACCTCCTCCATATAGAAATTTGCCACAATTGGAGAAACTGGTGAGCCCATGGCACAGCCGTGTTTCTGTCTATAAAACTTGCCATTGAACTGGAAATATGTGGTGTTCAGGCACAATTCCAGAAGTTGGCAATGTGTTCTGGTTTGAGTTTTGTTCTGTTTTGGAGGGAGTTGTCCTGTGTAAGTCGTTCTCTTACTGTGACCAAGGCCTCCATGGTAGGAATACAGATGAACAGTGAAGTCACGTCATAGGAAACCATTGTCTCATCTGGATCCATTTTTAGGTTCCAGACTTTGTTCACAAAGTCTATGGAGTTTTGGATGTGGTGTGGGGTGTTGCCTAGAAGGGGTGCAAGGATATTAGCTATGTGTTTGGCTATATTGTACGTGACAGAGTTTATGCTGCTGACAATGGGCCTGAGCGGGGCCCCTTCTTCTTGGATCTTGGGGAGTCCATATAGGCAAGGAATTGAGTCCTGGGGGTAAAGTCGGTAGTATTGTGTTTTGAAATTTCATGCCTTCTTTTTGCAGTTGTTGTAAACATTCTATCACCTTCTTTTTGTACCCACTCGTGGGGTCTCGTTTCAGAGTTGCATACGTGTTAGAGTCATTCAGTAGTGCAAAGATCTTGGTATGGTAATCAGTTATATTGAGCACAACTGTGCATCTACCCTTGTTTGCTGGAAGGATTGTGATGTTGTGCTCCTTGCTCGGTGCTGATACTGCTTTCCTCTCCTCAACTGTGACGTTAGAGGGGGGGACCTTAGCCACAGACAAAGCTGCCGACACTTTTAACCGAACTTGTTCTGCCTCTGTTCCAGTTAAGTTGTTTTTCTTTATAGCGGATTCTGTGGCTGTAATCCAGTCCACTATGGGTAACTCTTTTGGTGTCATTGCAAAGTTCAAACCCTTGGCTAGGACCTCTTTCTCCGGATGGGTAAGTTCTCTGTCTGAGAAGTTAAACAAGTAATTACTATTAAGCTCATATTTTTATATTTTAAAAAAACTTTTTTTTCATGTCTCCTATTTCTATCACTTCATAATTATGCACTACTTTGTGTTAGTCTGTTGCATAAAATCCAAGCATATGAAATTCTGTAGTGGTAACCTGACTGCTTCAAAGGTATGGATATGTAAACAAGTCAGTAAAGGACAGAGGCAAATGATGTGTAACTGGATCCACAGCCATGCCCAAACACAGAAGTTCTCATTTCCCAACCACACCCAGCACTTTTACCTGTAGAGGAGCAGCTCTGTCTCCAACTTGGTGATCTTGGACTGGAGCTGCGGCACAGATTGGGCCTGTTCCTGAATCAGCCGGACCCTTTCGAGCCCCAAACTTAGTGCTTCTCTAGCTTCCTCTGCTCGCCTTCTGTTTGCATCGAACACCAACACAAATTTCCAATAAACGTTTATTGAATTTTTTTCTCTCTCCATTATTTAAGAATATTTACAGTACCTGATCTGGCTGTTCTCCCTCCTGAGGGAGGACTGCACTGCCTGCAGCTTACGCACCTCCTGGTACGCCCACTGCAGTTCTTCCTCCAAATGCCTATTATATTTGATCGCTTCCTCTAGCTGCCCATCACGTGAAGATCGAATCAGTTTCAGTTCCCTAAGAAGGGGGTCTCTGATATCCCACCCTTTCTGTCCCTTCCTTGTTCTGTCACCAGGCTGCCCTTTAAGTCTGTCAGTTTGTACCAGTTTTTCCTGCATTAGCGTGCTGCAGGATCTACGAGCAGAAACAGAAGCACTGTGATTGTATGGGGCAGTGAGGGTCCAGCTTTTTTCCCTTCTGAGGGCCACCTCCAGGGCCAGACATCGAGCATCGCTCCCTTGCAGAGCAGAGCGGAGGTCCTCAACTAGCTCCCTGAGAGCGGCAACCTCATCTGTAGAAGAAGCAAAATGATAGCGTGTTACCCATCATAACTTGTTAAAAAAGGCCCTTTAATGTGAACACTTCACATATCCAAAAACTAAAGAAAACTGAACATGTCGGAACTTACTAAATTACTCACGTTGGGCTTTTCTAATATCACTTATATAACTGCACCTAACAAGTAAGATATCAATCAAAAGCTAGCAGTTTTGGTCATGCACAGTGGCTAATCTGAACATCCTAACGGAAGCTACCATGAAATGCTGGCAAGAAAAGAATTTACAAAGGTTTTCAGAGGCTGATTATGTTGGATTGATGATGTCAGACTTGTTTTGGACTAACTATTTAATTGGAGGGCATTACCTTGACCCCTGTGGATGTAGAAATACCATTTTTGTTCAAGATGGCACTGATATGAGGCTACAAAGGTGAATCGGTAGTTTGACAAAAGTACTTGCTGTCACTAGAGTTATGATTGTATCGTTGATTGGCATACATCTTAGGCCTCTTAAGACTCATAGCTTTCCAAATATGTATATTTACATTGAAGAGGTATCCATAAAATAGGCAGATTTGACCCCTAGGTATAAAATGTCCTGCCTGCGGTACATATTAATGGTATGTATATATGGTATAAAAGTAAGGCATAAAGGACATATTAAAAAAGTAAATAAATAAAAAATGCTGATAATTTTAGAAATTGTGTTTTTTTAATGCCAATGTCATTTGATAATGACTTTAGGTCAATAATATTTATAAATAAAACATTTGTGAATTGAGCTGAACTGCATCCTTTAGAGTATTATTAAGCAACGCCGATATAGGAGCGTGGAGGAGAATTATGGGAGGTGGTAAGGTTTTTGTGTAAAAGCTCACACTGGGGTTTTCCCGTATCAACAAGCCTTAGAAATGTATGCATAACACTTACCAAACTGATATGGTATGTGATTAATATACACTATCATAGGCATTTCTAGCCTATTTTCTGGGGTTCTAAAGGGTGTTTTTCCAAACCCGTCTCTAAACGCATCATACACTTACATGATGAGTCTGATGAAGCTCCACTACCAGGAGTCTGCTGCAGGGAGCTGCATTTCAACAGACCAGCAGAAGACTAGGACTTTTGCTGTTTTTCCTGACCAAACTTTATAAGTTGAGTTGTGCTTTTGTATGTAGATGTTTGCTAAATGAGTAATTAATACATGCCAATAGCTCACGTTAGGCTAATTACTGTCACCTGTTGCATTCTACTGGAGCATATTGCAAAATGATACTTTTTGTAAAGAAGAAAAGTTATTTTTTTTCTCTATTAACGACAACAGTTGTTTTTCTATTTTTTACAAAAGATCTCTTTTTATATGAATTAACCAGATACATTTTTTACATAAAAGAAAAACTATTTATATAGTTTAGAGATTTAGAGATTTGTATTTCGCAGAATATGAATCTCACAAAAAGAAAAAGTGAATTTAACTAAACAAACAGGACATGTTTGAGTTCCCGTTTCTTCAAGAGGAGCCCATAGAGGCCCCGTCCACACTATTGCGTTTTCATTTAAAATCTGAGACCTTTTGCTACGGTTGCACCTCCCGTCCACACTAAAAGGGCAAAAATGAAAACCCAAAACGGAGAAGTTTAGAAACGCTGCCGATCCTGTTTTTTGTTTTGAAACTCCGGAAGGCGTTTTGGTGTGGACGTCTCGAAATGGAGGACTTTAGAAATTATGACGCAGCAGATCACACTCGGCTCTATGATTGGGTGTCATTGGTCATGGCGTATCCTTCCCTGATTCGTCAGCCACCCATCACGTGACCCGTCCCTGGAAGATGACATACAAAAACAGCTTGGAGTACATTACTTTAGAAACTGCAACATGGATAACGAATTACAAGCGTTACTGGCTTTGATGTCTTTGTTAGCAGCTGAGGAATGGTCAATCTGTTTCCTGTTTATACCGGCGTGCGCATGCACAGTGTTGGAGAACGGTCACGTGATCCGCGTTTTCAGTCGTTTTAATGTGGATGGAGATCAATTCTAATACGCATGGAAAACGCTAGTGTGAACGGAGATAGTTTTCGTTTTAACTCTCCGTTTCTAAACGAAAACGCAGTAGTGTGGGCGGGGCCAGAGATGAAGTATATCTGCCACCTTGGACGGCAGCTGGGTATTCTTGGTCGATTTAATTATACCTACAGAACGTCTTGAAAAAACATTGCATTGGTACTTATTAATTTATTTTTAATAGTAAATCGGTGATTCAGAAAAGCACACCTTTAACACTGCAAAAACACTTGTGTCAAAAATGAAACGTGCTAATTTTCAACACATTTTCTGAGTGTGATCAGCGACTACACATGTTGAGTTCATTTTGACACGTTACATGTGTGAGACATTTTAACACGCACTTTTTTTCAGCTTACTTAACACTCAAATGTGTCATTGCAACGCATTAAGTGTTGTTGTATAGCTAAAAAGGTCCTGAAACTATATATAAACTATATAAAAAAGAGGAATCAAGACTTCATATGTTCCAGATATTTGTTACATTCACTAATAATTGTATCATAATTCCAATTTAAATCTGTCAAAGAGCTTATGTTTTTGCCGGCCTTTATCTGTTTGTCTCTGAATGACTGAAATAATAAATGGAAATCAGTAGTAAGCTACAGAGTAACATATTGTAAAATAAATATAATAAATAAAGATGAAACTGTTCACAAAATAACTTGGATGGAAAATCCAGGAAATGTCAGAAATGGGCCAAAGAAAATGTGATTCAATTTTGGGGATGATCTGGTATTATGAAGGAATGTAAACTGCACTGAGTTACTTGGCAGAGGTCTAAATTGTCCTAGTCACGCCTTTGTATTTATTTTGTAGATATTTTCTGATTGATTCAGTCCAGGGGCGATTCAAGGATCAGAGGTTTAGGGGTGCTGAACACCCAGAGAGCTGTCAGGCCAGGCAAGATAAATGTTACGGTTTTGTACATTATAACACACACACACACACACACACACACACAACAGGAGATATAATATGAATGGAAATACAGTCAGTATGGACTTAACTAGTTAGGTTTGGACAGTCACTCTTAATAAAAAATAAAAAACTAGAAACAGAAATTGTCTAAAAAAACTAGAAAAGCAGAACAATGAGAGCATAGGCCTCTGCCAAGCACCTCAGAACCTATTAGATTTCTTCATAATACCTGATCTGCCAAAAAATGTATTTATTCCTCCATTTATCCAATTAAGACATTTGCTGGATATTGCATCAAAATCCGTTAACAACTTGAGTTATTTTGTTAACAGTTTTACTTCTGTTTTATTTCATAATACGTTAGCTTACTGTTTGTGTTTTCAGTTGCCCTGTATTCTTATTTGTTTCATGTGTGTCCTGCCCTAAAGTATATTTTCACACTGGAGGATGATGGTCAGTTTATTCAATCATTTATTCATTCATTTAGAGATGAACAGAAACAGCAGCAAAAACATAAGTTCTTTGGCGGTTTAATTTGCGATTATGATACAATTATTAGTGATTATAAGAAATAAATGAAACATAAGAAAACATTAGAAAAGATTTTGAAATATTAAGAAATTAGTTTATCTTGTTTCCCTTTAGCAGTTTGGTGGACTTCTGATGCCTAAACAAATCAGAATGCTTGAAAGAATATAAAAAGCTGTTTTTCTGAATTAACTTAAAAACAAATAAATAAATAAAAAAATCAATCATCAGCGCAATTCATACAATAAATAAACTCAAAGTGATTTACAAATTAAAATGACCCCACATACCCGCATTCCCCCCATCCCCAGAAATATAAAAGCAATTTGACAATAATGCCCCCTCATTACACTCATCTTTTGTCTGACACACACACACACACACACACACACACTTAAGGACATAAGATAAAAAATAAAACATAAAATAAAACACACTGGGCTGAGTTCAGATTAACTTTGCTCTTCTGAAATTTGATTGATTTGAAAATCATTACAACATGTGGTTTTTTAATTGTTAATTTACAGATGGAAAATAAATTTGTAAATACTAATGCAGTGTTTTTACAAGACGTCCTGTAGGTATAACCATAGCAACCAAGATTATCGACCAGCCCAAGGTGGCGGGTGGTGTAGGGAAGGTGGTGGTGCTTCCAACACCTCTCAAAGAAACAGGAATTCAAACAAGTTCTTTTTTGCTTAGTTAAATTCACTTTTGTATCGTTTGGGATTCAGATGCTGAGAAATACTCATCTCTAAAGAATGTAAAAAGTTTTTTTGTGATATAAAACTTGTCTGGTTAATTCAGAAAAAAAAAGATTTTTTGTTTAAAAAAGACTTAATACAGAAAAAAAAATATATTTTTTTCATTATTTGCAATACACTCCAGTAGGATGTAAAAGGTCACATTAACTAGCTTAACATGATTTATTGACATGTATTAACTAGTGATTAAGCTAACGTCTACACGCAACACTATAACTCAACTTGAAGTTTGTTTGGTAAAAACAGCAAAGTTCCTTGCCTTCTGTGGTTCTGCTGAACATGCAGCTCTATGCGGCACACTCCCACCAGCCGGACATTCACCTGACGCAAGAACGGGTATGATGCATTTAAACACAGGTCGGAAAATACATTACCGCATAAAAACAGATTTCTTTAAAAAAGCATTTGCTGTGTATTTTATATAAATATTACATTTCAAACAAGTATTGTATTGGTTCATAATGTTTCTAATTTGTTAACGAAAAAAAAAAAGCAGATATACGGTATAAAACAAATCCCAACCTTAACGGGGTGCTTTGACTCATTTTGGGGGTTTTTCAGCAAACTCAACAATGGGCTAAAAATGCCTCTGATTCAGTCAGTTCAGTCATGATATTTTTATGAGCAATGACATTCAAACCGTATGTTAGATGCAGGTTCTAGTATTAAAGCCAAGCAATGTTGAGTGTGCTTGGAAACATTTTTGTTGCCTGGCTGGCCCTCTGGGTGCTCAATAGCCTACCCCTAAACATGTGATTCTCACACCAATACACTATGTTTCTCATATGTTCTTGAATTTCTTTAAATCAAAGCAAAACATATTCCTTTTAGCTGTATTTCAGCTGACTTTGTGTTGTAGGAAAGGTCATATGATTTCTTGATACTATCAATCGGACCGTGACCAGGTGTGGGTTTGACTTTATAAATTTAACCAATTACAGTCAATTTGGGATTTAGCAATGGGGTCAATCAATCTCAGAAACTTACCTCCAGAATAAACACTACATATAAATATGTAAAACATATTTAAACTTGCACATCTCTTGTTCAGTAGTTGTTTTGATTGGTCCTCTTCCATAGGGATTCTGTTGAGATTATATGGCTCTTCTAGAGTAAACAGTTATTTCTTGGTTCATTTTAGAGGATTAATAATGAAACAAAGTAATGGTTATGCAATAAAACATCCCATTAAGAGATTACATAACACATACTTCACTCCTAGTCCAGTCATACATTTTTATTGTTGTCACAGTTTTTTTCCCCAGGATATCAAAGCAACTCAACAATAAACAGCACTTGTTAGTGCACCATCCTCAGCCAAATTCTGTTGCTGACTGAGGCTTTGGTATGATCACCTGATGACACCCATTAAGTTTCTTCTTCTGAAATCACAATTAATTGAAAGGGAAAAAAGAAGTGAATGAACTAAAAAATAAAATAACTAAACATTTGTAGTGAAAAAAATGACTAGAGGAAACAGGTTGAAGGAAGCAGTGCTTATAAATTCATTCTCCCCTTCTATTAGCCCACAGCTTTCACAGCACTGTCAAAGGAATGATGCTGAAGCAATGAAATTAGAGGAAATTATAAGATGGATGTATAATTTCCTGGATAAGTATAGGCTTGTGGGGGTGCAACAGTTGCTGAAAATGCAGTCCCTTGCAACAGTTGTTAAGATTTTATTAGGTTCAAACGTGAAACAGCAATGTATTTTGGGGGGGATTTTATGTGAAGGACCGACACAAAACAGCAAATACTTGCAAAATAAGCGGAAATCGATACACTATTTTCAAAATTTGTTAAAAATAAAAATCTAAAAAGTGTCACATGCACTCGTATTTAGCCTGCTGTAATCCACTGCAACAAATTACTGTCAGAAGACATCACTGGTAAACAGAATCCTCGTGTGTGTACTTTATCATAAATCTAACTGATCTGGGAAGGCCTCAGAGCTTTGTTAGCTAACAAAACAACATCATAAAGAACAACCTTTGAACATCCCACAGGTCATTGTAGAGTACATCACAGAATGGAAAGTGAATTGGAACTGCAAAATTGAGCAAAATACATTGCTGTCTTTCTAAGCTGGACGAATCAAGAGCAAGATGCTGATGGTAACTCTGGAGGAGCTGCAGAGATTCACAACTTGTTTACACTAAAAACTGGCCTTTACAGAAGGGAGTCAAGAAGAAAAAACACTCTAAAAAGTAACATTTAGAGTTTGTCCACAAAGCATCTAATGGACACAACATCTGTAAGAATGTATACAGGTTGGATGAGACCAAACCTGAAAATGTTTCCATCATGCTAAGCATTACGTGTGAAACACAGTGGTAGCAGGATCTTGTTGTGTGGTGGCTTTTCTTCAGCAGGGCAGCACCACGACCCTAACCATACAGCCCAGGATACAATGGAATAGTCCATCTAAAGAACAGAAGCTGTTAGAATGGTCCAATCATAGTCCACACCTAAATCCAACTAACAGATTGTGGTAGGACTTGAACATTAAAGTTCACAGATCCAATCAGATTGAGCTTGAGCCTAGTTTTGAAGAACATTGGGGGAGAGGGGGGGTCACTGCGTATTTCTGGAAAGCTGATGGAGGCATAAGTTCTATAGAGTACTGAATTAGGGAGGGTAGACTCACGCCAAACTTTTCAGATTTAGTTATTATTTAAGATTATTTTACACAGATTTAGGAAGTCATTTATAATTGATCTTCTTCTTAATAATTTCGTTTGTGTTGATCACATAAAATCCAAATGAAATATATCGTGTTTTGTAACTGCATGTTTATTTCAGAAGTTTTAACGGTTATATTTATTATCATGACAGAAACCCTGGAATTATGAGTTGTATTAAAACATCTCAGATGTACGCTGTTACTGTAAGCTCACCTTGCTCACGGAGGTCCACCTCGGTTCGACTTTTCACGGATCTGCTGCTGGTTCCAGTCTGATCTCTGTTCAGATCAAAACTGACACACTTCCTGCGCCTGACGCGGGGCCACCGGAGCCGGATCTGTCTCTCCACCAGTTCCGTGTCCTCAGAAACCGGCAGACGCCAGTCTCGATCCCCAGTGGCTGTATGCGCACTGCGCAGACGGAAACAGCCGCAGAGCCGCGAGTGAAACTCTTTAAAAGAAAGCTGATCGGGTAACTTTAAAGAAACATCCCTAAACTCTTCGTGTTGCTCCTCTGTCCCACCACCCCCGCTTCCATCATCTGCTTTCAGAGTTCTCTGAGCTCCGGGAAGTCCCAGCACGGCGCAGAGAGCTGTGAAGTCCTCCGCAGACACCATGTCATCCTGATTTGGATAGGCCAGGTGGTGGAAGACCTCTTGCAGGTATTGATCGATTCCTGTGGCGAGGACGACTATTTCGTTCTCAGCTCCCGGATCGGGGCAGTGGTGATGGGCCAGGGCGCTGCGGAGCCACTCACTTTTACGCGCAGCCCGCGGCGACGGCTGGACGCGCGGAAGAGCCATCGCTGTGCGCCTCATGGCAGCACTCAAATTATAGGTACTCTTCCTGATTAGAGCTGACGGCACCGCAGGTGATCAAAAAAACTAACCAAGGCTCTAAAACGCATCTTGGAGCGGTTGGGAAGCTGCCGTATTTCCCGGATAGCTCAACTTTAATTTCCTCCTGCGGCTCTTCAAGTTCACATTTTATCCATGCGGGGAAAAAAAAAAAACACTCCGGCGGCTCCACCCTTTGTGTGCACACTCCAACCGCTGTAGCAATAAAGCGCTCATAGGTGCAGTTACTTCTGCATGTTTGATCCCTTTCACCAAGTGGGTCAAATATCAGTTAACCCCTCCCACCCCCATAAAAGTCCTCAGGGAGCCCCATCAGACTCATTCCTTCCTCAGCTCTCCATGGAAGAGATCTGTTGTTAAAGTATGATCTATGGAGATTTAAGGTATTTGGTGGCACCTGTCCTCTGGATCCAACAGTCAGCCAGAAACAATCCCAGCCTTTGTTTGCACCTTTCTGACTCACATCCTATATAGTAGCAACAACAATAAAAACGTAACCAGACTCTTGCTGTCATCTCTTCATACACACACCAGGTACTCTTACAATTTAAAATGACACATCACAATTGTCTTTTTCCACAACCTGACATTACATCAAACTGCACGTCCTTTTGAAGACATGTGACCTTCTATTAGTTGAATTCCAAAATAAAACAGGACATTTGTAGACATGTTTTAACTTTCTTAGAATTTCCTCAGGATTTACCGAACTGCCTCTAGACTGATGGCTTGTATCAAATGTTAGTTTCTCCAGATAGAGAAGGTGTCGTTTAGTCATGTCGTAGAATTGTGCCACTTATCCGGGCTTTCCACTGGACGTGTCAGCAGCATGTTACAGGAGCAGCACGTTTTACTCATTTGGTCGTTGTTGTTTTGGTTGAGGGATTGCACGTCTGGACTGTTGGTCCCTCTGGTTATAGATGCTGCGCAGCCGGACAGATTTTTGTTATATCCTTTTCTTTCTTTTTTTTGGACAGTTGTCATGATGATGACCGTGGCAACAAGGTATTGTTTATACAACTGGGAGCAGCTGATTAGCAACTCAAAAGCTCACACAATACCTGAACTACGACCCCAAATCCCAGAGGAGTTAAGAGGGAGGCTTCATAGATGCGGATCAGGACCAAAGAGCGGAGAAAGAAGGAAAACATTTAAACAATCTCTTCCATCCATCATAAATGACAAGGATCATATCCCCTACTCCAACGTCTCTCTGCCCAGGTTTCTAACCACACGGCCAGGAAATTTTTTAGAAAGGAGCTGCAAAAGCAAATGAGATGGATTAGCAGTGCTTTCCAAAAACTGATTGTGTCTTTCAGGACATGTTGAATATCATCTCTGCTGCCTGGATATTCAGCCAGTCATAAGAGTCATGAACCTTGTCATTCAGCAACGGTCTTAGGTCAGATGCTTTTGCAGATTTATTTGAAGACTTAATAAATAACTCTGTCTTCAAAATGAGACAACTCACCACAACTCTGCCAAGATACTTGGATGATTTAACTTACAACATATAATTTATGTGTATGCTTGTGTATAATTATTTAAACAGGGAATGTTGCACGTTCAAGGCATTTGGAATTTGTATCCAGACTTGTAGTGCTTCACCATTCCATTCCTGACTGCTTATTTGTATAGATGTTTTTCATTGTATCACTTTAGCCTTAAAGCACATCTCTTTAACTCAAGCATTATTAATATATATATAGAAGGTTACAAAGCCATTGTAATACCCTCTGGGTATTCAGAAATTGATTAGTGACAGAATTAACTCTGTCTCTGTAAACGTTTGACTTTGAAAAAAGTGACTTCTCATTATTGTAGCACTGGACAAATAGAAATACTTTAGAAAATCCTAACTGACCTAAAAAAGGAAACAGAAAAGGAAGAATTTCAGTCCCTTTAAATAGGTGTATATAAATAACTTGTTTCTGCTGTATCCTGCTGGAAATCTAAGACTAATTCATCATCTACCAGAGCTGAAATACCTTTCCCCACCCTGAACTCACTACTTTTCAGACTTTTGACAGACAAACAAAAGCAGCTTCTTGAATTCGTTCACCTGTGCATGACTAGACTGCACAAACTGAATAACATTATCACCCTCCACCGTTTGACCTTTATAGGACTGATCAGCTCTACAGTACAGTACGTAGTAAAGTCTTCTTGCCATCTGAAACTAAATGATTACAAACAATAACAGATATACTATTAGGCATGGTTTTCTTGTGTTTTTTTACAGAGAAAACTCTGAAAGGTGTGGTATGGATCTGTATTAAGCCCTTTTTTGTCTAATGCCTTTAAATAAAATCTAGTGCAACCAATCATTTTAAGATTTCACATGTATACAGCAAACTTGTGAAAGGTGTCAGGATCACCGGTGGACATGGAGCAGCGATCAGGTGAAGCTTGATGCTCCAGGCGCGGATGGGAGTCACCCCGTGTTCAAAGCGGCTGGGTTACTCAGGACACAGGCTGCAGCTGGGGGCCGTAGGCGGATCGTGGAGCAGATCGTGGAGCATGTACAGATGATGAAAGTCTGGGTCTGGTTAGATGGCTAACTGGAACTGCTGGACTGGCTGGAAGAATCCTTCTGGTTGACTGATACTTATGAACCGACCAGACACGTTGGATCAGCGATGACTGAGTGAAGTGAAGGTGAGTGGAAAGATCTTTTATACGAAGGGGAGAGTGGAGTGATTGTCAGAAAGCTCATCAGACATGGCTGGTTTGAGTTGGAGCTGATGACTTCCTGACAAACCTCCCCCACCGAAGGGCCTGGATGGTCTGGATGGCGGTGGTGAAAGTCTGACATGAGTGAGGGGTCCAAGACATGACAGCACCCAGGATTCTTCCTCTGGGCTGTCACCCTGCCAATCCGTCAAGCACTGGTACCCCTACCGTGGGTTTGGGAATCCATTGATAAAGCGAGGGGAGGCAGGGGGCCGCCAGGCGGAGATAGAGGTGAGGTAACATGACGTTTGAGGAGGGAGCCGTGGAACACTAGGTGGACCTTGAGGGAGACTTGGAGGTACAGACGGTACATGGCCGCGTGGATGCTGAGAAGGACTGGATACGGGTCGATGAAGGGGGGGGCAGCTTGAGATGTCTGGTAGAGACCAGATCTCCTTGTTAAAAGGGGGGACTGGGCCAGTGGCGGTGTTGTTCCACATAGTTGGAGGTTGCCCATCTGATGCCGGCCCCAAGCCTGGATCCATGATGCCTTGGCACGGCGGATCAGTTGCTGTGCCGCCGGGACTTCCGACTCCGGCTCCTAATAAGAGAAGATTAATGGTTGATAGCCGTTGCAGACCTCGAAGGGCAACATACCTGTGGCGGAGGAGACCTGGAGGTTTAGGGACACCTAAGACCACAGTAGCGCACTTGGCCAGATGGAGAGCTGCGGCTAACTCATCGGCTGTCTCTGATGAGATGGCAGAAGGCTTTACAGAACTTAGCGGAAAACTGGGGCCCGTAGTCAGAGACAATTTCCTGGGAGAAACCACGCAACCAAACTACGTGCGCCAGGACCAGCTCGGCTGTTCATGGGTAGGCCGGGGAAGACCACAAGGTGGACTGCCTGGGAAAAACGGTTTACAAAGGTGACGATTGTGTTTAAGCTATCTGCGGTGGGGAGTCCCGCCACGAAGTCCACGCAAATATGGGATCAAGGGCGAACTGGAACTAGTAGAGGTTGAAGGTACCAGCAGCTATCCGACGGACGCCACACGCCACCACCAACCTGGGCCAATCACCACCACCCACAACCCAGCCCCAGCACCTGGACACCCAGATCTACCGGCTCCCAGGTCCAGATCCTGCCTCACGCAGAGCGCTGAGACCAGGGATCCAGCCAATGTCGGAAAACCCCCCCAAATGAAACCACCAGGCACCGGAACCTGCAGAACCAGTTCTGTACTTGGGCCAAGACCCAGGAACTACGTCCAGTGCCAATATGCCTGGCCGGGCCCAGCGATGCCGCCCACCTGCCACGGCCACCGGCCGACACCCTGACACATAGGTACAGCAAGGGGCCATCAGGGAGCCGGCGAAAAGAACCAGTCCAGGGACATGGAAAAGGCAGCAGGGGCCCCTCCATCGGCAAAGCCCCGGTTAGGACCCCAGCTAGAGGGGCGCAGCACCCCCAAACCCGAGCCTCAGGCCCAGCCAGGTGAGGGTCATGGCACCTAGCGCCCCAACTGCAAGCGGACCCACCTCAAGGACCCCAATAGACGCCCCCGACCCTAAAGCTCCACATCAGTGACAGCGTCCCACAGAACAAAATCGAGGGTCCCGTCCCCACTAGGTGATGGAGCTGATTAAGGGAGACCAGAAAGATTGATCAGATGTGGAGGCAGAAGCCGTTTCTAGACCAATGTAGTCCAGAAGGAGATCTCTATACTGATTAATGTTAAGAACATTTTTATTTTTCCACTGCTTGCTTTCTAATAAAAGAAGCACAGTAACTTCAACATAACACTAATTAACAAAACGTTCAAAGAAGCATGCATAAAATAATCTAGATTTTGCTCCAAAACCAGATTTTCAACAATAAATGGAATGATCTTACTTTAAAGTACGTAATGATGGATTACAGGAAAAGTAAGTACTTTTTGAAAGCGAAAAACACGGAGCGGACAATAAGGGAAAAAAAAAAGGTTAATCCACTCGTTCGGATGGGGAAGAGAAAAATAAAATCAAGAAGCTGGTGGACAACCAGCTCAGGTGAGTTTCTGCTAATAGTAGATGGGTTTTAACAGATACTTAGCAACCAGCACGCGCATCTGGGAGGTCAGGGGTTCTCTCTTTGCTCACGACTGAGGCTGTCGCAATGAAAGCGTGCCTTAGAGAGCGACCGGGCAGTTTCTCCCCTTACGTACGACTTGGAGAACCGAACGAAAGAGAGAATTAGTTTCCTACTGGCTGATTTTACATTTCGCTGTGCTCCACCCGTGCTCCAAAATGTTCAGTCAGGTTGGAGGAAAACCGCAATAAAGTTTATTGAGTGGTGTCTGGACCAACAGACGTGGAGGGACTTATCAGAACCCAACCCTCCGGAGAGAGAGAGAGAGACAGAGCTCTTGCTTGACCAAAGTGCGGCGCTGTAATCCGGCCGGGGGAAGTTTCCTTTTCAGAGCAACGTTCCACTCTGATACCGGCAGGAAGCCAGCACTGGGAATGGTGGCACTACGTCATCATTATAGAACCTCTTTTATATTGTTTTCATATATTCAGGGACAAGACCCAACAGACTGATACGTATAAACGGATCAGGAGCTCTGGACATTGGATGACTGAGCGACGTGAATGTGAGTGGATGGATCTTTTAAACTGAGGGAAGAGTTGAGTGATTGTCATGAAGCTCATCAGACATGGCTGGTCGGACTTGGAGCTGATGACTTCCTGACAGAAGGTATTCTGATCAAATAAAGTAAAAACTGAATTTCGAAACACCAAAGAGTCTCTTCTGTCTTTGTGGAGTAATTTCTGCCTAGTCATATTTACAGTATTTTATATATATATTTTATATATTTTTTTCTTTTAGTCGGTGTGTTTCCTCTATCAGAACTTCAAGGTAATTTGACCAGATCTTCATATGATGGGGTAAATCTGTTGTCCCGTCCATGTCAACCTGTGTGTCCATACAAAACCAGCCCTTTAAGAATTTGCAAAGACGTCCACATATTATGACCATTTTATCAGTGATTAGTATCACTGATCAACACCAAAAGATGCCCACAGCAGCAGAGAATAAAGAGATCAAGAAGGGAAAAAGCAGGGATGGTTAGTATATTTTTTTATTGCTATATGTCTGTATGCTATATCTTTTTAACTGCTTTGCCAGCAACTCTTTCAATTTTACAAAGTCAGTTGTTTGTATGCTGATATAATTTTAGCATGTGTTCAGCATGTGTTCACTATAAGTCCTGCCCAACAACTGTACTGGGCCACTTTCGAGTACATGCGGCATAGGGTTTTGAATTCAAAACAGTTTGAATTCTGAAACGGCTAGTGGATATGTCTGCTGCTACTGCTGTACAGGTGAGTCATATATAGTCATACAACATAAAAAAGAGAGATGTCAGACATCGTTTTGCCTTTATCCTGATCTTGAATGCTAATCTGTTCATGGTTGAAGAACAGAGTTCCCCAGTGACTCATTTTGGTTTTCCTATTGTTTTTCTCCCTTTGATAAGGTGACTGTATGTTTTGAGTCACTGTGGCTAAAAGGCCACAAGTCTTGTGCTCCTGCAAAACAAGCCTGTATTTCCCTAGAGATGCACTAAAGTCATCATCAGAATCCATAAAAATGTCACCGGTCAGCTAAGAGCTGGTCTAACTACACAAGGAGGCAGACAGAACGGTTCCACTCCTCAGTGTGTTGGAACCTTTTTACTCTTAGGTGTTGGGAACAACCTTTGATCTAACAATGAAAAGCAAGATGTGAAACTGGAACATTTTTGTTTAGAGTGTGAAAATAAAAGAAGGAAAATATATTGATACTGGTTTGAACTACTAAGGGTAGTTATCACAGCTAGTAGGGCCCACTTATAGATCTAGGTTTCTGACTATGAAACAAACATAATTTGGTATTGGAAATGATGACATAGCAGTATAAATTCTTCTTCTTTTTAGTTTTTCCCTGCATGTTCACCACAGCTTAGTCCTATCATCTACATCATCTGCCCTCACACAAACTTACTTCATGTCATCTTTCACCACATCCATAAATCTTTTTGGTCTTCCTCTCTGGCTCTTGCCTGGTGGCTCTAACCATAGCAGCCTATAGTACTGGTCAGAAGTGTACATACACTCAGACACATAAGTGGTTCTAAACTGATGCCTACAGGGGCCAGTGTCCTGTAGAACTAGTCCTTGCCCCTGTAATGAAGAGATAAAACGTAAGCCTATACTTTTCCCTCAACAAGTTTGCAAAAAATCACACACACGCACGGGTATTGACAGAGTCGTTTACCTTTTATACTCCTCCTTTGGTGTATCAATGGCAAAGAAATTCCCCACCAGGGCAGCAGGGAGTGCAGACCTTTCTAGCAGGTCTGCCGACCATTGCAGTGACGTCTCTGGTTGACGATTTTTTTCTTCAGTTTGTAAATGCATTTCCACTCAAGGAGCAAAGAACACCAGAACGTATGTTTTGGTTGAACTGGAAAGCTTTTCATTGAAAGTGCAGTTCATGGAATACTCTAAAAATGTATGTAAACAAACACAGCAGTCTGTTTTAGTTGTTCTCTACACCTCATGGTGTTCAAAATCATCAAAAGACTATATTCGATAAACTGGCCTTGCAATATTAAGCATCTAGTGGCTAAAAGCTGCATTCACTATTGATTACATTGACTATTGGGCACCGTTCTAGTGAAATGTTCTTGGGCTGACTGAGTTGATCAATCGCAAGTGTGCTTTCTCTTTTGAATTCAATGAATAGTTAGAAATGTTGGCTCTACTCCATGCCTCCTTGTGTGACTAACGGAGAACCTTTGCATCAATGGATAATGTTGCCGTGTGTCTAAATGCTCAAGTATACAGAAAAGTATAAATTAGACTTTGATCAGTTTCTTATGATGTCATGTGCTTGCATAGAAACTTTTATTTATCATCCCTTAGACCAATTTCATTTAAAAATCTTTACAGTTTTAATTAAATAAAAAGTATGTTTTAGCTTTAAACTTCAGTCATACTGAGACAAAATCACAGTTTTTAAATTTATTTCCATCAAGTGTTTCATTATTTTTTCACCAAGCTGTTGTATTGGTGATGTAACATCCAAAATATTCTCAATGTGGTTAAGGTCTGGACTCAATGGTTGCCAATCTATGTATGAGAATAATCTCTCAGGTTACCTGAACCACTTCTTCACACTTTGAGCCTGATGAATCCTGGAATTGTCATCTTGTCATCTTAAAGGCATTCAGCCAACAACAGCTAAATCAGAGGTGGGATCTAAACCTGCAACGCCCAGCCACTGCTCGGACCATCAGATTAGGATGCATGTTCAACATTTCAAAAGCAAATGTAAACTCTAAAGACACATGGCATGATGTATAGGGCTGTTGCAGGACCAGCAGGCAAACAGGAGAATGAAAACCACTTTGCAGTGAAGGAATCTAACTTGAAAATACACAACTTACAAACACCCAAGAAGAACAGGACATAAAGTCTGAGCAGTGCATTGGAAGGAACCAGCAGTAAACAAAGAAAACCTGGGAGGTTATATACAGAGAAAATGTGAGACAATGAGAGAGAAACGGGGTGAGTCTAATCAGTGGAATGCTGAGCAGTTGTGAGAAAGTACTGAGTAGGGGATCTGAGGGACGGAGGCTAAATAACAAAGGTAACGGTGCATACACACCAAACGCGACCAGAGAGTCAGGTTTACGTGTAAAGTTAATGGAGGAGCGCGATGAAGCATGACTGGGGGTTCCGCGATACATCAGAAGCAGATTTGCATAGCGAAAAAGCTTTTCTGCTTGAGTCGCACAACCATTTAGCGCGACTGATCCGTTTGAAGTGCAACCTAAAATACACACTGCATTTTATGTTGAGAATTTTGTGCATTCGCACTTATCACGTCTGTTGCTCAAGTTGGAAAAATCTGAACTCCACTGTGGCTAATCACTCCGAGCTACATGACACCAGCTGTTTTCTATACAGAGACAGGAATAAATAATAAACATTATAAAGAGGTTAAACTATTTAGACAGGGATGCTCTTAAGAAGTCTGTCGGTGGCTCTTAAAAGAGCTGTTGTGACTGCAAAAGGCCCCGCTCTCTCGACCAAGAAGTGAGCCATGAACAGCTTCCTCACCCAGAGACCCAGGCCTAGTAATGGCTCCAACACAGCACGTCCTGCGCCATATCTTGGTCAAAAATAACACAGAGGTTATTTTCTTTATTATTGGCTAAGATTTTACCAATAGGAAGCATATATATAGTAAAAAGGATCGGCCCAAGCACCGAACCCTGTGGTACTCCGCAAGTAACCATTGAGGCCGAGGAAGATCCATTGTTTACCTGAACAAACGGAAATCTGTTGGACAAATAAGATTTTAACCAGCCTAGTGCTGTTCCTATTATTCCTATTATTGTAGTTACACTGCACAGCGCTACTTTTACGTTATATAAGAAATGCCAACATGGTAAGAGTAATGCTGTTACAGAAAAATGAATGTTCAAAGACAGGACCAGTTCAACAAAGTCATTCAGCAAATGAACTTCACATGGAGCTATGTCTCCATTTTGAGTGCTTTGGATTTTTTTTTTTTTGGGGGGGGGGTCTATTGAATGCCCCTGTTTTTCCTTAAAAAATGGGTGAAGAAGTGCACAGGCTTAACATGATGACCTAATAAATGTATTACCCTCAGCTGTGTCTCTCTGTACGACTGCCCCAGCTGTCACCCTGCCTCCCTCTAAGAAACCACCCCCTGCAGCTGCTGCTTGCTGGGGGTGAAAGGACTTCATCTGAAAACGAAAGGATGGGAGGGAGTAAGAGTAAACCATAAAGAGAGGGGGAGCGCAGGATCTACATTCATATGAGTGAGCTTGCTAGTGTGTGTGTTCATGCAAGCGTGCATGAGTGTCCTGCTGTTCACCTTCCTTAGTGGGTGTGGCAGACTATCAGTATTAACATGAGGATGGGTTAATGCTTTGTGTTGTGCCGCCATATGCTCGTCTGGAGGGGGTTGATAAAAAAGTCAAATAAAGCAACATACCACTGAAGCACTCCTTTGAAGTAGTGATGCTGATTAATATACTATGTCCATTTGATGGTGGACTGGTCCAGGAGTAACCTCATAACAGTGTTTGATTGGGCAGCCTTGGTTAAGGCCTAGAGAAGTCCTGGTCATGTTGTGACTGACACAGTCAAGGGAAAGAAGCAACAGGGAAAATGCAGCCTTGAGGGGATGTTCAAGCAAAGCCATTTCGATGGGTATTTACAATGTGTGCATTGCAAATGGAGTCAGTACTGCAAAAAACAGCATAGACAAACATATCCAGAAAATGGGCTATAGCAGGCACATTACTTGTGTTAAGTAATGAACTACAGAAAATGTTAGAAGCATTTGACCTTTTCTAAGGAGAAAAAGGGATGCATGTTTACATTTAGCATTTACATTCCCATTAGACTTTTAATCCTATTACTTGTGTCTATGTACACATAGCTAATGTTGCTGTTCACCTTGAAATCAAGTTCCAAGCAGAGCAGAGGCACAGAATGTAAAATGCTTGAGGTCAAGTTCAAAGTTCCCACAGTCAGTGATAATTTGGGAAGCAATGTCATCGGATGGTGATGGCTCACTGTGATTTCTAAGTCCAAAGTCAATACACCAACTGTAGCCATCTACTTTAGGCTTTCTTCTGTATAGCAGACAATATTGGGTTTGCTCAGAATATACTGAATGGACTCAGTCCCCCAGCATCCCTTGCGCTGGGTCGACGGCCATTCTCTTGACCCTAACAGTTTTCCATTGGGTGGTACCTGGTCATTTTGAACCCCAACAGCTTCCCATTGATCAGTTGGTCAGTGATGGCCAGAATTGATCCTGCCAAAGCCAATACTGGCTCACCTTACTACCCTCATACTGGCCAGCTGAAGCACCGGCCAGCCTCTACCATTCAGTTTTTATCCAAAAGGACGTGTTGGCCAACTGTAGTCAAGAACGTTTCTCTACACTCCATCCTCTTTCTTTCTGTGCACATTGAGGTGGACGTATTAAGCTTCCAGGATTTTTTTTTTCACCCCCTCCTCAACTGATTGTGGACAGAAGAACTCTTTAAAAGTAGGAATGTACCAATTTCTTTATTCCTGGGTAGAGCAGTTTTAGCATATTGATATGTGTATGTGTTTTCTGCTGAAACTGGTTCAGTGTTAAGTAACATGTTTTTGTTTTTGTACGCAGAAGCAGTGTTGTTTTCTTTTGTGTTGTTTGTAATTTTTTTATTTCCATGAGCTCAGGTTTGTAGCGCTCTGGAAAGAGGAGAGAAGCGACGGCCCGTATTTTTGATAATTCCTTTGTCTAGCCATAGTGCTAACAAAGGCTAGCTAGCTAAGGCCACATTGCTCTCTTCGATTTTCCTGGGTTGATCTTGCGCGTTGATTAACCCTCTAGGCGCCAGAGGTTTTTTCCGAAACGTTTGACTAATTCAGTTCAATTCAATTCACTTTATTTATATAGCGCCAGTTCACAACAAATGTCATCTCAAGGCACTTTACAACAAAAGTCATCTCAATGCAATTATACAAACATTCCAATCAGTTAAGTTTTCTATGTAAGGAATCCCAGCAGATTGCGTTGAGTCATCGGCGTGAGGTTGTGCCCGGATCATGCAGACTCCAACCACAGCGATTCCTCAGCAAACCCTTATTCTGAACAAGCATGTAGCAACAGTGGAGAAGAAAAACTCCCCTTTAACAGGAAGAAACCTCTGGCAGAACCTGGCTCAGTACAAGCGGTCATCTGCCACGACCGTCTAGGGTCTGGAGAAGGCAGAGAAGAGACAGCAAGGAGAATGCTCGGGGACTTTGAGCATCATCTGGACCAACGCTCCCCTTCCAGCAGGGGGCATTATAGCCGAGCAGGGTACCAGACCGGGTAGAACTTCTATGGGGAGAAAAACACTGGGAGAAAACTGGGTAAACAATTGCATTAACATCAGAAAAAATATATCTGGAGAGTAGTAGAAAAGAAAAGTAGAAGGTGTGTTAGGGTCAGTTGAGTCTGAAAAAGGATTTTTGTTTTCTTTTTTCCTAATTCTTAAGTCTATTAGCAATGTACGGTGTGAGGGAGATGGAGTTGAGGAGGGCTGCCGGACTGGGCTGAACACTCCATCTCCCTCTACTCCCTGCCTGGAAATCCAGGAGGAAAGAAGGAGGTAAGTGGGTAAGTATTGTAGTGCTTATACATCTCTCCTTGCTCATAGGACTGCACCCTCTCTAGAATCTATTTATTAGAGAGATAATATTATTGGTAAGTGATATAACTGGAGTAGATAAAGGCCCTCTCTTCCGAAGACTCTGGCATTATTTACCTCGACGACCCCCCATGGCCGGTCCATAGACCGGCCAGTTAGGAATAGGGAGACGAAGGCAGTGCACTGACCAACGCACGCTGTCAGTAGCCTCTTTGTCCATCACTTTCTATCCTTAAAACCTGGTGTAAATCTGTTTCTGTCCTGATTCATGATTCAACCTTTGTTCACGTCTCTAACCATTTTATTCTGGTAAATTAATACATTACTGTTAGAAATCAGAGAGGGATTATAAGGTCTAGTGTCTATATAAGTAACTATAAGCTTTATCAAAAAGGAAGGTTTTAAGCCTAGTCTTAAAAACAGTAGTGTATCTGCCTCACGAACTAAAACTGGGAGCTGGTTCCACAGGAGAGGAGCCTGATAACTAAAAGATCTGCCTCCTATCCTCTTTTTTTGAAATCCTAGGAACTACCAGTACACCTGCATTCTGAGAATGAAGTGCTCTGTTAGGACCATATGGAGCAATCAGATCTCTGATGTACGATGGAGCTTGATTACTAAGAGCTTTATACGTAAGGAGGAGGATCTTAAACTCTATTCTAGATTTAACAGGGAGCCAATGTAGAGAAGCCAAAACAGGAGAAATGTGATCTCTCTTTTTAATATTCATCAGAACTCTTGCTGCAGCATTTTGGATCAACTGAAGGCTTTTGGTTGCATTTTGTGGACTTCCTGAATAAGGAATTACAGTAGTCCAGCCTCGAAGTCACAAATGCATGGACTAGTTTCTCTGCATCACTCCTAAACAGGATGTTTCTAATTTTAGCAATATTCCGAAGGTGAAAGAAAGAAATCCTAGAAACCTGTTTAATATGAGATTTAAATGTGCCGTCTTGGTCAAAAATTACACCGAGGTTCTTTACATTATTACCAGAGGCCAAATTAATGCCATCCAGATGAAGTGATTGACCTAGCAGTTTCCTTTTTAAAGGTTCTGGTCCAAAGACAGCAACTTCTGTCTTGTCTGAATTTAGGAGCCGAAAATTCAGTCATCCAAGTTTTTATATCTTCAAGACATGCTTGTAATCTACCTAACTGATTGGTTTCATCAGGTTGTATGAATAAATATAATTGTGTATCATCAGCATAACTTCTGTATGCTATATTGCACAATACTGAATGCTCAGGTAAACAGTAAGTAGTAAACAAACTGTGTAAATCATTACTAATAAATGGCAGAAACAATCCGAATGCAGGTAGCGGTAGGCTGGCCTTTTGCTGTAGCGATTTTCCATTTACTACATACATTAGGAACTCTGATTCCATTTTTTGTTCTGTTTTTATGTTTTTTTAGTTTTTTGCTGGTTCTTTTAGTTGACAAAGACACACACATCACAAGGACATGAACTCACAAAATAGAACACATAGGGCGGGTCCGATCAAAACAAACCACACAATCTGGGTAACCATCAGTGTGGCAGATAAAGTGGCGAACAGTGAGTCTCTGCGGCAAGTCTCCCAGTGAGGATGACTTTCGGCTTTTGTTGCTCTCTTTCCTGGAGAAGCCTTCCAGGAAAGCTGTGATTACATCCTGCACGACGATTTTCAGGGGCTTGTGAGGAGCAGCAGTGCAGCTGCATTAAATGATGTGGGCATTCACCATGCTTACACTGAGAATGGAATTGAAAATCCTCTTGCACCATTTCCTTGATCTATGGGGAAAGAGGTAGGTCTTCATTCTCTGGTCTGCTGTGTTGACACCCCCCATGAAGGAGTTGTAGTCATCAACACACACAGGCCTATTTATCTCCCTATAGCCACTATCAGTGTGTTTCGTCCTGATGCGCTTTCTGACACGTGTTGGAATGCAGTGTAGAGAGCATTGTGAGGCGCATTGTATCATGCCACGCACAAGCTAGCATTTTCCCCTTCCTCATGAAGACCGGGCTATCTCCCTTGCGCAGCAGTAACCGTTCACCGGTGAGGCCCTTTGGCATCCCCTTCCTCTTACTGCTGACATTCCCACACAAACCCATGTGATGGGAAGAATTTAATGTTATGTACTTTCTGTACTTTGTAATCAAATGTGACCTGGTTTACTTAATGTTGTAGTATCAGTTTGAATGACTAGTCTTATTTAGTGACAGTTTTACCCAGGACAGGGACAGAGAGTTTTTGATAATGATAGTCCATATCCAGTGTTACCATGGAGATGATTCTTCCACCGGGCATCCTTAAAGATACACAAAGTTCTCAGCTTTCTAATCTAAGAGAAAGGCACGACAAAGTCTCTGATTTTCATCTTGAGAGTTGTACTTTATCGAATAGAATGGATGGACCTAGATTGCTAGTAATAATATAAGGTTGTTGTTGTAAGACCGAGACAGGGCAGTATTCCACATTCGCTGTGACGTGTTGCTGTCCTCCTGTACGATCAATTCAAATAATATTAAAACCTCCAAATGTTAAAGAAATCTCTTGCATTTATTCCATCCATCCATCCATCCATCCATCTTCTTAACCGCTTATCCAATTCAGGGTCACGGGGCAGCTGGAGCCTATCCCAGCAATTATCAGGCGTTAGTCAGGGTACACTCTGAACAGGACGCCAGTCTGTTGCAGTCTTGCATTTATTAAGAGTCTCAAAATATCCGATTACACCCACATAGTTTCTTGCCAGCTCATCTGCTATGGCTGGCGAGGTGTAAATGCTGTCCATGTACACCTCATGCCCTTTCCCTGTGTACGGGGCCATCAGCTCACGGACAACAAGGTGTGTGGCACCGAAATCAGAGTCTGCATTAGGCCTACTTTGTCCAGTGTACATGGACCACTGTAGCACATGGCTTCACTCAGAACAAAAACTTTATAACCATATTTGTCTGGTTTGTTTGGGTTGTTCCTTTTTTCAGGGTTGATTTCCCTTTGGGGGCTGCACGGTGGCGCAGTGGTTAGCGCTGTTGCCTTGCAGCAAGAAGGTCGTGGGTTCGTATCCCGGCCCAGGGTCTTTCTGCATGGAGTTTGCATGTTCTCCCCGTGTATGCGTGGGTTCTCTCCAGGTACTCCAGCTTCCTCCCACAGTCCAAAAACATGCATGATAGGTGAATTGATCACTCTAAATTGTCCCTAGGAATGAATGTGAGTGTGAATGGTTGTCTGTCTCTCTGTGTTGGCCCTGCAACAGACTGGCGTCCTGTTCAGAGTGTACCCTGCCTAACGCCTGATAATTGCTGGGATAGGCTCCAGCTGCCCCGTGACCCTGAATTGGATAAGCGGTTAAGAAGATGGATGGATGGATGGATTTCCCTTTGAATGCTATGGTCATTTCTTCCAGTGACAGCTGCTTTGATGGGCCATACACTGCTGAAAACTGGGGGATGACCAAATTTATAATTGGGCGCATTTTGAATAGCCTGTCATAGCCTGGCTGACCCCTGTCACCACACTCCTCATTATACACAAAATGAAGGAAAGACAAAATCATGTCAAATCTATTACTGGACATCACCTTCCCAAATCCAGGTGTTGCTGTTGGCCAATATTCAGCCCAATAATCCTCCAACTCTGACTTCTCTACCAGACCCATACTCAAATGCAGAGGAAAAATAGGCTTTCATTTCACTGAAAGTTACATCAGACCACTGATGATATCTGGAGTGTGGCTGGAGTTGATGGGAAGCTAAATACTGATGGGCATAGCGATTTGTCTCAGTGACAAGTAAATTCCAGAAATCATCAGAGAGAAAGAGTGATACAAAATCTAGGGGAGAATTGGCATTGGAGAGTTCTCTTTCCCCCACATATCCAATTGGCTTATCAAAGGGCGTGATCCAACTTTGGTACTGCTCCTCATTAGCCAAGTACTCAAAGCCAGCATTCCCATCATCTTCTGAAAAACTGTGCATGGGCCCCCTGCCCCGCCCCAGTGCAACACCGCCTCTGCTCCCTCCACTTCTGCTCCAACCGCCTCTGCTCCTGCTGCGAGTAGCATTGCCAGATCTGCCTCGCAGACGTGCCTCTGCCTCCCTTAACTGTCCTAAAAACACTACGACCTCGTCTGACATCTCCAGTGACCTTAGACAGCTGTCCCACCACGTTTCTATCGCCACGATTGCAAGGAGGCACACGGTAGGAAGACAAAGAAGCGAGCTGGCCAACACGGTAAAAAGACTGGACCCCGGCATAATTTCCAGCCTCGTTTCCCACACCACTAACAAGCCTGCTGACTTTAAGATGAAAACTCCGACCCCATGAAACATTGTCCCCACCATCTACATCGGGCAAAGTAGTTTATGCTTGGGCTAAACTCTCCTTTTGTCCAGCTGCAAGCTGGGGCACATCTGAAGCGCGATCACTAAATGAATCGCGTCATGTTCTGAAGGCAGATATTCCCCTTCAGAATCAGGGTCAGCAAATTGAAAATCCAACACCTCATTGCGGGTAAACCTGCGGGTGAACTTCGCTGATGCCATTACACAAAAATATAATGTAAATACTCGCTGATGTTTACACTAACGCTCTGACTAAAAATAGCTCAGACGCACACTAAATCCGCTATGCAGGAATGGATTCAATGCGCCCAAGCACGGAAATTTTGTATATAAGGATTACTTTTTTTTACTCAGTGATGAGGTATGACATGTCTACCGACCAGTGGAGTGGACTTTGTGATATGCAATAGATTCCTTAAACTTGAGACAAATTTTCTGAGCTTTTTTCAGTGTTTCATGATTCAATACATCAGTAAAGGAAATTCACCCCTCAGCTAAATACTGTCTGTTATAATTAATAATGTTTCTTATATAGAGTAAGAAGTTGGTGCCCCGTTTTGCTCATTTTTGATTTTTAGTAATAATTATTCCTTCATTAGATTATTGGTATAATTATTCCAAATTACTATTAACCAACTATAGCCACCTCTAAATCCCCAAAACAAGCTTTATGGAAATGCCAATGTCATGTTCCAGAAGAACTTTATATCTGTCCAAATTGCCAAAAGAAATAAAATAGCCCGATTTTATATCCAAGGTATCACCATGTTTGGTGAATTCCACTGAATGCTGCTTTTTACAATAACATGGGCTTCAGATTGGGTGAACAGACATTTTCACCTGATGATACTCTGCATTGATGCAACAACTAAAAATCCTGACCAATTTTAGAGTGAATGTACTTACAGTATGTGAATATAATTTTCTCACAGTCGGAGAGTTATTGTGGTTGATGTTGGTTTATTTTGGGTGTGGTTTTCTTTCTTGTTCTTGCCTTATACCAATGTGCAATCTTCCCATCAGGATACCCATTTTAAAATTGTTTGGAAGGACACTTCTTTGTCACTATAGTCCAATCCGGTAAAAACAACTGGAAGTCGAGAAGCCTCCATTTCTGTGGTGAAAGCTTCCAGTCAGGCAGTCATAGCCCCTGTGTGCAAGGCGGGCAAACTAATCGTGTCTCTTCCCAAACAGACCTTAGAACGATTAAAGTTCTCCAGGCTTCTCCATGTCGATGGGGGGGCTTAAAAGGGTGTTAGCCAGAAGGCTAACAAAGGATTGCTAAACTAATTAGCAGGGTAGTCACACCGGGAGCTTCTGACGATCGGCTCTGGCACTCACTGAAACAGCAACTTTTGGTTCTCTCCAGAATGGCATCTACCGATTATTGGCTCTGTGGTAGCAAATTAATGCAGCTTCAGCTGGTTCAGGTCAGTCCACTCAATGCGTGGGTTGGCTCCTGTTTCTCCTGTAACTCAGGGCTTTGAGGGTAAAACAATGGGTTGGTTTCATCAGTGCTTGTGATTCACCTGGTATCTGCAGTCTTTGAGTCCCTTGGAGTGAGTTTCTCCCAGAAACTTACTGTGGGAGTGGGGCTTCTTCTTCTTCTGTGGAGCTAGAAAGCAGATTAACACACCCGATGCGTGTGTGAACCAATATTAGCAAACATGTAGTTGAAGTTGCTGAAAATAAAAAAAGCCTATGTTACTCAGATTATTAGCTTAACATTTGTCATGGAGAGACAGTGTTTGTTTACCTATAATATGAACAAATAGGCCTACTGCTTTTGTATTAGAAGAGTCCACATGATATAATATTATGAATCCTTGTTTTTGAAGGAACCCATCTGAGTTTCTCCTTGTGTCCTTTCTGAAGTTTCTTTATTAGAAATTGTTACTCCAAGCTCTCACTAAACCTAATCCACCTTGAAAGACTGTTCCTTACTTGTAATCACGCTGCCTTGTATTTAGCAACAAGAACATTTCCCACATGCAAACAAAAGGTCCAACAAAAAAAGACCTCCTCCAGCCAGCCAAAAGTACATCTTAAAAAACTTAACCAATCATATACTTACTCAAGACATTATTAAATACACTTCCCCGTTCCTTTTAAATTATGTAATAAAAGTAATTAATATAAATTCAGACATCTATCCATTTCCAACACTTGATTTCTGTGCACGGTCACAGGGGGGCTGGTGCCCAGGGTGCAATTTGCTGGGGAGGATTATGAACGTATCATCAATCTCTACAAAGAGTTCAGACACTGATTGGATAAAAATGGTGCTGGTGGACTTACTTAAACGGACAAACAAACAGGTTTTTAATTTGTGGGCACTGTGGTGGAAAGATTTTTTGTAATTTATAAATATTACCGGGGACATGTCCCCGGCTACAATGACCTAAATATCTATACTTTCCTGCAGGAATCCGTGTGTGCGGTTTAATAAGACGAGGTTACAGATTCTTACACCTGAAAAGTATTTCTGCACATGATCCCGGCTGGGTTCCTTTTTTCCCCACAGAAAAATATACAGAGTTGTGGGTCTGAGCGGGCAGACAAAGTGCTGCTAATGCTGCCATGGGGGAAAATTATCTAACCGGCTTTCAGTGAATAAGTCAAGTGAATTCTTAGCTGCTGCTAATGTTGCAAGATGTCAGAGTTCAAGTGTAGCTCCATAGATGAACAAAAAAAAAAAAGAAATAAAAACATCCTTTATACTAGCTGCAACAAATGTGTTGCAAAGTGCACCATGCTCATAGCTGGCATATGCAGTTCTGTGTATGGGATGTGCCCAGGATTCCGATTTAAGATATAAGTAAACACTTTTAGTAAACAAAGTGATGATTAAAGTGTTTCAGGATTGGGCCAAATGATTACCATTTTGGAAATTAAAATACAGTCACCCTGCTCTAGACCCAATCAAAATATCATATGTGGACAAGAGGAATTCTGGGCCAAATACATCTTAAAATATTTTTATTTTTAATTTTTTTTTTCTGGGGATATGATGCTATCTAGGTACTAGGTGCAATACAGCAATAGCAAGGACCAATTCCTTATCTTCAGTAGATCTACTGTATAATGTTGGTCTAATGTGAAATTGAGAGTGTAACATCTTTATGTACATAGCTAAGAAGTGTGATTTTTTTTCTAAATACTTTTTGATTTATAGTAATAAAAATTTCTGATGTTTTATTTGGCTACTTTTTTTCATTTTGTATCTACAGTACACTTTGCCATTTTGTCTCTTCCTGTTTTAATTTAAAACAATCAACAAAAATATTTGATTTTTTTTACCTATGTTTTAAATCCACTGCATATCATTCAATCTTTCTTTCTTGGTAAGTGTATGTTTTATGAGTAACTGAGAATCTTTTATTCATTTTATTATTTATTCATAAAAATAAAAATGTTTTACACTTTACATTATGTCTGCATTCATTTTGGTTCTGATCCCCATTTTTACCTGCTAACTTTAAAGAAAATAAAAAGACCCTTGATAAAATCAAAATAACTCTTAGCTACCTTTTACTGACGATTCCCTAGAGTGATGAAAACATATTTGTTTTCAGTAGAATATGAGTAGGATGTGGGAAAGTCAGTTGGGTACAAAATGTGCTTTTGGCAGCCAAAGATTGATGCATGGTACAAAACATTACTCAGACAGTTCCATTTTGTACCTGAAAAAGTTAGATACAAAATAATCAAAACCACAAAGGTATGAAATGTCGAATGGACAGAATTGCCTACAACCTGAGTCACTCTGTTAGACGATATTTCACTAAAGATCTTAACGGATAATACAACTACATGATATTAAATTCTACCCTCAGTTGAGTTAATCAGTTTCTTTAACTAATCCACATAATTTTTTGACAATCTCCAGATGGTTAAACCTCTATTAATGATCTCTCAAAGTCAGTTATTTTGTTGTAGCTCATACTTAAAATCTTCAGCAAATATAAACAGCTGATCAACAAAGACACTCCATATTCTTTAGTAAACAGTTTTATGCTTTGTGCAAAAGTTAATGCTTCACACATAGACAGATCATTCTTCAAAATTCATCCTAACTACAGACTTGGTGATGGATGAGTATTGTGTAAACATGGGCTTTAACATGAGTAATAACGTTTGAGAGGAAACTAGCTTGGGATTCTCTTCCTCAATAGAAACATGATTTAGATCTCACATTTTTCAAATATCCTTTCTTTTCTGTGTGTGGCAGTGTAAACATTTCCTCATTCCTGACTTATCCAAGGTGTGCTGCCTCACCTTTGAGCTGTCCCACCTGGGTCGTGAATGAGGTCCACACACCACCCACTAATACTTGGAGACGAGTTCATGCGCACTTTGCCAGTTACATACCTGAGAGGCTGCGTTGAGCCTGGGTAAAATATAGCTGCAAATGAGGCATGTGGCTACAGGTAGTAGCAGATTTTTGCCTGGGTGTGACTGCTCATCCCACTTTGTCCTGTACTACTATTAGTAGCTATTACTCAGTTGTAAACTTTTAGTGTAGTTCATTATTCGTGCTGTTACCCAGTTTTTTCCCTTGTTTTTAACATTTTGTATTTCCACCTACCAATGCACAAAAAACGTTTTTCTCAAAAAAAAAAATATTTCCATCTGAGTACTTGAACCCTTGCAGCAGGATTTTGGGTCAGTACATACATCGCAAGAACTGAGAAACTTGCTTGATTTTTGAAAGTGTTAAGGATAATAATAAAAGTTTGGCTCAGGTTATTTTATTCTTCACAAAAGAACTAAGTGCACAACACTTGAGAGAAGTTCACCAAAGTGGAAAAGTCATGTGCTGAGACCAAACTCTAGAACCAGGATTGAGAAAATAATGACGTCCTTTTTGTCTCAAAGCTCTGGTCATACAAAATTTATTTATTTGTTCTTGACCAGTATGTACAGACAACTATTAGAAAAATATTACCTCCTTCTAGTTCAATTGAAGAACTGCATGGTGGTAACAGCTTTCAAGAGTGTTGCTTTGCCATAGGATGATTGAGGGTTAAATTCCAAGCCAATGTCTTCCCGCTGTTATATTTGAGTTAAACTTTCCCACCCACATGCAGAACACCAATAGGGAGACCAGTTGAAATTCTAAAAGTTTTATTAAAGCAATGGTAAGTGAAGATGAAGGCTTTGGGAGCTGGAAAAACTGCACAGGGAAATGGAAATGAAACAGTGGAAGGAGAATTCAGAGGTGAGACCAGATTTTGAATAATCACCGCTTGAAGTTATTCTCCGTAGTCTCTCCTGCCACGCCCCAGTTTTTGGCTCAGTGAGCATCTGAGCCATACTCCGTTTGGTACCTAACGGTACCGAACAGCTCTTTCCAGGGTCCCACAGGCAAGAAAAGCCCGATAGGACTCCCCCTTCAGCTTGACAGCATCCCTCACTGCCAGTGTCCACCAGCGGGTTCAAGGGTTGCCGCTGCGACAGGCACTGACCACTTCATGGCCAAAGCTATGGTCAGCCGTATCTTTGATACGGGCTGTTAAAATCCTTGTACGACCAGTGTCAGAGCTTGGTTCGCATTGCTGGCAGTAAGTCGGGCTCATTTCCAGTGAGAATTGGACTACGCCAAGGTTGCTCTTAGTCACCGATGCTGTTCATAACTTTTATGAACAGGATTTCTAGGTGAAACCAAGATGATGAGGGGATCCGTTTCGGTAGCCTCAGGATTGGGTCTCTGCCTTCGCAGATGATGTGGTCTTGTTGGCTTTATCGGAACACGATCTACACCTTTCGTTTGTGTGGTTCACAGCCGAGTGTGAAGCAGCTGGGATGAGAATTGGCACCTCCAAATCTGAGACCATGGTCTTGAGCTGGAAAAGGGTAGGGTGCCCTTTTCTGGGTCAGGGATGAGCTCCCTCCTCAAGTGAAGGAGTTCAAGTATCTGGGAGTCTTGTTCATGAATTAGGGGAAAATGGAGTGGGAGATCAATAGGCGGATTGGTAGGACATGTGTAGTTATTCAGGTGCTTTACCAATCTGTCGTGTTGAAGAGAGAGCTGAGTCGAAAGGCAAAGCTCTCTCTTCAACACGATAGATCTACGTTCCTATCCTCATCTATGGTCACAAACTCTGGGTGGTGACCAAAAGAACAAGATAACGGATACAAGCTTCTGAAATTAGTTTTCTTTGTAGGGTGGCTGGGCTCACCCTTTGAGATGAGTGGATGAGAGACCCAGTCCGCAGGGGGCTCAGAGTAGAGCCATTGCTCCTGCACATTGAGTGGAGCCAGTTGAGGTGGCTCCGGCATCTGGTCAGGATGCCTCCTTGACGCCTCCTTAGTGAGGTGTTTCAGGCACGTCTCACCGGGAGGAGGCCCAGGGGAAGACCCAGGACACGCTGGAGGGATTATGTCTCTCGGCTGGCCTGGGAAAACCTTGGGATTCCTTCAGTGGAGCTGGCCTAAGTAACAGAGGAGAGGGAAGCCTGGGTCTCTCTGATTAAGCTCCTACCCCTGCGACCCAACCCCGGATAAGCGGACGTTAATGGATGGATGGATGGATTAAATGTTTGATTTACTCTGGTTCGGCTTACTTGATTGATAGCCAGGGAGGAATTACTAGGAGTCCAGGATGTCTTCGAGAGCTTCCTGCTAAGTTTCTGGAGATGAGCAGATGGTTCAATCCTGCAGTGAGGAGTGAACACGGAGGGTGGGCAGGCAGAGCACAGAGATGGAGCATGGATCATGGAAGAACTTGAAGGCAGTCAGAAGTAGGAATGGGTATTGTTTAGGTGTTATCCGATACCGGTGGCAAACTGGTATTTTTGAAATGGTGCAATTGCTGAAACGTTGCTCCAAAAAAAGGTGCTTAAAGAATAACATAAACATAAAAAACTTTGGCCAAAAACCCACTTTTTTTATTATTGGGCAGTCAAAGGATTAAAAATTTTAATCTAAGTAGCCACAGGATAGCTATGAATTAATCACTATTCCTAAATGACAGAAAAACAACTAGTTTTCGGTGTAAATAAAGGACAAATCCAGATTCCGTTGCTCTTTTTCTTTATTAAATATAAGAGAAATCAAATTAATTTTTGTTTTTAACGCCACAATCCCCTTAACAATGTATGTTTGGTCTCATATGAAAATAACGAACACAACTAAGGTAGTAGAACTAACCAAATTATATGAATAAAATTAACATTTGGATATCACCAGTCTGTGTTAAATATCACATAAATCAAATCAGGAAATCAATACTCTTATTGAAGAAGTACACTTCTTACCCAACTGATTTGGGTTGATTTAGCAATAATGAATTTTGTTGAGTCAACTAAATGTAAACTTGTTGGGTCAACCCAATACATTTAGTTTGCTATAAGGAACACAAATTAAGAGCAGGGGATGGGACTCAAACTCAGAAAATGGCCTTTATTTTCTGAGCAAAAAAACAGAGGCCCTTTCTGAGGTCAAGTCCCATCCCCTGCTGTTTATTTTTGTGCATTATAGCAACCTAGGTTGACCCAACATGATTACATTTAGTTCCCTCAACAAAATCCATTATTGCTAAATCAACCCAAATCAGTTGGGTGGAAAAGGTTGAGAGTGTACACAGCTACTTCCGCTAATGAGTTAGCACAAATTCAAGTCCCAAGACATCACGTTAACTGAATACTTTCGCCTTTTAATGCAGAGTAACTTACTATGAAATGTACTGAAGCTATACCATGAACCAACATGAAAAAAAAATCTACATAAATAAGGCACATTTACACTCTGCACCACGCACAGCAAGCTGACATCCCAAGCGAGCGGTAAGGAAAACTTCCAAAGACAACTTATAAACTTATAATCATATCAACCCTATACGCCAAAATAATATACTCATATGTCATATAGGCACACATGCTGCTGCACAACAATCTATTGTTTGGCAGTTTAAGAAGAACTGATATGCTGTTCTGCTGTTATTGCAATTGTTAAACTTATTTTCTCTCAGTGTTTTTCTCTCCATAGCAGCTCCACATGGTCTGGTATCCTCCTCAACTACAATGCCCCCTGCTAGATGAGGAGTATCGGTCCAGATGATGTTCAAAGTGACGAGCATCCTCCATGCTTTCTCTTCTCTGTCTCTTCAGACCCTCATACGGTCGTGGCAGATGACCGCTTGTACTGAGCCAGGTTCTGCTGGAGATTTCTTCCTGTCAAAGGGGAGTTTTGAATGGATTGCTGTGATTTCAGGGCTAAACCCCATGTCAACGACTTCATGCAATCTGCTGGGATTCCTTACATAAAAAACGTTTAACTGATTGGAATGTTTGTATAATTGTATTGAAAGGACTTTTGTTGTAAAGTGTCCTGAGATTACAGTTATTGTGAATTGGTACTATATAAATAAAAGTGAATTGAATTGAATTAAGGGGAAAATAGGAAAGCGGCATACAGACGCAAACACAGAGACAAGGACGAACACAGACAAAAACACACTGTACTCCTGACATCCCCAAAGAGTTTACATGTTCTCGCTATGCATGAGTGGGTTTTTGTCCAGGTAATTGATGGTTTGTGCTTACTTATTACTAATTACACTGGTAAAAGTAGCTATAAGAACTGATAAAACACGTGTAACAAATAGCATATTTTTCATTTGGTTAGATTTTAATTATTGTTTTTTTTTCATTTTCTGTCAGTTTATCAGCTAAAAGATTTCAAAATAAATGTGTTATATTCCAATTGAATTCTACTAAACTAAGCTTGAGTGAGGTAATCACTCAAGGTAGATTACTATAATCAATTCACTTCAGTTTATTTATATAGCGCCATTTCACAACAGATGTCATCTCAAGGCACTTTACAAGAAGAGTTATTACAATACAATGTTTAATGTAGAAATTACAGAACCACAGAAGATTGCATCGTGTAATTCTCAGCAATCCCTCACACTGAGCAAGCATGAAGGGACAGTGGAAAGGAAAAACTCCCTTTTAACAGGTAGAAACCTCCGGCAGAACCAGGCTCAGCACAAGCGGTCATCTGCCGCGACCGTCTGTGGTTTGGAGAATACAGAACAGAGACACAGAACAGAGACACAGAAAGAGCTACAGAACTGATGCAGAAGTTTGTTGCAGGACGTGGAGAACTTTCCGTCACTGCAATGCCATCTTAGTCAGGGTCGTCAAGCAGGGCGGGTCAGGAGCACCTACTGTAGGAAGAGACTAAGAGAAAACAGGTTAGCGCTTGAACTCACAGCACATCATGCAGTTGGGGAGAAGTAGGAGAGACAGTAGGAACTGTCTCTAATAATGTCCTCCAACAGCCTAGCCTAAATCAGCATAGCTACTAACATTAATCTGTCTCCTAGCTACTAGGAGACCTAGCTACTAACACTTTCTACCTGGCTTACAATAATCTATCTCTACCTAGCTACTCTACCTCTTCCTAGCTTTTTACCCTCTACCTGACTACTAACATTAACCTGTCTCTTCCTAGCTACCTGTCTAACCTGTCTCTAACTGTAAGCTTTGTCAAAGAGGAAGGTTTTAAGCCTAGTTTTAAAGATAGACAAATTGTCTGCTTCACGAACCAGCACTGGGAGCTGGTTCCATAGGAGGGGAGCCTGATAGCTGAAAGATCTGCCACCCATTCTACTTTTAGAAATCCTAGGAACTACATGTAAACCTGCAGTCTGAGAGCGAAGTGCTCTGTTAGGAAACATATGGAACAATCAGGTCTCTTATGTATGATGGAGCTAGATTATTTAGATCTTTATATGTCAGAAGGAGGATCTTGAATTCTATTCTAAATTTTACTGGGAGCCAGTGAAGAGAAGCTAAAACAGGGGAAATGTGATCTCTTCTTTTAATATTCATCAGAATCCTAGCAGCAGCATTTTGGACTAACTAAATAATTTTAATTGTATTATGTGGACTACCTGATAATAAAGAGTTACAATAATCCAGTCTTGAAGTAACAAAGGCATGGACTAGTTTTTCAGCATCACTCCTGAACAATATGGTTCTAATTTTTGCAATATTCCTAAGGTGAAAAAAGGAAATTCTAGAGACTTCTTTAATGTGAGATCTGAATGACATGTCTTGGTCAAAAATAACACCGAGGTTCTTTGCTTTATGACTGGAGGCTAATTTAATGCCGTCCAGGTGAAGGGGTTGACTAAGTAGTTTCTTTCTCAGAGCTTCTGGTCCAAAGACGACAACTTCTGTTTTATCAGAATTCAGAAGCAAGAGGTTTATAGTCATCCAAGTTTTTATGTCTTCCAGACATGCCTGTAGTCTACCTAACTGATAGGATTCATCAGGATTTATGGATAGATATAGCTGTGTATCATCTGAGTAACTATGGAAATTTATCCCATGCTGCCTAATTATTTTACCAATAGGAAGCATATATATAGTAAAAAGAATCGGCCGAAGCACTGAACCCTGTGGTACTCCGCAAGTAACTATTGAGGTTGAGGAAGATTTATCATTTACCTGAACAAACTGAAATCTGTTGGACAAATAAGATTTAAACCAGTCTAGTGCTGTTCCTTTTATACCGACACTTTTAAGCCTTTCTATGAGAATATTGTGATCGACAGTGTCAAAGGCAGCACTGAGATCTAAAAGGACGAGAATGGTCACCAGTCCATTGTCTGAGGCTATGAGAATATAATTATTAACCTTCACCAGAGCTGTTTCTGTGCTGTGATGAGCTCTAAAGCCTGACTGAAACTTCTCAAACAGCTCATTATTGTTTAAATGCTCACACATCTGATGTGCAACTACTTTCTCAATAATTTTAGATAAGAAGGGAAGATTAGATATTTGTCTAATTGTCGTTTTGATCAAGAGATGCCTTCTTAAGTAGAGGTTTAATTACAGCTATCTTAAACTCATGTGGCACATATCCATTGACTAAGGATAGATTCATTATATCACTTTCATTCTGCTGATTTACTCAGTTGCTCACAACTGTTAAAGGAAAACCAAGAGCAAAAACTGTTTTTTTGATTAAGGTATAAAGGATGTATGAAAGAATAATCACGTTTTTGAATATATTTTAACAAGGTGGTGCTGACTGCCTCAGCTCAGGAACAACATTCAAATCACCAAATCAAACTTTATTTATGAAGCCCTTTTCAAACCACAGCTTCTCAAAGTGCTTTGCAGATTTAAAATGACCCCACAACCCCTTTCAAAAACATTTTAAAAAATCATCATCACAACTACACCCCACTCCCAACCCAACCCATCAGCCATACACACACACACTTAAAAGCTACAACATTGACACCCACTGATGAATAGGTAAAATTTAAATGTAAACATAGGATTATTCCATGTCAACTTCTGGCTGACGTTAGTGTTGCAGCATAAAGAGCTTATTGGCTATTGCAACTGACATTCATGCTTGGTTCGTTAGTCAGACTCTACCATCAACCCCACATGGGATACCAAGCACCCCATTGGTGGAAGTCCCCGTGGGTACTCTGTATTTCATTGGTGCTTGGGCCCAAAAGCACCGACAGAATCGGCGCTTATGGCCTTCAGCAAAAATAACAGTGTAGTGGCTTCTGAAAAACTCTGTGAACGTTCTTGACTGGCCCAGCCAGAGCCCTGAGCTAAACCCAAGTGAGCATCTCCTGAGAGACCTGAAAATGGATGTCCACCAACGTTCACCATCCAAACTGACAGAACTGGAGAGGATCCCCAAATCCAGGTGTAAAAACTTGTTGCATCAATTTCAATTAGACTCACGGTTGTACTATCTCAAAAGGTTGTTTCTAGTCAATACTGAGCAAAGGGTCTGAATACAAATGACCATGTAATATTTTGCTTTTGCTTGTTTAATACATTTGCAAAAAATTCTATATTTTTGGTTTTTGTCTGTCAAGTGGGTGCTGAGTGTACATTAATGAGAAAGAAAATGAACTTTTTTGATTTTAGCAAATAGCTGCCATGAAACAGAGTGGAAAATTTAAAGGGCTCTGAATACTTTCCATAACCACTGTATAATACTCTCAAAGTTGTGCTTTTAACAGCATAGAAAGTTTTGACTTGCGTAAGCTTGTGCTGAATTTCAGGTAATTTTACATCAATGTTTTATTTATACACCATTTTATGAGGGTCCATCTCACACTCGACTGCAGACTAATCTTAAGGATCTTTTGTTTAAAAAACACTTTGACAGTGACATGTAAAATCATGCCTCACAGCATTTTCCACAAACTGACCTAACTGCTGAACACAAGTACTTGCCCATAGACCACATAATCACAGTTAAAACACACTACCTATGACTCAATTGAATAACATACTGAAGGATTTGGAATGTATTATAATTTTGCTTGTGCAAAGATTGGGCCACAAACCTCACCCGAGAAATTTCAGAAGGGACATTTGGGGATCTTGTTCCTACCAGCCATAAAAGTTCCAAAGGGTGTCTCTGAATTTTTATTAAACAGTGTAAAACCACCAATAGACTTTACACTTGTCTTTACCTGTCTTAGTTTATATTTAAAAAACAAATACACAGACAAATCATTTCCTACACAAATTTAAAATCTATATTTTTTTCACTGTCAGAAATAGCCATTCTTTACAGAAATTAAAGATAAAGGAACACTAAGTTTGGCAAACAAAAGAAAGTTTTTTTACAAATAAAAAAAGAAAGAAAAAGCAGTCACAACTAAGAATCTTAATTAATAAGACCGTTTGTAATTAATCCAGTAGAAATTATTACATTTTATTAAACTGCAATATTTGACATGCGTCAGCGTTCGAGGAAGGAAAGGACGGAGAAGTACTTCCATTTCTACACCTTCCCTCCCTCTGCTCCGCTCTTCCTTATCTCTCCTCTGCCTCACATACGTGTGCCTCAACATCTTCCATCACTTTTTGCATATTTCGTCTAAATACACAGTGAGAAACTAGTAGTGCGTAGTTAGTTTCGTAGTTGCCCTATCCGGGTTTGGCTAGTGTTAGCTAACATAGCAAGAAAGATAAAAGAAAATATTTAACTGCTTACCTGGCACTCCAGTATCCTCCGATATCTTCCTCAGAATGAGGTCTGATCTTTTCCTGTCTTTGTAAAAAGATGAAGACGGGTCATACAATTCACGAAAGTGACATCCTCCATTTTGAATGAATGACTTGCCGATCCACACATTTATGACTTAAATAGTACAAAGAGTTCCTGATTGGTTGACGCCCTGTGTTTGTTGAAGTTTTACCAATTTCACACAGCAGCTGCTCGGCTGGTCCATCAACGCGTGTGGGCAACAGCTGCATGGCAGCTTGACACCAAAATGATGCGTAGGTACCATAGACTTTGCATGTAATCTAGCTCCCTGGGCGCGCTAACACGTGTGATCGCGGCTTTAGTAAAAGATGGAATCAGTTGCATTAAAAGCCTGGGATCATATATTTAATCGGTGGGAAGGAACGGGAATGTGGTTAATGTGGGGTCATTTTAATCTGTAAAGCACTGTGAGATGCATTTCCTGTATGAAAAGCGTCTTATAAATAAAGTTTGATTTGATCTGATTTGTAAAAACCCCTGAAGCCTACACGACAGCGCATACCGCGACTCACAGGAGAATATCGCTAACTATTCATACCAAAACATGATTAAATAAAGGAGATCTGGGTGTCCAGGTTCTGGGTGGGCGTGGTCTGCACAGGGCATACATCCGCTGCGGCTTTTACTGTGGCTCCCTGGCGTGTGTGTGTGTGAGTGGTTGGGGCGCTGGGTTGTTGACGGTTGGGATTGGTCCGGGGTGGCAGTGGTGTGTGTCGACCATCAGCTATCTGCCGGTCCCTCCTGCCTTGCGGCAGCGCCGGGGAACCCCTGTGGGCTGATCCTTGGTTGGGGCCCTGCTGGGGGATGGGGCGCCTCTGGGTCCTGGTCCGGGCCCGCCCTGGCATAGCCAGTTTCCGGCGGAGCCCGTGGGCTTGCCCCTGCGATCTTCCGGGCCCCAGCATTGCCGCTGATGGGTGTTCCCCTGGGGCTTCCATATGTTCCTCTCTTGGTGGGTGATTGGCCCTGCGCTGGTCCAACTGTGGCTCCTGCGCTCTGTGGGGCTCTGGAATAGAGGGTGATAATTTTTCGGGATACCCACGGGTCACAAGATTCCTGCAGGATTCCCGTGGGAGTCAATTTCACTGTTGGTAATGTGATTTCGAGGGGACAGGAAATAATCCACGGGATCGGGCGGGAAACCGGAAATTAGACATTTTTAATTTTTTTTTACATTTATCTTGTCATATATCAGGGAATTACCTTTAAAAAATGACGTTCTCTTTAGTTGAATTCCATCGGGTCTACTGCACTGCACGCACCAAAACTGAATCTGCTACGTTATTGCTACACCACCTGGATAAACTGGTAAGCATAGGATATCCGACTGAAAATGCGTGTATCTTAATAGTTTGGTAGTCAGACGTATCGAGTCCATTCATGACGTGGTAAGGTGGCCAAACAACGAGAATGCAGGATATGGTTAAATATGGCGGAAAAAGCTAAATAGATGATCTTTGATACTGTGCTAGGCTATGGTTTAAAGGGAGCCGGGGGGAGCAAGTGCCATAGGAGGTAAATTACTGATCTACGGGATTCGGGTCGGGACTTGAGTCTTTCTCTCTGGATTTTTTCGGGACAAGATTTTGGGGGGGGGGGCTGTCACGTGATCGGGACGTGACAGGAGTATTTTTTTGGGATCGGCATGGGACGGGAGCGAAAATTGATTCCCATGTCACCCTCTACTCTGGACGTATGGGTCTCCTACCTCCTTCATGTCTGCGTCGATTCCTGTAGGACGGATTGAAGGTTCCTTACACCAGTTATCAATCACTTGCATGGGGAAACCTTATTCACACCTGCATGCACCTGACATTGGTGAGTACGGACATATCTTGAGCTGAGGTTATCGTCATTAGTTAGATGGTACCAGGAGCTTAACAGAAACATTAGTGTTGTGTTCATTAATCCATGTTTGTGTGTAGTGAATGTGTAATTCTTAGTTTATAGATCTGTTTGGTTAATGTTGTTCTGTTCTATTGGTGGTTTTTGTTTACTTTGTTTTACCACTTATCTGCCGTCCAACAGAGGTGGAGGACTGGGATGTTTTCTTGTGTTGTTTGTTTACCTCCCTATCTTGTATTGTCAGTTCACACTTCTACCGGTCCTGTTTCTCTTCTTCATCTTCTTCCTTTCTTCCTTCTTATCTCAATTTTATGTCCATGACTTCAAGAAATTAAACCCACAGTAATCACACAAACACAAAAAAGTAAATTGGGTGTCTTCTGGATGTAACAGCCAATGAAGAGAAGTTAAATGTTTTTAATGGTCATCGGAACTCATACTGCAGTTTTTTTGACCAACTGAAGGTTTTTAATTGCATTTTGTGGACCTCCTAATAATGAGGAATTACAGTAGTTCAGCCTTGAAATAACAAATGCATGGACTAGTTTCCCAGCATCCCTCCTGTTAAAAAATAATGCTGAAGTGAATGACTAAGCAGTTTCTTTTTAGAGCTTTTGTTCCAAAGACAATAACTTCTGTCCTGTCTTTCGTTACAGCCCGATCAAGAGTAGACCGACAATCAACAATTACACATACAGATATACGTGTACCGTGGTGTTGCAGCCAGCTTCAAGCGGCGCACCACTTTACGAATGTGAAAAAGATTACATCAGGTTGGTTGGGGGATGGATGGGTGAAAAAAGACCTAATCTTTTTTCTTGATTCCTTATTGGGAAGCCAGACCAAGGCAATAGATAAAAACACACCTCTACAACATTTAAGCACATATTCAGACATTCACATTAAGACCCAGTTGGGAAAGACCGGTAGGCAGGGGATCCAGTCTATATCCACATCCACCATCGATTATTTCGGAGGAGAAAGGCAAAAAGAGGCTCCATGTGGTTCCATCCCAAATCCAGAACCCTGGGACTGTATCCAGCCGTGTGGAACGAGGCAGAGGACTGATGAGTGTGAGAGCCACTATCCAGGATGAAACATCAAAGCTCCATAAATACATCAAGGACAAGGCTTCAATGGATGACGTACTCAGTGAATGCCTGAGACAATGGCAAGATGAGATGGTGCTGGAGGAGGAACCATCATGGGAGGACAAGCCCCTGCATGGGATGTAGCGCTGGAACATAACTGAAGTGGCTGACCTCAATAAATCCTACCAATGGCTAGAGAGGGCTGGCCTACAGGACACCACAGAGGCACTCATCCTGGCAGCACAGGAGCAGGCTCTGAGCACCAGAGTGATAGAGGCCCAGCTCTACCACACCAGACAAGACCCAAGGTCTAGGTTGTGCAAAGAGCCATCTGAGACAATTCAGCACATAACAGAAGGGGTTTAAAATGCTGTCAGGGAAAGCATACATGGAACGTCATAACCAAGTGGCTGGCATAGTATACAGAAACATCTGTACGGAGTATGGGCTGGAAACCCCAAGGTCAAAGTGGGAAACACCTCCAAAGGTGGTGGAGAATGACCGAGCAAAGATCCTGTGGCACTTCTAGATCCATACAGACAGGTTAGTAATGGCCAACCAACCGGACATTGTGGTGGTTGATAAAGAGCAGAGGAAAGTGGTTGTGGTGGATGGTAATAGCAAGTGATGGTAACATCAAGAAGAAGGAACAAGAGACTTGAGATATACCAAGGGCTTAGAGATGAGACGGCTTGGAAGGTAAAGGTACTCCGCAAGTATTATTTGTGTGTAAAGAAGATTTATAATTTACATGAACAAACGGGAATATGACAGATAGATATTATTTAACCCATCCTAGTGCTGTTCCCTTGATCTGCAACATGTTCAATCTTTTCTAAGAGAATATTATGATAGACTGTGTCATCATAAGCAGCACTAAGATTCAACAAGACCAGAACAGGCACAAGCCCATTATCTGAGGCCATAAGAATATCATTAGTAACTTTCACTAGTGCTGTTTCAGGTCAAGTATGGTCAATGTTTTTTGAAAAAATTGTTTCTACATGCAGTAATATATGTTCTTTGTACCACTGGGAATGGCACACATGTGAAAAGAAACATTATCTGGAAATTAATATAGGGTGGAACAATCAGTTTTTAAAAAAGTGGAACTTAGCCTTATTTCCCCAATTGTATTTCAAATAAACTGAATTTATCGTTCCTTTGGTTTATAGCTCTTTGTTTATTATTTAAAGAGTGGATGTAAAACAAGATTTTTTTTATCAGATTTTAATAGTCATAACTACGTCAACAACTACTAATAAATTGAGATGATTATTCATTTACTTACTTTCTGAAGATAAACATAAATAGCCTTGTGCTGCTAATATACTTAGAGTATCATGACAAACACCGTTACTCAGCTGAACCTATGACCATCAGAACAGAACTGGTTTGCAAAGCTTTTCGAAAGTGTGTGTCACCTTCCTTCAAATATCTTATTAAATATTTCCTAAGAGGTATATTAATACTAATTGCTCATTTTGTGACCATCAAGAAGAAGATATTCTGCATTTATTCTGTTACTACACATTCACAAGTGAATTTTGGACAGAATTTAATAATTTTCTACTGTCCTGTTTTTATCTGAACTTGCTTGATAAGATGTTTGGTTTCTTCAATTACCCAGTGAATAAAGCTGATCCTAAATTTTATATTCATAAAACAAAGTTTTCTAGCACAAAAACCTTCTATTCATCATTGTCTTTCTGAGACCAAACAATACCTTAACCCCATACAACATTCCCAAAAAGCAAAGGCAATTAAAACAATAAATATATTCCTATCTTTTGGAATAATGATTAACCACTATGCTGGTATTATATTTTATTCTCCCCCTGTACTTTTCTTTTGTAATATTATTTATCATTATTAAACCCCTTATATGTTCTGTAAACATACCCTATATATATATATATATATATATATATATATATATATATATATATAGTTTTTTTTTTATAACTGTGTTATATGTAAATCTGTGATGTTCTGATTGCTAATAAAGATTATAAAAATAAACTTCTTTCAAATCAGCCCTACATTTCCGATGCTACACTGACACCATCTGGTTGAATGGTGGTACTGCTGGAGGTATTGAAGCGCTCGTTTTTACCTTGACTTCACTCTGGTCAGTATTATACTTTCATCATGTGCAGTATTGCCAAACATTTTTAAAACAAATGGATAAATGTTACAGTTTTATATTTTTTTGTTTCTCCTTTTTGACAAACATTGAAGCATCAACAGACTAAAATAACACTGCAGACTAGTGATTTATCACTAAATACAAACTTTATGATCCACACTCAGATACACTCTTTGTCCCCCTAGGACCTTCATTGTAGATTTTTGCAAGAATTTAAATTCCTTTTCTTTCAGGCAGTTTATTTGGTTCACCGTCAGACACTATGCTCTCACTCATTGGCCTACAGGGCATCCTGAAAGTATTCAAACATCACTTTTCCCATATTATCTTTTGATATAAACCTTTTCCTAAAATTGATTAAATTAATTTTCCTATAAAATTATGGGCACAATAACCAAAACATCATATTTTTATTTGCATAATTATATATATATTTTAATCACATATCCACAGCCTATTTAAATCCTTTTAGTTTATTTTTATAGCGCCGATTCAAAACATATGTCATCTAAAGGCACTTTACAAGAAAGTAATTTCAATACAGTCATAAAAACATTCCAAACAGTAAAACGTTTTCTATTTAAGGAATCCCACCAGATGGCGTCAAGTCATTGATTGGCAGTTGCTTCGCATAGGTGCAGACTCCATAGCAATCCTCTCAGCAATCCCTCATATTAAGTAAGCATGTAGCAACAGTGGAGAGGAAAAACTCCGCTTTAACAAGAAGAAACATCCAGCAGAACCTGGCTCACTACGATCGACCTTCTTCTACAACCGTCTGGGGGTTTAAAAAGTCAGAGAGGAGACACAGAAATAACAAAAGGAACTGAATTAGGAGTAGGCCCTACTTTCTATATTAAAGAAAGTAAAAAGTTGATAACACGACATGGAGGATGTTCAGTTCCTGGAAGCATCACCTGAGTTGATGTCCCCCATCCAACAGAGCATTGTAACTGTGTTTCTACAACATGACTATGATCAATCAGGTTTATTGGAAGTGAATTGGAAAGACTTACATCTCTCTAAGGGCCATAGTCAACTGTTTTTATCACAGTAAATTTCAAGCCATGACGTTCAATGAAATGACTATATATAGAGGACAAATCTTCAAATGATGCCAAAAATGATGCCAAAAAATTTGGTAGTATTGAATTGCTCGGTGAGCAGGGTGGTCTGAAAGTTTGAACCAGCTGGATTGGCCTCCTGCTCCATCTTCTTACTAGGGGCGTTAATAACTCGAGCCGATGGTCGCTCTGACAGGCCTGTACGGTAGAGTGGCTAGACGAAGTCACATGATAGACTGACTGCAGCTTGCCAAAATAGAAAGTAAATAAATAATAATAAAAAGCAAAATAGGCACAGCTCATTATCTGGCAAATACCATTCCAACAGTGAAGCGGTGTGTTGATGGGCTTTTGTTTGTTTTAACCAACATTTTCAAATCAAAAATGTATTAAAATCATCAAAGCCAGGATCAGGATAGCTGATTCTGGTGGGCTTAAAATATAGAAGAAGAAAAAAAAGATATTTTGGAGTGGGAATGAGAGTAATTCTAAAATCTGTGAAAACCCCTGTCCTGATAGCTGCATGCTTTCTCTCAGCTATGGATCTCTTTTTCTCAGCTATTTCTAATCCCTTTTTACCTGTGAAGACACTGGATCGCCCTTCTGTTGACCTCTGGTCTGATGTCTCCCCATTGACTCTGGTCTTTACTATTGTGGCATTAAAATAAATAAAACATTTACGTAGAAAGTGCCTCTTATGCCATATATATTTATGTTAGCCACTTATATTCTCTTTCAACCTGTGCACACCCTTCCTGACCTGCTGTGTTTATTGAAGAAATAAAGATTTCTTTCAAATTATGCAGAAAGTAGCAGGCCAAAATTCTGTACAGAAATGAAAGAGAAGTGGGTTTATTCCTAGCATGGACTACCTAGCAAAGGAAGTAACATAGCTAACATTACCTGCATGCAACAGCATAACTCAACTTACATCTTGTTTCAAAAACTGCTATGTTTTTCGCCTTTTGCTGCCTCTGGCTGGTGGTTGCTCTGTTTAACTCTAGATCACCTGTCGATGATTCACCATAAAAAAGGTTACTGTATATTAACAGGCTAAACAGCTGTAAAGGCAGACAAAACAGGGGGCACAGACACAGGAAAAGTGGATGACATGTCCCACACGTACCACGCATCTATCACAACTATCATGCCATCTGTCCAGATAACCGCGCAGGCAATTCAAAAGCATTCTTTTGATGATGTTTTTATTAAATACACAGCAGAAAATTACCGAGGTCCGGACCTCGTGTCCTCATCAATGGTAGATGTAGCTTTGGACACACTCATTTCTTCTACTTATCTGTTCTACTACTCTCCAATTTGTATTATTTGCTGTTATTTCAACTGTTAATGCTATGAGGCTTTTTTTTTTGTGTTTTTCTGTCCACAGGCGGATAGAAGGGCTGGCATCCTTTTTGACTGTGGTAACAACTTCTTCCCCTCCTGCTATTAACTTTCTACTTTTCTTCAAGAAAACTCTTACAACAGATTTTCTGTTTCTTTTTGTGCTTTTTCTCAAACCCCCAGTTGGTTGTGGCAGAGGGGTTTACGTACTGAGTCAGGTTCTGATGGAGGTTTATTCCTGTTAAAGGAGAGTTTTTCCTCTCGAATGTCACTACATTGCAGTCTCAGTATGAAGGATCAACATGTCTTCTGTCAGTGCATGTTCACCCAGGAGGAGTATATATTCTGCTGGGGTTTCCTTAGAAAACTGTTTGAACTAAATTCAACAACAAACTGAAATTGATCCACTGTAAAGGTTTCATGTAACCTTCAGGGAACCTTCGGGTTGTAAAAGGTGTAAAAGGGAAACAGCTTTCAGAACTTTCAGGAAATATTCTGTGTAGGTCACAAATCCTTTAACCTTCAGAGAACCTTCACTGGAATGTTTTTGGGCCGTTCCTCCTTTAAAATATACGTTATTGTTGTCTAAATATAAAATGATTTTTCGGGACAATGTACTGAAATGGGTTTTCTTTTAAAAGTGAGCGGTTTATGTTATTCGGCTGAACTCGGTAACGCTCGGAAATGCTGGGCGTGCAGACTTTCATGCCTCTCAATCGGCTCTGGTACAATCGGATGATCCCGGGTGGGCGGAGCCTAGCATGAGGAAATGGGACAGTTGGCTGACTGCTCCTTAGAAAACCGGCGACTAGCATCCACACCCCGGTAGGCTGTTCATACATTCCCTCTCTCTTCAGTCTAACGTCAAAACACCTCTTTGCAGCGGGATTATTTTGTCAAGCAAAGCTGTTATACCCTTCTGAAAAAATCTCCCGAACATTTCGCCGCCTCATAACCAAGCAACTCTTGTATGCTTCGGCTTGGAGAGACATCTGTGAAGAGCTCGGAGATTAAGGTTTCAGGGAAGCTGCCGCAGCAGGATGGAAACGCAGATACACGTGCCTGTCGGGTCGCCGGTTATCAGAAAAATCCCCGTGTTTGTGGACGAACACAACGTGACAGAAGGGGCGATAAAGCTCATAAAAGAGCTGAGACCGGCATGGGAGCCTGGCAGCGTCAGAACCAAGGTAACGTTAGCCGCTTTGCTAATCGATGCTAAAGCTAGGCTAAGATTGACAGCTCCATAGCATCACCGGGCTGAGGCGGAGGTAGGGCCGGGGAAACCAGACCCATTTGACTGGTAGCATTTGTTTCACAGTGCGGTGACCGCTGGCGAGACGCTTCTTCTAATTTATTCATGATAGCGGCTTATGTCCATTATCCTCTGACGGACATGTTTGTAAAAAATAAAGTTATTCCAGAGTCCTTATGAATCACTGACGCCTTAAAATTCAACGTTTAGACAGCCCCGTTTTTAACGGACAGTGTTTTAGATCCGAACTCCACAGCATAAAATAACCTTCCGGTTTTTATAATTATACAATTTAAACGTAGGTTTAAAAATGAAGATCTGAAAGGTGTGGCATGCAATTGTATTCAACACCTGTCTCCACAAGCCTTACACATTGGCGACAGAATAGTTTCTCCATTCTGTTCTGAAAATTGCTCAAACTCAAAGTTCCAAGTTTGAATCTTAATTGTCTTTTCATAAACGCCTCACAGTGAGGAATGTGTATCCATCTTTCTAGCCATAATTTTAGGTGTGTGTGTGTGTGTGTGTGTGTGGGCATCTAACATAACGGAAGGAGAAGGTCATCAAGGGTCAGCCAACCTGACTGTGTTAAAGCTGGGCTCCAAACTTTAACATTGCTATTGTGAAAATGCTTAAATTTAACTATCTGAGCCTTTTTTTTATAAGTTGGTAATCTTTCAAATGTTATATTTCCTCTGAGTCCCTCCACAGGTCTCTAGAGTTAAGCTGTCAATCAGTGAGACTGTCCCCTGGTCCCCAGTGTTCAGCCCAGGGTGATGTACCTCAGTCAGCTTGGCAATGGACCATCAATACAGTGGTTGTCAATTATTCTCTAACAGGCCCTCCTCCCTGAAGGAAAATTGCTAGAAGACACAGTAATATTTATTAATTTGTCCGTACAGACCACTGGCACCAGCATTCTGCATGCAATCACCTGATTATTAATAGGGGTTATTTAAGTTAAAATACACTATTTTATAGTTCTAAAGCAATTTCCAAGTTCGGTTTATTTGAACCCAGTGTGTAACATTTAATCATTGCTGCTCAATCTGTGATACTTAAAAGAGAAAGTTCAACACAGTAATATTTGTACACTGTAAACATTGATTACTGGTTAGCTTTATAAGCATATTCCTTTTCAAAAATGAGGAACATTTTGCCTCTGTGACTGATGCCTTTTTTCTTTTCACGGTCAAACTTCTTTAGGACCCTACTTTGTTCAGTTTATTATTTTCCAAATCCTGTTTTATTCCCCCTTAAAGGAAATTTTTTTTTTGTTGTTATTTTCTAACCTGAACCTTTTTTTTTAGCAAATACTATGTTATTTATTCACCCAGACACGTTTGTAGCTACTTGGAGCCGTTCAGCAGGAGTTTATATGGAGTCGCGATCAGCGTATCCATATAAGGGGAGTCAATGGTGGCAGGAGTTCGCCGCTTGGTGTAACTTTTCGTTTGAGCACTGCAGCAACTTTGTGACCAAAGGCTCGTTTAATGTTCAAGTAAGACACTCATCGGCCCCTCCAGGAGTTTTGCGATATTGCGTTTGCAACTATTAACTTAAATTCAGCAAATCCTCAGGAATTCTGCACGTCTTCCAATTTTATACAATAATCGCAAAATTTGTGATTGATAACAGATGTGCTTCAAGAGCAGTTTTGGTCCAACAGCATGATGCTGTGGGATGTTCCTTCTGCGGAGTCGATAGCTCGGGGGTCAGGAAACGGCTCGATCAGTGAGTCTTCCCGAATCATTTCAAAACTTCAGCTGATGAGGCCCTGTTCAGTATTCAGTTCGGCTGCTAGAACAGCATCAACTTGTGAGACTGTGCGTTCAGCTTCTCCTGGGATAACTATTCATTCAAATGAATACAAATAAAGGCTATTTAATGTGTTATATCATTTTTTTTAAATGAAGGGCAAAAATAGATTGACAGGATTTTACCCCCAACTTTTATTATTTATTCTGGCATAATTTCATTTTTTATGTAAATGCTCATAATACAGGGTTTAAATCAATTAGTTGCATAAAGAAATAATTGGGTTTATGAGAGGATGGAGGACTGAGAGTTCAGTTTATGTTGGGGGGGGGCATGAAGCTGTAAAATAAAGTCAGTTGGAACTATTAAATAGACACTAGTCAGTTTTACAATCAAGTTTAGATGACGTTGAGAAATATTCTTTATTAAATGAGTTATTTGTCAAAGACTCAGTAAAATAAAACACTTTCATTATTTTTATGTCCCAAAGTTTTATCCCCATGGAATCATTCTTTTTGTGTTCAAGCAATAAGATGCAACTTAAACGGTTTAGCTCTGGAGACTCCCATATTTTTCTAGCGCAATTATTAAAAAATATTTTTTTAGAATTTCAGAATGTAACATGTTTGATGGATTCTTTTGAAACAATATTGAGGTTGTTTGACAAAAAAAAAAAACCCGAAGTGATTTACAAAAGCTGCCCCAACATCAGGCATTCTAAGCTGCCACTATAACAATCCTTATTCTGTGCACGATGAGAGGCGGGGCTTTCTGCTCCTTCCAGAAGGAGAGACGGAGCAGGAGCTCTAACTGTTGACATTTCAAAACCTCCTCCTCCTCACCGTGATGACGTATGGCTTTAATATAATAAGAATTTCCGTGGATCTTTGCAGCTCCTGAAGAGTTTGCATCTGGACAGCTTCTCTGACTGATGATCTCGTTGTCTGGCCTGTAGCTGGAGGTCAGGGCTCTGCAACCTGCAGCCCTTGCCCCATCCTGACCTTTCCTATGTAAAATGTCACCATACTCACTCCTCCTGGATCATTATTCGTTTAAATATTTGCTGTTGAAGAGGCCCTCACTCACTCAGGGAAGAAGACGGAGCGCATCCAGTCTGCTGACATTGAGTTTTGGTTCAACATTGTAACCTTGTGTGGCTGAATGCTGGTAACAGCTGCTGGGAGCAGAACAGTTATCACTTTCTACTCAAACAAGGTCACAGTTGCTGCACAGTTCAAGGAAAATATTAGATAATGTATTGGTGTTTGGGATTTGGATTTCACATTTCAGTTGGAGGCTGAAAATCCTGATGAAATTTCATTTAAAGCTGGAGTAAAAGTTTCTGTTTCTTCTTCAGATGGTTAAAAAGGAGCTATAGTGTTGTCCCTACTGAAGCTAGGTGATGTAAATCAGAACTGGGGACAAGCAACATAACCTTTTCCCCAGATTCCCACTCACAGGAAGTTTGCATCATCTTGCAGGGATGCTGGCACAAAACCCTGGTTATTTGAGAGGAGAAACTACCTGACTCGGAATTACTTACAGAACCAAATGCAAGAAAAGAGAGAGATGAGATGGATCGGCTGCAAGCATTTATTTACTGCATTTGTATTAATAGACAAAATTACAATCGGGAATGTAAACCAGCTGGGGGAAACTACAAGCTGTTGCCTAATTAGTTACAATCACATAGTGATGGAAAACTAACCATTGGAGTGATTTTTATATTGCGTTTGTCTAGTCATACTGACAAGTCAGCACTTTATGTCAGACAGAGATGTGGTCACAATAGTATTAATAAACTAGAGTTGAAGGACCTGAGTGGTCTGCTAGGTTGGTATAGTGACATTTCTTTAACATACTTTGGTGCCCAAACTATTTAGTGATTTATACACTAGTAGGAATATTTAAAAGTTAATTCTCTAATCTACCAGTGTAAGGACGTTAGAACTGGGTTGATGTTTTCTACTGTCCTGGTTCTAGTGATAATGCAAGCAGCAGCATTGTGCCTCAGCTGCAGCTGTCTAATTTACTTTTTAGGTAGACCTTTGAGGACGCTGTTGCAGTAATCAATCTGACTAAAGATGAAGGCATGGAAACATTTTTCAAGGTCATTTTGTCCTTTAATCCTAGAAATGTTCTTCAGGTGATAGAAGGCTGACCTTGTTATTGCCTTTATGTGACCCTGGAGGTTCAGGTCTGAGTCCATTATTACACCTAGATTAAGCGCCTGATCAGTAGTTTCTTGTTGTATTAACTGAAGCTGTGTGCAGCCTCTTCATCTTTCCTCTTTAGGTCCAAGAGTGTCATCTGCATTGTTATGGTAGCTAATGTTGTTGGCTGCTATAATCTTGGTTACTGGGAGCATGTAGATACTAAACAGAAGGGGTCCCAGGATGGAGCCCTGGGGGACCCCACATGTGATTTCTGCTTGTTCTGATGAGAAATTACTTATTGACACAAAAAATTTCCTGTTCTTGAGGTAGGATTCAAACCATTGAAGTGCTGTACCAGTGAGTCCGTTCCAGCTCTCCAGTCGTTCTAGTAAGATTTTATGATCAACAGTGTAAAGCGCTGCACTGAGGTCCAACAAAGCCGCAGTCTTTGTTTATGCAGATGACATTGAAAACTTTGATGAAGGCAATCTCACTGCTGTGATGAGCACAGAAACCAGACTGAAAATAATCAAAGCAGTTGGTCATTGTTAGGAATTTATTCAACTGTTGAAAGAGCGCTTTTTTGAAACAATTTTGCTGATGAACAGGAGATTAGAGATTAGCGTGTAGTTCTGCATTAATGTGTTGTCCAGGTTCTTTAGTCGTGGTTTGATAACTGCTGTTTTGAAGGCCTTGGGGAAAACACCTGATAGGAGGGATGAGTTAACTCTTTGAATCAGATAAGTCTTAATGACTACTTCCGGTCCATGGGTCCCTAAAAAAACGCCCAAAAAATGAATGAGTCTATGGAGCGATAAATGTTATTTTCTGATCCAGTTTGAAATGCGCCGTGGATCGAACATATGATGTCCACGAATTTAAAAAAAAAAATTTTGATGCAGAAAAAACGCTGATTTTCGACTGGAGGCAAAAGTTACTTGAGGTTTTTGTGTAAAAACGGTTAGCGGTTGTAGATGTCATAGTAAACCTGGAGTCAAGCTTTTCTCCATTTTCTCTCAGCTCGGTGATATAGGAATATATCTAAAGAATGTTTAAGCTAGCTACATTTTTATTAGTCGAGGTAACCATACGTTTGAATTCCAGTCTGAGTAAAAAGAATAAGTAAAATGTTTTTCTAGTTAAATATATTTTATTTTTATCGTGTTTTGATGATGACAATCCTCGTTTGGACAAAGTGACTCATATATCCTTGTCAGCTGTTTGCTCTCTGACAGCAGATAAGATAAGGTTTGGTGCTGATCTGCTCCAGCAGCACACTACAAACAAAGCTGTCATGTTTACATCATGTTGGCTAATCGGGTACCTCAGTCTGGTACCACGCCCACTCCCAGCGACACACACCTGCTGCTGAGGATGTTACCTGAACATCAGCAGAACAAGTGGACCGCTACAAAAACAGCGGCCATGTTTGGGAGGAGGGGGGATGACACAGAATTGTAGGCATCCTCTGTATGAAATGTCCTAATACTTTGTGTGAGCCTAAGCTCATCAACCTCTACCAACGTATTGATTGGTGGTGTTAGTGCCACATTGTGTGGTGGGCGGAAGGGATCAGTGCTGCCTGTATATTCGCTCATAACAAAGATGCCTGTGCTCCCATCTCTGTGGTCAGTCACGTGTGGAATGTTAGATATGTGTGAGTGAGCGTCTGGACGCCACCGGCATGTATGTTGTTATTGTATTTGCTCCAGAGCATCATGCTGGCCCAACACTTTCATTTAGACATTCAGTTTTAGACTTCCTTGGTGTTCCATTTAGTTTTTCCTGTTGCAGAAGGACCCATCTAAACCATGACATTTTCATTTCATAGATTAAAAAAAAACCGCCCTGTATATTCCTAATACATTGATATTGTTTCTTCAGCAGGTGGGGTTTTTAACCTTCTCTTACAAAAAAGGAAATCTAGTCGAAAGTTTCAATATGGCACCTCAACCAGTTATGGAAGAATCCCCTGTTATTGGAATAGTTGATTGGTTAGAGTTCCAGACTTGGATAGACGCCTGATTATTTTATGAAGTTATGATTCAGAAGGCTGCAATGTTCTTAAAAATAAATTATCGACACACCATGCTTATTTTTGAGTCAAAGATATCAAATGCCTCGTTTCCATTGAGCGGTGTGACACATTGGTGTGGTTGGGTATGTTGTTTCATGGACCGACGTATTCAGGAGAGCATCCACCAGTTGGACTCTTATTGAACAGGGGGTGTTAACCTGATGTTTTCTGTATATGAACGTTTTTGGTTTTTCCTTAAACACTTACTGTAAGATCTAAAGGCTTTTGACAGATTGCATTTCACTACTCTGACCACTTCATGCACAAGCACACAGACATTTTCAGCTTGTCTTTACGCATAAAAAGATTCCAAAGCAATTTAAGCTTGTTTTTATTCTTGAATATGGGCATAGTATTATTGAAACATTAACACTGACTCTTTTCAGGTGGTTATATTATCTACTCTGGCTATGTGTGCTTGTACTATGTCATATTTGTTTTTTTTGCTTTTTTTTCCAATCAAATTTCAAGTCAGTTCTACATTTTCAACTCTTTTAATATTTAAGTTATAGAAAATACTAAAATCAAATTGCTTTCAGGAATTACAATATAGGAATTCAGCAAAAAAAGGTTGTTTAATGCTTATCAAAGTAAAATAAGAAGAAATAAGACATGCATATTGTTAATTTTCCTTGATTAAAGTATACAAAATACATGCCAAACTGTGATTTTTGTACATTGTTACACTCCTAGTCAGACCTGAATTTGAGTCAATGTTTATTAAAGTCATTTCATTTATATTTTTATACCTGCTGAAACAGCTACAGTAGCACACATCAGCAGGAGGTCTTTATCTTACTCGTATGTTTAGTGATATTAAAAGTTTTCACTCCCTTGGATGTTTTGCCCTTTTTGTTGGTTTTACAAATCAACCATGAGCACCAAAATGTGTCCCTTTTGAGAAACGAATCACGAAAAGTCGTGCAAGTTAAACGGATTTATCCATATATTAGTGCAATGATTAAACATGAAATTAGTGATTTTATCAACCACTTTTTTTTTTTTTTTTTTTTACCACTTTTTTTCAAGCCAATACGATAATAATACTTAGATCTGAGTACCAATGCTGATCCTTCTACAACACACACAAAACAAATAGGAAGATAGGTTTATTTTCTTCTCTGCTTGTTTGAACAAATAATTTTGAATTGAATTAAACATAAAATTTTAATAATAATTACCACAAAACTAAAATTTCAAGTGAAATTAATGCAGAATTTTGACATTTTACGTATCTGTTAATGATATAGGTTAAGTTTATCCGATACGAGTTCATCAGATCGGTATCGACTTGATACCTGATAGCAGGATTGTTATTCCTAACTATGACGTAAATCCTGATTAGAGAGTGATGGGACTCCTATTCACATCACAGCTGTGATCAAACTTCATGCATCTCTCTTCCAGTCCTTCACTGATGGTACCACCAACAAACTGGTTGGTTACTACGTGGACAACAGCCCCGAAGACGTGGTTCTCGTCCGAGTGTACGGGAACAAGACGGAGCTGATCGTCGACAGAGACAACGAGCTCAAAAGCTTCCAGGTAGTTAGGATGGGCGAGTGGTTTACCTGCGACTGCTTGGCGTTTGCTTCTCCCGTCTAAAGTTGGTCTGATCTCTGGCCTTCCAGGTGCTGCATGCTAATGGCTGCGCTCCACGCCTCTACTGCACCTTTCAGAACGGAATCTGCTACGAGTTCATGCAGGGCGACGCTCTCGGCCCGCAGGACGTTCGGGATCCCACCCTGATACGGTCGGGACCAACTCATCAAACAGTCATTTTTCAGGGGTTTAACACATTTCTAGTTAACTAAGCAAATCTGTTCCATGCTGCTTCTCTCCTCAGGCTAATAGCTAGAGAGATGGCTCGGATCCATGCCATCCACGCGCACAACGGCTGCATCCCCAAGCCCAACCTCTGGATCAAGATGAAGCAGTACTTCTCCCTTGTGGCCACAGAGTTCACCGCTCAGGCCTCTAACGCCAGGTAACCCCTCGGATCAGCTCCCGCTCTGAGTTCAACATTCGCTGCGATAACCATGGAAATGTTGCCTGAAGAGCTGCCTGGTTTGCCTGTAAAATGAGTTGAAGAGTTGCGGTTTCCCGCCATGCCCTTATCACCTCAGCTTGGTGGAGCCGTGCTGTGGCAGTTTGCATCTTTAAATACTGGCCGAGTCATTTAGTTATTAGGCTTTCATGTAGCCTTGTTAATGAAAACTTAAAAATCACTGTTACTGACACAGATGTGGTCTAGGGCTGGGCGATTATGAAAATAATCATGATTATTTTCACTATATTGAACGATCTCTATTTTCGATTTGATTTAGTCTTATCAAAACAACAATAACAAAAACAATTGTATATAACCTTCCCTATTAATGTTGCATAATGTGTGCGTCCTGCTACTGCATGTGTCTCTCACTTATTAAAGGAAAAATAGATGAAATAGATTGGTTTTATTACCTAGCTTTGTTGAAACGACCCATCAGCAGATCTTACACATCGGTTTAGTCTGGCTGCTGTTCTCTCTGAAAAGCAGCCATTTCCAAACTACTGAGCTCCCATTGCCGCTTCTTTCCATAATGTCATGTCCATGTTCTCTTCTGTGCTCAGTGTCAACAATTTGGTCATCTTTATTATCTTCCCTGTTCCCTGCACTTTTGTTTGACCTACCAGCATGGACCTGCTGCTTCTAAATACCACTTTCTTTCTGCGACTTGATTGACCAGTTAGCTTGACAACAAGGCATGCTTCGGCTGGATTGGTAATTTTTTAAATTTATTTGCTTTATTTTTGATCTGACAAGCTAACATGGCCACAAGTGTATCCGTGTCTGATTGCTGTTGATGGCATAGAAACTATTGTGTTGTTGTCTTAGCCTAACCTATCTTCCAGTGGCGGGCGATTGGTTTCACCCCTGGGCCTTCAGTGACATCCTACATAGTCCAGCCTAAATTATTACACCTCATAATACCATCAGCGCAACACCACAGCTCAAGAATCCACATACATCACAGGCCAGCAAAGCGACACTCAATTTCCAACGCATTTAAAATCAGTCAAATGAAACCTTAAAGGGTTTTATTCAGCGGGAAATGCACAGAAATTGGTGGTTTAATAAAAAAAATGGCTGAATATACAGTGACCTGAAAAAGTATCTGAAGCTTTTGGAATTTCTCACATTTCTGCATAAAACCACCATCAAATTTGATCTGATCTTTCTCAAAATCACACGGATGAAAAAAAGTGTCTGCTTTAACTAAAAACACCCAAACATTTATAGGTTGTCATATTTTTAATGAGGATAACATGCAAACAATGAAAAAAGGGGGAGGAATAAGTAAGTGAACCCTCTGCCTTAGGAGACTTTGAGATCAATTAATGGCATTTTCTTTTCTAAAAATGTAAGCCAGGTGTGTTCAATCATTGATGAGTGACTTAAAGCTGCCCTGCCCACTATAAAACACACACCTGATAAGAATTGTGTCTTGATGAGAAACATTGCCTGCTGTGCACAATGCCTTGCTCAAAAGAGCTTTCTGAAGACCTGCGATTAAGAATTGTTGATTTATAAAAAGCTGGGAAAGGTTATAGAACCATCTCTAAAAGTCTGGATGTTCATCAATCCACAGTCAGAGAAACTGTCTACAAACGGAGAGAGTTTGGCACTGTTGCTTCTCTCCCAAGGAGTAGTCGTCCATCAAAGATGACACCAAGAGTTCAGCGCAGACTACTCCGAGAGGTAACAAAGAACCCTAAAGTGTCTGCTAAAGACTTACAAATTTCACATTCCAATATATCTGTGCACACATCTACTATATGTAAAACACTGTCCAAGAATGGTGTTCATGGGAGGACTCCACGGAGGAAGCCACTTCTCAGTAAAACAAACATTGCTGCATGTTTAATATTCACAAAAAGCCACTTGTACACTCCGCAGAACTACAGGCAAAATATGTTGTGGACTGATGAAACCAAAATTGAAATCTTTGGGAGGAACACACAACGTCATGTATGGATGAAAAATGGAACAGCTCACCAACATCAAAACCTCATCCCCACCGTAAAGCATGGTGGAGGGAGAATCATGGTCTGGGGCTGTTTTGCTGCCTCAGGGCCTGGTCGACTTGCAATTATTAATGGAAAAATGAATTCGAAAGTTTATCAGGATGTTTTGCAGGAAAACGTGAGGCGATCTGTCAGACAGTTGAAGCTAAAAAGAGGATGGATGCTGCAACAGGACAATGATCCAAAGCACACAAGTAAATCAACATCAGAATGGTTTCAGAAGAACAAAATAAATGGTCTGGAGTGGCCAAGTCAAAGTCATGACTTGAACCCCATTGAGATGCTGTGGAATGACCTAAAGACAGTGATTCGTGCCAGACATCCCAGGAATCTGACTGAATTGCAGCAGTTTTGTAAAGAAGAATGGTCAAAAATTGATCCTGATTGATGTGCCAGACTGATCTGCAACTACAGGAAGTTTCTGGTTGAGGTTATTGCGGCAAAAGGGGGGGGGGGGCGACCAGCTATTAAATGCAATGATTCAGTTACTTATTTCTTCCCCTTTCGTCATTGTTTGCATGTTATCCTCATTAAAAATATGACAACCTATAAATGTTTGGGTGTTTGTAATTAAAGCAGACACTTTTTTCATCCGTGTAATTTTGAGAAAGATCAGATCACATTTGATGCTGATTTTATGCAGAAGTGTAAGAAATTCCAAAAGCTTCAGATACTTTTTCAGGTCACTGTAAATCTGACAGGGATAATAATAGCTTAGTGTAAATGAACTGAAAAGATTGGATCCATAAAACAGAAATGTTTTATTACAGAAGCATTTAAATCAGCACGTAAAATTGTAATAGTGAAAGCTGAAGTTGCACAACAAGTTATCCCAGAACTTCTCAAGGTGAATTTTTAACACCTTAACACCCAGAGCTGCCAAAGTTACCCTTAGGATGAATGATGAATGATAAACCCTTTAGCAATCTGGACCCAACATTGCATCACCTCATCTTCTACTCTTCTAACCTGAACGGGTTCACTTACATTTACATAAGTTCATTGCTAACTTATCTAGGTGCTGAACGTCTGATTGTAAGTTATCTAGCGTTCATCATCAGCTGACAGGTGGAATCATACTGTTAGATCTTATTCACTCTAGAAATATATTCTTCTGCTTCTAAGACGCACACAGGGCCTCTCTGACGTTCTCACCTCCCTTGAACTTTTACACACTTTCACATTCCGACTATAAACTTCACCGTGTTGTTGGAAAAAGACTCAGATCAGAATCAGATAAGATTTATTGGCTACAGCTTGTGGAACTTGTCGTGGTGCTAGATGTTATGATTCGTAAAATAGATACTGAATCATGATTATGGACCATATAAAATGTAGGGATTATACATTGGACTAAAATAGAATAAGTGGTAAGGTTTGGAGGAATACGTACGGCTCCTGAAGAGAAGGATGGAAGGCTGCAGCAGGGTGGAAGAAGCACTGCAGTTTGGCCTCATTTTTTGCAGTGGCTGCAGCAAACCAAACCTCTAACCTGGACACCGTACTCAATGCATCTCGATAACTGAGATGTAACGGAGCACTGAAGAGTTCGAGAGACTTTGGAACTCCCAAAAGCCTGTTGTCATGCCAACCAACAGTGCAGCTGCAGGGTTTTCTCCCGATCAAGCTTATATGTTTAGATTATATTGCAATATAGATTTGAGGTCATATCGTCGAGCCCTAGTTTTATGTAACTGACTGGACTTCAGAGTCTAACTGAGGGAGATGTTTTCTCAGCTCCACTTACTGAACAGCTCACCTTACTTCCTGGTGTTTCCCACTGAATCCCGTCCCCCACGATATTGTAGGAAGATTGCTATAGATAACAAAAACACCTCAAAATGTGAGATGAGCTGAGATCTAGTCAGTCTAGGAGAGGCGAGGAGGGAAGACACGACCTCACTTCCTGCGTTCTCCCGTCTCCTGTCAGGCTGACCTGGATTAGGCCCCATAAGCCCATTAGACTCGGCACAGGGGTCTCAGCTCGCCATCCTGGACTTGATCAGCGTAGAGGCTCAACCCCACCGCCTATAGCAACCTTTAGTTGGGTGGAAAAGTGTCAGTTTGGGCCAGATGGAGGCTTGCTGACTCTATGAAAGTTAAATTAGGGTAGGCAATATGCACAGAAGTAAAAAGGATAAATGAATAAATACAGGTGCAGGTGATGCATGACTGCAACATGAGCAGAAAAGCTCATTTAAAGCAGCAGGAGTTTGTTTTTGACCGTGCCGCAGCTTATTGCCCCCCAGAGGACTCGTTCTCCGAGGAGTTTGTTACCAAAGCCCCACTGAGCCTTTGCCTGTTGTTTTCACCACGCATGTTCCCACCTCACTGATTTCAAAAACAAGACGCGTTGCTTGTTAAGGTAGAGAAAGGTTCAGTGTTGGTTTACATGCTCATCTAAATCAAGCTAATAGCTTAACTAAAACTGGAGCCTTTATTCCAGTTTACATGGCAACCACTAAATGGGATTATTGCATGAAGTGGGTACGACTCCACGGCGCTAGGTGGCGACATACATCCTTTCATGTTGACCTTCTGGTTGGCCCAGAGCGTCACACGGATAGTAAACAAATAGCGGCAGTGAAGCAGACGGAGTAAAAGGTCGATACGCACAGTTAGCGGAAAAAAAAGAATGACAACAATGCTGTAGAGTAGTTTATTTAAGCTCCTTTCAAACAGGCCATGGAGAACGGAGATATTCAGGACTTCATCTGTTTTACTTTGTAGTTTGAAAGAAAACTTCTGGACTCCGTCCGTATAACCTTTACTGGTATTTTATCGGCTGAAGACCGCAAAGGGCAGGCTGGGAGTGCACTTACTGATGACATAAATATCGTAAATACCAAAGGCTTCTTCACACTCCTTTCGTTTTGCTTCTATTTTCCATCCAGCTTCATCTTTTAAGTCTATGTGTGCAGAATAGCAAACAAAAGACGAGCTCTGTTAGGATTTGTGCTGTTTGGTCGTCCCTCTTTGTAAATATGACTGTTTGGGGAAATGACATGTATACCGGCCGTACTGTTTAGACCCCCCCCCCCCCACCCCCCATTATTCATCAGAATCCTCATTTCTTGCAGTCTGAACGCTGCTGAAAGGCAATGTTCCGGTACAAAAAAAAAAGGTGATATATTTGGAAATACAACTATGGTTAAAGACAGGATGGTATTGTCTGCGAATATTCCAGAACATCTATCTGGTTTTAGGAGGTACTGTAGTGTTTGATTTTGTTATACTCTTTGTTGCTGCTGTTTTTGTCGTACCGATGTTGTTATTCCAGCTTCCAAAGAGGGGAGTGGACAGGTCAGTAAAAGCCTAACTAACCTAGGATGTGTTTCACATGCAGGGGGATTAAGTTGTTTAACCGCATTATGTTGGTGTGTAAGCTTGATTAATAGTGGGCCGGTTCAGTTTGACTCTAGCTGGACTATGATGTGTACATGCATTTCAAAGTACAAATTTAGTTGGACTGATGAACAGGTGTCGAACTCCAGTCCTGAAACTTGTAGACTCGTTTCTGTCTGAACACACATGGATCGAATAATTAGGTCATCAGCAGGACTCCATAGAACCTATCTGCTGATGAGGAGGCTATTTAACTATTTGATTGAGGTTTGTTGGACCAGGAGAAGATCTAAAGGTTGCAGGACACTGACCCTTGAGGACTAAAGCAATCATTTGGTTTTTCTCTTACTGCATGTAAACGCATCAGCAGACTCGGTAAACTGGTCAGAACTGGATTACTGGTCAGCTTCTGATGCTGAGGAGAGGAGTTGTATCTTTCTTTGAAGCCTCTGTCAATCTGAGAGGTGGCGGTCAAAACAGCAAATTCATCTGGCTGATGTCATGCAGAGTGACAGGACTGCCCCACTATTGGGGTCTGGTTGACACATCATGTTTTTATAAAAACTGTGTGGAGTTTGCGATTCTCCCCGTGTTCCCTTGAGTAGCTAATGTGAGCTACTCCCACAAAAACTGTACAGTGGTGAAAAGAAGGGCCTGCTCACTCCTCAGGCAAGAAGGAGGCTTGAGCTCAGTGCAGGGCCCTCAGAGCAATGACTGTAATTAGGTAGTGACACTAGGTGATATATTAAGGGGGGGAACCATGGGACAGAGAGGAACCAGCCATCTGGCATCTAAAGCAAATATACAAAGAGGTCAACACCTAGTGTTGCGTTTACTGACACAGAGCTTGATATGTTCTCCTTTTCCTGGGCCTCACTTTGGACATCCCTGGAGTAAAATAAACCATTTGTTGACATGTTCTCCCTTTCCTGTCCTTCCACTGCTCAGGATCCAGCAGGAGGTTCCCAGTAAGGCCGTGTTGGAGCAGGAGATGGTGTGGATGAAGGAACATCTCTCCACGCTGGGTTCCCCCGTGGTCCTCTGCCACAACGACCTGCTCTGCAAAAACATCATCCACAACATCAAGGAGGGTAGGCAGCCATCTTTCTTTTTTTTTGATCAACTCTGAGGGGGGGAGGGGGTTTGTTAAAGAGCAGAAACTACCTATTGTATTGCATTGTGGCATTTATTCCAATCTTTTACACAAATATAAGCTTTAATTTGTAATTCCCAGAACAAAAAAAATTTACTGAACAGGATATATATGCAGCAGCCTCTGAACATCATGAAACAACATAGATGCAGTGACTTTCAAATATAGCAACAAAATACTTTTTACAGTATTTTTCAGAAATATGTAGCATGTTACATATTTCTGAAAAATACTGTATTACAAAAATCTGTTATTATATGCACATTTCTGAAACGCAATGGATAAAGTTGTCTTCAATATTAAAAGTTTTCACAATATTCACATTTTTCTGAGGTACTGAATTTGGGACTTTCATCATGAAAATTAAATGGAAAAAAAACAAACATTTGAAATATATCAGTCTGTGATCTAGTAATAGTAGTAATCTAGTATACAAATGTCACTTTTTTAATGCAATTACTGAAATAATCTGTTTCTAATTTTATGACCAGCAGCTGTACAATGAATTACACATGTGAAAGAAACAATAAAAAGTCATGTTACCTTCTGTAGTTTAGGTAGAGAAAGGTCTGAGTAAACAAGAGATGTCCAAACTTTTTGCTACAAGGGCCAAAATCAAAAGTGCCAATGGGTCACAGAAATAAGATTTCTTCATTTACATAAAAAAAAATCACCTGCTTAAAGATAAATTAAACGGGTAAAATTTTAAAGAAACACAAAGTAGGAATCCTTGTAGAAAATAGATTTGTAAAGGATTGTAGATTCAAAATACAGGGCTTTTAAGGTTTCTTTTTTTAAAGAAATAATTTTCAAAAAGTTTTCGAAATATTTCAGAGGGGCTAAAGAAATTTTTTTAGGTATTTACACAATGAAATTAAAAAGAACAAAAAATATAATTATTAAAAGATTAATAATTAGTTTTGCACTATGGATAATTTTCTAACCCTTTTATTTCTCAACAAAATAATGCCCTTATAAAAAATCTCCATTTACATTTATCATTTGTTTTGTGGTAAATGTGCCACTAGCTGAAAGTACCAATCTCAAATTGTGGTCAAGGGCCATGCAAAATCAGTCCAAGGGCCTTAAATGGCCCCTGGGCCTCACTTTGGACATCCTTGGAGTAAAATAAACAATTTGTAGAACTGTTATCAATGACCCCTTGCAATACCACCGTAGACCACTAGGGGTTCGCTGACCCCAGTTGAGAAACACTTAGTTAAAAGATACAATGAACCGATACTTAAAATGTTGAAACTCTACTATAATTTTACAGAAAATGTTAGCATTTTTTAATTATTTAAGTCATATTTTTTGTAACAAGCAGAGAAGAAAATAAAACCTGATTTCAATTTGTTTTATTTTTTTGTGTGGTGGAAGTATCAGTGTTGGTAACAAGCAGAGAATGGTAATCAGCCTGTACTTGTATAGCACTGTCTCTATGGAATCATGCTTCACATTACATTCAGTCATTCACACACTGGTGACGGTAAGCTGCCCTGAGGGACACTGGTGCCACCAGGCCCTCTGACCACCACCAATAGGCAATGGATAGAGTGCCTTGCCCAAGAACACAACAACTGAGACAGCTGGAGCATGGGCTTGAACCGGCAACAGTCGGATTACTAGACTAACTAGTTCCTGTGCCACGGTTGCTCCTAAAAATAAAACATGTCTTCAAATTAATGGCGTGTTTTTTGTGTGGTAGAAGTATCAGCGTTGGTACTTGGTACCAGCAAGTACACAGATCCACGTATTGGTTTGAAAAAATTGTTGCATTCCTACCATTAACTAATGACTGCAAAGACGCAGAGGGCGGAATAACCTAAACGGATCTGTTGTTGTCCATCAGGTCATGTTCGCTTCATAGACTATGAATACTCCAGCTACAACTACCAGGCCTTCGACATCGGCAACCACTTCAATGAATTCGCAGGTTTGGAATCTGCTTTGTGATTCGACTGTAAGAGTTGATTTTCCTGTGGATTATTGCAGCGCTGTTTGTTCCCTTGTGCTTTCAGGCATGGCTGAGCTGGACTACGGCCTCTACCCGAGTCGGGAGATGCAGATGGACTGGCTGAAGGAGTACCTGCAGGCGTACAAGCTGTTCACCAAGAAGACTGAGGAGGTCAACCAGCGAGAGCTGGAGACGCTCTACGTACAGGTCAACAAGTTCGCCCTGGTGAGGAGAAAGCTCTGTTTTCCCACGCTGATGAATAAAGAGTCAGGATATCATGCAGCATCTCATGTCTAATGTGTCTCCCTGAAGGCCTCTCACTTCTTCTGGGGCTTCTGGGCTCTCATCCAAGCCAAATACTCCTCCATCGACTTTGACTTCCTCGGGTATGTTCTTGTTCTTTCGTTTAAAAGCCTTCGATAATACCCAAAGATACTACATTTTAGAACAGCGCCTTACAAAAGTCTTCACACCAGTTGAAATCTTCCACATTTTGCTGCAACAACTGCAAACTTCATTGCATTTTTTTATGCTTTTATACGATAGGGTTGAACAAACATATTTTTAAAATGAAAATCCATAAACTGAGGCCTGCATTTGTATAGTTGCCCACCAAAACCGACAGACCAGACAAGGGGGATCCCCCCTTGTTAGACAAGCAGGAAAGAGGTCCAACTCTGGAGGAGCTGCAGAGTTTCTGAGCTTCTTTATGAAAGAGTGGATGAAGACGGGATGAAGGATAGTTTAAAGAAAACCATGTAGGGCACACAGAGAACCTTTGGAAGATGACACCAAAGTGTTTTCATGCTGATAATAAATGAGTGGTTCTTGGCTTCCATCTGAAGACACCAATGACATTGGGAAACATGTTGGTGGCAGTGTCATGCTGTGGGGATTCATCAGGAACAGTTAGCTAATCAGAGTTGATGTAGTTAAATGCCCACATCAGACAGGTTGGGACAGTATGTTAAATTAAAATTAATTATCTTTGACCTGCATTACGTCGAAAACACTACAAGCTGATGTTATTTCATGCCTTCCTCATGATTTTTTTCTTTTAAATAAACATATTCCAGTTTTGGTTATTGCAACACATTTCAAACACTTGTCTTTACCACTTTGTAATGTTGCCATTCCTTTTCACAACACTTAAAATACTTTTAGGCACTGAAGACACCAAGCGATGAAATGTTTGAGGTGTCATTTTGTCTCCTCCTTTCCTGCAAACAAGTCTAAAGGTGACCAACAGTACAGGGTCTTGGTTACATTTTGCTCTTCAAAATGCGCCACACGTTGTCCATGGTTGACAGGTGAGGAGTGTAGAGAGGCCAGTCAAGCAGCCGTAGCCTCTTCCTCTGCAGCCAGGACTTGGTAATGTATGCAGAATGTGCTTTTGATTGTCTTGTCTAAATAAGCACGGGCGTCATTAGGTACGTTTACTCACCCCACTAAGTTTGGAGCCACTTTGAGTCCTTTGGAAGAAGTTTAGAACCATTCGTGATCAGCGTATATCCATATAAAGGGGCAACCAAAGTGCAGCATTATCTGCCACAAAGCTCCTTCATTTCTCCAGTGTTTGGTTATGAATTACTAGCACTATTCCCCTGTGAGTTCGGAGCATCTCAGAGGTTGTTGCGCTGTTTTCTTCTGGGTGTTTTACAGGCTTTTAATCCAACTACACTAAAACGTAGGTTCAGTGATATCACTGCCGTGCAGCATCCCAGTTGTAGTCTAAGCAGGATTTTCACTCTGTGCTCCGCGGCAGTCGGTTAGACAGAACTTGCTACTGCAAACATCCACATGGTTCGTGTTTGTGTCTAACCGAATCACCAATTGGACTAAGTTAAGCTTATACAGGTTCCCTTTCAACTGCCTATGCAGACTACAGCTGTAAAGGCGGACGGCGGCAACTTCATTGAAATCACCAGTTATTTTTGGAATCAGTTGGATTAAAAGCCTGTAAAAACCCTGCAGACGACAACAAAGCACCTCCGAGATGCTCCGAACTCACAGGGGAATAGCGCTAGTGATTCACAACAAAACATTGGTGAAATGGAGTTTTGTGGCAGATAACGCTGCACTTTGGTTGCCCCCACAACTCCCATTATATGGATATACACTGATTGTAAATGGATGTAAACATCTCCCATAGGACTCAAAGTGGCCCCAAACCTGTTTGGTGAGTAAATGAACACAATACATGCTAAACATAACGTGCAGGTTGAAAAAAACCACCAAAAAAAACTGTACTTTCCCTTTAACTTGTTTTTTGTGGATGTAACTAGGTATTGTGGTACGTGACAAAGATTTTCCAGGGTAGTCCTGAGCCCCTGTGGTGATGTTGCTAATGACGATTCTTGATGCAGTGCAGCCTGAGGGGTCTGAGATGACGGTTGTTCAGCTTAAGTTTGTGCCCTTGTTCTTAACACACTGAAACTCTTTCACATTCCTTAAATCTTTTCATTATGTGATTGAAGGAAAATACCAACATCTCATCTTTCTTTGATGAACATTGTTTTCCAACATTTCAATAACTTCCTCATGTATTTGCTGGCAAACTGGTGATCCTATCTTTGCTCCTAAAGGACCAACGTTTCTTGGATGCTGCGTTTGTATCAAATCATACTTACAATTAAAATCACTTGTTTCAAATCACATTATTATTCAACCATTTTATCTGATTACTAGCCTTATGCTACTCCTGTCCCAACCTTTATGAATGTGTTGCAGATCTGAATGACAGGAAAGGATGAAGATTTACAAATGAAATTAAATTGACCAGAAATTAAATATTTTGTGTTCATATGGTCTCTAATAAAATACAAGTCAAAGTAAATTTAGTAATCAGTTCTTTCTTTTTTAATTTGTTTTCCATACCTTCCCAACCAGTGATGCCGGTCAGGCATTACTTAGTGGCGCGTTATTCCTAATATGACCACTTTTGCAGTGACTCATTATTATTTCCATACAGGTAATCAGATTAAAGTTACTTGTTTAAGCCACTGTGTGTTACTATTTTTGTAATTTTCTTAAGCAGAAATGTATATTTGGCACATGGCAGCAAAAGCAATACAAAACAAGCAACAATAGCCATAAATATGGTCCTACATACCTTCAACAACACTGCTCCTGCCTTTTTCTGTCATACTCTGAAACCGCTGACCTTCTCCTTTATGGTCGCCATGTTTGTTTTGGCCTGATTATGAGAGTTCTGTAATCTGTACTCTGAGTCTGCCCCCTAGTGGAACTCTCCAGTAGTACATGCAGTGAGAACGTCCCCAAGACTCAGCTTGTTGCTTCATATTTGCTGGTATCAATGGGAGGTCAAAAAACAAGTATATTTCCGGCCTTAATGTTAAAATCCACTTTCCATAAAGTGAGTATTGGTAAAACTGGTTATTGTTTCTATGTTGAGGCAGTGGGACGTGCTACTGGAAGCTGCTGAAAGTAACTAATAAAGTAACCTGTAATCTAAGTTAGTTACTTTTAAAATAAAGTAATCAGTAAAGTAACTAAGTTACTTTTGGAAGGAGTAAACAGTAGTTAGTAATCATATTACTTTGTCAAAGTAACTGTGGCAACACTGGTCCCAACTAAATACATGGTCATACTGCCCTGGGGTGTGAATACTTTTGCAACATGCTGTATATTAGTCCTCCATTTGTTAAGTCTGTGACTGCGTTCTAGAACCTTCCCCTGAATCCATCATCATGCTGCAACTTCTTCTCTTCATCATTGCAACCTATTGGAGTTTAGGTGCCATCATTGTGTGTTGCAGATACGCTGTGTTGCGCTTCAACCAGTACTTCAAGATCAAACCTACAGTGACGGCCCTCCAGATCCCAGAATGAGAGGAGTTGAGGAGGAGGCGGCCAGGTGGAGGCTGCAGCAGCTGAAAGCCTGGAGATGTCCCGTGGAATCGGCCCGTTTCTCTTCACTTCTCGCTCTGACTGGCAGCCTTTGTCTTAATCAAGCGCCATTACTCTCCTGCAGACTTACCTCGACTTGCGTCACGACTTCAGCTGAAGAACGACTGAAGCTCCTTATGGATCTCTAATTTCTCTGCGTCCAAACAGGTGGAGTCACCGACTTCAGCCTGTAGCTTCGTCTGTCATACAACCTCCACCGTCAGGGATTGAAGGTGGATGAGTTGGAGACTGAGTTTGGGAGCATTCCTTTTGTGTAGATGATTCCTCCTCCTGTCTGCAGGTAGTTCACCCCTTCAGCTCCTCCTCCTCCTCATGTTTGGTGCTTGCAGCTCATAGCGGCTGTAATTCGGCTCTCTTTGAGCTCCTTTGACTCATTTTTCTTCGTATTTCTGTGGCTGACTCTGCTGCTAAAGCTGGACCGCACATGGAACGCAGTTATGAGGAAGTAAATTTGGCTGAATCCTTGTAGTTTTGTATCAAACTGTGAAGAAGTTGAGCGAAATGTATATTTACTTCCATTATGAGCGATTCCGCGTCTCAGGTTGGCGGCTGCTCTTCTTCGTTTGGTCCTGATGGAGGAGGAGCAGAGCACCTTTTCCCTTACCACCTTGATTTTTCTGGCTGCAGCGACTCGCTCTGTTAACTTTCTATTTCAGCTTTCCAGACATGTTGGAAACTCCCGACCTCTGTCACCTCCTCCTGTGTCTTTTCTCTCCTCATCTTCCAGCCTGCTGCTTCCTGTTTGCTCCAGCTGCTTCTGTCCCACATTACCACTTTCTTCCTAGATTCTCCCCCATATTGGATTTTCCAGTCAATTATGGCACTTTTATTTTAGATTTCACCTCTTAAAGAGGCATCATGAGTCGTCCCAGGTCACTTTCAAATTGTATTTGCAACATCTGACTTTGCTAGTTTCTGATTAGAAGAAGAATATGTAGAAATGTTTCTTTTAACTTTTTTCAATTTTTAATAATTAGATGAAAGTTGTTTGAGTTTGGTTGTTTATATAAAACGGGAACACTCTTAGTCTTGATGCATTTCCAAGTTTTTCAGTATCCAAAGAAAATTGGCCAGTTCACTTTCTTTGGGATTGGGGCATAAACTAATAGACCCTTAAATGAAGGTTTTCTTCTATTTATTTTTTCTTTTTTTATGGGACTTACTTAAAATTAAAATCGTTATCTTTACGATTTTTAAATCAATGAGAATCAGAATCGCAGCCTGATCGGTGCAACTTTTATTTCTCCTCTCTCTTCCAGTCATTTAGGAATTCTGTAATTTCTGTAGCTCATTACAGCCACACACTCTCAATATTTAATACCATATACACCCACAGGGGGGGGCCAATGAGCTCTGACCTTTGTCCTGCATTGCTGGTGTCACATTGCAGGCGGGGTTTAATAATTGAACCGACATACTGACGTTGACCTGCAGGTACTTTGGGGGGGTGAAAAGTGGAGTTGCCCTCAGTGTTATTCAGGGATCGGTTAGGTGATGCAGAGCGAGGTTAGGGGCACATGTTTGGGAGCAGAGAAGCACTTTAAGTTTTAGAGTAATCACCCAATGACAGAGCAGCCTGCATAGATGTAAAGATGAAGGCTGGATTAGGAAAATAACTGCTTTAACGCACAATCACAGTTCAGCCTGGAAGGGAAAAAAGCGCATTTGCACTCTAGAAACGGTGAATCACTCTAAACTAGAACGACCCTGGGCGGGCCTCCTCTGCTGACAGACTTATTCAAAGAATACGTGGCTCAACTTCAGACAGAGATCCGCTGAAGACATTCTTTCTTTCCTTCCTGGCATTAGTTATCAGATGATAAGTCCTCAGTATTTGCAAATAAAAATGTTTCTGGTCCTCCTTAAAGCAGAACTTGCTTAAAATGATTTTAAAAGCATTCCATCTTCTCAGACCAGCAGATGTTCCCCAGAAGTCTGTCAGAAGATCTCACACTCATGTCTTTTAGGTCTTTTAAAGCAGTTTATTTATTGAGTGAATCTTCTCATTGAATTTCCCACCTTTTATTGTTCTCTAATTGCAGCAAAAGTTGGCTTCTGACATGTTGATTTGCAGTTTATTTAAGGTTGAATTATATCCCAGTGTGAATGTACTAATGTAGTTTAAGAAACACTGTTGATTTTTGTTCTTTACTGTTTGTAAAGCGTGAACCAGAACCGCTGGGTTCTGTTAAAGGAGCCAGAGTTCGGCTTGCAGACGGGACTGTGTAAATGTGTTCACCTGTGGAGACGGACGATGTAAATACTGTGAAAAGCTTACTGTACAGTGATCCTTCACAGCCTGTAGAGGGGAAAAAATATTTAACGGTTGTCAGTAAATAATTCAATTAAAGACTAAAGTGATTTTAAGAGATGTTTTTCCTTGTTTTCCCTGTGTGTTTCTGCTCATTGTTTGTTTAACCACCGCTGGGTGACCTGTGTCCATGTGCCAGCTTCCTGTCTGAAGGAAGGAAGGTGTGTGGGGGGGGGGCTTCTGCCATAGGACATCCTGTCACACACTTAGGTGGATACAGAATAAGCTAAAACAGAAAAGTACTACTGAAGACGATCAGTGAACAGATCAGGCCTTTAGTTGCAGGTCTTCTTTTTCTCTGCATCCCATTTCCTGCCAATTTACTTTTCAATAAAGGTCAGTAATAGTTTGGTCACATGACCATCCCCCTCTTCTTACTGAAACACTTTTTTATGTCACTGTAATGATTGGTATAATGTAAATGCCTTTCACCACGACTTACCGGAGAGTCGACAAAACACAGTCGCGTCCAAAAGTTTTGAGAATTACACAAATATTGGAAATGGGAAAAGTTGCTGCTTAATTTTTTATAATAGCAATTTGCATAAACTCCAGAATATTATGAACAGTGATCAGATGAATTGCATAGTCCTTCTTTGCCATAAAATTTCCACTGCATTTCATTGCTGTCATTAAAGGAGCTGCTGAGATAATTTCAGTAATCGTCTTGTTAACTAAGGTGAGAATGTTGACGAGCACAAGGCTGGAGATCATTATGTCGGACTGATTGGGTTAGAATGGCAGAATTGACATGTTAAAAGGAGGGTGATGCTTGAAATCATTGTTCTTCCATTGTTAACCATGGTGACCTGCAAAGAAACGCTTGCAGCCATCATTGCGTTGCATAAAAATGGCTTCACAGGCACGGATATTGTGGCTACTAAGATTGCAGCTATATCAACAATTTATAGGATTATCAAGAACTTCAGGGAAAAAGGTTCAATTCTTGTTGAGAAGGCTTCAGGGCGTCCAAGAAAGTCCAGCAAGCGCCAGGATTGTCTCCTAAAGAGGATTCAGCTGCGGGATCGGAGTGCCACCAGTGCAGAGCTTGCTCAGGAAAGGCAGCAGGCAGGTGTGAGTGCATCTGCACGCACAGTGAGGCGAAGACTTTTGGAAGATGGCCTGTTGTCAAGAAGGGCAGCAAAGAAGCCACTTCTCTTAAAAAAAAAAAAACAATCAGGGACAGATTGATGTTCTGCAGAAGGTTTGGTGAATGGACTGCTGAGGACTGGGGCAAAGTCAGATTCTCAGATGAAGCCTCTTTCCGATTGTTTGGGGTATCTGGAAAAAGGCTTGTCCGGAGAAGAAAAGGTGAGCGCTACAATCAGTCCTGTGTCATGCCAACAGTAAAGCATTCTAAAGCCATTCATGTGTGGTTGCTTCTCATCCAAGGGATGGGCTTGCTTACAATTTAGCCCAAAAACACAGCCATGAATAAAGAATGTTACCAAAACACCCTCCAACAGCAACTTCTTCCAACAATCCAACCACAGTTTGGTGAAGAACAATGCGTTTTCCAGCACGATGGCACACCGTGCCATAAGGCAAAAGTGATAACTAAGTGGCTCAGGGACCAAAACGTTGAGATTTTGGGTCCATGGCCTGGAAAACCCCCAGATCTTAATCCCATTGAGAACTTGTGGTCAATCCTCAAGAGGCGGGTGGATAAACGAAAACCACTAATTCTGACAAACTCCAAGAAGTGATTATGAAAGAATGGGTTGCTATCAGTCAGGATTTGACCCAGAAGTTGATTGAGAGCACGCCCAGTCGATCTGTAGAGGTCCTGAATAAAAGCCTTTGAAACGCATGAAGTGCTTGTAATTATATTTCAGAACATTACAGAAAACACTGGAACAAAGATCTAACAGCAGCTTAGCAGCAAACTTTGTGAAAACTAATATTTGTGTCATTCTTAAAACTTTTGGCCACAACTTTACATTACTGGGATGGTCAGGAGGCCACCTCTGTTATGTATGTTGGACAGATATCTATTATCTGAAAAGGCAAACATTGGAAGATACCAATATGATATATTGGCCATCCCTAGTTTCTTCAGAGAATGACAGGCAGAATTAAGCCTAGTTTATACTTCTCATTGGGGAAGTTTACACCCAGACGTATTTTGCTCCTATACTTCTCCACAGGTGTGTCAGCGTTACAAAGCAATTCCCCTAACTGGTGGGCATAACATTCGCAGCTTGAAGCGTGTCCAAATCGAACTGGCCGCCTTCCCCTCCCTCCTTCATTCTCCCGACCCTCCGGTCTATGAGCAGACCACGTTAAATGTTGGGACCGCTGCTGCGGGGATAGACCCAGTCGAGCAGCAGCACATGTAAACAAAGCCAGCAGTCTGTTTTGTCGTTCTCTATTCCAGCAGTTCCCAAAGTTGGGATCAGGACCCAGTTTGGGGTCACAAACAGGTAAGTGTGTGGTCTCAGATTCTCTTGAGACAATGTCAATACCTGGAATGGCAACGAGCAAACATCTATGTCATAAATCAATGAAAAATGAAAACATGACTTCAATGAATAAAAGCAACATATAGTTGCCGGATTATTGCTGACTGTTGGTTATGTTGCCATCGTACCACTTTTTAAGTGAGTCAGAAACATTTGGTTGCATGTTTCATCAAGAGTTGGCGTCATGGGCCGCTTACATTTTTTATTTTCTGGGTAAGAGACTGGAAAGTTTGGTTATCACTGCTCTACACCACCTGGTGTTCAAAATCACCAAAATGTTATATTTTCGATAAACTAGCCTTTAGATATAAAGCATCTAGTAACCAAAAGCGGCATTGACTACTCATTACATTGACTACAGAGCACTGTTCTGGTGAAATGATCTCTGGCTGTTGTTGAGCTGACCAATGACAGGCTCACACTTTCCGTTTAACTTTTAGTTAGAAAATTGGGCTTTACTCCAGGCGTCCTTGTGTTGACGGATAATGCCATTGCATCTATCCATTCTGACGTGATGTGGAAATTTAAGCAATTGGCTTTATTTGTACTGTTCCAGCTAAACCAAAAGGGCATGGTAAGTCCATTTAGAAGACTTAACTATACTTCATATTGGGTTTAATATGATGGTACAAAAAAAAAGTGGGGCAGACTCTTTAAGGGAAGGAACACATCCACCTTAACACACCATCAGCGTTGAAACGGTGAGAGGCAAGAAACCTCCTGGACAGGTTGCCAGATAAACAGAACAACCAACCATGAAAGCACACAGGCCTAAGAGAAATGTAGAGATGACATGTTTTGAGAATGTGAGGAACTCAAATAACCAAAGTAAAACTCACGCATGATTGAGGAGAACATGCAAACCCCATGTAGAAAGTTCAGTATTTTTTTTTTTTTGGTGTGTGTTCTCTCAGAATGTTGCTTTAATTGCTGTTCGCCTGACTTTCAATGGTCTATAATGTATGCTCCCTTAAAAATTTCAGATAATCTAAATGTCTACCCAGGATGGTTGCTTCTGAAAAGAAAATGTGACTGCCAATTTTCTGTTTTCTCCAAGTAGTCAGAATCTGTTTTTGTTTTACAATCTAAAGCAAATGTTAACAGAAAACGTACATGTTCTCTGCAGAGAGATCTGTGTGCTTGGCCTCTGTAGGGCTATAAATTCATTTCTTCATTTGAGGTTTGGAAACTTTAGTGAAAACTAAAAGACTACCAAAGACTTAGGGATGTTTAGCTTTTGGGTAAAATTGATATTAAATGTAAAACTGTTACGCTATGATGAAATATCACAAAAGTAAGAGCTTTAAGAAGAAGTATGCATGATGAGGATTTTATCTGACTGTTTAGAAACAAAAGCCACAATAGCAAATGGTAATATTTCAGTAATGTGTCATGTGCCCTTGAACATCAGTTGGACCTTGACAATGACGTCTCAAGTTTTTCACAAGTCAATTTGTTGTCTGTTGAAGCATGGAAAGGTCGGCCCTCAGGTCATTCAGGTTCTGGGTTACAGAGTAGCAAACCTTTATACTGAGATTTAGATGTCCCCAGAGGTTTCCTATGGGACTCAGGACTGGAGAAAATTCAAGCCACCCCATTAAGGTGCTCCAGTCTCCTATAGCCACCCTCTAATGACACAATCTCCATAAAATGCTGACCATGAATTTGAAAATAGGACTGTTGTTCACGCAGGGGTACAATGACTAGATTAATGGTGTTATTCAGGTTTGTCACTATGACAGCCAAAAAGGCCAGAGCAGTTCTGTATTTATTAGATAACTCCACCAAAGACTCATCTGGTGTAGAGCACTCTCGTTGACATCTCCAACATCATTGGCATCCATCATTTGTGCTCGATGTGAATCGACTTTTATAGAACAGCACTGAGCTCCACTCTCTGGCCAATGCAAGACAATGTCTCCAGTCTGGAGCCTGGTGTGGTTAGGTACCATTGCAGGTCATCTAGGTTACTGATCTCATGTGAAACTTAGACACCTCTCAACGGCCTGAACTCCACTAGGAGTTTAGTGGCATGCTTCATCTGGTCCTGAAGGGCACTATTTACAACAAAGTGGTCATCAGTGTAGAAAATGGTCAAAGAACTTCCATTTCTATGTGTCTCACAAATTGCTGATGACATTCTACACTTTGTGGCCATTTCCATTTGGGAACGTATTGTTTGAACTCTCACCATAATGGGACACTATTTTTCAGTTGAGGTCTTGGTCTTATAATGTCAAAACATGAATGAGAACAGCTTAAATACCAATTCTGATGGAACGAGGACACGTATTGGTCGATTCACGGATCAAACACCTGTGAACTTTGCTTTTGGGTTCCATGTTGAACAGCTGGACATGTTACCGTTTATGTAAGTTTATCTGTAAAGGTTAATGTACATTTTAGGTTCACTCTGAAGTTTCACCCATAAGCCGAATTTTCATAACTTTTTTTATTGGTGTAAAATACCATATTCCTTTAAATAATCACAGTATGAGGGCTTGATAAACTAGTGAAGTCAAACAACACGGAGACTGTGTAAGCGTTAAAAAGTCCTATGTTTTCCAATTATTATTCATATTGTTGCAATTCAGGAGATCTTTCATGTTGCAGTTTATTAAAAAATTAGATGTGAAAATAAATGAAGGATAAGCAAAGAAGTTTTAACTTATTAAAAAAAACATCAAACATGGTTAAAACAACCAGTTTATTGTCTTTCAAAAACTCTGAAAACATATGGAAATGTACACCTTTAAATTACACAAGCTCTTATAAACAAAATAAAGTTTTTCTATATTTACATCAGCAGGGTAATGACAGGTGGATCCAGTATCTAATAAAACAAGAACATCTGATATCTGCACACAAAAAAAAACAAAAACAGCATGTTTCTAATAAACCCTTTCCCACCATACCAGCCTCCCCCTTGGCTAAAGCTGGATTAACAGAGATTTTTTACTTGAGCAAAACTCTTCTCTGTGGAAATAATCTAATTGGACAGTGGAGCCAGGAAATGATGTGAACAAAGACACCACACTTGTACTCTAAAATTAATACGAATTTTGCACAAAATTAAATATCAAGTACCAGGTTTTGTACTGCGTTGATCTAGTGTCCATCATAACTGCAGAAAAAAGTTGTCTGGCTGTCCAAATTCACAGTCTTCCAATGAAACTGAACAAGCTAAAGCAGTAGTTAGCTGTTTTCTTTTCCAATTCTTTTCCTACATTTTACAAAAGGGTAAGCTTTTTTATGTCTATACCTGAACAAGTCGTGAGAAAATAATATCTTTAATCAATTAAATTTAATAAAAGGTTAGGAATCATTTTAAGAACATTTATTTTGCTGTGCTGTAAAGCACATAAAGTCAGAAAGCTCCAGGAGTATGAATGGCCTGTTGGCATCACCCTAATCTTTGGCCCCGGCTGCACGGAGATGAAACCAGGTGTAGCAGCAAAGAAATATAACCAAATAGGTGTCCTATTACAGAGTTAATCAGATGAAAGGTAAAATATTAAAATTACTTTCAGTAAACTGAAATAAATTAATTCAATAAAGTTACTTTAGCTATGAATGGGCTGTGAATAATTTAGATTTTAACTAGCTCATGATCATATTACAGGTAATCAAAAATATATGTTTACCTAAAAGATAAACAAATCACAAAAGAAAAGTAATAAAAAAACCATGCTGCTGTTACTAGCTTATGTAGGTTTCTGCTTGGTTAGCTAGCCGACAGTCAGCTGCTTAAAAAAATATTTTTGATTGTAGTTCGCCAATAGCCGTATTAAAAAAAGAAGAGAAAAAAAAAGTGGCAGTCTTAGTTCAGTCAGCTGGCCGACAGCACAGCAGCAGGTGAGGGAGGGGCAGCATTTCTATGCTATATGATTTATACAGATGGCAAAAACTCCAGTCACTGGTGTTTTCTCATTAAACTCCTTAAAATCACGTAGGATGTAAAATGTATGTGGTCCTGAAGCTGCGATACCAATAACTGGCCCATGCCTATTTGGAAAAACAACCTTATTAAGTAGTACTTCATAAAATCAGACAACAGAAGTAAAGGAGAAGTAACTATGGTGTCAGTGACCTCACCATGACCAGTCTCCCCAAAGAACTAAAAAGTGCTATTGTATTATAAATTGTATCCACCATATGGATGCAAGTTTACCTACATCCAATCAGCTGCTTTCAAATCCAATGCAACAGCTGCTGAGAACAAGTTGATCCATTTTTTTTTGTGCACCACTGTTGCCATAAGTATCAGCATATTTCTATTTTACGCCAATCTGAACACCACATCTTTGCAATTCCAAGTTACATTTGAAACCACTTATTATTCTTCTTGCTGCTGGATGGTCTGAACAAGAACATAAAAGATGAGCAGTGAGCTGTAGAAAATGGAACTCCAGCATCATTTCTTCAAGACTTGAAAAACCAGCATGTATTAAAATGCACAGATTCAACACAACAATCAATAAACACTTAAAAAGCAGAAACAAATCTATGCAACAGGCTGGGGTGACCCAACCAAGCCCTGGCGAGGGAACCAAAGTAAACAGTTAAAATACAGAGGAAACAAACAGGTGGATGTGGGGGAGGAAGAGGAGCAGTATGTGACTATTGATTACCGGGGCCATGATGGGTACCATGATCTGTCCTCTAAAACGTCTGTTAAAAGGACAAATGAATGCACCACCCTGTCTTTTGCAGATATGAACATTTATGGGAGATAAAATCCAAACTTTAATTTGTAGTTTACTGGCAGAGTCTGCCAGATATTCAAATCTCCTGGTAGACTTTATGATTCCCTGCATTCTGGCAAGGAGCAAGATAAACAGTTCCAAAGCATAACAGGTCTTCCACCGTACCAAACTGTGGGTAAGAGCTGATCTGTCATATAATAAAAATGTGTTTGCTGGTGAAAAGGTCTCACTAAATAATATTGTTTAGTAAACCCCACAGGTTTATTTTTGTGTATCAGTCCACTGGGGATGTAGATATCATGTAATGGTTGCTATGGAAACATTATGACCAACACATGCCTCTCTGAGGGTCTGAGACGTTTCTTAAAAGCTCGCTGTAGATTAGGGAAAATTAAATATGGCTGCACCTACATCCTCATGGCCAGTGGCTAAGGATGCACCGATACTGGTATCAGGATTCGGGCCGATACCATTTTAACATACTTGCATCTGTATCTGTTAGTTAACTTATACCATGAACCGATAACAAAAATGTGGAAACTCTGCAATCATTTCACAGAAAATGTTTTGGGGTTGTTTTTGTTTTTACTTGATTTTTTTATGTTGTGGTCATTTTTATTAATAACTTATCTTTTTGTCTAATTCATCATTTTTTTGTATCAAGCAGAGAAGTAAATAAAACCAGCCTTCCAACTTATTGCAATGTTTGATTTGGTAGAAGTATTGGCATTGGTAGTCAGTATCAGCGCGAATTCTCAGATCAGATCCAAGTATCGGTATCGTATCGGTTTGAAAAAAAGTGGTATCGTTGCATCCCTACCAGTGGTTAAAAGAAGTGAGCTTGTATGTCCCTAGTAAAACAAGGTCAAGTGTTAATAATGAAAAGTTCCTAAAAACTGAAAATGTAAAAAAAAAATTCTGGTTATATTTATTTTAAATGGAGATTTTTAGGAGTAACAATAATTGCATCACAGGGGGTTTTGTTCAAAAAACACAATTACTCAAATTAAATGTATTTTATGTCTGTCTTTTGAGATTAAAACATTCAGACGTTAAATCATTTGAATGTTTTTTATCTTCATTAGGGGTCGCAGTGAAAGGGTCAACGCCTGGAAACGAGGGGCAAAAAAAAGCAGCCAAACATTTTGCTCTGAAGCAACTGAAGCGAACTCCATGAACTAAGCTGTTTATTCATGCTTTTCTTTGGTCAGTTTTTTTTCCTTTCGTCTCTGTTTGCTTTTTGTAATAAATAGATTCTACCACAAGGTGGCGATGCAAAACCAATGATGACATACTATAGCTCCCCCGGCTGTCTGACAGGTGAATACGAGCTAATCTAACTTTATCAGTTCCTTTGGAGTTTCCTGCAGTGATTCTAATCCCTGTGGGGGTCTATTGTTTGATAAAAGGCAACATGGAAGAAAAACAAGAAGCAGAAGGGATTAATGATAACTTTCTACATTCTAACAAAAGTGTTTTAACACAAAGCAGGTGATGACTCTCTGGGAAGGTAACTGATAAGAATTTATCCTTATGTGTGTGCCACAATCAGGGCTTTAAGGAGAGTTTGTAGTAATGTAGAAAGGAGCATGTGTGGCCGTTTTGTCCAGGATTTGGGTTCTGATTGCATTTAAACCGGGAGCAACATCTGAAGCCGACTTCTCCTCTTTATCTCCACCTTCTCGTCCCCCGCCTCCCCCCAGCCAATGATCAGTCTGTGAGGAGTACCAGTTCACCCTCACTCCTCTCTCCCACATCACTTTCCTCTCCTTCGCTGTACGGGCGTCGCTCTCTCTTTCGTTCCCTCTCCCTGTCCCTGGCCTGAGGGATGGGCGTGGCCCGGCCCTCGGATCTGCGGGCGGCGGGCGGAGCCTGTGGCATGTAGTGCTCCAGCAGTGCGGGGTGGAACGGCAAGCCTGGAACAGAGATGGAGCCTGCGGCTGGGTACTGGCCTTCGCTTTGGGAGTAATGGATCTGCTGTGGCTCCGTTTGACTGGAAGACAGGAGGGGACAATCATCAGACAGGATATAGCATGATATAACTATTAATCTATGTGGTAAAGCCACACAAAGTAGCCATTACATTTGTGCAGTGGTGGAGCGTCAGGGCCAGCAAGGCCTTCTCTGCTGGCCTAAACCCTATCAGAATCACTGTCTTGCATTAATGTCATTTATTTTATTTTTTTCCCTGTGAATATGTATTAAATTATTCCCAATAGTCTATTCTCTTGACTTCATAGCTTTTTTCTTGGTCGCGCTGCTTCCAGTAGTGTATGTTTATGTTAGAGCTTTTATCCAATCATATCTCAGTCTCAATGTGTTGCCATGAACAAATAAATCTGCCTAAAGGCCTTCAGAATCAATCCTGCAGGCGCCTGTTGCTTAAAAATGAATGGAAATGTAACCATGCTCTTTAACCAATCAGATACTGATATCAGATTTAATCAACCAATCAGATTTCGAGATGGCGACAATAGCGCCATCTAGAAGGCTTAGAATAACGTCAGCTTTTTCACGTCTTTTGATTGGATAGTCAGAACCCGTGCTACAGCTTTAGTCAGAGCAAACCGCAAACGGAATCTGTACAATATAAAAACATTTACGTAGCGATTAAATACAGCCTTTTTTTAATTTTACAAACCACAATGGCTGACAGAGGAGAATTCGTTAATTTGGTCACAGATTTACTAGCAAAGCCATTTTCAAGACGGACTTTTCAAGAAAAGCGGGAAATCATAATGAAAGGTCGACCAACCCCGAAGCTAGCAGGCCTGTCCCAGCCGGGGAAAGGGTTTACCCGCCGATTTCATTGCAATAACTACGAGCGGTACCCTTGGCTCACAGCCTCCGAGGAGCACTGCAAATTGTATTGCTGGGAATGCATGTTATTTGCAGTCGATCGACTTGGTGTTTGGAACCACACTGGGTTTGCAAACTTGAGTTGTCTAACTAAAGCAGCAGCGAGACACCAAACCACGGCCGGACACTTACAAGCAACGGTGCTTTTGAAAACCTTTGGGGAAACTCGAGTGGATCTACAGCTCAATGAACAGATGCGCAGGGAAACGGAGCTCCACAACGAAAAGGTGAAGAAAAACAGGGAAATATTGAAAAGACTGATAGATTGTGTCATATTTTTGGGGAAACAAGAACTTTTGTTTCGGGGACATGATGAAAGCGCTGGGTCCACAAATAGAGGCAATTATTTGGAGCTTCTTTCTTTTCTCGCTGAAAATAACACTGACTTACATTACCACCTGTCCACGAACAAAGTGTTTTGTGGGACGTCAGGAACAATACAGAACGACCTGATTAATGCGATTGCTGAAGTGATGGGACAAGAAATTAAAAGGGAGATTAAAAAAGCACCCTTTGTCGCTGTTATGGTGGACGAGACGACAGACGCGAGTAATGCAGCGCAGCTTGCACTGGTCCTGCGTTATGTGACGGACACGGGTATCAAGGAGCGCTTTGTCAAATTTGAAGATGTCACCAGTGGCAAGCGAGCCGATGACATTGCTGCTCTAATTGTCAGTTTCTTGGAAGAATGCGAATGCCTAGATAAAGTTGTGGCACAGTGTTTTGATGGCGCACCGGTCATGTCATCTGGATTAAATGGGGTGCAGGCTAAAGTCAAGGAGAAGGCACCTATGGCCTTATTCATACACTGCTATGCACATCGACTGAATTTAGTACTGACTCAAGGGGCCTCGAAGCTAAAAGAATGCAAGATATTTTTTGCCCACCTAAATGGCCTTGCTGCATTTTTCTCCAGATCCCCTAAGCGCACGCAACTACTGGACGAAATCTGCCAGCGACGTCTTCCTCGTGTGGCACCAACACGGTGGCAGTACACATCAAGATTGGTCAGTACAGTTTTTGAAAAAAGAGTTGCCCTAAAGGAGCTGTTTGACCACATACTGGAACATCATGATGAGTATGACGAGGACTCTGTGCGATGTGCTGATGCATTTAATGCACGTCTGGATGATTTTGAGTTTTGTTTTTTGCTTCACACATTTAATGGAATTTTTGAGTATTCAGATGTGCTTTTTGCAATACTACAGAGCAAAACATTGGATGTACAATTCTGTCTGGCAAGGGTGAATGAGTTTTGTGACACCATTGAGCGAGAGAGGAGCCAATTTGGTCAGATCTATGAAGCCACTGCGCGCATCGCAGACGCTCCGAGCGCACGGAGAGGGCCAGCACAAGGAGACCTTCGTGCACACTACCACCAACTCCACAGCACTGTTCTGGACAACATTCTTTGCCAGATACGAAATAGATTTCAAGACCACGAAAAATTAATGTTTCTCTCCCTCCTCGACCCCCAGCAGTTTCAGACATACCGGAAAAAGTTCCCGCAGGCAGCCTTCACCAGCTTGACACAGAGTCACGGAACATTGTTCGATCTGTCCCGGCCAAAAACATAACTGACTGTAACGTATGCCATGACAGACTTTGAAGGCAAAAGTCCAGCTGATCTCCTTCATTTCCTTCAGCAGAAAAATCTGTGTGAGAGCATGGGGCAGCTACACACATTGGCATGTTTGGCGCTGACTGTCCCCGTGTCCACTGCTTCTGTCGAGCGGACATTCTCAGCCCTAAAGAGAATTAAAACGTATGCCAGAAATAAGACTGGACAAACTCGACTTTCAGCATTAGCCTCCATGGCGATAGAAAGGGACTTATTGTTGGATCTGAAACGTACAAATAACCTGTACAACAGTGTAATTGAAGTCTTCTTGAGAAAAGAAAGGAGAATGGATTTTGTGTACAGATGATCAGTTTTGGTGAGTAGGCTATAATGCATTTTATTTAGCCTACATTTGTTTACACAGCGAGTCAACTTTGGCTAACTTTTGCCCCGTTTTTTTCTGTGCTGAATATGATTTCTTTTTTATTGAGAATTTATTATCGAAAAATATCTATTTTTTATTTTCATAATTTTTTTTTCAACATTTTCATATTATCAAAATCGATTTAAAAAAAAAAAAATTTGGGTTTATTTTTTTAATTAGTTTTTTATTATTATTGATTGACTGACATATTTGTTTGTTTATTTAATTTTTATATAAACTGCCTGGGTATGTTGGGGGGAAAGATGTATTTTTTTTTTTTTTTTACTTTGTATATTTTTTTAATGAAAAATAATTTGTATATATCACCTGAAAGAAATGTACTATATTTTTATTGTTCAAAAGAAATATTTGGTAAACTTTTTTAGGAACAATTTATGCTTTTGCGTTTTCTTTAGCAGAATTTGCACAAAAACACACACCTTGCCTTCATTTAAAATGTAATTGAATTTAATTTAAAACAATTCCGTGGTCGGAGAACTCAAACAGTAGCTACTAAAAAATGCACGGAAAACCGAGAGCAGATGCTTCTGCCAGAGATGATTGTATGTGTTGCTGCTGTGGCTGCTTGATGGTTGTAGCAATGACAGATGCCATGGGAGCGCAAGCGCTTAAGATGCGCTTTTCAAAGAGAACGGCGCGGTTTTAGAACGCGATAAATGTGAACGGCCCCTAGGGTTTCTTGCTTTAGTAATGGCATTCATCCTCGCTGCATGAGAGATACCGTCTGTGATGCAACAGCCTGTTGTACTGCGTTTATGTATAATATTGATGGTTAATAGTCGTGGCAATAATGATGGTAGCCTATTAAGAGGTGGATTAATTCGGGTAGGACACCACTGAAGGCCTAGGTGTGAAATGCACGCCCCGCCACTGCATTTGTGGAACAGTTGCAAACGTTGCTTAATGAACAACATAGGGGAAACAGCAACTATCCAATAGAGGATGACCTGAACAAAAGAGTCCGAAGCTGAAAGTATATGTAAATGATCCCGTTTCCTTTAGAAAAAAGAGAACCATCATCTGGTTTTGTCTATTTACACTGAAAATGGTAGTTTCCACTTACATTTAGGAATGTTAATTAATCGCGATCATTTCACAGCTACCCTGTGATTAATTAGATGAAAAAAGTATTTATCTGATAGCCCTAATATATAAGGTCTGCCACAAAAGATTATTTGACTAATGAACTAATCGTAGTTATTTTGTAGACTGCACACAGTTGCTCTAATATATCATTCATTTGCCTCTAGCTTGAAGTGTTATGTGCTATCAATACAAGTAATACAACAGCATCTTCAGTCAGAGGCTTCATCAAAACCGCTGTAATACAGACTGCTACAGATCGTTTTTGCCCACAGCCATCTAAAAGCTTAAAAGGCAATCTAAGAATTACATTCTGAGAAAATAACGATTTTATTTTTTTATTTAATAAAAAAATTTATAAGCAGCGGTCTCAAAAAGGCCTCGAAAAAGGGTAACTCAAGTCTTTATTTTTCATTTAAAAGATAAACTCACCTGCCATACTCAGAAACAAATTAGCCCTATGCAAAAGTTGCACTCCACCAACCATTTGTCGCAACACTGGTATGTCTGTTCCGTCTATGATCAGATCAGAACCAGTTTCTAGAAGCAGAACGGGCCGTCGAGTGAGTCTAATAAGAGAAGAATGATATTTTCCTAAGTCTATGAATGCCCCCAGATGGCCCTGACAGAAGGTTAAAAAAGAGAGGACATCGCCATACTGTTGATGCTAATGTTAGCAGCTAATTAGCTTACTGAGGCGACTGTCCCTCTTCACCGTCAGCCACAGCAGGCTTCTTTTTAAGATGTTCAACCAACAACCTGCCATGGAAAGCAGGTACTACCTTGTGAATTTTTTATTACACATGCTTCTCTTTATATTTTATAGAACAATGCCCATTGTTCTCCCATGAAACAACCCATTGTCAAACAATGCCCATTGTTCTCCAGTCAAACAAGCCGTTATGAAACAAACTGCTGAGCATGCTTTCACAAACTTTTTCAGACAATTGAACTCACGTCAAAGAGTTGTTGTCGTGACAAATCTACAAATCATGGCAGCACTATATATATATTATATATACATAAAAGGTATATGAAAAATGAATGAATGGAAAAGAAGAAGAGAGAGTTGAAGATAGGAGAAAGGAAGGGGAATGAAAAAACTACAAGAAAACACTAAACGTTTGATTCTACACCTACTGGATGACAGAGCGGGGGAACTATAATAAAACGAACAAAGGGAACCGAGAACCATGATATTACTTACTAAAACCGATTATAAAAATGCTATGACCTTAATAAAGGTCAACAATTTTTATTGTGTTAAAATGGCCTATTCAGTGTAAACCAATAAATTACAGAAAAGTTTGTGATTTTAATGGGACAGAATTTGAAAATAATGTTTGACATCATACAGTAGAAGTTTCACTTATTACTTGTATAAGTAACTAGTTGATTGAACATGTGAGATAAGATGATTTAGGTTGCCAGTCTGTGTCTGCTGTGTCTGCTGTGCTAATGCCTAGTTATTAAATGTGGAAAAGTCCTTACAGTCTGTGAAGGGTCACCATGGATAATTATTAGTACAGTGAAGGGTTATTATTATTCGCAGGAATGCGCTCTTGTTTTGGCCTCCATTAGTGTCCTACCTGTGTGCGTAGGTCGCTCTCTGCTCCTGTCTGCGGCTCTTCATCATGGCTTTGTACTCGCCCACCCTCAGCCTTCGGCCCTCCACAATGCAAGTCCGTTTGGGGCGGGGCTTGTATTTGTAGTCGGGGTAACGCTCCAGGTGCTGCCTGCTCAGCCTGGCCTGCTCCTCATAGTAAGGCTGCTTCTCCTGGTTGGACATGGCCTTCCACCTTCCACCTGGAGACACAAAAACATACATTACCTTTAAGTGAAACATTTGAATATATCCAGTTTTGATGAAAATGTACCCTAATTCATGTTTTCTTTGTGTAAAACTTTTTTTTCCTCTTCAGCAAATTTCTTTTAAAGGCTTGTTCAGTGCCTTGCAACCCTCCCCATGGGACTTGAGTTTAAATTGGAGGAATGAGAGTAAAAGGGGATGAATATAATGCAGAGAGCCATCTCCTCCAATGGGAGGACTTACCTAGAATCTTGCTGATGGAGGAGTTGTGCATGTCTGGGTAGGCCTGGAGGATCCTCCTGCGCTCGTCCTTAGCCCACACCATGAAGGCGTTCATGGGTCTCTTTATGTGGCCAGTGGAGGAAGTGGGCCGGGTCTCAGCGTAGCTGCCCTGGACTGAGAGGGGCAGAGCACCTACAGGAAACAGGGTTCCACAAAATGTCAGTTTTTCATCTCAAAAATGGTTCACTTTTAGCTCTAAACCGTTTCTCAGATTTCTAAAATATTTATTTCCACTGCCTCTCCTCAAAGCATTTCTATCCAAAGTTATTCTTAAATACCCAAATTGTTATGATGAAACCTTCGCCAAACTGACACAACTATATCTAAACTGTCTTTTAGAATAAAGACAAAGTTTTTTTTTTTTTACACATTAACCAACTGTAACAATAATGAGCATAAATGTAAGTCAGAGGATTCATCTAGCACAATCCATGCTGGTATTCTTAGTCCTGTTTTCAAGTAGTTTTCATTTTATTTAACAGATTATTCCTTCTAAATTTGGGCAATTGCTCGGTCAGCATGGCCTGATGAAGTGGAGACACGCAGGTATTGGGATGGTCAAATTACCCTGAAGTTCCGACAGTGGAACTGTGTGGCGAGAAAATAGACTGACAATATTTCTGTGTGTGTAATACCAAATATGTAACTTGTGTCAGCCTGTTTGTGAAATACATATTGTTGTGAAACACTGTTATACTGTTTATGGAATATGTGAAATACATATTTCATGTTTGTGAAATTTTAATTCACAAACACGAATCCTACGCATACAAATTTAAATGCGCCATGTACACACAAATCTCGAGACGTGAAATGGTTCTCAAAATCCATCATGTGGTTGTAACTGATCTGTGCGTAAATGTGGTTTTGTCTGTGTGTATCAGTCGATTGGTGCATACGTATTTAATGATTTGCATTTTAATTTGTACTTACTTTTAATTTGGCGCAATTGGAAATTGTGTGTGTGTAAATGGATTTTGTACTTGTTATTTCTTGATATTTGTGTCACATACAAAATGTATTTCACGGTTTAAAAATTAGGTATTATTCACACATGGATATTTTGAGTCTATTTTCTCTCCATAGAATTGGTCCTAATGTGCTATCCTCACAGCCTGACTTTAGAACTTTTACCTAGTATAGTGGTCAAATTATTGTCAGGTTATGAAATTGGAAGCTGATGAGAGTTCTATCAAAGAAGATCTAATGTTGAAATTATATCACAAGGTGCTTCAACTATGTATCCATTTAAAGATGTGAACAATTATGCAACCAGGTTATTGCACCTTCTTTATTTTTTGTTTGTTTTTGAGTAAATCATGCAGGATATGTGTGACCTTAAAAGTGGTAAAGTTTTAGAAAATTGCTTATCATTGTTTTAGTTTCATCTAAAATGTATGCAGCGGGGAGTGCACTTTTTAAACCACTGTACTTCAGATTTCCGCTTTGGGTCAATTTGCCACGTTTCATATTCACTTTGTGCTATTTCATCTCTAAAACATGTACTTATCCTTGGCTAATCGGTTTATTTCTCTTAGTAGCATTCAGAGCAAAGCATTTAATCAGTTTTAAACAGTCAGTTTTAGAATAAAATAATAATTCTACACCAGCTCTGATACCCACTGCCGCCAAATGACTTCTTCTGAAGTACAAGAGATTATGACCTCTTAACAAGTCAAAGTCATTTGAGTGACCTTCTTCTTAATTTTTTTATGAATTATAGAAAATTAGTTCTAAAATTCACTATCAAAGCAACATTTAAACATGAACTAATTTCATGAGTTGATTCAAATCTAATTCTCAAGAATTAATTATCACGATCTGATTCAGTCTGATCCTGTTTGATATAAATATAAGTCATTGCTTTTTTGAGCTGTTATCTTAACTATATGCCTGTAATTCAATGACTTAACACTGGGTGAGTAACAGTTCACTGGGAGAAACTGTATTAAGTCTTTCAGACACAAGACTTTTCTTTCCTATTTTAGCTGTAAAAAGGGAAAACCAGTATTTAAAAAAATAAATAAATTAAATAAATGAATACATCTTTCAATTTTTTCCCAACAGAGCACTATTCAAAGAAGGTGTTAGTTGATTCAATTTTAAATGGCAAGGTGATATTCAAGTGGAGCTATGCTAAAGCATGTCTTCTATTATTTCCCAGGCCCGTCTGGGGATACGTACCCTCTGAGTCACTGCTGAGGTGGTCCTCAGTGGTCTGCAAGCCGTGTCTTTCTTCATCGCGCTCACACTGGGTCACCTTTTCCACACGAGGAGAACCTTTATACTCCTGCAGACAAAAAGGAAAAAAGAAAGAGAAAGACCAATGAAGTCATCCATGCTGGACACTCACTGATACATCAACATTTGAATTTGGACTGTGGTAAAACAATGACCCAATGTTGTCAGAGGTAAAGACAAGCACAAAGTCCTATTTAAGGTAAGAGACATTGCACGCTTGGCATATCAGAAGCTGTTAAATCCTAGCGCTATATATGCAAAGATAGGGAACTAAAATGTACAGAGGAAGACTTGTGTTAATTGTTGGACGGCTGAGATGGAAATGTAAAAACTTTGCAAAACTGCTGTTTTATCTGTCACCTATTCTGTTGTCAACACAGTGGATACAGTGTAATACCCAAATAGGTCAGTCAACAGTTTTGGTGCTAACGCAGCAGCAGAGGAGAGATGGAGCAGGATAATAGAGGAGAAGAGAGGAGAGGAGGAGGAGGAGAGCTAAGTACAGTATTAGTGAGGACAAAGAGGGAGGGCAGGTGGCTCAGTCAATGCCACACTGAGGCCTTTGTGGTATTGTGAGGCTGTAACAGCTGTTGCTCAGGACAAGGCTGAGAGCTAAAGCTTCGGTCACCTCAAAGAATGAAGGCTAGGAGAGAAGGCCATTATTTCAAAGACTAATTCCTAAAAAGCTAACAGGTTCCCTAACAACAACCAAATAAATACGATTCAATTTTAAAACAATTTACTTCATCTCAAAAAGCAGAAGAGAGTAAAAAAAAAATCCCCACAGACAATTACCCTAGCGCTGCTCACTGAACTGTAACAATGTGCCTCTGTGTGTGGCTGTACCACAGCTGGGATATTTGTCCATCAGTTCAGAGCTGTGGTGAAGCATGACTCCCTGTAATCCAAAACCAGACTGACCTCTAAATTACATCCTAGATGTCAGATGGAGACTGACTTATGGCTGCTTTCTCATGCCCTCATGGAGTTTATTTGGAGTCCACCGTCTTATTTAAAACCCGTTTGTTTCTGTATGTTAGCAGTGTTGGGGTTTTTTCAACGTGATAAATGAAATGCTGCCTAAAGATTACGCCACACTGTTTTTTTCTTTTTTGCAACCCATGTTGGCTCTTATAAAAACTCATGTTACGCATGTCTGAACATTAACAAATTGACCTCTTTCTTTAACCCAGATTTCGGCTAGTGTGTCTCTGGATAGAGTTAGCCAATTAGGATGAAGGGGGTACAAAGCGGGCTGCACAGGGGCACAGCTGATAGCACTGTTGCTGGGTTTGAATCCCGGCCTGGGGTTTTCTGCATGGAGTTTATTTTCTCCCTGTGCATGCGTGGGTTCTCCCTAGATACTCCAGCTTCCTCCCACAGTCTAAAAACATGAGTGTTGACCATGACTGGTGACCTGCTCACGGTGTACCCCAAGGCGGCAATTTGTAGAATAGGCCAACATTTTGACCATATTGGTAGTGGCCTGTTGAGTGCAAGCGTCAGGCAAAGCTCACAAAGCATCTAGTTTGACGCTTCTATGTTGAAGTCTGCAAAGTCTGCCACTTCTGAGCAAAAAAGAGCGCATGGGCGGGGCTTCTTCTGTTGCCGGACATTCTGAACTATGGCAGATAGTATTGAGAGAGTGGCTTGGCTTTATTTGCTAAATAAAGCTAGACAACGTCGACTTCGGCAACATAAGCGACGTTTGTGGATACACCCTATTCTACGGATGCATTCTGAGTTTGGGGATTTTAACCATTTGCTCAAGGAGCTACGTATGGATGAGGTTCGCTTTCAGCAGTACTTCCGTCTATCCCGTGCATAATTTTACGACCTCCTTGGAGCTCAAATCTCCTACCAGGACACCAGCTACAGGTTCTCTGATCCTCCCGAAGAGCGCCTGTCCATCTGTCTTCGGTAAGTGTTATTTATGACTTTTTAAATCTGCATCATCTAGACTTAAAATGTAGGTTTGTCCTGTTCCCGCTACATTCAAAATACGGGTAGTGACATTGCTACAATGATAAGCTCTGATTGGTTAACGGGCCGCTTCAGGGCCGTCAGCACCGTCAAAAGTTCATCTAGCTGAACTTCTGCGCTGCTGGCTTTATGAGCTTTGAAGCATGAAAAGCAGGAAAAGATTGAAAAGTTGAGGGAGCCAAAGCTCACAAAGCGCCGCAGAGACCGTGATGCTCCTCCAACGGCCTCCACCATAGATTTAACATGTAATCTTGACGTCGCTGACGCTGACAAAGCCTGCGGTGTGAATGGACCATAAGTGTTACAGCACACAACTCATAAAGTTGCCCAGCACCTGGTTGTAATACATGCTTACCACCACAAGGTGGGGGAAGTGAAACTTGTCACATCGCCAGCTTGTGGATCTAGATCTCAGAAAAGTCAAAAAAGAGTCAAATGCCACAATGTAGGTTGTTCAAAATAAAACAATAGGGCCGTATTTTTTTCATGCTAATCTCAGACTGCCGATGTGCGTTAACCTTTAAAGTCCTAAAAACCTATTAAAATGTTATATTGTAAGTAGCTAGCAGAACACCGTACGACATTGGTGAAAACAACAATCATGTATTAGAGCCAGAAAAAGGCTGTGAAAGGTCATTTTAACACCACAATTCACAGTTCATTATTCTAAATGTTTGTTGTAACCCATGAGAATTTGTTACATTCTCAAGGATTATCCTATAATGTAGGTCATCGTTGTAATTTTGGTCCTCATGGCTAGAAAATACCTTACAGCTGTTTTGTTTTGTCAAATAAAATTCCTGTAAGTTACATATTACATTATATGTTACATTACTTTGATACATATTGCAGTGATGTATTAGTTATACAATAAATGCTTTATAAACATAACTGTATGATAATCGAGTGAATGAGGAAACAAATGTTGAAGCAATAAAAATGAATGGGGGATTAAAGAAAGAGGTTCATCCCCCCTGTGAGCCCTTTGCTCTCATATGACTGCATGCTGCTACTGATCCATTTAACCATGAAGGTGACACAACTTTTTGACCTTATTCTGTACTATAGATATAGCCTTTATGATCACAGATTACTGCATAACTAAGATGAGACTGATGGAAGGTCAGCATCAGGGCCTGTAAGCTGTTAGAGAGGATGAACTCTCCACTGTTTGGGTCTGAGAGAAAGACAAGAGAAACTAGAAGTAATCCCACCCTAATGTAGAGCATGTTTATAAAATTAACTTAGTAATATTAATCTTTTCTACATGGACTTACCTGATCCAAACACGACCAGAAGCCCAAAGGATTGTATACTGTACTAATATTCAAATCCATCATAACAAGATCAAAACAACACAACGGCAGAGACTTTCTCGACACAAACATGTAGACACAACAACTCACCATTTTTCCGGAACTGTCTCTCTCCCGGTCCCTGTCCCTATCTCTCCCTCCGCCGCTGTGACTCCTCAGGAGCTGCTGGGCATCATGGATGGCCTGGGTGACCACGTCGCCGTCTCCAAGGAAACCTGACGACAAAGGGAGAGCAGACGCACGAAACACTTCAAAATGAGCAACTAGGTAGTGGCGGTGCTGAAGGAAAGAAAACAGCAGAGTTGGACCAAAAAAACAACCTGCACAGCCAAACTATAAGAAGCTAAATGTGTGCTATTATTTTAGAAAGGGCTTTCGTAATTGTTTTACAATTCCACAAAACGTGTTTTATATTTATAGATTTTAAACTTCACTTACAAAAACAGAGAAGAGAACTCCAACAAAGAAGAGGGTCTTGGGGGTTGTCAAGAATTTTTGAGGTCGGGTTCTGTTTAGAGGGTATGAGGAGTAACCGTCTTACTTCAAAAGAAAAATTCATTCACAGTTTACATGTCGTTTATTTGCTTTACACTGGCTCCCTGTACCTCAGAGAAAAGAATTTAAAAATAATGTTACTAGTTTAAAAATCCTTGAATGGTTTAGCACCAAAGTATGTTGAAGATCTGCTGTGACTATACCAAACCCCTCAGACCAACTAAGTGTCTACTAATCATCCCTAGAATTAAAACCAAACATAGAAAGCAGTTTCAGTTTGTAATTCTCCACTTATCTGGAACAAACATCCAGACCCCTGCCAAGCTGCTGAAACACTGAGTTCCTTTAAATCAAACCTAAAAACTCATCTGTTTAGAGCTGCCTTTTAGTAAGCAATCAATAAGAACTTGAATATCATATGTTTTATATGTTCCTTATGTTTTGCTTTCTGCTTTTACTGTTGGTTTATTGCTGCTTTTAATTTGTATTGTCTTGTTGTTGAAAAAGTGCTATACAAATAAAATTGCCTTGCCTTGCCTGGTGCTAAAGCTATTGTCTAGTCTGAGAGGAGCTAAAACTAAAGCCTGTTTTACTATTTTTAAAAACTTTAGTCTCATACATTTCCATTTTTTTACAAATGTTTTCCCATGAATTTCTGCAATACTTTCTGGAAGGGTTTTACATGGATAGCAAACTACTTTTCTATGAGGCCAGTGCACGCTAACTTAACTTTTACATTTACGAACATCAAGATCGCATAAATATGATCTGCCATTTAAGATTTTCATTGGAACAACATGTTGAAGATTTTCAGTAAGGTTAAAAGAAAGTCATGCTGCCCAAATTGTCACAATATTAAAACTATATTTGATCAGACTCTTATCTTAAGAAAAACCACAGAAAAGCACCAGTTCTTGTGTTGCCCTTTTTTCTGGTTGAGGTTTGAACCATTAAGAGCACCTGTTCAGGCTGGCTGACACACCCAGGGTGCTCCCATGACCCCATCCATGTGGTGGGAGACAGAAGATCCATTGCTGGATGATGACGATGATAGTGCAATGTGTATTCATTACTGTGGCATTTTAGTGCATATTATTCAAAATGCACTGTGATGGACTGGTTACCCATTTAGGGTGTACGCCACCATTCCCCCATTGACCGCTGAAGATAGGTATCAGCTCCACGCGACCCCCCAACGATAAGCAGTATAGAAAATGATGGATAGATGTTTAAAATATACTTTTTCTGGCTAAAACTATTAGTGCTGCACCCTCTTCAGGTCAAAAGTCTTCACTACACTTGAAATATGATGTTAGGAGCACTGCCCGCTGAGGTATAAAGGCAGCCGAGTGTCGGCCAAGCCCTCTCCCCCCGCTGTCCCTCAGTCCGCCAGGCAAAACCTCCTTTTGGTGCATTTTTCAAACAGGAAATGTGGACAGAGTAGGATTCTGGTAAGGGGCAAGTTGCTCTTGGACTATCCATACATAAAGAATACACAGTTAAAACATGTTAAAATCAAAAGTCTTGAATAGGGCTGTATGTATCAAACTGAACTAAAGTTTCAGAAGATCGACTAGGCTACCCAGATAATGCGATTAATGGGGCTTGAGGAACTTTTAACAAGTACCAAGCAAAAATAACAACAATCTGCAGTATTTTTTGTACGTCTGAAAAAAATGTAATTTCTTCCTTTCACAGTTTTAATTTAACAGTTAATTAAAAATGAAGGTGTTGCACTTTTAGCTTCTGGCATATTGAGATAGGATTACAGTTTTTAAGCTTTCGGACAGGGAAGTTCTAAGAACTGTGTTCTTAAAACCATCATCTTAGAATTTAGTTTCAGATTCCTTTTCCGATTCCATTCGCACAGAAGTCAGGTGACAAAAGTCATGTGACAAAACCGCCTATTTTAAAAAAGTTTTTTTTTTTAAATGGTATTTATTTATTTATTTTACATTTTGGGGCCTTAAGAAGTGGAAATCTTGCAACGGTTTGGCTTATGAGTTCATCAAACACGTAACTCATACAAGTTCTGATGGAACCTCGAAAAGACCCTGCCTCACAGTAGGAGCTAAAATGGTAATAGGAAATGAGGGCCGTGGTCCCTACATCTTATCTGTCCAAAAAATTGCCTGGTTCCTGAGAAGGTTAGAGCAACTATGAAAGGCTCCTAAAGTCCGAAAATGACTTTAGATCAGGGGACTGCAACCTTGAGCTCTGGAGCATCAAGCAGCTGACTTAATATATTAAACAACAAAATATCACCTTTTTAATTTCATTTTTTATGAAGTGCCCCCTTGAAAAACAATGACTGCTCCCTGGACACTTAATAAATTTGGTCACTGAGTCCGAGCACACAAGTTTAACCCAAAGAAATCTCAAGTGCCGCAATGACTGCATTTCTTTTCCATTGTTTTTTTTTATGTCAAATCAGTTTTTTTTTAAAGCATTTTGTTGTTTGGTTTTTTTTTACGTCACAGAAACTGGGCATTTCGACAGTGGTGCGTCACAGTGGGAGGACCCCTGTATCTGGGTTACTCACTGAGGCTGGACCGTGGCGGACTGTGAGACGCCTCTCTCTGGAGATCTCTGGGTCTGTAGGCCCCCGGAACCCCTAGTGATCCCAGCTCCAGGCTCTGTGGGCTGGATGTCTTCCCCAGTTCCATCCCCTTTGGCTTGGAGGTCAGGTTCAAGGGCTGGCTGGGCTCCTATGGAGAGAGCGAGTGATCAGGGGCGGGGCCTCTGGCACAAAATCAGGGATAGCGACAAAGGATGAGGGTGTGCATGGATCCCAGGTATGAGCAGCACATTTGACATGTTGGAGCACATCTGTCACGCCTTGCAAGTATTTTTTTAGTCTTTGCGTTATTCTAGTCCTCTCATCCCTTTCTTTATTCAAGCTATGTTAGTCTATCTCTTCTTGAGAACCTACCGTGCAAACAGTCTTTGCTACAGGCACACACACACACACACACACATTTAACCTTTAACCAAAGGGTGTGTCATACTCCTAAAGCTTTTCAGCCTCCCATATACTAGGAAAAACCCATTGTTTGTTCAATCCTGAAGGAATCACTTTCTTTAACCTTCCTTAAACCACAAACACATTAAGTACCTACACCCACTGTACAGCAAATATTTTCCCATCTACTGTCTTAATAGGTGCAATAAAAGACATGGCTCATAAATGGATGGCAATTGAAACAACTTGGTGATATTGTACCTGGCGGAAGGAGTTAGTGCTCCTCTTCATGGCCATGTGATGGCTGTTTGGCAGCAGCTGCATTGGATAGTCAACCGCTGTGAAAGGCAAAGCATGGTTTCATTGGCTGCAGACAGATCCAAACATTTATGTTCAAAATTATTATTACTGTTATTATTTTTTTAGTATGTTCACACTATAACCACAGTGATACATGTGTGGTAACATTATACTGTTTACCTTTCCATTATGATGACCTTTATAGACATAAACCTAACTGAAATTAGTCATGCAAAATTAACAAATATTACACCAAGGCACTAGAATGGGACAAAACAAAGGCAATTCATTTGCAACTATGCCTGTTCCAGCGCAGTTAAAGCCATTCATTACAGTCCAACTCATTCCAGTTCACCTATCATACAGCTCAACTACATAAATCATAACACTTTACAGTCAGGAAACTGAATTTAAACTATGTCAATAAAGAACACTGTTTATTTGTAGTATAATGAAAGAGATAGAAAAAACAAGTGGAGGCGCCGACAATGACTTTATAGAAGGTACCATTGGTTTGCATGCTTATCATAACCTGCTCTGGTTAATATTTCTTTAGAGATACCAGTACTGAACGTGCAACAGCTACAGAAAAACACTGACTATAACCTGCTGGTTCCAGAAACTATTAAAAGCTCAAAAACAACAGATTCAATCGCTATACATTAAATCATACATGTGCAAATCAGAATGATTGTTGAGCTCATAACCAGTGCATTTGGAAATGTGTTTTTCCGAAGAGGAAAGACGCAACAACTTCTACGGATTGTAAAACAGGCAATAAACTCTCAAGAGGTCCCAATGGACTTTCAAAAGATTAGAAGAAAGAATTATTGAAGACATGTTAAAAATGATAGATGATTAAAGATTTTTGCACAAGTGGTGAAATTAGATTGATGTTTGCTTGATGTTTTTTGTTAGATCTGATGGAGTTCAGGTTCATGGTTAGGTTGGAGGTGGTGATGCAACACCAGTCTTCTACATTAAGGTGCAGTTTGGTCAACTGTTCCATGTGGACATTACTATTTTTAGTTCAGACCAAAGAAATTCTGAAACACAATCGGGATATTCAGAAGTAAATTGATCATTACAGAAATTAAAACAAGAAACTATTCTTCCTTCAGGAGCTTTTACATTTTTACATGTCAGTCAAATGAGTAGCAGAGAAAGAAATATGTTAATGAGTCAGCACAGCAGCCAGCTGTAGAATGTACTTTATCCTAATAGAGCAGATTAATTAAGCTAGGCAAAGGCTGGGATGTGCCAGAGACAACCAAAAGTTCCTAAGTGAGCTTTCTTCTAAAATATTATTTTATTTTAGTCGATAATGCGAAAGTCATTTTGGAGTGGATCATGTTCTAATGGTGCTGCAACAGCCTAGTTTAAATTCATCAGGACTTTAAGGGGAAAGTCCCAAAAGCACAATGTTCCATTGATTGTCAGGGTGTAGCTGATGCAAATGCGTAAAAACAAAAAAAGCATCTGTAACCAAAGTGAAAGTAAGAAGACTTTCTTCACACATCTGACAACACTTAACACAACTCTTAACGTAATAGCTGTTCCTAAATTCCAGTAATCGGTGGTTGGCATTATCACACTGCTTTCTAGAGCTGCAAACTGAAATAGGAATATATATATATATATATATATATATATATATATATATATATAAAGCAATAGGAATTTGGGCCCATGAAGTATTTTTACTTTATAAATTTGGGATTTTAATTGTATGGGGCATAGTAGTCATTACTTACTTGAAATATAATAGTTGCATAAATTATATAAAACATAATGAATAACTGAAACAATTTAAGCATAACTGTCAAATTTTGTTGATGTATTTTATCACGCCCAGGCTATGTAAATTTTGTTTTTTTAGATTTAAATAGATCTTTGCAATGGTTACCTGCAACAAATTTAAACCACTTTACTCATATCCCTGTTTCCAAGACCAACCTTGCTAGTAGTGTATAATTGTTCTACAGTGTTACTATTTAGAAAAGCATAATATTTAAAGAAAGCAGCAGTGGCCCTGCTGTGTAGACAGAGCTGAAGATTTTTCATTGGGCGCGCCAACTTCAAAGTTTGCATCACCACAGGCTAATTGTTAGCTGCTAGCGATGCTGGGTTACCATTAACTTCTAAGTTGTGCTAGAATATGTGCTAGAATAAAAGGGTATTTTTATTGAGTTTTGACTGCATTCATTCAGTCTAGACTCAGTTTGATCTACAATGGTCCCTTGTTTATTGTGGGGGTTACATTCTAAAAATAACCTCCAACAGGGAAAGTAGCCAGCTTTATTTTTTTTAATAATTAGTATATATATTAGTTAGTTTTAGGGCTTTAACCCCCCCACACAAACACACACACTATCATACATAAATAAGATTTTCTCACATTTCTCACTACTTTAAACACTCTCAAAGATCAAACCTTCATGGATTAAAAAAAACAAAAGTATTATTATGTTGCGGTCTCTTTGTCCCCGTGCCGTAATAAAGGCCTTGGTGCAGGTGCCTTTTTCCAAGTGAGTCAAATGTACCGAACAAAAATATTAAAAACTAAACTATAAAAAGCATTTCAGAGTGGCCTTTTATTGTGTCCAGTCTAAGGCACACCTGTGCACTAATCATGCTGTCGAATGAGCATCTCGAAATGGCAGAACTGTGAGGTGGGATGGTTTATCTCAGCAAAGGAGAAGTGCTCCCTATCACAGATTTAGACAGATTTGTTAACAACATTTGAGAGAAATTGTTATTTTATGTAAGTAGAATATGTTTTAGATCTTTGAGTTCATCTCATAAAAATTGGAAGCAAGAACAAAAGTGTTTATATTTTTGTTCAGTGTAAAAATAAAAAAAGGAAAAAATAACACAAACAAGTGTTTGTGTTATTTTTACTTCTGGACAAGAAGATTCTTGTCAACAGATATGCTAAATCTGGCAAGCCGTACACATTCTGTACAAGAGACACGACACGGAGGAGATTGACAATGGCAACAATTAATCAGGATGCAGAATACGATGTGCCTTAGTGCGCTGTAAAGAAAGCTTGCAAAAAAAAATAAAATAAAATAAAAAATGAAAGGTGAGGAACAGTGAGGGACCACTGTAGTCCAAAATCCAAAAATATTTAAGCTGTTCAAACCTGAATAAGACAGTTCTACTCTGAAAAAGATTCTTTAAAACCCAATTTGGATTTGATTAAATCGTTCTTTTTAGACACAATCGGGCCCTTTCAGGAACTTTTGGCATTTGGACCTTTTTCAAAATGAGACAAACCTGAAAATAACAATATATGGAATTGCCAAACCTTGACGGAATTACTTCTTTAAAACACAGTTTGTTTTGTTGTCATAGAAGAGTTTTATTCCTGAGTGGGAAATTTTGATTCTTAGTTTCCCCAAAAATATAGCAAAAATGTTGCGTTGTCTTGTTCTGGTGAGATAAATGAATAGGTCAACAGCCTGTCTTGTTCACGTTTTTAACAAAGCATGATTGGTGTTCTTCATGGTCTCTTGACTCAAAAAAGAAAAAAAAGCACTGAACCCATCTTCTACTCACTTGGCTTGCAGGGGATCGGCTGCAGGGGCAAAGTCATCGGGGGGTCCGAGGTGACAGGGAGGGTCTGGGTGTTAGGGTGGAAAGCTGGGATCATCACGTAGGGCATGTTCACCTGCTGGGAAAAGGCAGAAAAAAAAGGATCCTTACACAAAATGTTCTGGGGTTATTTTCTCCAGTGCCCTAATGTGCTTGACCTGCAGTGAGAACTTCTCATCTGTAATGGTCATCTCATGCTAGCAGCGCTCGCCATGATATATGAAGATGTTTAAAAGTTCTCGAGAGGAGCTGACCTGGATCTGCTGCTGAAGCAGGTTGATCTTATGCTGCTGCTGGATCAGCTGCTGCTGCTGCTTGGCAATCTAAGAGACAAGGCCCATTCATTAGTGGCTTTATGAGCAACAACAGCAAAACATGCAGGTAAAGAGGTTAAAAAAATCACAGATAATTTCTAAAATATGCCAAACTTGCTTAGTGTTAATCAGCATGATCCCCTCGGCCACAGTAAGGTCTACTATCATTTGATGGAGATCATGTTACTGCAGGAAGCTGTACCTGTTCCTGTTGCTGTCGGGCCAGCTCCATCTGCTGCTGCTGCTTCTCCAGCAGCAGGGCGGCCATGTTCCTCTGTTCAGAGTGGGCGCCCAGCAGCTGCTCTCGGAGGCCACTCAGCTGGTTTATCATCATCGACAACTGGAGCTCCTTCTCCGCTAGAGACTCAGGGGTGCCTAGAAAGGATTAGAGAATCAATTACATTTTAACAACATTTTGAATTTGAATAAAACATGTATTCTTGTTTTTACAGGAAAAAAACAGGCTTCACTGCTGTGACTAAAACTTCTCTTTTTTGCTTGTCAAACCTTGTCTGTGTGATGCAGCAATCAGGAAGTTTTATTTTAGACACGCACTGAAAAATCGACTGGAGATAGAAATGACTGATGTTCATTTTGACCGTTTCAAACTCGAAATTCTTATGTTTTCACTAATAGTTGGCCGCCTTTTAAAACTGTCTGAGCTAACGTAAGAATCTGCAGTCTCTAAGACAACATAAGAAAGAAAAACTGCTGTGCATAGTTGCTAACGCTAACTATGCTAATTTCCCATCATAAGATGCCAAGTAAAGCTTAAAATTTCCAGTTAATAATCATGAATTGTCTTTTGTTCAAATTAATAGTGAAACTCTTCTAAGAGTGGCAACAGCAGGTTAAAACTTTAAATACAGGGGATTAAAAATTGTCCCATTCATGTCCATTTAATTAGCAAGGAGCTGTGAAAACTGTACCGGCATAAATGACAGACGGCATTTTTCTAAGCAGACAAAGGCGCAGGGCTGAGAAATGAACAGATGTCAGCACACCTGATTTTTAGAGCATGTATGCTTGGATCTTCATAAAGTCCAAAATTACAAATAGCCCTGATATGCACCTATAGATATTATTATTATTATTATTATTATTATGTTTATTGCATGTCTGAACTTTGGACATTTTGGTGTCTATGAATGACATCATGATTAAACTGCTTTTGGTCAGTTCGCCCTTTAAAAAGAATTCCACATTTCATTGGGTTTAATCTGATTGAATAAAGGTGACTAAACTCAACAATAGATGGTTGAAAGTGAATCATATTAGCGACATAGATGTTCTGTTTAATATGAATACCAACAACATGTAACAATACTGTGGTACAATACTATACATGCAATAAATGGTATAAAGTTGTTGTTAATGTCTCAGAGCTGACCTTTTAGTTGTCTTGCGCCCATGGTGCTTTTATCCAGCAGTTTCTCCTTCCAGTCAGCATTCAGCAGCTTCTCAATCGTCGGCATTACTGTTAACAGAACCAAACAGGCACTCAGCTGAACTGCTCTGCCCAGCACTACATGACACGAAAAATCTACTCTGTCAAATAAAACACATCTAACAGTACTGCTAACTGTTTTCTGCGGCTCCCCTCCTGCCCGGCCCTAATGGCACTGATTGGAGAAGACGTTCAGAGTGTCGAAGGCCACGGGATTGTTTGTGCATCAGGTAGAAATTTGGAGTGTTTGAGTGGATCAATATTTGGACAAGGAACAATCCAAGGTCAGAGAGTAGAGGGAATTTGAGGAGAGAGAGAAAAAATCAACCTAAAAGTACAGATTTGTGAAAAACTTGAGGACAGAGAGTTGAGCCGCTGAAGAAAATCCGAGAACAAAAGTACACTTATTCCACTTAAGATCATTCTGGAACCCAACAGCACTACGGCTGTACTAAACAACCATACAAGTGAATCTTAAATTTACCTCAAATATCATTCAAAATAATTCAGTAATTCAATTCAGAAAGTGTTACACAGTCATTACACATAGACTGAAACATTTCAAAACTTTATTTCTGTATTTATTTGAGGATTATAGCTCGCAGCTTGATAAAAAAAAAGACTGCTACTTAGAAAGTTTGATAATCCCATGAGAGAATGAATCTTCAATGCAGACTGAGATGTTGGTCTGGTGGAGAGAATGTCTACTGTCTGCACAGTATATACATTCATTAGTTGGTCAACAAGTTTTGAATGAATAACTGCATCAGTGCAGCGTGGCATGAAGGCAATCAGTCTACTGAGGTGTAATGGAGGAGCAGGTTGCTGTAAAAGCAGCTTTTAGCTCATCTGCATTGTTGGTCCTGGTGTCTGATCATTCTCACTGAAGCATAGTAACACTGTGGGTCTAAGAGCAGGATTTGGTACAGTACCTTTGGCAGGTGACAGGTCCTACAGGAAAATAAGATCAGAAAGGTTCTGGTAGACATCCTGGTAGATGACTATGCTGATTCTGGACTTGATAAAAAACACTGGACCAATGCCAGCAGATGACATGGTTCCAAGAACCAATCTGGACCATATCTACCTCTCCTATCATCCATCAGACTGGTTGTGTACCCTAACCCCCCTAACCGCCAAGAATTTGCTACTGTCTTCTTCAGTAAAACATTTTTTTTATATTCTTAGCTTTGCCCTTCTATAAAACTATTGCCTGCTCCTCTTAGCTTTTGTGTCTCTATACAAATTTAAGGAATCTGCTGAGACGTTTGCATATCATAAATGTTTCAACAGTTAGTATCATTATTTAATCAGCATCAAAAGGCACCCACAGCAGCAGAAGTACTATACTGAAGTGTAGTAACTGGGATTTTTTTCTGTTTCTGTCTGCTATCTTAGGTATAAACAAGGGCTGGATGATGTATAAAAAGAGCATATTGATAAAGGGAATAGTCATATTGATCGATATCAATAATTATCAAGAACTATTACGAAATGTAGCAAAGGTGTCTCACTGGTAATTTGGGTATTTTTCAATGAACTATTATTAACTAAGAAGTCAATTCAGTTTACTTGTATTCATATAGCCCCATTTCACAACAGATGTTATCTCAAGGCACTTTACAACAAAAGTCATTTCAACACAATTCTACAAACATTCCAATCAATTAAAAGTTTTCTATGTAAGGAATCCCAGTAGATTGCGTTGAGTCATACAGACTCCAACCACAGCAATTCCTCAGCGATCCCTCATTCTGAGCAAGCATGTAGCGACAATGAAGAGGAAAAACTCCCTTTTAACAGGAAGAAACCTCCGGCAGAACTTGGCTCAGTATAAGAGGCCATCTGCGACGACCGTCTGGGTGTTTGAGAAAACAGAGAAGACACAGAAAAAGAAAAAGAGTTCTTTATATATTTAAGAAAGTAGAAAATTGACAATATGCTGTAAAATTACCCTGAACTTCTGATAGTGGATACAGTTCTCTTAGAACTGTAACTAATTGATATATAGGTAGGTATCTTGTCAGCTGATCCAAAACTTCTCTAAAAGCCATTATCATCTAACGTGGGGTTATGATTAAAAAACTGTGAGATATTTTATTTGATTTAGTTTGTAGTTATAACTTAATTGTAATATATTCAATAGCTCTTGAAATAAATTAGTGGGAAGGTCATAAACAGTGGCATGACCATCCTAGACTTTGCCGAACATTCATGCCAATTATCTTTAAAAATACAAAAAATTAACTATTAGTGTGACTTTTAATGATCATGTATTAATACTAAAAAGTGTAACTTTTACTTGCATGACTTACTGACCCTCACGTACTTTATAGTTACTACTAAGACATTCCCAAACCAATATTAGTACATCTTCTTGCACTGGAGTTGGTACTAAACATTTCCATCAACAACAGGACGTGACTCAAAGTATGACCACAGACCTTCCTTAATTTTGGATTGTCCATCTGATTGCTGGTGAATCCCAGACTCCGTCACTCCTTTGGGGCTTTGCTTGAGATGCTGCTCTTTTCCTGGAGAGCCCTCCTATAAGAACATGGAGGACAACACATCAGTAAAAAACTGGACTGAATTAACCAAGTGGTCCCCAATGGTAGAGAAACAGAATCTAAAAAAAGCCAGTCACCTCTTTAAAAGGAGTCCTTACTGAAGGAGACCGCGACAGTGGTGGCGTCAACTGGCGCACCTCCAGAGGCTGGTTTGCTGACCAGTCGTGTAAAGTCCTGGGGTGATCTGAACTGGTTTTATCTCCACCATCTCCACTGCATTCCTCCTGTTCGACTTTGACACCAATTTCTGCCATGTGTACATCCCCACTGGAGAGGGGGTGCAGAGCTGAAGGGCTGGGCTCAACCATTCTGTTGGAGGAAAAACAAACAATACTAATTATCCTCTGGGTGTGGTGAACTATAAGCCTTGGTCATGCTAATTTGTCTGTTTTTCAATAAGAAATCAAATAAAGACCAGGGAAGGATCTGAAATTGTCCTACTTCATGCACAGCCCTAATTAGAGGTTTGGCCACAAACATGAAAAGATTAGCTGGTTTTTCAGTCCCACCCTGTGTGGTGCCAGCCTCGGCTTGCAAATGTTTCACATGAGCCTGTAGTTCTTCCAATTGGTTGTTCAGGCTGATATGTGCTACAGCCACATCCTCACTTAGTTAGTTACCAGTTTGGACTTTCTATTAGCTAGCTCAGCAGAAAAGCAATGAAAGTACCTTTAATTGTGCAATGATCCTTGTGGTCACTTGTTAATCTTCTTCAGATTTTCAAAGGTAGGCTATAGAGACCCACTATTGCAATGAGACAATAATATATGTGGAAAACACTGGAATGGTGCCCAGGTATCTGTATTTGAACACAGATCTTCAGTAAATCATCTTAATATTTTCTCCCATCCAGCTTCAGATCAAAGGTCATGGCACCAAGTAAACTTGTTGCTTTGCCAATTTGTTCACATGTACTGTAATCTTTTACAGTATATTTTGTACATATAAACAAATGCATTCAATGCATACTGCAGATGTGTCAATGCATCCATCTTGGCAATGGTTGAAGTTACATTTAACAAGATAAGGTTTTAGGAATATACCTGGGCAACCTGAGAATCAGATGCTTAGCAGAACAGGACAAATCAAGAACTTTTTCCTTTTTCACTCCAGATTCACAATATCTAAAATAGATTCAGTTTTATTTATACGTACTGAAGACTTTTTAAACACCCCTTACCCCCCATCTGCTTTGGTTCCAGTGATGAATATTAGTGATTACGACTCCTAGCCAAACAAAAATGGCTCATATTTACTCTACTTCCTCACAATAGATTGTGCAAAGATTAGAGACAATAACTTTAAAACTGCTGCGATGGACTGACAACCTGTCCAGGGTGTAGCCCGTCTCTCACCCAATGACAGCTGGAACAGGTGACCTTACCAGGTTAAGCAGGTATAGACAATGGGTGGATGGATGGATGAAACTTTAAGACTGGGGGTTTTCAAACAAAACATAGTTTTTGAAGCCATGTGTCATGTGACACCTCCACTTTGTTTTGATATCTTGTATTGTATACCATTTTGGGCACAAATAAACTAAAACTGCAAAATGTGAAATGAAAATAGGAAAAAAAACAGGCATAAGCTCTCCAAGACTAATCCAGGTTAAGGTGACCTGGTAGTGGTCAAGTTCAAATCAAAGCAAGGTATATTGATAGACTATGTGAGTTCGCAAATAACAGCAGGGAGATGGATAACATAGGGGGGAAAAGACAGGTTGATTGATAGTGGTCTGAGTCACTGTGAACTTGAACAAAAACCAACTAAGAATTGTGTGTCCGCGTGTGTGTATGTGTGTGTTTTTGTGTTATTTCCAAGCTCTACACCGGAGGAAAGAAAAACACGGCAGACAGCAGAACAAAACAAACAGAACACACAAGGGCAAAAAGTGCACATATATATAAAGAGGCAGAAAAAAAGCTATTGTTGGAGCCGGGGAACAAAGGAAGCCAGGACAATGGGGGAGAGGCTGACAAAAGCCGCCGGCCGCAGGAAACAGGCCGGATAACAATGCCAGCGGAATGTGCCGACCAACTCGGGAACACGGCGAAAAAATGCGGAGCGCCACCGTTCTGTGGAAAGCATAATAATGACTCAGAGCCCCCACCCACCACCCCCACCCCCACCCACCTCCCTTCACTTCACCCTGCTCTCCCAGCCTGCACACCCTGATTCTGAACAAAGGCACCTGTCTGCCAGGGTCCAAGGCTCCAGACCTCACCGATATGTTTCAGTGTGTAGGTGTGGCTGTTACAAGCTGGAAAACCAAATACAGGTAGAAATGCAAAGACGAGATAATCTAATAACTATGATACAGCATAAAACTTTAAATGGTACCTCCAACTCACTAAGTGGACAATTCACCGTACTGAGTTAATTTGATCAAAATTGGATTAGTTTATATTTAGCTTTTTTATTTTTTTTTATTTTCAGAAAAGCATTGAAATAGCTGCCTTTTTAAATTTTTTTGACAATTCCTATTCTAATATGACTCTGATACTTAAATTTAGATATATTTTTGGTATATACTTGTTAGATCCAGAAAGTTTTTTTCTAATTCTGGCCCCATTATACCACAGCTTCTAATAATTGGCATGGATCACCTTTAAATTAAAATCCTTTCATTTATGAAGAGATATTGTTCAAATTACATTTTAAAAACAAAATGGTGGAGCAAAGTAAAAATATAATTTCTTATTTTTTCCAAAGTAATAATACCTTCTGGGAATCTAGCAGCACAATCGGGACAAATCCAGATCTTAAAAATCCTAAAACGTGCAGATTGTTGTAGAATCTTTTGATAAAACGATACATTACCAAATTTTGAGAGTTTAAATGAAGGCAACTAAACTTTTATTCTTTTCTTGAGAACATTTCATCTCTCATCCAATAGGCTTTTTCAATGAACAAATGGATTCAATTTGATTTAAAGAGAAGTTGGAGAATTTGAAGGTGGTCTTCATTATTCCACTCTTTTACCTAAAAAACCCACAGCATGATACTCCTACCACCATGCCTGCACTTTTTTAGTTTAAAGAAACAACTTACATCTGGCTTCTCTAACATTCATCACGAAACAATAACTCTCTTAGTTTACTTGTAGAACATATGCAGGTTTTTGATGAAAGGTATAACTGAGCCTGTATACCTATTTGACATGTCCAATAATAATTCTTTAATAAATAAAAAAAATTTATGATAATTTTTGTCTTTAACAGATATTACTAAACATGCTATAAAATTCATCATTAGCAGCCAAAACATAAGGACTTTCCTGCCCATAATGATAGTGTTAGTCTTTTGGCTGGAGCTATACACATAGCCTTGGTGCCAGTTTTTCAAATACAATGTCATAGACTTGATGTATTATATAATATGTAGATAATATGATATAGATAATTTGTATTATCTATATACAACTGCTTTACTACAGTTTAATTATGTAATTCAAGAAATCCTTATTCTGAACAATTTCATGCAAAGCAATTATTTTTCAGTGTATTTGAACACATAACTTTTTGGTGCAGATCTAAAAGTTCCAGGGGTCAAATTAATCAAAAATGTTCTGTGTTTAACCGTTTTTTTTAAACAGTAACTGAAAAATCGGAAGGCTGTGCATCATTTTGACGGTTTGCAATTTACACCCCTGACTACTTGGTGCGGACAGCTTTACATCTTCTACTTTAGAGTCCAGGTAACTGAAATAAAAAAAAGATTCCAATGAGACACCGTACCGAATGGATTTCGCTATCCGAGAGCTGAGCTTAAAAGTTACGGAGGTGTTAGAGCGAACCTGTGACTGCATCAGATACAGACTGGACAGGTGACAGATTGATGCAGCTGCAAGATGCAAAAAGAGTGCATACTACAGCATTTCCTTCCACTGAAGTGATCAGAAAAGCCCTTGTTCAGACAGTCTTTCTGACTTCAGGTGAAATAGAAAACTTTTGGAGAAATGTTCCCTGATTTCAGAACTTTGACTGAAGGGGCTCTTGTGATTCCAGTCCCTAATTTGGCAGCAGAGCACAGAATCACCCTGCAGATGGGAGCACAGTTCAACTCCATGCGGAGCATTCAGGCCACAGCAGGTGAAATGTTAATAATTATTTTTTGTAGCCTATGCATCTGCTCGGGTGATTGCACGTTGTGGATTCTGTGTTCAGTTTGTTTGGATTAAATATTAACTGAAATTACAGCAAATTAAATACTACCGAATATTTCATTATCATTTTCACATCTGATGGGAGAATTAAAAAAACCCCACACATAATGACAGGATTTTTTTTCTGTCAAAATGACAAAACATAAAAACCTCCAGTGCGACCTCTGAACAACACGTTCACTTACAGAAACGCTCCCTGACAGAGCTGGAGCCTATGGAGCAGCCCTGAGTTCATATCCAACATGGTGGCCAAACAAAAAAGGCATCGCTTAAGCTGCCCTTTATATATTTGCACTTGATGTTTAATATTGCATTAACCACTGTACAACTATTTGTGAACATTTTCCTTTATTGTTTGAACACATAAAACAGAGAGCTATTGCAGTCAGCTTTTGCAGCAAAGCAAACAGCACATGTCACGCTTTTCTGACTCGCTAATAGAACACAATAAACTCAGGTGGGATGTCACTCCCAGATGCAACTTCAAAAACATAATTAAACACGATGAGTTTGAGTCAACATGTGCATTCATACCACTTTCTGTATTCAAATCATAATATCCTCCAATGTGATTTTCTCAGACGTTAGCAGTTCACATTTTCCGGAGCAAAGAAAACAAGGCAATAAAGAGGTGGGAAGGGAAGCCTCACTCGAAGTCAACTACTTGACTACTTTTGGCTTTAAATACTCTATGATCAGAATTGTTGCTGTGTGTTTGTTCTAGACCCAAAGGCCTTGGACCTGGAGGCTAAACTCTTGTAAAGTAGAACAAACACACACCAGTATTCCGATGACATTTAAAGCCAACAGTTGTCAAGGAGTTTCAAACACACCGATTCACGTTCCACTCATAACTGGAATAAATCAACAGCTTTCAAAATAAAAAAAAAAAAAAAAAAATCAGCATTAGCCTCATGGTGTTTGACAGCTATTTTCAGGTGTGGTGATTGTGTGTGTGTATTCCTAAAGAAATACGAATGTAGGGAGGATGAAGAGGGGAGAGGTGGGAAAGTGTTTAGCCAACACTGCAGCGGCCGCCGTCGGCAAGGGGTTGATTGTGTTTGTGTGTGTGTGTGTGTGTTTGTGGGGGGGGGGGTTGGACAATGGCGACACACTGAGTTTAGTCCCACGCTGCAAGTTATTCCTGGGTCTCCTCGCTGCGTTCCAAAGGGAGCTGAACTGTAGGGCTGCCACAGGTGGTGTTCACACGCCTCTGAGCACGCTCACAGTGAATGTGTGTCACCGAGTGTGGAGGTATGCACAGAATCTCAACGACCCACGGCGCTGTTGACAGCAAGGAATGCACGTCAAGGTGTGTGTGTGTTTCTCACAAGCACAAAGGTTTTGTTTTTAACTCCCTTCGACAATGCTATTGGCGTCTCGGTGAGAACAATGCAAACCAGTCAAGGTTATTGCTTCCCTGCACATCACTCTCATCTAGTTAAACACTCTTAAGTCTAGTTGCAGCAGATTGCATCCATGTGGAACCTGACCTCGTGTATGTGTTGCATTATTTGAATAGCATTGCCTTCTTATGAGGTTATCTGATTGAGGCCTGTTTTTTCCGACCACCTACGGGGCTGTTCAGCTTTTTATGCTCTGTTGCCGCATGCTGCTGAGAAATCACAATGAACCCGACCTCACAGCAGATGTCGAGCTATACAAAGTAGAACAAAGTGACCAAAAACTTCTATTAGTACCTAAGGGTAACCTTACAGAAGGAAATAGTCCAGCTAAAGCAGGTGATTATTTGCTGTGAGGGGGGAAATATTTACCTGCAGTATCAAATGTTAAGCTGAACCTTTTAGTTATGCTTGTACCAACAGCTAGTTATGATAACAAGTCTAAAAGTGCAAGAGACATGAATCGAGTATTCTATGTAAAACACCTGTCAAAACCACTACTTTAATTTGAATCATGCTGTTTCTGGGGTTTAAACTCTTTAATGAGCTGACAGGTAATGACACTGTCACTGAAGTTTTTTTTCCCTATTACAATGGAATTATATTGGATCAGACTTTCTTTATTTAGGAGACATTTGCCTTAAAACAGAAGACTTGCACTGCATAGACACAACAAACTCTTCCGTAACATCACATAAATAACAGATTCATGAATGGTTAATAAATATGTTAAGAAAATTGTGTAGAATGAGTAAAAACCACAATTATTTTTTTAAAGCCCACTGGAAGCCCTCTTAAAAACACAAGATGAAAACATTTAGGAATTAAACGAACAAATTAGTGATCTAGGTAAGTTTTTTTTTTTTACCTGTTCATGTTGTGTTCTGTGTTTCTTAATACTCTGTGTTCTGTGTTTCTTAATAAAGCAAAGAATAAATGCTTTTGCAGATTTGGCTTACATAGAAAAGCTCTAGTAAAACATTTTCAGAATGCAGAACATGAGCGAGATCTTTTAAAATGCAGTCGGCCTTTCTTAGGATGGTCTGTTCTAACAATTCTTGAGGATTTAGATGACTTCCATAGAGCATATCAGTAATAATCCCAGTGTCAAAAACAAGAGAACAATGTCTAAATTACAGATGGCATTCTCTTTTCATCAAATTAGAACATTTTATATCCCAATACAAGTTAATACAAAACTCTGTAAACAGATTTTCATATAAAATACTGTGATGCATTAAAACTGTTACATTGTTACTCAAGGAGCATCACTGGTTATTTATTAATGTGCCTTATAAATAAGTTGGACTTCATTTTTTTCATAATTTCTTCATAGGTTTGAGTGCAAAGATGAATCTTTAGAAAACCAGATGCAAATACCTGTCTCTCAGCCTCTGGTCGTTTAAAAAAAAGAAATCACCAGAATTTCCAGAGAAAATGTTGCCAGTTAGCAGCAAGCTAGTAAAAAAACGCTTTCATAGCTAAAAGGTTTTATGTGTGTAGGCTACAACTTTTTTTTTTTATAAAATAAACTCCGTCTTTTATTAGTGCTCAGGAGGTTAATAAAATAGGTGCTTTTTTTTCTTGCTTTACTTATTTTGTACTTATGAAATATTTTAGCTAATAACTTAGCAGTACTGAATATAACATGTTCACATATGTTAAAATATGGCAAGGGTTAGCCATATTTCATTCTTTCTTTGTCACTTGTATTTTAGTATCCACGCAGAGTAAAATAACTATCTGCTGTTACTGCTTTGGCACACAAGTTTATCTTCATGACATTTCTTGGTCCAGATGGATGATTTTCCCTACAGCCCCATGTTGGCGATAATGCCGAAGTTTAAACAGTCAGTTTAGAGAAGAAGAAAATCAATACAGTTTCGAAACCTTGTGGATGCAGTAAGAATGTTGTTTTTTTAATCGTAAATGAAAAACGTATTTCTTTAATACAAGTGTCACGTTTCCTTTTTAGTGCTTTAATCCCCTAATGGAGATTTTTGGAGCTACCCTTTTAAAAATCTGCCAGCAGACTTCCACGCATCCCAGCAGGCCTGAGCGGGCAGCTATGGTTGATGATTCTGACATCACATAGGCTTTGTGGTTGAACAGACAGCAGAGTGGCTGGCATGGATTAGCCTTTAGGACATATGACCCCCAATTCCCCCAAACAAATTTGAATTATCCAGATGTTTTCTGCTAAAATGACCCTCTGACCGAAATGGTTAATTCACCTGTACAATACATCTATAGCCATAGACCTACATGCAGACATTTGTCCAGGAGCAGTGAATGCTGCAGTACAGTGATTTGATGCAATCTGCTGGGTCTCCTTAGATAAGAAACTTTTAAACTAATTGGAATAATGAACTAAGGGATTCATTAGACAGTATGTCTGACTGAATTGAAATGATTTTTTGTGAAGTGCATTGAGATGATGTGTTGTGAATCTGTGCTATATATATATATATATATATATATATATATATATATATATATATAAACTAAATTGAATTGTATGTATGTCGATTACCATTGTCCACTGTAACGTCTGCTTTTAAAATCAGTTAATAAAGAAAAACCTTTGCCATCACATTAGAGGCTGTACATGTTTGTACTGTTCTCCACATCAGGGAAGGTAAAGTTTGTCAAATCTTTTTCCCATATGGCTAGTAAAAATCTTTGTCTGCTACTCTTAGGTGCTCAAATCAATAATTCAATCAAGCCTAAAAGCTGAAAGATTGATTTCAAGATTCAAAGCTTACAGTTGAATATTTATGACACATTAAACAATGACTAACCTGCAGGTCAAGAAATAGTTGTTGCTTTTAACAGTAACAATTTTCTGTTTGAAGATTCTCTTTGTTTCTTCATTTTGTTCTCTACAGATGACATTTCACTTTCGGAAGGTAACTGTACTTGGAGGAGAAACCTTAAAAGTGAACTGACCTTTTACAAGTCCATGGCTGAGTCTCCAGGTGGAGTTTGGGCGCTCTGTACCCTGAGACTTTTACGATGCCGCGCTGCTGGCTGAGCCGTCCTATCGCATGAATGACAGCGGACTGAGGAAGCCTCTGCTCTCAGATAAAAATCAACTCCTCTCCTTTGAGGGCTGACAACACTGAAACGTTACACTTCCCACGACGCAGGAATCACTTCACACAAAAACTTCAGTTGCCCAACAAGTTGTAACATGCAAACCCTAACATTTGGTCCCCAGGGGGTTGGCAATGCAAATCCCTTCTGTTGTTCTCCCTTTCTTTTCTTTTCCTCTCCTTTTGTTTCCTCCTCCTCTCTCATTGTGTTTTTTTCTTTGCTTCTTTGCCTTCCCCCTTCTGACAAGAGCAGCTTCTTAAGCTTATATCGTTCTTGTTGCCTTTCAACGAGTGCCTGGGGCAAAATTGTTGAGAGTACAAAAGCTAGGGTGCGTGAGTGCCAGAAGGCTTTCACAACAGATGAAAGAAATGTTAGACATCTAAAGGTTTACTTGGCAATATATAAATAAAGACAATTGCATTGTCAAAACTTTGACAGCTGCAACGGTTAAAAAAAAGATTTATGAAAGAATGCCTCATAAACTTCATCCAATTAAAGCAACCCAAAATGAAAGAAATTAAACAATAAAAAAAATACAACTTTCTCTGTGCCAAATTTCCACATCACCATCACATAATATCACTGATTAGCACACTATTTCTCACGCATTGTTCCATTGTCAGCAGCTATTCGTGACAGGGTGCCCACGGTAAGTTTCCTACCTGCTGCGCAGTCGTGTCAAGACAAGTGTGAAGCAATGTATAAACAAATGTTTGGGGAAATGTTTCACAGTTAGCAGTATTTGCTTAGGGATGATAAAGCAATCCAGCGCGTTTGCACCAGCTAGAGCCCGTCTGCCCACAGGGCCTGGCTTGGCCTTATCATGGAAAGAGCTGCCAGCAAAGTGTAACATCATTTAAACAAACCACATCTCATCCATAAACACTTTAAACAACTGATCGATGACTAATCTGATCTTGCATGTCTGTTTTTGATCAAACTCTGAGGTATGTCATTGGAATTTAACACAGTTCTAAAAACTTTTTAAAAATGGCTCATTTATAAAAAGGAGACAATATCAAGTGTAAAAACAACCCAGTTCCACCTTCACCATGCACTCTACTGACCTGGTAGGGCCGGGTGGATGTGCAGGAATCCAAAATCGCTCCCTGGCTGGAACAGCGCTGCTGACACAAGTCATAGTGAGTGGCTCTCCCTCTCCTGTAACGCCTGTCTTTTCTACTCTTTTCAGTTACCTCTGACCCAGTGCCCCCCCCCTTCTCTCCTCTAAAGAGGGAAAGTACAAAGAGCCTCTTCAAATCCCACCGCACAGGCTGTGTATTTGCATAATTAGCATGCTGCTGCAGGTAACCCTTCCTGCAACGCGACTGTATGCGATATGATCGGCCGACCAACAGGTGTGATTTTCATGTGATAAAGGCATTCATCGGAGGAGGACACTTTCTAACAAAGTCGGCTTTATCCTCGCTTATGATTTCCTGGACACATGACCACTAATTTGGGGAGCGATACCTGAGTAATACTGAATGGTATTGTACATTGAGCAGTGGAACAGAAAAAACAAGCAAACAAATAAAGTAGATAATAGAAGGGAAAAAATAAAGCAATATGGAGGACAAAAAAAAATGCCGGAGGAGATACATTTGTAGCTAGTTGTGTCTCTTTTGCTGTTGGAAATTCTTGATTTTTGCAACAGTGAGAAAGGACTTTAAAACCTCTTGCTGTATTTCAGCACTGGATTGTAAGATTATCAAGAAATGGTATATTTTTGTTGCTGCTTTTTTTTATCCAGAAAAAACAGAAGTTCCTTACTTTGACTGTATTACGCCCCCCCCCCCCCCCCATCTGATTCCATTTTCTTTCCTCATTATTTTTAGTTTAATATTTATTACTATATGCATGAACATATGAATTTAGAGAGCATTATTTTAAATATCCAGTAATCAAACTGAGTATGAATAATCTGTGTCATATCAGAAACGTAACAGAAAAAATTGCGTTAATTTGTTAAACCCGTGAGTCATTAAAGCAGCGTTTCAAGAAGGGATGCACGATATCTCAGCATTAACATCACCTTAGGTTTTTTTGTGTTTTTTTTTTTTTTTTATCAAATCGGCATTGGCACCATAAGTATAACTGGGCCAATATTGGCAACCAATATTTATTTCCATTTTGTACAGTGGATCCTTGTCCATTGGTGTTTCAGTATTTGTGGATTCAAAAATGAAGCATATCAAGCATAACTTTACATCATTCACAGAAAAGCTGCGTAATCCGAATTATATATATATATATATATATATATATATATATATATATATATATATATATATATATATATATATATACACACACACACAGACATATCTAAAATATTCAAAAAGAAATGCAACTTTGGAAGCTATAACACGTCACAAAAAAGCTTTAGGGCACACTATTGGCTGGCGTTCGCAAAGCAGCCAATCCAGGACTAACATAAAATGTTGCTTTGTGCAGTAAAGTCAAGAGCGGAAAGTAGGAAGACCATGGATGTTAGCTTCTGTGATAGTGCTTAAAGGAGACATATTATGACTATTTTTACACAATTTAAAATAGGTCTAAGGCCACGTCCACACAAAGTCGGGTAATGCCTTAAACGGTTAACGGGACAAGCAGATATGTTCTGTGCTGTAGAGCTTATTGTATATATTATGTAGGCGCTGGCGTCTCGTAGATTATACGCGTGTTTCTTGCGTCTTTTCGCGCATGCCCAGTATTTGCACAGGTCTGTATGGGATTGCGCAATCATGGGACCTTAAACGGACCTTAAGTAGGGCGTAAATGCTCGTGTTGAGTGGATAACATTAGGCGTCTAACTCCCCGTATAACCTTATCCGGCTTAGTGTGGACGTAGCCTAAGAGTTCCAGAAAACATGTTTCTGACGTTGTTTCCTGGAAATAACTTGTAGGAAACAATTGTTACCAACCTGAATTTCTCTCTGTTTCAGCCCCTTGCAGATTGTGCTGTTTTCTTCTGATCATTACATATTAATGAGCTGCTGTTAACTTGGCCACGCCCACTACTCACATAATGAGTGTGACCACTGTGTGTGAAAGTTATGGACATGGCTGCTGCAGTAGTTCAACACAAAAAAGGGAATTAAACCAGACAAGAAAAAAAGTTCATCCAAACATGTTTGAACCAGAATCTGCTCCTGTAGGAGGGGAGTCTCCTACACAGCCAATTTAAAAGTGCAGATTTAACACTATCATAGTTGAAATCAGCACTCATGCAGAGTTTATATGGTGACCACTGTGGTCAACTCAGATAAATAACTCAAGACATGATGAAAAATGTTACACCATAAAGGTTGCAGTTATTCTTTCGGTGTTAATAATAATGATACAGATGAGAGCACTGCTCTTCAGTGACCTGGATCTGTGGACAGGTTCTACTGTAAACTACTGAATTTCCCCTCATGGGATCAATAAAGTATTTTTGATCGAATTGAAAATTAACTCAAAATATTTTTATTCTGATATTTCCACTCCCCAATGTTTCTGTGTGAGAACCTGATACTCAGAGAATTCAGAAAAAACCTTCTGAATGTTTATTGAAGAACTGACCTCAAGTTAAAATAACAGATTTAACTGCTTACCTGGCGCTATGATATCTTCCTGAGACGCCGACTCTAAAGCCTTCCAGCTCCATCAGCTGACTCCAGCTCTCTAGCACCGCAGAGACCCCGCTCTTTGAGCTCCGTGCGGCGGCAGGTCTTCAGCCTTCCCCGCTCTTACCGCCAGCATCTTACCATCAAAAATAAATCCAACCTATGCTGCTCTTCTGCCGCAGATCTCACGTCTTCTGACCGGTTCTCAGCAGCTCAGTTTGGTGCGTTTCCCTTCTACTCCGCGGTTGCTTCTTCTCCCGTCCTCCCCGCTCTTACCGCCAGCATCTTACCATCAAAAATAAAGTCAACTCATGCCGCTGTTCTGTCCTCTTCCACTGGGACCCGATAAAGTGTTTTGAGCTCTTTTGAGCAGTCAAAAACGGAGCATTTTGCGTGGAGCTGCAACATGGTGTTTCCTAATCTGAACAAGTGCTTTCCAATCAGAAACTGCTGTTTACTGCTGTACCTGGTGGGTGGAGGCAGCAATAACCTGGTGGGTGGAGGCAGCTCTGAGGAGGTGTGGATATTCCAATATTCCGGCTTTTGACGTAGAAAGTCTGACAGATTTTGAACAGCTCAATCAGAGACTGAATGCAGGATCAATTAAGAAAATCATATCTCACTAGAAACAGCATGGATGTTTTTTTCCCAAAATGTATATGCATGTATATGCACCAGAGACACACAATAACAACCCAAATCCCAGGAAAAGTGATTTTTCTTTATGTCTCCTTTAAACAGTTTCCACTGAATGTATAAAGATGTATGAAATGAGTGTTTGTCAAGTTTTTGGTTCTATTAGTAGATTTGTTTTTTAATAAATGTGCTTGAAAATGACAAAATAGGGAACCTTTTTCCTAACAATTACAAATAGGGCTCACCCTACATGAGCAACTATTGTTTGGATATTATACATTGACCTATGCCTGACCCAAATTACAAATCAAAATTGGATCTTTAGTTAAAACAAATCTTTTGGAAGTGATGATTTGTAAAAACTCAGTTTGTAGTTTATATCTGTGGAGTAGAGATGAAGTCCAGGGGGGTCAACCACTATGACCACAAGAGATACTCACCAGCCCTTCATAACTAGATGGATGGATTTACTGTAGAAAACATGGAATCTATCACCATCAGGTTTCAAAAAAGTATTGTGGATTAATCAGGTTGTGTCTTCAGGACGACTCATCAGCCCCAGGGTGAGCTAAGGTCCTAGCTCAAATAGGACAATACGTCCTAATCGGTAGGGCTGTGGGGTCGATCAGGTTAAGTAAGAAGAAAGATTTGACCATTTGTATACTTTTTTGATATCAATAATTAATCTTGAATACCCTTTAACCAAGATAATAAAAACTGATATGCAGTTGAGTATATGAGGACAAAATGGTTGGGGTACAGATATGAAATTGGAGTAGTAAGTGTAGGAAGCGCAACATATGGGAATGAAACTGGGGTATAATTCCAAAGCGGGTTGAACTCACCCAGCCGGATCCCACTTGTGGAAATGCCAAATCCCAACATCCACACTACATATGTTTTATCAGAGTAGAGCCGTCGTGCTTGTCTTGCTGGCCTCAGTAATAAAGGTGACATAGATTTTTTTTTTTTTTTTACATTCAGGCATAGCTATATTATTACAAACATAAAAATAAAGAATCTAGAGAATTTTAACAATGACAAGTAAACTGACTTCTTCCTCATGTTAGGAGTCTAAGGGCCTGATTTATCAACAGTTTGCGCTTGTTAACACCCATGCAAATCACACAGATCTCACAGATCGCAAAAACAGGCTGAGGCTGATCTATTAACACGGCGCAGACCACATTGCACCCGTTAAACCCACAGCAAGATGCACCCAATCCATTTAGCGCTTTTGCCCTTTATGAATATGCAATTTGGGCGCTTCTGTAAGAACACGTTCCAGGCACAGTGTGATTTACTAAGCATACAAGTGTTTGCATTGACTATTTTAACAAGATCCATGCACGCATATTTCCCCTCTCTAGTCGTTTACAGCTCGCATTAACGGCCGTAAACTCATTATTTGAATAGTTTTACTTGCCCATGATATGAATTACGTGATCTTTGTAAATATCCCGCAAATTAAGGATAACCCACACACACGAAATTCTGCTGTCATTATCAGGAATCTTGATAAATCAGGCCCTACCCCACCATGATTATGACTTTACCAGGGTTTGTCTGTCAGTTAGTTAGCAACATAACTCAGGGGCAGTTTACATGATGAGGTTTTTTAATGCTGGGGAGGCGAAAACGCGACCTTTTGAAAACGGTTTCCAGATTGGAGAATTCATAAATGATGGGTGATTAGTTGCTATCTAAACGAAACACCAGGGACTTTCGAAATTGATGATGTCACTGCCAGCTGCCCACGGCATATTGGACTTGCACACCCCACCATCCGTCAACTCTTATCAGGGTAACGAGGGGCAAACCATTGCATACAAGGAACACACTGCCATCAAAAGTCTGGGCATATGTACTACATTATTTTCAATTAGATCAGATCCTGCCCCCCGTTGTGCAAACACAGTGTAGTTTTCAGCCATGAATTCAAACAAAAACGGCAACGTTGACGTATAAACTGCCCCCTCCATCAAATGACCCAATGTAGAACAATGCCTATGGTTCTACCTCAAACAAAATGGTAAAACAAACAATGCCCATTGTTCTCCTGTCAAACTACCCATTATAAAACAAACAATGCCCATTGTTCTCCTGTCAAACTACCCATAGGAAAACAAGCAATGCCCATTGTTCTCCTGTCAAACTACCCATAGGAAAACAAGCAATGCCCATTGTTCTCCTGTCAAACTACCCATAGGAAAACAAACAATGCCCATTGTTCTCCTGTCAAACTACCCATAGGAAAACAAGCAATGCCCATTGTTCTCCTGTCAAACTACCAATAGGAAAACAAGCAATGCCCATTGTTCTCCTGTCAAACTACCCATAGGAAAACAAGCAATGCCCATTGTTCTCCTGTCAAACTACCAATAGGAAAACAAGCAATGCCCATTGTTCTCCTGTCAAACTACCCATAGGAAAACAAGCAATGCCCATTGTTCTCCTGTCAAACTACCCATAGGAAAACAAGCAATGCCCATTGTTCTCCTGTCAAACTACCCATAGGAAAACAAACAATGCCCATTGTTCTCCTGTCAAACTACCCATAGGAAAACAAGCAATGCCCATTGTTCTCCTGTCAAACTACCAATAGGAAAACAAGCAATGCCCATTGTTCTCCTGTCAAACTACCCATAGGAAAACAAGCAATGCCCATTGTTCTCCTGTCAAACTACCAATAGGAAAACAAGCAATGCCCATTGTTCTCCTGTCAAACTACCCATAGGAAAACAAGCAATGCCCATTGTTCTCCTGTCAAACTACCAATAGGAAAACAAGCAATGCCCATTGTTCTCCTGTCAAACTACCAATAGGAAAACAAGCAATGCCCATTGTTCTCCTGTCAAACTACCAATAGGAAAACAAGCAATGCCCATTGTTCTCCTGTCAAACTACCCATTGTAAAACAAACAATGCCCATTGTTTGTTCTCCCATTAAATGACCCATTGTGAAACAAAGAGTGCCCCATTGTCCTCTCTCATAGAAAAGGGACCGTTCCGGAGTCCGGTGACAGTTTAGCTGGGAACAGAAAGAGCAAATAGAAAGACAGACGGCACAAAATGCGGACAACGCAGCGCTGACTCTGTGTATGTATGAATATGAAGTGCATGAATGCAGTCAAGAGATGAGAGGTGAAGCTTTGTGACTGTGTATACATGTCAACTATGTAAAAATAAAGACAGAGATAAAAGCTTGGCTTTATTTTTTTTCCACTTTTTGCTTTCTTTTGAATCACCATTACACAAATGCATCGCTAAGGATGATATATTAAGAACACGCTTCGTTTGGAAAACCGAACGTTGGTATTTGAAATTCACCATTACCTGCAAGCCACACAGCAACACTCCCGACTCCCTGTTGGAGGGCCGGGTGCTCGTTCTACTTCTACATGAAATGCAGTTTAACTCTCTTCCCCATGATTCTGCACTAAACTGAACTTTGGAGCATTTTTTCTCATTTGAATTTGAATTTCTCTCTTATTCAGTTCAGACAACATTCTAGGCCATTACACAACTAATCTGAAGTTAGAAAAAAAAATTACAAAGGGATTTTTAATAAATTTCCAAAGCCCTTGAAAACTTTTTAAGTCCATCTGAAGATGAGACCAAAATGTGAATGCATGTTTTGTGAGGGCTCATTCTTTTACTTTCTATATACTAAATCTGTAGAACACACAACCACTCACAGCAATACACACGCTCAGCTCTTCAACAAAGCTTTCTTGCGATGCTGACAGAGTCTCATTAGAGAATGAGCTCTCAGGACCAGAGACACAATAGCCTCGCTCTCTTCTTCTTTCTTCCCCCTCTCTTCCTCTGTTCTCTTGGCCTTTTGATGTCAAGGGTACTGAACCGTAGAGCACAGTCCAAAGAATAAGCTCATCAACAGTGCACATGTGGTTCTCTCCATTTTTCGGGGGTGATTTCTCTCTAATCGCACTGAATGTTTGGGCGCACCCGCAGAGAGACCAACAAGCCCTGATAAGATGCTGTTGTTCTGTAGACGAAGTTCATCACACAAGCAGTGTAGGGAACTCCAGCACTGCGATTGACTGATAGAGACATCACAAAGACTGCATTTTACTCCCCTTTTCCCCTTGGAGTTCAAAAGGCCCGCCCACAGTGAGCACACACACACACAACACACACTTAGCTCATCCCTGTTTCCCCAGTCCAGTCCACGTCCTAAACACAGATGCAGCAGGCGGCAAATCAGTTTCGTCAAAGAGATTACTTCCTAAAATCCCTGGGACAAAAGAAATTTACACATCCTATTTTGTTTTTTGAAAAAAGCCTGGACCCATTTAGAAATCAGAGTTTGATTGTTTATAAAAAGGCTCTTCATCATTTGCTAGAGTCCGTGCTGAGAAGCTCCTACCAAAACAACAGGAAAATAGTGGCCAAGTAATGCAGCCAATTAGAGTGCTGCAAAACTTTTTAGACGTTTCAAATACATTATCCTTCAGAGCTGCTGAAGGAGCTACCCAGAATATACAGTCATCTGCACAAGAACAATAAATCCTCCTTCTTTGAATAGGTTTTTCTTTGTCATCTTCACTCATCGACAAAACAGTCAAGTATAAAGTGGTGGACTAAAGATGGGCCTTTTTTCTTGCAAACCACGTCATATACGGTAGAAACCCAAGTCAGAGGCTTTCAAAATGCGACATTTGCTGCACTTGGTTCATCCAGAATGATTAAAATTTGGCCCTCCAGCAAAGTCAATTCAAACATCCTTTACTTATCCCAAAGGGAAATAAATGTTGTTAAAATCCATCCAAGTTTTTAAAGAGTCATTTTGGATGGTGGTGCTGTGGTCAGGAAGGATATCTGGTGGCAGTCAGTCTTGCAACGAATCTGAAGAAGCCTCTGACTGAAGACTGTTGCTGTATGACACTGTCATGGCTTGCTGAATAGGGGTGCACCGATCCAACTTTTCAGTCCCGATACCGATGTCTGGATTTTGTGTATGTGTCGATACCCGATCCGATACTATTGTTCAATTAATCAACTGTATAACTTCCACATTATAGCTTTCTTGAAGAGACTAAAGGCACCAGACTTTACTAGCTAAACATAACCAAGACAAAATAACAGATGTAAAATATAAAATTACCACAAAAAGTGAAAAATAAATCTTTTTTATGAATTTATTGCAGATTTTCCACATTTTGAGTATCTGTTCATAGTATCGGTTAAGTTTAAATGATACCAATACATGTACATTAGACGGTATTGGTACATCCCTAATACTGACAACTCAATTTCTGCTGCAGAAACATCCACTGTAACATGTCCTGGTTGAAACTATTTAGTTGTTCGCAAACACTGCCAATCAACCATATTTCCCTTTGCCACTCGCCTTGAAATCTTTTTATGGCTGTATGGTTAGAATGCCAGGCAGAAAGACATTAGGACTCAAGGACAAGGATCCCCACTATGATTAATGAAAAAGATGATTTCAGGTTCCTTCTTCTGTCTCTTCTCATTGGTCCTGCTCTGCATCCATGAATCTTCCTGTTCAACTCTGGCATTTGCGTTCATAGTTTAGGTTTTACTTGAGCTTCTGACAATCTAATCATCTGCTCCTAGCTTTAAAATCAATACCTTGTAGCCACAGTTACGTATCATATTAACTATCCAAAAGTAAAAAGAGTAAGAACCAAAATCTTCTGTTACACAGAATCCAAAACCAAAGGGAGTCAAAAGATGCAACGCCTCAACCTCAAGTGGGACCAGATACAGATGGACACTTTTTCTTTAAGGTGAAATTTTGATTGCAAATTTAGGTCTTTTCTAATGGAAAATATTTTTGGCCAACAAGGCCTGTTTTTGTGCTTTGTTTTTAATTCAATAGAAGGATCCTAACCATCAAACTATTTCTTTCCAATACCAACCCTACCTCTAACCCTCATCCGGTGCAGGATTTAATAAACTTTAATAAACCTGGTTTAATACAGCAAAGATTTTCAAAGAAATGCTTGATTTTGTTGCTGAGGATCAACTACAACTTTTTCCTAGTCCAATAAATTAGAAAATGTTTCACTCAAATCTTTATTTTAGTAAGACAAACATCTAAGCCCCCATATAATTAATTTTTCCTACTTTTTTTTGTTCATTTAAACATTGAATATTTAACTAATTGTCGAGTAAGTGAAAGAAAACTATTTACCCACCCCACTACGGACATCCCCTGGAAATTTTTATCAAAATCCATTTACAACTTTGTGATGTTGCTAACTGACAGAAAAACCATGGTGAAAACCATAGACTGTATATATAAGATAGGAGACTCCATAGCGTCAACTGTAGGTTTCCGAAGAGCTGAAATGAAGCCCAGAGGGCAGTTCCCAACACCACAGGTATGGTCGCGAGAATGGGGGCGGATGATTGACACCAATAAAACTTTGAGCCGATGTACCTACCAGCGAACTGAACTAAATGGGAGCTAAACTAGGCTAACGGAGGTTGGTGGGTGCTTGTAGCCAGACAACAGTCATTGAGCAACTCTGTCATTCAGGCTGAAAAAAAAAAACATTAATTTGGAAAGGTAACGTAAGCAGGGGAAGCAAGCCATGGACCACCAGCACTTGTGCTCATTTGATACCCGTCCATGAAAAGAAAACAGCCCTTATTAATCATAATTTGAAGCTTAAATGAGACCAAAAAAAACAAACTACAATAGCTTTGGAGTCAACGGTAACTCGGCTTTTCTGAAACCAGCCCCTAGTGGATGAAGGGGGAACTGCAAGTTTTTTTGTCATTTCCCCGTTGGCCAGTGGAGTTTTACCCTTGTCGAAAACCTATCCAGAACAAAAGAAAATGTAATGTAGTCACTTGTAGTGGGTGTTTTCAGGCAGGTATTGTTAATACAACCAATCCAGTGAATTTGGATACCAGAACACATGAACAGCCACACTGACCCAGACTGAATGTCTGTCAGTCTCCAACAATATTAGTTCTCTGTGTTATACATCTTGAAAACCCGAAGCTGACTCACTCTAGACTGCCTTTTTCTATCCCAACAGTTAAACCTTTTTTCGAATACAGAGTGAGTCAGGCTTTAATGTCTTCTTCCTTCAGATAAGGTCAGCATTTATCAAATAGAAATAGTTGAATTTTTTCTCATTCCATTATAAAAGACTACTTATCTATTTGAAATAAAAGAAACAAAAGCAACAAAAAAAAATTTAAACTCTCTGCTTAACAGAAGAAATATGGGTCTTGGCGTCTGAGTCACAATTTATTATTAATTACCTTGAGTTTCTCTCAATGCACTACTTTTGTTTTCGTCATTTTCCTGTCCGGCTGAGTGACAGCGGAGGTTTGTTTTAAGTTTTAACAGAGCTGATATATTGTAAATGGACTGGACTAATATAGGTCTTTTGTAGTCATACTGACCACTCAAAGCACTTTACAAACTCGGTCTTGACAGCGTGGAATAGTCCGAAAAGCACTACTCCAACTCCTTCTCTTACTAAGGGTCTTTTGAGGTTTCAAAGAGTTCCTGATGTGCATGGTTAACAATCTTTTGAGTTATTTTCATGAAATAATGCCTTCCTTGGACTAAACAAAGCACCATAGATGTACAGGCCATTTACCATTCAATTTTGCTATTGCTTGGGCAAATTGTGAGGAGTCAAGTATTTATTAATAAAACAGACAATCTTTTAAAATAGTTTTTCTGAGAAAGCCCAAACAAGAAAAGGATAGAGGCCTTGGTAAAAGTTATCTGACAGGTTTAATCTGTTGGCTCGGAAATGTTTAATGGTGAAAGGAATCCACAGAAGGAAAACACTTTAAAAACACCTTTTTTTTAAATGTTGAGAAGAATGTTTAACTTTGGTGTTCAACTCACATGATCAATCATTAGCTTTTTACATGTAGAGAATTGGACAGGTTTAGAAATGTGCACACTTAAAGTCTCATAAGCTGGGGTGTCGTGTGGTGTAGTGGTAGAGCTGGCCCCCCATACAGTCCTCAATGCAGCTGTCTAGGGTTTGATTCCCGGCCCTGGAACATGTGCCGCATGGCTTCCCCTCTCTCTCTCCTATTCTTCCTGTCAAGCACCTCTGAATAAAGGCCACTGGTGTCAACAAAAACCTTTTAAAAAAACAAAAAAGTTTCTTAAGCCATGACAAAACTAGAGCACAACTTATAAAAACAAACCCTAATAGATGAAGTACGATTTCAGCTCGACTGAACATGGGGAACAAGAACAATCTGCAATCTTTTCAACTTGTTGTGGGTAATTGCCAGGGCTTTGACAAGCGCCGGCTGCCGGCTATATAGCCGACTACTCAATGAAGTCCAACCGGCTACTAATTTATGACCAGGATATGATTCCGCGCAATGCTGTGCACGACGTTAGCACGCCCATTGTATTTTCCCTTTCATACTTCAGCATGAGTCCCGCTGTAACACGGCTCTATTCTCCACCAGAATGCTATGTGAACTGGGTTAGCTTTCAAACTCCGCTGCTCCGTCCGGTCCTTTAATATACTTTTGGCCGATCGCACTGAACTAATATCCTTCCGCCTGGTTAAGTCGTACCCAGTGTTATCATGGGGCTCTTGACTCAGGTCTAGCTAAAGGAATGATGCGGAAAGGCTAAGTCCACGGCGGCGTTGTAGTTAAACCAGGCTGTCGGAGCCGTCCTAGACGAGAAGCAGCGCGTCATTTTGGTAATTCAGTCCTCCCTTCAAGCGTTCAATAAGAGCGTGTTTTTGTTTGTTTATAAGGGAGAACTATTTGCTGTTTATTTGTGTAGCCACCACTGCACTGTGAACGTGTCATGAACAGAAATGAAGAGATTTACAACCACAGAAAGCCGATGTGATCAGCACATTAAATGGCTGTTATTAGCGGTTATCACTCCCATTAAATGCCGTCAGACTGTGCCCTCTTTACCTACTGAAACATACTTTTCCGTTTTGAGTTTAAAACCTTTTCAAATTAGGTTTAGGTTTAGGCATTTAAAAGAAAGTATATTTGTCCTTCTGTGACCTTAAGGTTAGGACATAAAACTTGTGGGTTGGTTAAAATTGGTTAGATAACTCCGGTTACGATATGCTACTCTGACGAAGAATTTTTGACATGTGCAGACAGTTGGCCGTTATCAGCGATAAGAATGGTAGAGAACCTACAAGTAGGTAGAGAGGGAACAGTCTGACGGCATTTAATGGGAGTGATAACATCCGAATCGGCTGAGAAAGCCCGATGATGCCATACTATGCCAGCTTGTATTGCCTGTTTTTTTTATTTTTAGCTGTGCAAATCCATTTTTATTGCTACTTTATATGTTGTATAATGATGATAATAATTTTGTGATAATAGTAGTAGTAACGTAATATTATATTTGAGCAAATGTCTGAGAAAATAATATGGCCTGCTTATTATTCAATTCAATTCAAAGATACTTTATTGACCCGGTCACTGAAGGGCCTGCAGCCGCCAGAGCAGCGCCCCCAGTCACATAATAGTAGTAGTTGTAATAATAATAATAATAACTATTAGTAGTCTTCTCCTGTTCATGGTTTCTTCCTGCCCAGAGGTGTGAGAAAGATGCCACCAAAAAGAAAATCCAATCAACAGACTCTGGAAGGCTTCTTAAAGAAGAAAAGTGGACAGTTTAATTGCTTCAGAGTAGTATTAAGATTCTGTATTCATCCTAAAAGGGACAATTATTGTTCAAATCAAAACATTTTGAGATTTTTTTTATTTTAATGGTTGCATTTTAATGTACACCCACAAGTTTTATATTGTTGCTGCTGCAATATTTTGAGTTGGGCATGGACTCTGATCCTGAATGGGAAGATGGTGACACAGTGAAGTTGATTAAAGAGCAGAATGGATATATGAAACCATTAAGTTTATCATTTATGTTGGAAACGTCTTTTACTGAAGAGTATTTTTATTTTATTTGTATACATATTCTGGTGTTTACGACAAAGTTAATAAATGCACACGAATATCGTGCTGTTACTTACATTTACATTATATGGTCAGCCCCCCCCAAAGCCCAACACTGGACTGCAAGAACATCGCAAAACTGTAACACTGCGTCCTCTCATATCCTGCCTCGTGTGTTAGTATATCTAAAAACACGCTTTGCATAGAAGTAAACATGAATAAATTAATCACATTTTATGGAAGGTCATCTTCCTTTACTAAATCAGTTTCCCCCAAGTGGTCAGGTAATTATTAGCTGAAATGATCAAATAACAAACGTTAACTTTTGTTAATCTTCATCGGTCCAGAGAAAGGGCCTGCATAGCGTAACATACCACTAAGTAACATTATAAGTGGGTGAGTGGGTCGCAATCTGCTGGGATTCCTTACATAGAAAACTTTTAACTGATTGGAATGTTTGTATAATTGTATTGAAATGACTTTTGTTGTAAAGTGCCTTGAGATGACATCTGCTGTGGATTGGGGCTATATAAATAAAAGTGAATTGAATAATTCTTCACAGGATCACGGTACGACATAAAGCAGGCTGCTTCATCATTTAGATCTGCTGTCTGTGGGAGGAAACGAGTTTCCGATATGTGGACAATGATCAGCTTTATGTGTCAAACAAATGTGACGAGCCTCCTGTGTTTACACTCAGACCACAGCAGGTTTTACTCCTGTTTACGGTCTTTTAGGAGGGCTCTCTGAATAAGATGTATAAATAGGCAGATGACACAACTGCTTCCTTTACAAAGAGACACTGAGGAAGGAGGGGAAAAAAAGAGGAAAGCGGACTCTGGCTTTAGTCACAGCCCCTTTATTCGGCTGCATTTCAGAAGTGCAGGTTAAAAAGCAGTCATCTTTTTCTTTTCATGCCTTCTTGCCTCTCATCCCCCTCTCTCTGCCTCGCTCCCTCTTTGCGTTCTCTGAAACAGGTCGTCTATTGTGGCAGGCTAGCGAAAGGCTACTGTGGCATTTATCAGAGGGGGGGGGTTGGGGGGACACAGTCCCAATAAAGAGATAGAACAAGAGAAAGGGAAGAAAGGATGTGGATGAAGGCCACTTTTTTTCCTCCTCTTCCTTCACAAAGCATCCCCCCCCCCCCCCACACACACTCACACACTCCTTTTCCACCCCCTGCTCCTTCAGGCTACCTCAGACAAAGGAGGCCCGACTCTCACAATGCGCTCCCCCCCGTTAGCTCGGCACACTTTATATCCGCACTCTATTTACCGCTGCTTCTTGAGAGCACCCACACCAACATTACAACTGTGTGTGTGTGTGTTTGTGTGTAAGTTTGTTAAGGTCGTGTGTGTGTAAGTTTGTTAGGGTCGTGCTAGCATAGCAGTAGGGTTAGAAGGGGCAGTCTATATTTGCTGAGGGTCTTTACAGACCAAGGGTCCAAGGGTCTAAGATGTTACTATGGAAACCGCCTTGAGCAGCAGGACAACAGGTGATTCTGATGAGGGCCTGGTCGTCTCAACATTGACAAGCCACAGGAGGCCTGAGCAGTGTGTGTGTGCGTGTATTTCATCAAGAAGGGTGGCTACTAACAAGTTCGCATCGTAGATCCTAACCAGCTCCAACATGCTGGACATCATGTTCAAAGTGGCTAGCTGAACACGCTAATGACCATACAGCAGGCTTTGCACACAAACCTGGAAACTTGAGTACAGAGAAGATAAATCTGCTACCAGGAGACCAAAAGAGTCCCAAAAAAGAAATGAATGCGATTAAGGAAGAGTTGCAGGAAAATCTGGGCCATGTACATTACCGTATGTATAAAATAGTAGGCTATAGATATTAGTTTTATAAAAGCATAACACTGAATCACAGGAATGTAACTAAATTTCAAAGAAGAATCAGCACACGCACCAGCTAATACATGAGACTCCATCTAATAATCATTCAGTCATTGTATTTTTTCTGACAGAATTCATTCTTTTTTAGAAGCTAGAAGCTTTTTATTTTGTAAAACTTAACTTTCATGTCTCGATTATATTTATATAACCATACCAACACATTTCAATGCTTAAATGAATCCAGATTTGTTATTTTCCCCAACCTATTAAATCTAACTGATCTTTTTTTATAATAAACAAATAAACTTATACATATATATAAATATTTGCTTTTCCTAAATTTCAGCTTTTAAATCATATGCCAATAAATCATGTAAAGCACCTTGAATCACCTTGTTGTTGAAAGTATGCTATAATACTAATCAAATTGTCTTGCCTAATTTATAAACCTAACCAACTAGTTGCTAGCACTAACATTTAGCAAATTAGTTGCATTCAATACATCTTAACAGTGTTTAGACTCGAAAGCTAATGTCTTTGTGTCAAATAGTAACTTTTTATCAAAGTTAACAAAAATCACTTACGGGGCACCCCAAGGGCCCGTTTAGGGCCCCTCTTTTAAAAGAAAATAAATAAATTCAAAACAATTCATGCAATTAATCTATAAAGCTAATTAGAAAGTGACTCAATACAGTAAACTTTTATTCCATAAACTTAAACAATGCTATTATCTAGGCCTAAATGGACTCTTACTATCCACACACTAACATCTGTATTTTACCCTATACTGGATACCGAAACTGAACCACACTGAAAATAAATATTATTTTTTGTACGTCATTCATTCATTCGTTCTTTGCCAGTTAAGTAATTTTTAAGTAATTTTTAATTGTATAAAGACATTTTATTTAAAATTTATAGCTATTATCTATACTCTTAATATGTTATTATTGATGTCATCACACACAAAAAAGACCACAATAATAACATAATAATGACTGAACAGTTTAGAACAGGGCTTTATAATACCATGTTTAGTTATTTTACACTGACAATAAAACCACCACACGTGGGGAAAACGCATATCTGACTACATAAGGAACAGCAGAGAAAGTAGCAGAAAAGGCAGATACAAAAGAAGAAAGTTTAGCGTTGAAGGGAAGTGGAGCCGGTTGCATAAGTTTTATAAAGACCACAAACTGACGATGAGAATGGGGAGAACGGTTTGGTAAATAGACATGGACCTCTTTGTCGATTTAGTAGCCTTTGATAAAGATACAATTGTGTCATGAGTTTTATTCAGTGATTTGAAACACAAATAGAAGAGTAACAACCACATATCTGCTGCTAATATAATATATTAAAGAAACAATAAGTTTAGGATTTTTTAAATCAATTTTAATATTTTTTTTGCCTTTTCTTTAATGTTTTGCTGGTGGTTGTTAAACCTAACCAAAAGCTATAATAAATTGATACATTTAGCGTTAGTTTTTAACAGAATATTTTACCAGTCTGCTGTCCTTTGTATACAAAAAGCAGACCAAGCTAAAGTTGGCTAGTTATTTCATCTGGATACAACTTGGATTCCGCTCCTTAACCGATATTCTGTATTCTGCAGTTTTAAATGTGTGATGTTTTTTGTGTTTTTTTTTAGCTTCAACATCTTGGCTATCATTACTTTTTTATTATTATTATTTATTTATTTTTATTGTTTTGGCTACCAGAAATATTTCCAAATACAGAAATCTGTCTCTGTTTTAAGAAAGGGTAACATCAACAGAAAGCTACACAGACTACAGTACTCAGAGAACTCAGTTTGTGGCTTCAATACTTTCTCTGGATTCCTCATCAGAACAGAATGACAAAGAAACGTTACTTGTTCTAAAACATAATTATAAATAATAAAAAGCTTGGTAACTCTTATTGCTGGTACCTGGCCCATACTTAGCTAAAGCTCTATAGTTCTACTGTAGAGGATTGACTGCTTGACTTTACAACAAAATAGGTGCATCATTTTTTTAAATTCAGCATTTTCAGAAGCTGGATAAGAGAGATGATATGAAAAAAAGTATGAAGACTGTAATCTAAAAAAACAATCACATTCTTTTGATTTTTTTTATAAATGCTCATACAAAATGCAGAATAAATATCAGTTAATTATGAATCAGACAGCTATTCTGTTTTGTACAGCGCCCAAACAAATAAAAAACAAACTAATGCAGTATATGGGCAGAAAATGGCCTATGTGTTGCTTTAGATTTCACAGATTTTCAAAGAAAATGCAAACCCAGCCAGTAGGCCAGTGTATGTCAAACAAACGGTCTTTGGACACTTGCAAATAACAGTATGCAAACCCACACAACAAACAGGTATATAGTAATATGTCCACAAAAAAAATTTCAATTACAGGCCACCGACAACAGAACAGTCTCACTGTGTGGAGCCAAACGGAAAGTCATGTAAATGACCCAGGAAACTGGTTTGTTTTTATTTTGTGCGTCCGAGCTTGGGTATCAATAGAGTGTTTGTGAATTCTCTCGATGTGCGCAAAAATAAACAAATCGGCTGGAAAAAAGGATGGCAACAAGCCGATGATACCTTTATCTTCCGATGTGGAGGACAAAAAACATCTGTTCACGCGCAGGAAGGTGATGGTGATGCAAATCTCTTGGTTAACACCGAAAGTAGTAAAAGCTGTAAGAGCTTTTTGTTAAGGCCTCGCCAGCGGCCGCATCATCTGGACACTTCGAGCCAGAGTTAAACTTCTAAAGTTGCTCTTCATTTTATTTTTATTTTTTTTGCCTTGAGGTCAATTTCAGCTAGGTTGCAGCGAAAGGAATAAAACAGACAAAAGAAGAAGAAAAAAAACAGAAATACACATGTATCTGAACCTGCTCAATCATGTCCAGTCAGGCAAACAATGCGGGGCTGTTGATATGATGTGCTTTATGGGAACAATGAGACAAAAGAAACTTGCCGTCATGGTGCTTGAAACTCACCGAGAACTTCCCAACAAAAGCTTCTCCTTCAGCCGTCTGTGCATTTAGTGGAACACACCTTGGTCCTGTAGGAGCTTGTAGTCTGACAAGGGCGCGCTGCTGGATGGGCACACGCACAGACAATGCAAGCGTGCAAATGGGAAAAGTTCAGAAAAGTTTAGAACCTTTTTTTTTTTTTTGAGGGATTAGTAAGTGCTGAAAAATAGCATGAGAAATGGAGCGCTGCATTCAAGAACGCTTCCGCTCTTTATTCTTTACAACTGATTTACAGCTGTTGATAAATCGGCCGTAGTGGCCGGGAGTGAAGGCTTTACTCCTGCATTATTTGCGCACTTATTATGTGCTTTACACGGATGAGTGACTGTGCATTCAGGGCACAGCTGGAAGAATGTAAATGAATGGCATGTGCTCTACACAATGAAGATGTTTATTTTAAACTGCCTGTTTAATCTTATCCTTCTCAGTAGAAAACTAAAATTAAAAAGTGCATTTTTGCCTTGACAGACAGTTTGTAAGATGCTCTAATTCTACCTGCAGCAGAAAAAAATGTGTAAAAAGCCAAGAAAGAACAAGAAGACGAAAACATGTTGCATTAAAAAAAAGAAAAGAAAAAAAGATTGTTCAGTTGTAAAGCTTGAAAGCTCTTACCTTGAAGGTGTGAATGCTTACTGAGTTGTGCACAGCTGCTTTTTGTCTCAGCCCGTCTCTGAAAGTGGACCATTACGAGCAGAAGACTTGCAACTCATCATCCAACGAGCACAACCCACTGCGTGACCTGTGTGTGTGTGTGTGTGTGTGTTTCCTCCTAAGTTCGCACATTTCTCTTTTTTTTTCTTCCTTTCAGCGTGTGCAATGGGTTGAAAGTATCATCAAATAGTTATGTTACAAAGAGGAGAGATGTAAAGATGTGGCAACCAACCTGCTGTCCATTTTTTAAGCAAAGGCACTAATTCTCAGACTCTCTTAGCCTCAATGGTCTGATCTTAAAGTTTCCAAAGTTGACCAGGAACTCTCTAGATAAGATACTTATGCAAAAATACACCTCTCTTTGCACTTCGAAAAATGTATTTGAATTGTTCTTTGTGCTAGTGATGCAGAGAACCAGTAGAGGCTGCAGGACTGTGAGTTGTGAAGGCTCAAAAAGAGAAAAAAACGGGCTTATAGATAATGCAAAAAAAGACAATGTAAAGCATTAAAAACGGACGACGATATCTTGTTCTTATCAGGGAAGTAATGAAGTATTAACCAGAACAATCTAACTTCATGCACCTAACGGAGGTTAACTAAAGAAAAACATCTTCTTTACTTGTGAAGCCTAGAAAGAATTTTACAAAAAGCCCAAAACATCGACTTATAAGTGTATTTCATCAAACTGATAGAAATCTCTGCGCAAGGCCCCGTCATTACCTACATTATGGCTGAAAGAATGTACCAAAGTTATTTTCAGCTTAGTGAATTTGAGAAGAAAAATATTCTATGCCTCCCTGCAAAAACCATCAGAAAGACAATGCTGGAACAGTCCAAGTTTAGGTAAATCAAGTCCAAACAACAGAGATTTTAAAGCCAGCAGTAGAAGCCATATTTCAGGCAAAGTCTGTTGTTAATCCTTTATTTCACCAAATAAAAAAACATTTTATATGTGCATTTTAGCATTCTTTGCATCATTATGTTGTTGGCATTACCCATGGAAATCGTTTAGGAGTGTCATAATAGTTATGGCACCATTAGATTTCTGTCTTGTTGTGTCGTACAGTACCACTCACTGGTGCCTTAAATTGCCTTTTGGGATGAATCAAGTTGTTCTGAATCTGAATCTCAATAGAGATGAAGAACTCTTTCAGAGGACTGACCTGTTTAAGAAAGCCAGAAGCACACCTCAAAGTGAACAAGAGCGATAGACAAAAATAAACAAAACACAAAGATTAGAAATAGACAAAATGCAAAGAATCAGCAAGGCTGTGGGAGGGTGCCTCATATAAGGAGCATCAGTTACAGCCTATTCCCTGTCTAATTACTGCCAATAAAGGCTGCTAGCACCAAAGAAACAACACATAATGAACTCTTGTATGAGCGGCAACTACATAGCAGGCTTTATTTGGACCAGAAATATAATGACGCATTAGAATCTCAAGATACTCTGCAGACAGAAACACAAACTAATAGTGACAGGTGTAAAGTCATTAAGTATTTCATTGTGGTATTATTGCTGAACATTCCTAAATTTAAAATGGTTACGGTTGACCGCAGGTATTGAGAGGGTTAGGGATCACAACCGTCCACAAATAATTAAAACATTTTCTAAAAACCTTTGCAGCTGCCTGCTCTTTCTAATAGTTCAAACACTAGTTATACCTTCATATGCATTAATACACAATGGAAACAGTCTTGGCACTACCATAGAACCTCATATCTACAGTCTTCTTTATCCCTGCTCTTGTGGGTACAGCCAATTAGAGCCAGGGGAAATGAAAGACGCTGTTGCAGTGGCTGCTTTGCAAAAACCAGCCAGTATGGTGTCAAGTAGCTTTGTAGTTCTTTATATATATATATATATATATATATATATATATATATATATATATATATAACCTCCCAAGATGCATTTTCGCAGCGGGCGACTTCAGCACCATTTTTATATCCGTTTCTGTTTTTTCTACCATAAAACAGTGTTTTAACATCTAACAGGGAAAATACATTTGGGCAAATGGAGTTCATTCAACTGCCAAAAGGTATAATTGATATTGTATGCATGTTCTTATTGTCTGACACTTTTAATATATTATCCTACAAAATATGACATATAAGTAGTCCTTAGCAATTGCAGTATTGCACACCCTCACATTGGTGACTTAACCTAACTCTAGTTTGACGTTTAGCAACCAGCAGGCTCTATGACTGTGACACAACCGTCAGAAATGCGACATTTGGATAAAACTGTCCACAGCCAGCCTGTGTTTGGTCAAGTCGGCCAGTTGAGTGTTTGGACATCAGCCGTTCTAGCGATGCTTCCGACAGAGACAATGCAGCGAGAGGGTCTTCTTTTAAAAAGATCACAAGGCCTCCCTGAACCCTGTATTGTTCTGCATGATTGGCTTGGCCTCACACACCAAGGATAGACTGAAGAATACACACACACACATCCATACACACACTATTATTCTCTATTGTGCTGAGTCTCTGTGGACTTTTGGTTCAATAGGATTCAGAGAACAATGTGCAGAGGATACAGGAGGTCAGAAGGAGAGGGGGACAAAAAAACCTTTGTCTGTTCTGCGACCCTTATGGAGACTATCAATGTATAAGAGATGGTGCACCCACACACACGCATATATATATATATATATATATATATATATATATATATATATATATATATGCACTTTCATTCCCACATACACACTAGCTTAGTGCAATAAACTTAAATGTCTACTTCAAGTATAAAAAGCTGTGCTCCTACTGATATCCAATATCAGTATGATGTCAACACTGACATTAGAGCCTAGCTACATTATATTATTATACTGTATATATTTGTGTTTAAAGGACTGAGTTATATTCTACAAGACTGACTCTTTTTGACAACTTTTACTTAGAGTGTGATTTTAAAAACCAGACATCCAAGATTTTTGGTCAAAGTAGCAAAACATTTAAAATGTAAGAAGTTTTAAAGCTTCAGCGTTCAAACTAGCTGCCATCTAGTGGCCAAGGTGCACATACCAACTACTGCATTTAACTTGTAGTAACAAACAGTACCCGTAAAGTTTGCGAGAATTACAGGTTAAAAAAAGAAACTTAATCAGCCTCTAAGCTTGTTAAAAAAGAAGGATCACTTGCACTGTTTTCTCAGCTGGAAGTGGGACACCTTTTTTTTTACAAGCTGCAGTATGTCTTCTCTTGCCAAGTATTAAAAGTGAATAAAATCAAGAACATTCTGTGAAAGACGAAGTCATGTCGCAGGTGCCAATTTCAACGCGCCATTTAGATCAGGATGAAGGCTGTAAAAATGTTGATCAATTCAAAACAATGCAAGTTACTTTTACCTTTATTTCAATGTTGTGTTTTTTGATATTTAACAAAATCACCTGACCATTTGAGTGTGAAAGCTCAATGTTCTAAATAAGGTCTATGAGTGCCCCCAAGTGAGCAAAGACATATTAGCTTAATTAAGATCGCCCTCCTGTTAGAGCCACTACCAGCATTGGAGCGTAAATCTTCATCAGTATAGACGGAGCATCTTCATAGCACATCTTCCTGTGGGAGGGAGCCAGAGTACCCAAAGAACTCACATTTTCATGGGGAGAACATGCAAACTTTATGCAGAAAGACCCAGGACCTTCTTGCTGAAAAACAACAGTGATAAGAACTGTACCATTGCTTATTCTTCTAACTGATAAAAGCACTGAATCACACTAACAAACAACTGATCGATTGTACAGTGTACCTGTATATCAGTTTGTCTTCCAGAAAAACGGGGGTGGCGCTATTATCCACTGTACTTTGAAGGGGAAGTTCAGGGTTTTTTTCACCCGGACCTTAATTTTTTGAAAATATTATGTTCATTTACTCACACAGACAAGTTTGGAGCCACTGGGAGTCCTTTAGGAGAAGTTTATATCCAGTCGCGATCAGCATATTTCCATATAATGGGAGTCAATCAGGGCATATAGGAGATATGCTGCCTGTCATACGGCATTATCTGCCCCAAAACTTCTTCATTTAACCATGTTTTGTTATTAATCATTAGAACAACTCCCCTTGGAAACATTTCAGAAGTGATTATTAGTTCAGTTATAGGATGATTTAGAGGCTATAATACAACTACACTATTGTACTATTACAATTACATTACTACTGTGCTCCATCCCATTGTAGGACTTTGACTTTGACTCTGTGCTCTACGATGGTCAGATAGACAGAACTTACTACTGCAGACATCAACATGGCTCATGAACACACAGGGGAATATCATATTTATATATATATATATATATATATATATATATATATATATATATATATATATATAACTATTCATAACAAACCATGGTTAACTGAAGGAGTTTGAGGGCAGATAATACCTTATTACATGCAGCAAATCTCGCGCTCTGATTGACTCCCATTTATGGATATACACTGATCACTACTGGACATAAACTTCTCCAAAAGGACTCCAAGTGGCTTCAAACTCTTATCTGGATGAGGAAATGGACATAATATTTGTCAAAAATAAGGTCCAGGTTGAAAAAATGGAACCTTCCCTTTAACATCTACTGCTTTACTTCATCTGCTTTTGTAGTTCAGTGAAGCCTTCCAAAAACTGCAGCGACTACAATGAGGTGAAACAGATTGAGTTGAAAACACCCAAACTAAACTAACTGAACAAGAGCAAGTGTCTCACTGAGCTGTCAAAAACTGAGGAGTTTCCTTTCCCTCCTCCATGAACCCGTTCACCTGGGTAGGTGTGGGGGGTGGGGGGGGTGACATGTCAGACCACTCCTTGAGATTATCTTCTGTTTGTATGTTGAGGTCTATAATGCTCAGTCTGCACCAGTGTTGACAAGGGGATGCTTTATGTCTGCAACGCAGTGTGTGTGTGTGTGTGTGTGTGTGTGTGTGTATGTGTGTGTGTGCGTGTATATGTGGGGGAGGGGGGGTTCCTTGCACATTTCTCATACAAATGGTAAATGGACTGGACTTATACAGCACTTTTCTAGTCCCAACGACTGCTCAAAACTCTTAACACTGAAGCCATATTCACCCATTCACACTCACAAACACACACACATTCATACATCGATACAAAGCTCAGTAGGCAACTTGGGGTGAAGTGCCTTGCCCAGGGGCACACTGACATGAGGCAGATAAAATTGAACCTATGACCCTTCGATTGCTAGAAAACTACTGAGCCACAGTCGCCCCCAAAAATCCCAATGTCAAAAATCCATTCTTTTCCAGATTATGTTAAAAACTTGATACTTCTGAGTATAAAGACAATGAGAGGCTGATGGATGGATGGATGGATGGATGGATGGATGGATGGATGGATGGTAACAACGATGGATAAGTAAATAAATTAAAAAAACAATATATAAGCTGTTACTCAATTGGGTAGGAAAAAGTCTTTGAGTATTTTTCTCCTTATTTGAAAAGCCTAAAATAAAGTTTTTCCAGACCATGTAGGAACCCTGGAGCTGTTAGAGAGGAAACAGGACTTAGATGAGGGAGAGAAGCCGCTCGGCTGTCGCCGTGATGAGAAAAAGAAAATAGAGGCATAGATGTAAGGAGTTTGAAGAATGACAGAGGGAAGAAAGGAGAGTGAGAGGAAGAAAGGTCAGGGACTCCCAGCTGATGGACTGCTTTGTGTCCAGTCAGCCAAGCTTCACCCGCCCCCATAAATAATCAACTTCAGTAAGACCCCCAGGATGGCCGGATGCCCATAAGCTTTCACATACCTTCTCCTGCTCACTGAGAACAAGACATTGCTTCAGAACTGACCTCAGAGCAGTCTGCTATTTCACACCTCCCTTTACCTTCAGCATAACTACAGCTGCTGACAAACCTGGCCTATTGTGCTCACATGTTCATATGCATACTGTGCATAAATAACGTATGGATAAATGCTTTAAGCATAGACTGACCAGTCCTTCCTGCACAGCCTCTGTCACGTTGGGAGAGCTGACCCAAACTCAGCTCGCATTTAGTTCCTGAGACAATAGCCACAGTTCCATCAGTCTAAATTACACAACTTCTAATTATGTAGGAGATAATTACAGCCAATCCCGAAATAGAGCACTTAGCGCTCATATGCATTAACTAACAGAACTGACATCATCATCCTCACCATGATGTATACATAGTTTTCCCACTTCCATATAACACGGGAGCACAGGAGAGTGAGTGCATATATGGTGAAGTTCATTCAGGTTGAAGTTTAAGGCCAGGATCTGGGAGCAAAGTTAAAACCACTGAGGAAGATGAAACCTTCCCAGCTCCCAGTTCACTAGTTTCTAAAGGTTCCAGGTGAGCCTGTAGCTGTGTGATCTTCAGGGTCCACTCACCAAAAACTTCCGTCCCGCTCCTCTTCACCAGCTCAGCCCAGAAAGCGCGGCGCTCTGGGACTCAGGCTGCTCGGTGGGAGGCCGGACCTCTGCTCCCGGACATCCAGAGGGGCGGCCTGGCCAGCCGCTCTTCGCTGCAGTCTGCGGGCTTCGGTGAAGGAGCGCAGAGAGGCGCTTGTTGCTACTGACGCCGGTGCGTAAATGTTTTGGAGCGGCTTTCCATCTGCTGGCTGCTCTGAGGTTTTCCAAACAGCTCACCTCCCACTTAAAGGGAGAGGGACTGATTTCCAGGTGGCGGAGAGTGGAACCCGAAAACAAACACACACCGAACAAAGAGTGTGTGTGTGCGTGTGTGTGCGTGTGTGTCAGAGAACAGACGGTCTAAAATCTACCTTTGTTGTCATGATTACACACACATCGACTGGTGCTATCGATTTTCTAAACAATAATGACCATTGGTTTTCTTTTAAGACCCACATCTAGGTTCGATATCAGTCTGAAACGTGGCTGAAGATCATCAAACACAGTATACAGTATAAAAAGTAGAAGTTTTATTCACTTTGTTTGAGAGATCTTAACTTATTTTCCCATATAGATCAGCGATCCCCTGTGAGAGTCAGAGATACTCACATATTTATTTAATTTTTTATTTATTTATTTTTGGGGGTAGAACATATGGTGGCCAGGAAAATATCAGGGTGGCCAATGGTTATTAACTCAAGTATGCATAACTACAAACGTCAATGCTGTCTGTGTGCAAAAACATGGATTGGATCAGTTTGAGCTGATGGCACAAAGAGCTCCTGATCAGAAATGTTTCTAGAAAACCGACAATTGTCTCATATGATCCATTGAAGGTTGTATCCATGATTACAACGTTGTTTGGGTTGGGCAAACTCAGCTCGGGGTCCGGAGGCATGCCACGTGGAAAAAATGTGGAAAACTGTAGATTAAAATGCATTAATCCAGCCTTTTATACATTGGACATAAAGTTACCAGTATCTTTCTAAAGATAAAAAAGTGAAATGATAATCAAATAAAAAATATATGTTTTTAAAATTCTTTTATTCAAAATATTTAAAAAAATAATAATAATAGCGTACCAGAAATAGTTTGCACTCTTTATGATCTATGGAAAAAAAAAGACTTTACAGGAATGAGATCATTCCTGTCATTGAGGTTGGAAGCCCTACATGCCATCACCTTAATCACACATTTTCTGTTGGATTCCAACTGGTAGCCTACTCTTTACTGGGCAGCTCCCAAACGTAAGTAATATTCATCATTTTGAACCTGCATATTAAATACAGAAATGGGGCAGGGATTTCATCGACTCAGAAAAAACGCTCATAATTACAGAGACAACTAAGCCGGCATTGTGAGATTTCTCCACTTTGGGACCTTATTCAAATACAATAGTTTACAGGGTCCTGAAACGCCGGCTCCCTGTGGATGAGAAACCTATTTGATTAAAAACTCTGGTATTTTGCCTGGTTTCATCCATGTGACCTTTATCAGCCTGAAGCTGACTTTATAGTAGCCTAATGCTGAAGTTAGTATCTGATTCACAGATAGTTTATAAATAAAATATTTAAGAAAATGTATTTTTTACCTTTTTTAAGGATTTATTTGGCTCTAAAATGTAAAGTAGTAGAACTGATCAAAGCTGAATGTCATTCCTCCACAATGAACAGACAGAAGTTTAAGAAATTGTTGTTGTCTTTATCTTTGAAAAAGAGAAAAAAAAAGTATTTTAGATGTAATCAAGTCATTAGATTCGGCTTCAAATTTAAATAAGAAACCAGCATTTTTCTTCTTACTGGAGGTAATATAAACATGTTTGACTGGCCCATGCAAAATTCTGACTTTAATCTCGCAAAAGAGCAAAATATTAAGGTGGTAGGCTGAAGCACTTTTCAACCACAAACACAATTCTAAAGGGAACATGCAAAGAGACGATCAGCAAATATAAGAAATGTTTCATTGGTGTTCAATGACATGTAGTGAGAAGGATTTTTAGCAAAAGCATTTTTTTCTCAAAATCAAATCATTTTCCACACTATTGTATTATGTTTATAGAGATACTGGACATTTTTATAAATATAATAAACACATGAACTAAGTAGGCCATATTTTGATTTAAAAAAAAGAGGATACTAGTGGATATAAAATTTTAATCTATTTAAAGCGTGCATTAACCATGTGGTTAGACTGAACAGTTAAATAAGAAACTTCAGATAGGCTTTAACAGTACAAGTACAAATATTACTTTAAAATCTTTGGAAACTAATGAAAAATATGAATAATGACTTTTCCAAATAGGGAATATACCAGTAAAATGAATACTTATTTTTTTATGGCATACTGGGAAAAATTAAAACCTGTCATAATATTCTGACAAAACAGGTATTATTATATTAAAAGTAAAAAGAACAAAAAACAGTAGTCTCAAAAATACAATTAAAAATGTATATTCTAGTCTTTAGTTTTCGTTTTCATCCTTCTTAGTCAATTTATAGAGGAACTCTCACTTTGTACATTACCATAGTTTTTATGTCCACGTGACCAAGTGGATCTTTGCCATTTTTGTCAAAAACTGAAACACCTATGGAAGATTTATCGGTTATGTTTGTGCATAAAGTTACACTTGGACTTTTACATCTTTAAGAAGCCACTGTGCAAGGAGCAGCGGCGCATAACAGCCCAGCACAGCCCGCTATATGTTTGATCTACGCTTGTGTTGTCAAAATACCGGTACTTCGGTACCAAGTCAGTACTAAAAAAATGGAAATGTCACGGAACAAAGTTTTCTTAATTACCGGTGGTACTGATGACCCGTTCAAACGCACTGAGCGCGTGCAGTTGCGTGTCTTCTTTTTCAAAGCACTGAGACATGGCGACCGCCGGTGCAGCTACTGTGGAAAATCCACTTGTTGATAAAAATGAAGGAAAGAGCCGAGTGTGGAAATAATTTGGATTTACAGCTGATGATAATGGGAACATCACTGATGATCAAAACCCCATGTGCAAGGGATGTTATTAAAGTTTTCTTTAAAGGTTTTCTTCAAGGAGGAAGCACATCTAACTTAATAAAACACCTTAAAGACCGACACTCAGATCTGATGACAGAGTTCAAGCAGGTACGTTTCAAACTAAATTCAAATTTAGAGCTTCTGTTATTAATTAAATATCATATTTTAATTTAAATGCTGGAATAGGCACATTTGAATAAAAATAAACACCCATTTGTGTAGTAAATCGTTAGCATCCGTGATGCGGCTAATACTAATAAGTGTTGGTGCGTCCACACCGCCCAAAACATCGACAGCCAGAACGGCAAGACTACATGGTAAGTCTACGGTTGGGGTTGTCAGAGTCTGCGGTGCTTTCTGCTTCTTTTGAAACAATTGTTGCTTTCCAAGCTTCAAATCGGCAAAAGCTAGTGAAGCAGAAGTTGAGCAACCTGAACTTTGGCCGCTGTTCCCTGAGTCAACCAATCAGAGCGACTCACTGTAATGAAGTCGCCTGACGTCGGCGTTGTGCAATCAGCCACGATCCGCCGTTGTTTAAAACATCTGGCAGAGAAAGGCTCGCCCATGCGCTTTACACGCTGTAGCTTTAAACATTTATATGCTTCAAACTAATCACTGTGTGTCACTTGGTTTTTTGATCAAGCTTTGATTTGGTACTGAACTTGGTACTGAGAACCGTGGATTTTCACTGGCATTGGTACAAAATACTGAAATTCTGGTACCATGACAACACTAGTCTACACTTTCTCTTTGATATCATGTAAATGGCTGCAACACCGTGCACACAGCTTGGCGCACTGGGACCATCCAGGAGTAAGAAGCTTGGGAAGGACATCACATTGCGGTGTCGTTTTGCATACATCGCAACAGTTAGTTTAAGTTTGCTTATTGGTCCCCTTAAAGCAATGAAAACCTGGCCATTTTTATCAATCTGTGAAATATATGAACTGCTGAGAGCACTTGAAAAGTAGACATGTCCAGGGAAAAGAGGACGATGGGTCATTCTAACAAACAAGGACAAGTCTGTCATTTTCACTAGTATTACACCATACATGTACATGTATGAACCATAAGAGCTTAAGCCTAGTTTTTTACTTCTACAACACCAAATTTGTATGCAGACGCAGATGTATTGAGGGAGACGTTTTTTGTTTATGGTTCTCCGTTTCTTTCTATCCGTTCCCCATTGATTTTTCAGTGTTGCAAAGCATTTTAGGACCAGGACAGCAGGGGGTGCTAACTTTACATTGTGGCTAAGCCTACTACCGCAGCATCGTTTCAGTTTTTATTTAGTCTGTGGATAAATTACCTGATTCCAGGAGGATTGGACAACTGAAAGTAAGTTTTGATTAAGCTGTAAAGTTTTTAACAAAAAGCTCACAGAACACTTTAAAAATGCATGTAAACCAAACACAGCAGCCTTTTTTGTTGTTTTCCTACACATCCTTGTGTGGTAGTTAATTTTCATTAGTATTTATGTGTGATTTTATTCATTTTCAGTATGTGAGAGAATGCTGCTAGTGGTTTATGCATGATTTTACTGGTGTGAGTGAGAGGCAAGCAAACATTATGTCCTATACAGCACCTCATGCTGAACAGTCTTAGAGTAGCGTTAGGGTTAAAAGACAAATAGATTACAAAGGAGGACGTTGTTTAAATGTATTGGTCAGAAAAAGATTACATAGACATTCAATTTTTCTTTATATTGAGAGCACAACATATGGGAGACTCGGATTCATTCTCCAATATGGCACTCTTATTTACACTTAAGTTCCCTCTGGGATCAATAAAGTATTTTTTAATTGAATTGAACTGAATTGAAAATATTAAACTGAAACTGGTCAGCGAGACTTGTGACGAGGCCAACAGCAGCTCTGAGTGGCAACGTTTGGTACACAACAACAGACTTCCCTTTATACTCCATATTCTTATATAAAGTATATGGTTACGAAGAAAATTAAGGCGCCATGGTAAGGCGGTCCCCATCTAGCCAAACTTTGTTGTAGAAGGCTGATTGGTCTGATGAAACCAAACTTGAAATTTTGGGTCAAATGTCAAAAGATACAGTATGGAAGGGCAGTTTTACTTGTATGGCTTCATCATTAGACAGGGTAAGTTAAAGCACATTACTAAGAAACTAAGGAACATAGGTAACATATAAATAGCTGAAAATAAGGCATCACATACAAAGAAACATTTAAATAAAAGAAACTGGACAAATAAAGGCCTTAAAATAAATTACAAAGCAATCTCTGTTCTCTAGGGCTGAACTTTGATTTAAAGGAGCCAACAGTTTTTGCTTATCTCAGTTCTTTAGCAATAACATCAAAACTAAATGCTTCACAATTACAGAACTCTTAGGAGACCCAAAGAGGCTGAAATACCTGAACAGCGAGAACACCCAGTGCCTTCTAGACCATCAACAAATGTTTAGTTTCCTTTTGCAAACAGGGAGCCGGACTAGAGAGTTAAGGACTGCTGTAATGAGCTGCAGTTTCCTGGGTTTGGTCAGAACTTTGTAAAGACCTGCAAAGGTCCAATTACAATGAACTAGCTCTTTGAAAATAAAAGCATACAGCAATATGGCGCTCTGTTTTGGTAGAAAACCGTAGGTTTGAGGTGGTAGTGGTTTGATTTGTTATTTGATTTCATTTACTTGTTCAAATTCAGGTCTGAATCCTGGATGAATTGTTTTTCAACCACAGCTGAGTTTTTCCTGCCTATTCTGCATTAAACTGGAGGAACTTCTGACCCATCCACTCGTGGATATTGTGTACACACTCACTCGGTGACTGCAGTGAACCACCGGTTTCGGATGTGATCAGCCCATTAAATGGCCGTTATTAGCGATTATCACTCCCATTAAATGCCGTCAGACTGTGCCCTCTTTACCTACTGAAACTCACTTTTTCGTTTGGTTTAAAACCTTTTCAAATTAGGTTTAGGCATTTGAAAGAAAGTATATTTGTCCTTCTGTGACCTTAAGGTTAGGACATAAAACTTGTGGGTTGGTTAAAATTGGTTAGATAACTCCAGTTACAATATGCTACTCTGACAAATAATTTTTGACATGTGGAGACAGTTGGCTGTTATCAGCGATAAGAATGGTAGAGAATCTACAAGTAGGTAGAGAGGGAACAGTCTGACAGCATTTATTGGGAGTGATAACCGCTAATAACGGCCATTTAATGGATTGACAACATCCCAATCGGCTGAGTGGACTATGGTCAAGTGGTGACAGAAACATTAAGTTGTATATCCTCACCACAGATACTATGTCCAGTTTTGTAGTGCTTTGAGCTGTTGAGATTATGTGTTAAATGAAAGTGGCTAGTCAGGATATTTAACCAGCAAAACCAGGATAGAAGTTTATAATCCATTACTAATGTGACGTATTTAATGTAAAACCTTTTGCAATGCTGTCCCATTGCTGTGGTGTGGTCAATACATTGACTGGAAAGCAATAAAGAAATATATATATGAGGACATTTGTTCAGAGATCCCATTTTCAAAAGCTTTGGTAAAAAGGTTAGGTTAGATATGGAGCTGTAAATGCTTTTATTAAGGCATTGAGATTTGGCTTCCATAAAGAAGTTTGATCACTGTTGGTTTCAGAGCATGTGACAGCACAGAATAACAAGGGAAAATACAGTTTGTCAATATTTAGCCAATTGTTTCATATTCAGCACACTTGTATAACATTTAAAATCACAATATGTCTAAAAATCATCCCATACCAATCTGTGAATTTCAGACAATTTTAGCAAAACTTAATCCAAATGTTAAATCTAAATTGAAATATGTGAGCTAAATGTTTTCAAAGTATGCTAATTATTTATGCTTCTGGAACAATCCACAGCATGTGTGGCCAAGCCTTACAACAGGGTTTGACCAGTTGTGTGTTAGGGGTCAGGGTGAGTGTGCTGGGGTTTGTGTGTGTTTCTGCTGTGTGTTGGGCAGGCTGGTCCAGGTGTTCCAGGTGTTGTCACCATCATAACCAGAGCTGCTGCAGAGATCTGATGCCAGATGGTTCCGCTTCCTAGCGTGGTACCCAACCACATCTCACTACCGGAACTTTCCACAGTTCTGCATCATTATCCTCTTTGAATGATTTACTTACTTCGTTGTCTCCTCAGCTGATTCAGTCAGTCAGTCTCTGCACCGCTCTGGAAAACACAGAACAATCCACGTACCTCATCTCCACCATAAGTCACCTATCCGTCCACCCTTCAACAACCACCACCTGCAATAAAGAAAAGAGAATTGGATCACAATTCAACAACCACAGAACCCTGACTCAACCTCTGAGTCTCTACAGATTCCAGATCAAATAAGCAGCCACACTCCAACACTGCACCGTCAAGATCTCAATCTTCTGAAAAGTCTTGAACTAATCACTTACCTGTCTCCCTCCATCTTAACTTACCTTCCTGGGTTCCAGCAAAAAATCCTGTTTAATCTGCAACAATCTAATAAACATTTTAAAACTGTTTCTGACTTTCTGGAGTTGTTGACTGACTTAGAGCTTTCGCCGACCAAACATGACATTATGTTAATTTTCCTTACCTCAGAAAAACTGTGACTTTTTTTCATTGGTAATATTTGGAGACTTGTTTTGCAGTCACGTTATGTTTGTAGCGTAAACTACTTATTTTAATCCATATGGTCAATTGTTTCATTTAGGAATTAGATTTAACATTTAAGATTCAAATGTAGATTTAGCATTTGGATTTAGATAAAACATTTAGATTTAACATTTTCTATTTAAATATAACATTTGGATGTAACATTTAGACTTAATATTTAGATTTAAAATCTAGGATTTAGATCTGCTTAGAAGTGGGAAATATGTGGGCATGTTTAGATTTTTTTTTAAGACTCATTTTGATTTCAAATGTGATGAAAGTCTGCCAAATATGAGAAATCGTACCATATGTTTTGCATGAAAATGTTATTCTTGGTGCCCCATATCGCAGTGGGTGCCTTTTGGCACTGATTAGTCCCACTACCAAATTCGTTGCAGGATAACTTTTTAGCAAATTCGTTGAAGGGCCAGTTTTGTATAGAGACACAACAGCTGAGAAATCCAGACCAGCTGATTTACCCCGTCATCTTTTGTACTCCCAAGAATGTGACCTAGAAAACGTCTAATGGAAACATGCCTAACAAATACCTTTAGGTTCCTGATAAATCAGACCAGAGCATTTTACGGCCACATCTGGCCCGCTGACAACAACGGGTGTGGGTTATAAATCCTATCACTTTGCCATAGGTGCATGAAATACAGTGATACGACTTGTATTTTGTAGGCCACTATTGCTTTCTTAATGTCATCAGTATGCTTGTTTGCCTCAGCAAATGTGTCGAACATCTTCCAAGAAATTCGCTCTTATTACTTAAATGCTAACATAAAAAAAGAAACATTTACAAAGAATGCAAAGTTTTATATGGAAGATGATCTTTCAGTGTTCCAAATCCTTTTAGGTAGTTTAAAACAGAATATATTCAAACACTAAAGCTTCTCTGAAAGTCTAAGTCCACGACAAAATGATAAAAAACTCAAAGTTCCAACCAAAGTTAAGAAAATGACAAAAATACAAACACAATGCAGTGAGTAAACCGAAACGGAAAGGAAGACAGCAGTTATTTAACTGTATTCACAAAAATATATATCTTGGGTTCATTCCACTTTGTGGAACCCCTTTTTTTCCCGATGGGTTTTATGCACGGTTGCTTCTGGCTTACGATAAGCCCGCCCCATCACTTCCGGTTCAAAGCTGTCCAAACACAGACCTTTCAAAGTTGAATTTTTAACTCAACTTCTTCAAGACCTTCGGCGCATCACGGTTGACGATGCCCACCGGATTTTTCACAAACATACAGCGACTTCTTTGAGCAAGTGATTGAAGAGCTTTAAGCTGTATATAACCAACTTTATTCACGATTATGAGGGTAAGTCTTTAGCTAACAGCAGTAGCTCTGAGGCACCATCATCAAAAGCCACAGATATAATAATGTTAGTCTAATTAGGACACTGATGAGGACAACTTAACAGCCGCCCACCAATTGATCAGCCTCGATCTCAGTAATTTTGCTTGATCAGAGATTGGCCCATATTTCTATGTGATTTGGATCTTATATGCCTCTTAGAGCGGCTGTGTCGACTGCAATACTTTAAATTACCTTAAGTCTTCAACCATTTGTGCTATCAATGTAATTCCACCAATTCTGAAAGCTGAGACTTTAAGCCTTGATGATAAGTGATATAAGGTACATTACGGTGGACGTAATTTCTCATCTGAGACCAGGGAATGACATTGCCGGCTGAGCTAAACTAAGCAAAGCTAAGCTAAGCTAGCGGTCCATGTTAGCTACTCACGAGAGGGGCTCTGTATGTACCTGGTCAAAGTGTAACAGTACTACAAAATGCACATACCTGGTGAAAAACCGAATGTCCATGTCGCAACCAACAAATCCCTGTTTTCTCCCAAAACATTTGCTCCAGCTGTTATCGTCATTGAGCAACTTCCTCTCGTTGTCTCTGGTTTTCTCCCAGTACATTATCCACAAAAGCAGGATCAAGACCAATCTCCTTCTCCAGTCTAGCTGTACGATCCCAAACACAAGGTCTCTACCTGAGAGAATAGTTGTTCCAGTGAAATAAAACCAGTACAGTGCTAGCTTTAGCCATCTCCTTCCTCCTTCCTTAATCGGCTCTTTCACATCTTGTGCTGCACAATGTCTACTGGTGTGATTAGAGATAAAGAAGTTTTCTTTTCAAATATTCACAATCCATCTCTTTCCTGGTTGCTGGTCTGATGGAAACGTGTGAAAACTGATAGCTGAATTATATGTAGGTGATGAGGTACACAAAGGAACATAGCAGTGTTCAGCTGCCTGCTTCCCGCTGCCAAAACTCTAATGATGGCTTCATCTATTACTAATATACTATTCTATACTAAACTATACATCTAGAATAAAAGTAATGTCTAATCCCTCTATTTCTCTCCGTTCTGCACTCTTCTACCAAGGCTTCCCACAGATGTAGCTACCTGGAAACAGTTTTACTGGGTTATTGCAAACCAGAAGTTATACTAAGCAAACCAATCATTTATTTTGGGGTTTTTTTGTTTTCATTTTGCATTTACAATTGTGAGATTACATTCAAAGTTACGTGTAAACTTTAAATATGCCACTCGCAAACCATAATTCATTCCATTTTTGAACCTGTGGAGGTCTTCTTGACAGTGTGATTGAGATTACTGTCCTGCTGTATGACCCGAGTACGCTTCAGCTGATATTTTTTTGACTTGTTGTTTGAAGTCAGCTGTCCCAGACCATCAAACAACCTCCATGTTCTTTTTCTGAAATGCTAGTTTTACGCTAGATGTAACAGGAAATACATCTTCTAGAAGGTGTAGGGGTTAGGGTCTAGAGTCTGCTCTTTTGTTCTCATTGGTCCACATAATTCATTCACAAAACCTTTAGGAGTTTTCAATCTGTTTTCATGACATGCCTCTCCCATTGAGGTCATATTTGGCATATTTCTTTCTTTTTATTAAATCATTAACACTGCACTTAGATGAGGCACAGTGATAAATGTACCTTTTTTTTTACTTCATGGCTCTGAGTAAATTCAGTAGACCATCCACCCGTGGAACAGTTCACCATAACAAAAAGATTTGTAATCCTGTTCAGACTGTTTGGTTTCATCATATGTTGTTTTCTGAAGTATTTCAGTTTACATCAAGTTGTTAGACAGGTTCTATTGAACAAACTTTCTTAAAGTAGGTTTTGTAGTAATCATGCCTGGGTGTGGCTTATGACATTTAAATTAGGGTTAGTTACATGTAATTCATTATTTAAAAATTGACACAATTCATTTTTAAAACAGAACCTGGTTGGTTTTGGCATCTTCTCCCTTAATAAGCAAAGCCATCAATTGTAAACTGTTTGACTCATCACAATCTGCTGGGATTCCTTACATAGCAAATTTTTAACTGATTTGAATCTTTGTATGATTTTATTGAAATGACTTTTGTTGTAAAGTGCCTTGAGATGACATTTGTCGTGATTTGGCGCTATATAAATAAAAGTGAATTGAAGTGAATTGGGGCTGCATGGTGATGCTTTGGTTAGCACTGTTGCCTTGCAGCAAGAAGGTTGTGGGTTCATATCCTGGCCCAGGGTCTTTCTGCGTGGAGTTTGCATGTTCTCCCTGTATGTGGGTTCCCTCCAGGTACTCCGGCTTCCTCCTTAATTGATTAGGTGTCATTGTGTGACCCTTTGAGGAATAAGTGGTTAAGAAAATAGATGGATGAATTGAATTGTATTCTAAAAAGAAAACAACAGAAGGAATCTATGTACTATGACAGAAGGATTATTTAATAACACTAAAGGTGTGGCATCTTACTGACCTTGAGTGTGTGACCCTGTATCACAACCACTGACTAGTGGCTTGGTTCCAGCACCTCTGCAACCCAGAACAAGATGAAATGAGTGAGTAAAAAGAGCATAAAAGTCATACCCTTCATTTACGTAGTCTGACTTCCCAGCAAAACTACAACAGTCTCCATCTTTAATCTCATTCAGCATATTGAAGTTTTGTTGTTGTCAGCAATGGGAAAAAATAGGAACAACTGAATGGTTTGAAATAGCTAAAAAACATTTCAGTGAGGTCATCTGAGATGTGTTTTTGTTCTTGCCTCTTTATTTGTTCTGGATTTTTCTATATTGCTCTAGTAATTTTTCAAGATGTGCTTTGAAGAAGTTTGCGAACTGTTTTCATTAACAGGACATTTATGATCCAATGAGTCCCCCCTTTTTCTTTTTTTTTTACCTATCATAAGCTTGCAAATGAAGACAAACCTTTCTCCACCTCCTCCAGTATTGCCGAAGAGCTTTTCCTGCGAAGCAAGGCCAAGAAACATAAGGCTTATTTAAAATATCATTGCTTTAATAAGCCTAACGTTCACGGCAGGCTTAGTTGGTTTCTGGTTCAGTCCCTGCTAATTTAAACTAGGTTTAACAAGCCAGTCTCATGTCGGTCATGGCTACATCAAAGGTAGCCTCTGTCAATCATTGCTACATACTGTGAGAATGGAAGAAAAGGAGAGAGCCACGTTCTTCTCCCAGGTGGAGCAAAAATTCAATGCAGCCCATGAGCATCACAAATACATCATAACCAATAAGGTGAGCACCAGCTGCACAAAATAAAAGCTTGTGGTTGTCATTGTGTAATAACATGAACTAGGTGGTGATACTACACGGACGGTCTAGTGTGTGACACACAGTGAATGCCGAGGAACAGTTTTAACTGTAAACTCCTAAATTCATGTTAATAAATCATATTATCTCATTGGTCAGGGCAAGATAATCTGGAGTCACCAAATTATAATACAGGAAAGAAAATAGCTGACAGTTCAAATTTGTTAAAACAGGATTTAAGTAAGGATGCAAAAATATCGAACAATTAAATAAGAACAGTTTCTATCCTTCAAAATGTAAAGTCACATTAATACAGTATTTCCTCCTAATGATTTATTATGTTACCAGTTTGAAGGTACTTTAAGGCTACTTTAACACATTTAAGTAGGACAGCAGGCGGATTTCATGGGTCCATTTTTTCATAAAAGTAAACGAAATATAATAAATAGAATGATCCCTTATTGCCCACAAAGGGGAAATTTTGCTGTAATAGCAGCAATTATGCATTAAAAAGTAAAATAATAAACACACCATTTACAAGAAGTTAACAGAATATAAACTTAGGAAATGGATGTGCAAATAACAGCAGCAAACATGTTAATTAATGGAGTTAAACAGATCAAATTAAAGCAAATGTGTAAGCAATATAGAGTTTTCATTTATTTATCTGAAATTATTAACAATGCTTGGTGTCAGGAATGACATGAGTAGATAAAAAAACATTATTGCAGCAAGGGAAGATATAATACAGCAATGTTCTTCAAAATGGTAGAAATGAAATCTAATTACAGCTACATTTTAAAAGATAAAACCTAAATTGGATTGCATAATTTAGCCACCAAATAGGAAACTGCAGCTGCTGTTTAGATCCCTGTTCCTCTAAGGTCCATAAGATTGCATGTGGTGTGCCCCAGGGTTTAGTTTTAGGCCTAGTGCTTTTTAACCTTTATATAGGCTTGCCAACTTTCATATATTTACCACGGGCCGAGCCGTAGATCTGACTCACGGGGAGGTGTGTTTTTTTTACCGGGGGGATCATCCAGAATGGTCATATGTTAAGAAATGCTTTATTCACAATAAACACATTAATGCACAATTTCTATAAGTTAGGCTAATCTTCAAAGTGATTCATGCACTCTTTTCTGTGTTCTAATTTTAATCATGTAAAGCACCTTGAATTGCCTTGTGTTGAAAGTCTGCTATACAATAAAATGACCTTGCCTTGCCTTAACAAGACGCAGTGTGATCTAACGCAATGACGATGCTGAGAACAACAGGTCTGGTTGTTGAGCTTCCAACAATGTGTTTACAATATTCCTTTCTAAAGTGACTGTATGGGGATATTGCAGATGAACCCTAAACACCTTTACACTACTATCTGCTGACTTAGATACAAACTTAGGAGTGGGATGACAAATAGTTAATTGAATTGGCTTGCATGGCTTGTCTGAACAACAATCAAACCACACTCAGAGATTTAATGCAACATTCACTTACAATTTATTGACTATTTCTCTAAAATATAAAATTTCAAGAGCCAAAAATCTATCCAAGCATGTTTCATTTTAATCTATTTATTAGCATAACAATGAATCAGTTACTATGATTTGGTCTTAAAGTTGTAATTTATAATGATACAATACAACAAAATCCTCTACAATTAATCCAACAAAAATAAAATTGCACAATTGGACGAGACATCTTTGAAAAAGCACAGTACATGTAATCTATTCTGAATATTTTACCCTAAATGTTGCATAAGCCTCACAGATGTGTGTTTTCTGCGTTCTTGTGTGCCTAGTGTGCTGTGCAGCCAGTGTTCTCAGTGCGCCACTGGGAACTACAGTTTGCCTTGTGTTCATCTATACTGATCTTTTCCAGCCAAGGATGGGCCTCTTCCCACTCATCTATATCTCTGGAAGCGTTTTTGGGACATTTTTAAAGGTGCTGCATGGAAGCGCCAGTGTGTGTGTGTGTGTGTGTGTCTACCTGATCAATCCTGAGCGCGCATCACTCGCGAGCCGCAAACACAAACAATTTGCGGTCCCGTTTGATCCCGCTGTTAGAACAGCTTTGCTGAATGTAGGGTGATTTTTATGTTTATATAGGCTACATAGTTAGAATAAAGCAGTATGAAGCCTATGACCGACACACATGATAGACATTTATGAAAATACAGAACATATAGCGTCCCTTATTAGTTCAAAACGGGACGGCACATTTAATAGTCAAATACGGGATGATTCCGTATTTTAAGGGATGGTTGGCAACCCTACCTGTATGCTCCCTCTTCAGTTTCATCAGAAGACATGGAGTTAACTTTCACAGTTATGCTGATGATAAACAATTGTACATCTCCATGTCTCCTGATGACACATGGCCAATGGATGCACTTTTAACTGCATATTAGACATCAAATCCTGGATGGCAGAAAACTTTCTTCAGCTCAATCAGGGCAAAACTGAAGTTTTAGTTATCGGTCCTGAGGCTCAGAGAGATAAACTTTTACCAAAACTACAATCATTGTCTTTTAATTCTTCTTTACAAGTGAAGAACCTGGGTGTGATTTTTGACTCTGAGGTGACTTTTATCCCCCACATTAAAAATATTACTAAAATAGGTTTTTATCACCTAAAGAACATAGCCAGAGTCCGCCCAATTCTCTCTCGGGTCAATACGGAGACGCTAACGCAGCTTTTATCACCAGTAGAATTGATTATTGTAATGCCCTGCTTTCTGGTCTTCCCAAAAAGACAACATCAAGTTTACAGCTTTTACAGAATTCAGCAGCTCGTGTCCTGATGAAGACCAGGAGGAAGAAGCTCATTACACCGGTCTTAGAATCACTTCCTTGGCTCCCCGTATTTTTTAGGACAAATTTTAAGGTTCTTTTAATAGTTTTTAAGTGTCTTAATAATCTTGGCCCTTCCTATCTTTCAGAAATGCTTTTACCATATGAACCCTCGCGGTCTCTGCGCTCCTCTGGCAGCCGTCTCCTTGTCATCCCCAAAGTCAGGACACAGACTCATGGTGAGGCGTCTTTCCATTATTATGGCCCTCACCTCTGGAACAGGCTGCCAGAGGACCTCAGGACCACAGAGAACGTTAATGTTTTTAAGAGCAGGCTCAAAACTCACCTTTTTTTACCGAGCTTTTAACTAATTATTATTTATTAATATATGTTTAATTGCTCCACATGTTTTACCTGTTTGAATTTGTTGTTTAGCTTTTTTTTTTTTTTTTTTTTTTTTCTTACGTGTCCTGTCTAGCAGTATGCTACTCAGAATTGGTGTCTGAGTACCAAGTACAAGCCCAACAGTTTTACTTTCCCAAGCAGAGTATTACAGCTTCGCTGTAGTACGCCACTTGATGTATATGTATGAAAAATCTTTATTAGTGATTACTGTGGGTTCAATTTCCTGACGTCATGGACACTAAACCGAGACAAGAAGGGAGAAAGGAAGAAGGTGAAGAAAAGAAACCGGACCAACAGAGGCGCGAACCAACGACACAAGACAGGGAGGCAAACAAAGAACACAAGAAAACATCCCAGTCCTCCACCTCTGCCGGACGGCAGAGAAACAGTAATAAAAAACAAAAACGACAAACTGTACAGAACCAAACCAATAGTTCGGATCTAGTAGAATAAACTAAGAATTACACATTCACTACACACAAGCATGGATTAATGAACATAATACTAATGTTTCTGGTAAGCTCCTGTGAACAACTAACTAATGATGATAACCTCAGCTTAAGATATGTCCGTCCACACCAATGTCCCCACACCTATGTGTGTGTGCGAGCATGCAGGAATGAATAAGGTTTCCCCATGCAAGTGATTGATAGCTGGTGTAAGGAACCGTCAATCCGTACTACAGGAATCGACACAGACATGGAAGAGGCAAGAGATGTATGCATCCAGGGTCCCACAGAGTACAGAGGCCACAGGCGGATCAGCGCAGGGTCGATCACCCACCAAGAGAGGAACAGATGGAAGCCCCAGGGGAACACCAAGCAGCCGCAATGCTGGGGCCCCGAGAGATCACAGGGACGAGCCCACGGGCTCCGCCGGAAACCGGCTACGCCAGGGCGGGCCCGGATCAGGACCCGGAGGCCACGGGGACCAGCCGACAAGGGCCCCCCGCCGCCGCTGCAGGCAAGGGGGATCCGCAGCCAACCGACGGACAACACACGCCGCCGCCACCCCGGACCAATACCCATCGCCAACAACCCGGCCCGCCCCCACACACCCACACGCCAGGGAGCCACAGCAAGAGCCACAGCGGATGTACGCCCTCCCCAGGCCGCGCCCAGCCGGCACCTGGACATCCAGATCTTCTATCTGTTGTTTAGCTTTTAACTGGCTATTATTTATTATTTTTAAATCTGCTTTGCATTTTTATTTTGATCATATCTTAACATATTTTTACACTTATCTGTCTGAATTTTTTAAAATAATTTTTTACTACTTAATCTAAATATCTGCTGTTCATTTTATATTTTAGCTTATTTTAATCTCCCTCCCAGTGTTTCCTCTCTGGGAGCCCCCTGCATCTGGGGCGGATGTCGGCTGTGGCTCCCTGGGTGCTCTGGGGTGGGGGTACCAGCCCTCCCTCCTCTGGGCGCCCTGGGTCGGAGCCTTGGCTGCTGCTGCTGATCTGCTACTGCTGATGCAGAAGGCTCCCATGATGGTCGTTTCCTGGCTCACCTGTACTCAGCTCGTTTTTGTAGCTTTTAAGTGTGTGCGTCTGTTTATGGCTCATGGGTTGGGTGTAGTTGCGATGATAATTTTATTTTTGGTTTTTGGAGGGGTGGGGGGGTCATTTTTAATCTGTAAAGCACTTTGAGAAACTGTGTTTGAAAAGCACTTTATAAATAAAGTTTGATTTAATTTGTGTGTGTGTTTAGGGTAAATGTTCTGTTAGAAAATTTTAGTTAGAAATTGTATTTTCAATTTCAAACAACTAGTTTAGGTGTGATTTAAAAATGTGAAAACAGTCCTTCTGCTTTACTATTCCATACACATTGTGGCAGTAAAACTGTCCCAAAACATATAACCACCACTGTTAGTGGACCGTTCTTAGATCGGAACGTTTCTGTTTGACATGTTTAATCCCTTAAATCAGTGTTAACCAACCTTTTATGACTTGTGTACCCCCAGAGGCATTTTTTCATACCAAAAGTACCCCCTAAGTCAAATGTGTTGATGATTCTCCAGTAGAACGTACAACTGATTACTAAATGAAAAAAATGGAAAACACATGGAATGCAACTATAAACACTTTTTTCAAACCGATACAATACAATACTTGGATCTGTGTACTTGCCAATACGAAGTACCAACGCTGATACTTCTACCACACAAAAACACGCAATTAATTTGAGGACATGTTTTATTTTTAGGAGCAACCGTGGCACAGGAACTAGTTAGTCTAGTAATCCGATTGTTGCCGGTTCAAGCCCATGCTCCAACTGTCTCAGTTGTTGTGTCCTTGGGCAAGGCACTCTATCCATTGCCTAGTGATGGTGGTCAGAGGGCCCAGTGGCACCAGTGTCCCTCAGGGCAGCTTACCATCACCAGTGTGTGAATGACTGAATGTAATGTGAAGCATGATTCCATAGAGACAGTGCTATACAAGTACAGGCTGATTACCATTCTCTGCTCAATACAACAAATGATGATGAATTAGATAAAAAATAATACAATATTAATAAAAATTACCACCAAACTAAAATTTCAAGTGAAAAATAAACATGAAATTATTGCAGAGTTTCCACATTTTAGGAATCGGTTCATGGTTTCGGTTGACTAACTGATACAAGTACATTAGAACTGTGTATTTCTTTAAAGTAGCAAAAATGTGAGCTCTTTTGAATGAGTACTTTGAACGAGTCCCCTTTAACAGACATTTAAACAAAACGCTGAAATAACCATATCAGTTTTACTTTGCTTTGATCTCTTCAACCTATCCTTAATTAGACACCTGAGCTTGGTTATCTTTGATAAGCTCTGATAGATGTGGGGACAGAGTGTTCTCCAGGCTGTTTCCCACATCCATTCTGTTCTTCTGCTGGGTCTATTATTCATTTAAGAATTTATTAAGCATAACATATCCAAGCCTGATTTCCTTTTACGAGAGCAAAGCAAATGTTGTCAAATGCCTGATGCTAATGATCAGGGAAATTAAATAGTAAATGTTTATTTAAATGTTTAGTCAAAATTATTAAGAAAGAGCATGCTAACAGAAGTTTTATATAAGTATTGCATAACATTGTTATGGTCGAACTCCAGGTAGGATATTTTTAGTAGAGAGTGGCCCACGAGGTATTAATGGAAAAGCCAAAAAGCCTGAAAAAACATAAAAGAGAGACCAGACAGAAAAGCTGATCAGCTTTATGAGCGAAGTAGCAACAGGAAATGGAAGGGGAGAGAATGAGAAAAGACTAGGCAGCTGCGCAGTGTGAAGTCACAGAATAACTCCACCTTTGTCTTTTTTCATTCATATGCTGAAATATACGACAAATCGCTTTTCTTTTCTCCTCAATATGGAACACATAATATTTCCTCTGAATACGGGATGATTCCATTTTTTAGCGTGATGTTGGCAACGCTACTAACTATTCTTATGAATAATAATTCACTCTCAGTAACATCAAAGCACCCGCCCAGCACTGTAGAAACTCTGTCATGCTAACTAGTACACAGTAAGAGTTATTATATCTGACTGTAAAAAGTTAGCCAGCACAATAAAAAAAAACACCTAAACTCGGTTCATATCTGACCCAGACACACTGCAGTTCATACAGTCGAAACCAAAAGTTTACATACACTATGTGGAAACGCACATATCCTTTGTTTTTCTCACTGTCCAACATGAAATCGGAATAAACTTTTCCTATTCTAGGTCAATTACAATTAATACAATTATTTATATTTACTAAATGTCAAAATAAAAAAAGGAGGATTTTTTCAGACATTTCTAATCACTTTTTTCAAAGTCAGAAGTTTACCTACACTAAGATCACTATGCCTTTAAACAATTTGGGAAAGCCAATATAATGATGTCCTCTCTTTTGAAGCTTCTGATAGGTCAATTGACCTCATTTGAGTTAATTAGAGACACACTTTTGGATGTATTTAAGGACACACATTGCTTCCTTGTGAATAATCATGGGAAAATCAAAAGAAATCAGTCAAGAGATCAGGAAGAGAATTGTGGATTTGCACAAGTCTGGTTCATCCTTGGGTGCAATTTCCAGATGCCTGCAGGTGCCACTTTCATCTGTTCAGACAATTATACGCAAGTATAAGCACGATGGGAACAACCAACCATCATATCGCTCTGGAAGGAGACGGATTCTGGGTCCGAGAGATGAACGCAGTTTGGTCCCATATGTCCAGAACAACCGAAGGACTAAAGCAAAAGACCTTGTGAAGATGCTGGCTGAAGATGGTAAAAGTGTTTCATTATCCACAGTGAAACGAGTACTATAAAGAAGAGGGTTGAAAGGCTGCTCTGCCAGAAAGAAGCCTTTGCTCCAAAGGAAACACAAAAAGCTAGACTAAAGTTTGCTAATGCACATGAGGATAAAGACCTTATTTTTTGGAAACATGTCCTGTGGTCTGATGAGACTAAGATTGAACTGTTTGGCCACAATGACCATCGTTATGTTTGGAGGAAAAAGGGTGAAGCTTGCAGGCCTCAGAACACCATCCCAACTGTGAAACATAGGGATGGTAGCATCATGTTGTGGGGTTGTTTTGCAGCAGGGGGGACTGGTGCACTTCACAAAATAGATGGTATTATTATGAAGGAACACTATGTGGAAATATTGAAGCAACATCTGAAGACATCTGCCAGGAGGTTGAAGCTTGGGCGCAAATGGGTCTTTCAAATGGACAATGATCCAAAGCATACTGCCAAACTGGTTACTAAGTGGCTTAAGGATAACAAAGTCAATGTTTTGGAGTGGCCATCACAGAGCCCAGATCTAAATCCCATTGAAAATGTATGGGCAGAACTGAAAAGAAGGTGACCTACAAACTTGGCTCAGTTATACCAGTTCTGTCAGGAGGAATGGGCCAAAATCCCCACAAACTATTGTGAGAAGCTTCTGGAAGGATATCCAAAACATTTGACCCACATCATACAGTTTAAAGGCAATAATACCAAATACTAATGAAATGTATGCAAACTTCTGACTTTGAAAAAAGTGATTAAAAAATGTCTGAATCTTCCTCTTTTTATTATGACATTTAGTAAATAGAAATAATTGTAATTGACCTAGAATAGAAAAATATTATTCTGATTTCATGTTGGACAGAGAGGAAAAAAAGGATATGTGCGTTTCCACATAGTGTATGTAAACTTTTGGTTTTGACTGTAACTTCTTACCTAAAGTTAATTTCTCGTTCCACTTGGACCGGTGGCCTCCAGAGGTCTCACCTCATCCTGCCTCCCCATTCCTCCATCCACCTACTGGCCTCCATCACTCACTAATGGTATTAAAGTGGAATCTGTGGTAGCTCTGCCATAGCCACCACCAAATAATTCTGTTAGTTTTTTACATATTTGGTTGTGTCTGCCTAAAAGGCTTGTTTCATTTTGGCACAACATTTTTTCAGCCTCCCCTCCAGGTCACCACCCTTCATAGTTTATACCGTTACGAAAAATAAATTGTAATTATTTATTAAACATCGGCCCACATATCACCATCAGCCCTCTGCCCGTTTTGCCCTTTGACCAGTCCAGCTATGGCGTTAAGACACAAGAACACTCATATGTTAAAGATATTGACTATAAAATCTTTCTCTAGATGTCATATTTTGCTGGTCCATGTGGACTGCTGTAAATTCAAGTCAAGCTATTGGAGAATGTAGCAGCAGGATGTAGCATGGACCCAAACGCAGATGTGGAAAAGATTTAAAGTAGTTCATTGGAATGAGGATGATGGCGGTGATGAAAGCAGGAACGTCGAGACGGTATACCAGGCTGACACGAACAAGCAGGAGGGAGAACAGGGGTGAGACACATTATGGAGAGACATCAATGATCCAACCAGGAGGGAGAAGACTGAGGTAAGAAGGATCATGTGTGATGGATTGGAGACAGGTGTAGATAATGATTAGACAGGGAACAAGCAGGACGGAGTGCTGAAGGCTCTGACCTAAACTTTGGGGTGTTGATTTTGGAACTGTTGCTTCTTTCTTGGTCAGCTCTAAATCAGTATGTTTACATGCAGCAACAGAAATTCGAATGATTGCCTTAGTCCGACTGAAATCAGACTTTTAAAATGCATTTATACACCTTAATCCGACTGGAGTCGAACCGAACTGGAGTTTCAGAAGCCCGGCTACTCTAGCTAGATAATGCGATCAAATCAGACTACTCTGCAACCAGCAGAAGTTAAGAGAGCCGGTGTAACACAGGAAATGCGACCCAGCAATAACAACAGCAGTGTTACAAGAGGCATATGGCATCTAAGACAAATGTAAGCGGACAATCAGTACATCTTTGGAGTTACGAAGAGGCAATGCGTTGTTACTGTGAATATCCTGCTTCAACTCTGTCTGCTTCACTCTCGCCAGCCTCTGTTTACTGCCTGAATGTAGCTGGAAGCTAACCGCTATAAGGCTAACACGTAGGGGTGCATGTCGCCATCTATTGTGGCGGAGTTGACCGTACTTCATTTAATAATTCGATTTTCTGAGGAAAATGTAAACTGGGACTTGGCTCGCTACAAGGACTAAGCCCTTAATCCGGGTAGTGCATAAAGCTCGATTTAGAGGTGCATGTTAACGTACTGACTAGTGTTCAAGTCTTCTCCAGTTTTTGATGCCCTTAAGTCTTGGAGAGTACTGACTTGTTCCAAGTAATCCCAAAAAATGTATTTCCATCTCAGTGGTACATTTTGAATTTTCTCCCAGGCCTTGGCAAACTGATGGTACATTTAAATCTGAAAAAGATTTACATAACATTTAACATTCTAAGTTTTGGCCAGTTCAACAATTACTAATTGGCAAATCCATCATATGCTTGCAAATAATCAGCTATAGTCAAATTGTGATCACTAGAACTGGTAAAGTACAAATAAATATTCTGGAACCTTTAGAGTGCCACTTATCATAATATGTATGGTTTGGATGGCAAGAGTTGACCCTAAATGTACTACTTTATCTCATCTGTAATCTCCCATTCATCAGCAAAATTATCCCAAATAATACTTTGTTTCTACAGTTAAAACAACAGGGTGACTGTGGCTCAGTGGTAGAGTAGAGTTTGCAATTGGAGGGTCGTAGGTTCGATTCCATCTTCCTCCAGTCACATGTCGATGTGCCCCTGGGCAAGGCACTTAACCCCAAAAAACATCGTCCTACCGATCCGTGTTGGGTGTCGGTGTATGAATGTGAGTGTGAATGGGTGAATGTGGCTTCAATGTAAAGCGCTTTGAGTGGTCAGTTAGACTAAAAAAGCGCTATATAAGCTCAGTCCATTTACCATTTAAAATACTGTACATCATTAAATGAAAACAATTCATCTGACATGTATGTTTATGGTAGTTAAAGAAGAAGAACTTCTACCTGAGCCAGCTAAAGATTGTTTTCAATGTGTTTTCTTCTTGCATCAGCTGTTTACACTCACATAAAACAATATTTCATGTTGGGAGAGAATGGGGTTTATGTAGTTGAAACTCCTCAGGTAAAAAATAACTGTTAAGTTCAAGTGTTGAAAACTAAGCTTGTTTTAACCCTTTGAACACTGAAAATAACAAAATCTTAAAGGTTTTATTCTTCTCCACTGTCTAGATCTGAAAATGTGATTCACAAAAACTAAAGACAACATGCCAAGTCAGAACCGATGTGGTTAGGGGAGTGTGCTCGGTATGGAGAAAATGAAAGGAGGCGTGGCTGTGTGGCAAACGAGAGATGCAGAAAGAAAGAGAGGAGGACAGAGAATAAAAGGGACAGAGAGAGAGACAGAGGGGAGAGCAAGGTTGATTTTGTATGAGGTAAATTGATTTGCCATTTCTAATCCCTCCCGTTCGTGGCTTTGTGCCGTGGCCCAGCAGGAAGTGGGAGCTGGGCAGACAACAATTAACAAAAGAGCTGTGAAGAATACAATTAGCCATCAATGGCCAACCGCAGGCCTTTGTTATGTCACCATGGAAACGGCACAACACCACTATACCAAGATTACAAAACCCCTTTTCTTCATTTTCTCTGTTTTTTTTTCTCTTGGTCTTCTTTTCTCTTTTATCCCTTCTCTTTAGAACACTCTTTCTTTCTCTTTCAAAGTAATGTTCTGATTTATCCACTTAGTCTTTCTAACATACTTGTGCGCACAACTACACATGTGCGCACAACATCAGTGTTGTTTCTATAAAGTTAAATGATTCTAGTCCTTTTTGGGTGGTTGACTGAAACCAAATAAAATGATTTAGGAAAAACTGAAGTTGATCTTTCTGTGTTGAGCTTTGTATTTCCCACCATGATTGCCTTTGGCTTCCTTCCACAGTGCAAAAACATTTAAGTTTGATTAATTCTATCTAATCTGCCTTTGGTGATGGTGTTACATATATGGTCTCATATATCCGGGCAGTTGCTATGATAGACTGGTGACCTTTGTAGGGTGTATCCTGCCTGTTGCCTGGAAACCACCAGAAATTTGTAAAAGGAAATCTAATGGTACTCCCAGATTTGACCAGATTGTCGATGGTTGGTTGTGTTAATCCAACTCACCTTGTTGTTTTACTTCAAGTAACAGCTTGTTCCTTTTAGTCCAACATGTTTTTCTTTACACTAGAATCACCCTGAGTTGACCTTGTGGTTTCTCTGCCAGCTTCTGCTTCTCCTCCCTACAATGTACACCTCCCTCCTCCAACAGAGTCCTCTGATGGACTTTTTTAGGATATTTAAGTTATTTCCACTTTCCTCTCCACTCTTTAACTTTACCTTATCTCTAGATTGAATGAAACAACTATAAGCTCACCAGAACTCACTGTTGAATCCAAAATAACGTCTGACGTTTTGTCTTACAGAAACCTGACTGGAGGAAGAGGATTATGTCAGTATAAATGAGTGAACTCCTTCCAATTATGTATATTTTCACATTCCTCAAAGTACTTGGTGAAGAGGAGAACCAACCATTTTTCATTCAGATAAATTAATTTATAAAAATGTAATGCATTATAGTTGGTTCAAAACACCCCATTACAAATGACATCTACTTTATAGCTAACTCTTGGCAATGCCATTATTGAACAAGTAGAATATGCAAAATTACTGGGAATTATAGTGGAGTCAAAATAGACCAAATCAATTATGTTTTGCAGAAAATGGGGAGAAGAATGGGCACAATTAAATATTGCAACTTAAAGTTTATTTATATAGCGCCAATTCACCACAAATGTAATCTCAAGGCACTTTTCATAAAAATCCCTTTAATACAATTATACAAACATTCCAATCAGTTAAAAGTTTTCTATTTAAGAAATCCCAGTAGATTGTGTTGAGTCGTTGTAGCAAATATAATCCTCAGTGGTTGACCAAACACCTGGTTCAATCATGACGACTTTCTCATTTTGATGAAGCATCCGTTGTTTTGTCTAGTGAAACTAATTTACACAAGTTACAGGTGGCTCAAAATAAAGCAAATTATTTAGGATATTCAACAAATTATCTAGGGTTGGGACTACAGAACAAATGCGATGACAATGCATGATAGGTTGGCCTATAGCTAACATTGACATGCATTTCCTGTTAACATTTATGATCATTTGTATTACTAATAAAATACAAAACGAAAAAGATAGGTAGGTTTTGGCTATTAATGGTTATGAATAATTGCTATTGGCAATTATTAATAAGGTTAAAAATTTAATTATCCAAATTACCAAATTTGGTCCACCATCTTGGAATCCAGAAAAATAATACTAGCCAAATAGTTCAGACTTACTTGATGTTTATGATTACCTGCCTAATATGGCTGCGGTAATTAAAATTTAGATAAAGGAATTATTCCTTGATATTCTTTTAACAGCACATTACTACATATTAGGATGGAGCCAAACCCAAATACAGTAATTGGAAGGCACAACTAACATGTTACAAATGTTTACATCAACAAATACTTAAAGATTTATTTGTATTCAGGAGCGAGAATAAATTACAGTGTGAGAGTAATTAGGACAGGAATCGCATTAGACTAAAGGCCTACTCAGACATATTGTATTTTTAAGACAGAACAGTCATACATCAGTCAAGGCAGAAACCCAACTCCTGTACACCGCCGTCTCTATGATGGTGCGTGGACAGTAACAACCAAGATGTACAACAACATAACTCAAAGGATAACTAAAGAGCCTGACAATATTTGGAACACAAACTCTACAGTACAATGGAGAACTTCTACAATTAACACAAACACATTACCCATAAGTCCTTGCAGCGTACAACCATCACCCAACAGTTTTTTTGTTGATGTTTTTTTGTTTTTTAAAGGTTTTGTGGACATAGTGGCCTTTATTTTGGTCTCCTTTTAATGACGTTCCTGTTACATGTTCATTGCTGGATTTATGGAAAAATATCCAACCAATATTGCTTATCCATAATTATTATAATGGATAATAACGTAAATTCTAAGTGTAATGCGAAGAAGAAGAAAAAAGATTTGTATGCCTATTTAGAATTTTAGCTGGATACAAATACAAATACTTTCCTCTCCTCAACACATACAAATACTGCTGCTTTTCACACCTCTAGTACATATGTATGTGGGATAATGACAAACAACGACTAGTTTATAAACAAAACGAAATCAGCTTTCCTGTCAAAATGCTTTTATCAACAACCTCACTAAGCTAGTGACACACTATAAACTATACTACCAAGTAAAACAAGAATGAATAATGAAACTACTAAAAGTAAAACAGTCAAATGGACAGTTATGCAAAGGAGTAGAAACAATAACCAATAAATTGATTGTGATGTCACAGTTTAAAAACATATGTATTTTTAAAAAACCAAGTATTGTCTTGAAGAGTTTTGGGAGTGAAGTTGAAGCACTCCGAAACTGTATCAAAGTACTCCTTGAAGTTGGGGAATTTCTTTTTTTTACAAAAAATTTACTACGACAGCGTATTAAGGCCGATGTAAACAAAATAAAAATATTTTGGAGTAAATATCCACCCAAAAAAAAAAAAAAAAACAAAAAAAAAAAATGGTGAAATTATCTGTCACAAAAATCGTAAAATTACAAGACAGAAATTCAGAGATTAATTTAAGATATTTTCTAGGAAAAACATGATTTTATGATGTAGAAAAGAAGAACATTAGCAAGAAAAAACAAAACAATTCTATGATTAAAGGCATTCATTTTCGATATCTAAGCTAAGATATTTCTGAAATTGTAAAGTCAGAAAATTTTTAAATAAAAAAATCACAATTAATCATCAGATATACATAGAACATTTCAAATCATACAATAACGCTTTAATAAATTCCTGAAATGATTACATTTCCAGAATCAACTCAGAACATAAAAATAATTCCATCAGTGCAGACAGAAATGTCCTTGTTCCTTGTGTTTTCTAGTAGTTCCATCCATCCATCCATCATCTTCCGCTTATCCAGAGTCGGGTCGCGGGGGCAGTAGCCTAAGCAAAGAGGCCCAGACTTCCCTCTCTCCGGCTACTTGGGCCAGCTCCTCGGGAGGAATCTCAGGGCGTTCCCAGGCCAGCTGGGAGACATAATCGCTCCAGCGGGTCCTGGGTCTTCCCCTGGGTCTCCTCCCGGTGGGACGTGCTCAGAACACCTCACCAGGGAGGCGTCCAGGAGGCATCCTGACCAGATGCCCGAGCCACCTCAACTGGCTCCTCTCGATGTGGAGGAGCAGCGACTCTACTCTGAGCCCCCTCCGGATGACCGAGCTTCTCACCCTATCTCTAAGGGAGAGCCCAGCCACCCTACGGAGGAAACTCATTTCAGCCGCCTGTATCCGCGATCTCGTTCTTTCGGTCACCACCCAGCGTTCGTGACCATAGATGAGGGTAGGAACGTAGATCGACCGGTAAATTGAGAGCTTTGCCTTTCGGCTCAGCTCTCTCTTCACCACGACAGACCGGTACAGCGCCCGCATAACTGCAGACGCCTTACCAATCCGTCCATCGATCTCCCGCTCCATTTTTCCCTCATTCGTGAACAAGACCCCCAGATACCTAAACTCCCCCACTTGAGGAAGGACCTCATCCCCGACCCGGAGAAGGCACTCTACCCTTTTCCGGCTCAAGACCATGGTCTCGGATTTGGAGGTGCTGATCCTCATCCCAGCCGCTTCACACTCGGCTGCGAACCGCTCCAACGAGAGCTGTAGATCACGTTCAGATGAAGCCAACAAGACCACATCATCTGCGAAAAGCAGAGACCCGATCCTGAGGTCACCAAAACGGATCGCCTCAACACCTTGGCTGCGCCTAGAAATCCTGTCCATAAACATTATGAACAGGACCGGTGACAAAGGGCAACCTTGGCGGAGTCCAGCTCTCACCGGAAATGAGTCCGACTTACTGCCGGCAATGCGAACCAGACTCTGACACCGTTCATATAGGGACCTAACAGCCCGTATCAAAGGGCCTGGTACCCCATACTCCCGGAGTACCCCCCACAGGACACCCCGAGGGACACGGTCGAACGCCTTCTCCAAGTCCACAAAGCACATGTAGACCGGTTGGGCGAACTCCCACGCACCCTCCAGGACCCTGCCGAGGGTGTAGAGCTGGTCCAGTGTTCCACGGCCAGGACGAAAACCGCATTGTTCCTCCTGAATCCGAGGTTCGACTATCCGTCGGACCCTCCTCTCCAGAACCCCCGAATAGACCTTACCAGGGAGGCTCAGAAGTGTGATCCCCCTATAGTTGGAACACACTCTGTGGTCCCCCTTTTTAAAGAGGGGGACCACCGCCCCGGTCTTTCAATCCAAGGGAACTGCCTCCGAAGTCCACTCAATATTGCAGAGCCGCGTCAACCAACACAGCCCTACAACATCCAGAGCCTTGAGGATCTCCGGCCGAATCTCATCCACCCCCGGTGCCTTGCCACCAAGGAGCTTTTTAACAACCTCAGTGACTTCAGCACCAGAGATTGGAGAGCCCGTCCCAGAGTCCTCAGAATCTGCTTCCAAACAGGAAGGCGTGTCGGTGGGACTGAGGAGGTCTTCAAAGTATTCCATCCACCAACCCAAAACGTCAGGCGTTGAGGTCAGCAGCTCACCGCCCCCACTGTAAACAGTGTTGGTGGCAGACCGCTTCCCCCCCCGAGATGCCGGATGGTGGACCAGAATCGCTTCGAAGCCCTACGGAAGTCGTTCTCCATGGTCTCTCCAAACTCCTCCCACGCCCGGGTTTTTGCCTCAGCGACCATCCGAGCCGCACTCCGCTTGGCCTGCCGGTACCTATCAGCTGCTTCCGGAGTCCCACAGGCCAAAAAGGCCCGATAGGACTCCTTCATCAGCTTGACAGCATCCCTCACCGCTGGTGTCCACCATCGGGTTCGAGGGTTGCCGCCGCGACAGGCACCGACTACCTTACGGCCACAACTACGGTCAGCCGCTTCGACAATGGAGGCACGGAACATGGCCCATTCAGACTCAATGTCCCCCGCCTCCCCCGGGACGTGTTTGAAGTTCTGCCGGAGGTGAGAGTTGAAACCCCTTCTGACAGGAGACTCCGCCAGACGTTCCCAGCAGACCCTCACAACACGTTTGGGCCTGCCAGGTCTGTCCGGCGTCCTCCCCCACCACCGGAGCCGACTCACCACCAGGTAGTGGTCGGTGGATAGCTCCGCCCCTCTCTTCACCCGAGTGTCCAAAACATGCGGCCGCAGGTCAGATGAAACGACAACCAGGTCGATCATCGAGCTGTGGCCTAGGGTGTCCTGGTGCCAAGTGCACACGTGAACACCCTTATGCTTGAACATGGTGTTTGTTATGGACAATCCATGACGAGCACAGAAGTCCAACAACAAAACACCGCTCGGGCTCAGATCGATTGAAAAATAACTCAAAAATTATATTTTCCACCGTGGACAATATTCTAAATCATACCTCTAATACTTTTCAGAAAACCCCTTCAAACACTCTGTGTGAGGAGTTTGCAGCCCACTTCAGAGGGAAGGTAGACACCATCAGATGTAATATTTCATCCTCTCAAACTAACATGGTTTTAGACTAATCTGAGTGTCTGCCTTCACCAGAGGAAACACTGGTAGAAGTGAGTGGGGCCCAGTGAGGCCCACCACAAGCGTTTTGGACCCGATTCCCACCAGGTTTTTTAAGTAATTTTATGGTTCTTTTAAAGACGAGATTTTAAACTTTATGAATTGCTCCCTTCAGACGGGGGTTTGTCCTGCTGTCTTCAAGGGGCAGTAGTGAGGCCCCTGCTGAAGAAGAGCAATTTAGATTTTAATGATTTTAACAACTTCCGACCGGTATCTAACTTACCATTTCCAAGCTAAGTTTTAGAAAAACTTAATTTAATTCAGCTTAATGATTTTATTAACGCTCATAATGTTGTAGATAAATTTCATTCTAGTTTTAGGGTGAACCCCAGCACCGAGACTTCTCTTTTAAAGATTTTAAATGATACTTTCAGGCCACCGCACATTGCGCACATCGCCAGCTGTACGACAACAAGCAACATGTCTAGCGATGAAGTAAGTAATAGTGTTTAATCGACCGCGTCCGAAGTCTGGGCTCTTTCTCTTCCTTCTTCCTGTTAAATCGAAAACGCGTAAGAATTGTAGATTGACGTCACATCCACGGGTAAGCGGCGAGCGCGGGAAATTCGGCCACCGAATCGCAGATTATTTTACAACACGCAGACTGTTCAAGATAATGGGATTATACATGGGTGGGCTCATTTTACTTAGTTTAAAACGCTTCATTACCCAATACAATTACAAAACTGAACATTATTATGTTTATTTTAGACATCCAGCCCCCTGCTCCTTTAAGGTTGTTTTAATGGTTTTTAATTGTCTTAATGGTCTTGGGCCTTCCTATCTTTCAGAAATGCTTTTACCATATGAACCCTCGCGGTCTCTGCGCTCCTCTGGCAGCCGTCTCCTTATCATTCCCAAAGTCAGGACACAGACTCATGGTGAGGCGTCCTTCCATTATTATGGCCCTCACCTCTGGAACAGGCTGCAGAGGATCTCAGGGCCGCAGAGAACGTTCATGTTTTTAAGAGCAGGCTCAAGACTCACCTTTTTTTTCGGAGCTTTTAACTGATAATTATTCATTAATAAATGTTTAATCGCTCCACATGTTTTACCTGTTTTAATTTTTTGTTTAGCTTTTAACTGCCTATTATTAATTATTTTATAATCTGCTTTGCATTTTTATTTTGATCATATCTTAACATATTTTTACACTTTACAATTTAAAACATTATCTGTCTGAATTTTTTTAAATCATTTTTTACTTCTTAATCTCATTATCTGCTGTTCATTTTAGATTTTAACTTATTTTAATCTTCTTCCCAGTGTTTCCTCTCTGGGAGCCCCCTGCCTCTGGGGCGGTGGTCGGCTGTGGCTCCCTGGGCGCTCTCCAGGTGGTGCTTGGGTGGAGGTGGGGGTACCAGCCCTCCCTCCTCTGGGCGCCCTGGGTCGGTGCCTTGGCTGCTGCTGTTGATCTGCTGCTGCTGATGCAGAAGGCTCCCATGATGGCGTTTCCTGGCTCATCTATGCTCAGCCTGCTGTTTTTGTAGCTTTTAAGTGTGTGTGTGTGTGTGTGTGTGTGTATGGAAGATGGGTTGGGTTGTGAGGGGGTGTAGTTGTGATGATGGTTTTAGTTTTGGTTTTGGGAAGGAGGGGTTGTGGAGTCATTTAATCCATAAAGCACTTTGAGAAGAAGTGGTTTGAGAAGCGCTTTATAAATAAAGTTTGATTTGATTTGATTAGAAGGAAGCCGATCACCATAAATCCAAAAATCCTAACGTCCTTGGTTTACTCTAGAGACAGAACGAAGAGGCAAAGCAGTCTCCACCATTTCCAGTTTTGGAACTATGTTAGCTAAACAACTAGTTTAAAAAAAAGGCAATAAATCATGTTAAGGTAGTTAATGTCACTTGTTACCTCCTACTGAACCATACTGAAGTGATGAAACAAAACGAAACTTACAACCTACAACAGTATTTATTTATTATTATTTTTTTACAAAACAATCTTTTAACTAGATATATTTTACGTCAAAGAAAAAATATTTCTACATAGTTTAGAGATTAGTGGTTCTCATCATCTGAATCCCAAAAGAAGTAAAAGTGGATTTAACAAAACAAACAAGACATTTTGAAGTTCCTGTTTCCTTGAGAGACACCCAGATGGTTGAGGTATGTCTGCTACCTTGGGCTGTAGCTCGGCACTCTCTTTTGTTATACCTACAGAATATTTTCTAAAAAAACTGCCTTGGTATTTATTAATTTATTTTTTATAAGTAAATAAAAAATTCAGAAAAGCACATATTGCAATGAAATATTTGTTTTATTAAAATGATCTTATTTCGGAAAAGGAAGCTTTTTATACTTTTTTTCTTTAATTCAGAAAAAACAAACAGCTTTTTGATTTCTTTTAATCATTTTGACTGGTTAAGGCATCGGAAGTCCACCGAACCTCAGAAAAAGAAATAGATGAGATATACTAATTTCTTAAGACTTTCGAAATGTTTTCAAATGTTTTCATATGTTTCAGATATTTCTTATAATCAATAATAATTGTAGCATAATCCCAAATTAATTGTGTCAAAGAAGTTACGTTTTTCTGTTTGTCTCTAAATGAACTATCCTGGCCAAAGTCAGATCGATCATTGTCAAGTCTATGGACACGTTGAAACGTGACGTCACGCACCTAAGCTCCCACCCCACAGCTTCTGGCTGGAGGGCAGAAAGACTGATCATCCCCCTTACCCTACTTGTTGTTAGCTGACAGTTATCAACAGATTGTGCTACATGGTGGAGAAGGAAAAATCTATAAGCATGGTTAAGATGAGCCGCGCTGTAATATACACAAATAGAAGAAAAAAGGACAGTAATAATATTCATTAGGTTTTCAGCTGACAAAATATGACGCTGTCTATGGTTAAGTTTGAGATAAGGATCCATCCAGATCCTGGGATCCAGTCTCATGACAGAATCTGCTCACTTTCACTCACTGGAGGTATGTTGATGTTAATATGTAAGCATGCCTTATTTGATCCTGCTGTGTAAAGTCGAGGCACGATGATCAAATACATGTAGATATCCCCATACTGAAGTGGTGGCAGTCATATCTGAGCAGTTTCAACCCGTAGCTTGTTAGATATTTGAAACAGGTCTAAAAGCTAGCTCTGTGGGCTAGCTGCCCGATTTCCTATAGGTTGTAAGTTTATTAGGATTTTATTACGGCTGAATCTGATAGGCCACCCCAGGTGTACACCACCTGTGGTGTTCTGAATGAGGTTATAAGCTTATTTTTTTCATATGAAGGTTTATGAATATTAACATTTTTACATTTTTAAGAGGAAATCTGGCATGCTGCATTTTTGCTTTGTGCTGACTGTTGCAAGTTGTCAGATGTTGTAGCTCAATGCTTTAGAATACATTTAGTTTCAGCAATTGTTTTACAACCGGGAAAATGTCTGTGTCTAATTTTAAAACATTTATCGGAAAGAAGGCGCAGGACATACATTTATTTTTCCTTTTTTTACGGCGGATCGTGGATTTAAGGTTCCCACCCCAGCAGAACTAGCTGCCCCTCCTGTGCCACCCCTGAAAAACGTCTGGACATGCTGCGCTTAGCCTGACGGTCATGTCATTAGCTAGCTGTTCTCTACACAGAGTGCTAACGCAGCCTGCATGGTGTAAGCTGTCAGTTCGCCGTGCCATTGCTTCTTAATAACTCTCTAATATGTTGTTCTGTTTGAGTTATGAATATATCTATGACATGTCAGTAGTCTGGTGAAGTTATAAATAGTGGTCTGTTAGGGTTAAGCTGGCTGAATGGTAACTCTGTGGTTGCAACTCGTCAAACTGGCATGTTGATGATCGGTATAAAACGTGTATTCGATTTGAGCACTGGGAGTTGTTTTAATGACCGTATGCCTTCTTTACTTCTGCTATAAAGTCGAGGCATGTTGATCGAATGATTGTACAAATCTCCATACTGAACTGGTGGCAGTCATATAGGTTAATGTTAGTAGCTATGCTGCTTTAGGCTAGGCTGTTGGAGGAAATTATTAGGGTCTGTTCCTACTTTCTCTCCTACTTCTCCCCAACTGCATGATGTGCTGTCAGTTCAAGCGCTAACCTGTTTTCTCTTAGTCTCTTCCTACAGTAGGTGCTTCTGACCCGCCCTGCTTGACGACCCTGACTAAGATGGCATTCCAGTGGAGGAACGTTCTCCACGTCCTGCTACCAACTTCTGCTTCTGCATCAGTTCTTTTGCTCTTTCTGTGTCTCTGTTGCCTTCTCCAAACCACAGACGGTCTCTGCAGATGACCGCTTATGCTGAGCCTGGTTCTGCCGGAGGTTTCTTCCTGTTAAAATTGAGTTTTTCCTTTCCACTGTCGCTTCATGCTTGCTCTGAGAAGTCCCGACGCAATCTTCTGTGGTTCTCTAATTCCTAGATTAAACATTGTATTGTAATAACTTTTCTTGTAAAGTGCCTTGAGACGACATCTGTTGTGAAATGGCGCTATATAAATAAACTGAATTGAATTGAAGGGAGTGATTAAATTAAGGCAATGATCAGGTATTATGTAAGGAATCTAAACTGTACTGAGGTGCTTGGCAGAAGTCCTGATAGTAATGCTTTTTTAGTTTTTAAAGATAATTTCTGATCAATTCAGTTTGTAATATTTTTATGAGCAGTGACTGTCCAAACCTTATTTTCATGTGCTGAAATTAAAACCAAGGAGCTACTGACTAGCTAAGTGACTGGATGTCCATTAGCATTATATATCTTGTTGTGTGTGTTAAAATGTACAAAACAGTCAAATGGATCTTGCCTGGCCGGGCAGCTTTCTGGGTGCTCAGCACCCCTAAACCTTTGACCCTAGAATGGCTGGCAACTGTTCTTGCTAGAATTTCCCTGTAAAAAAATTAAGTGATAATTTGTATTACTTAACAGTATAGTTTGTTGTTAAATATCAAATTGACAATAAAGAACTTTTGTTTAAATATATATTTACCCTATAAGCTTTCTTGCTGTCTCCTAGTAATAGAACACTACAGCTGTATAATACACATTTTATATTTAGTTAGAAGTTCAAATTTATATTAAATTCCTGTCTGCTGCTACTGTAGTCAAAATGTCTCTATAAAAAATAAAGTCTAACAAATTAGGTAATTAATACAACAAGTTTGCATGTAGAGAAATAAATTACTAAAATTATTGACCGTTTTTTAAAAATTGATATAGACAAAAAAAAAATTGGTTCAACAATCAATAAAATGACCACATAGACACTTACCTGAATAATATTTAACTTACACAATAAGATGCTAATTTTACTTAACACTGCCTGAAGCATTCAAAACAAAAGTACAGAATAAGCCCAATCTGCCAGCGCCTGCAGGGCTCTGCCCCTAATTATTAGCTCAGTGACGGCTCTGGTGTTACATTAGACTCACCTGTTTATCCATGTTTCCCAGCCACTATTTCAGATATGGTGTGAGCCTTATTCCCTGCTGTATCACCGACGTCCTCAATTCCTTTGTTGATGTCTTCAGTTTGGTTGTTGCGTGTCTCACCATTAAAGTCGTCCTTGCACTTTTATTCCACTTCTCCACCTGGTTCTGTTCTCCATCTCAAGACACAAATCTTACACAGTAAACCGAATTTAAAAAAATTAGAACATTGCAGTAGTTGACACAAAGTGTCTTTTTATCTGGAATTGATACCGGAGGGCATTTAACATGGAAAACAGTCTCTGATGGTTTACGAGGAACTGGAACAGGTTTTGCATCCAATGTGCCTGAGGACTTGCTTGTTCTTCTGCAGATGCTCTGTGTATATGAACACTCTTTCCTTTGCAGCTTGAAAGCAGATTAAAGCACAGCTAAGCAAACTGGACATTTCAGACTCAAATACACATATAAAATGTTTTAATATACACTTTTATATATAGCCAGAGGTTGGTAGAGCAGTCAAAAAGAAAAAGAAAATTACTAAAGTAGAAGTCAAAGTAGCCTTGCAAAAACATACTCATACATAATTAATCAGTTCATGAAAATAAAGCTAGTGAGCAGCGACGAAACTTTGATTCCAGAGGTTGGGAACAAGTGACTTGAGTGTGTGTGTTTGGGGGTGGGGGTGGGAGGGGGGGTTATTGGGGGATGCTAACTACCCTACCCATGAAAACATTATGAAGATCTACATTTGTATAGAAAAAGTATAGAAACTCTGAAGTACAGTGCAGACAGAAATGTCCTTGTTCCTTTTGTTTTCTAGTAGTTCTTCTAATAAATAATTCTCACATTTTTTTTCTAGCCAATGCTTCACTGTGAATCTACCAGCATTTGCGTCTGAAAAACAACAAATCATAGATGAAGATGTTTTAACCAACTCAAGGCCAAATGGATGGACAAATTTACTAATACGGATCATAATAAGCCTCTCATTTGACAAACTGCTCAAATTCATGGCTAACAAGTTTATACTTTCACCTGAAGGGCCTCCAGCTTGTCTTCAACCTGTCTTCTGCAGTCTTTATTTGTACCTCCTCCCGTGTCTTTACTGTTACCAGACAAAATATATTCAGGCATATAATTGGCAATTATTTCAATTCAATTCACTTTTATTTATATAGCGGCAATTTACAACAAATGTCGTCTCAATACAATTACACAAACATTCCAATCAGTTAAAAGTTTTTATGTAAGGAATCCCAGCAGATTGTGATGAGTCATCGACGTGAGGTTGTGCTCGGATCATGCAGACTCCAACCACAGCAATTCCTCAGCAATCCCTCATACTGAGCAAGCATGTAGTGACAGTGGAGAGGAAAAACTCCCCTTTAACAGAAGGAACCCTCCGGCAGAATCTGGCTCAGTACAAGCGGTCATCTGCCACAATCACTTGAGGTCTGAGAAGACAGACAGCATGGAGAATGCTCGACCGATGTTCCCCATCCAGCAGGGGGCATTGTAGTTGAGCAGGGTACCAGACCATGTGGAGCTGCTATGGGGAGAAAAATACTGGAAGAAAACTGGGTTAACAACCACAATAACAGCAGAAAAAAATATATCTGGAGAGTGGTAGAAGAAAAAAGTAGAAGAGATAAGAAAAATGGTGAGTCTGTTCTTTAACAGTCTAAACCTATAGCAGCATAACTAAAAAGATAGCTCAGGATAACCTAAGGCACTAACTATAAGCTTTATCAAAAATGAAGATTTTAAGCCTAGTCTTAAAAACAGATAGAGTATCTGCCTCACGGACTAAAACTTGGAGCTGGTTCCACAGGAGAGGAGCCTGGTAACTAAAAGATCTGCCTCCTATTCTACTTTTAGAAATACTAGGAACTATCAGTAGACCTGCATTCTGAGAATGAAGTGCTCTGTTAGGAACATATGGAACAATCAGGTCTCTGATGTACGATTGATTATGAAGGGCTTTATAAGTAAGCAGGAGGATCTTAGACTCTATTCTGGATTTAACAGGGAGCCAATGGAGAGAAGCCACTGGCTCCCTGTGATCTCTCTTTTTAATATTCATCAGAAATCTTGCTACAGCATTTTGGATCAATTGAATGCTTTTGATTGAATTTTGTGGACTTCCTCATAATAAGAAATTACAGTAGTCATATTTAAATATGAAACGATTTTGGAGGATGACAATCAAACCTCACAGGCCTGAATACTGTTATCTTAAGGTATTTTAATGTTTGAAAAATGCAGTTAAATGCGTGCCAATTCAGAATAGTAAATGGAAAATATATACCCTTGGCCAAAACTGAACAGACCTAAAACCTAAGTGTCATTTTAAGTATATTTTCAGAATATTGTCTTTAAAAAATAATAGGAAGCCTAGACCTAAGATTTTATCAGTGGTTTTTGGCTTAATTCAAGCATGTCTGAGTAATCCGCCCCTCTACCCCTCCCTCCTAGAAAACGGATGAGATGAGTGTTCAACTAGTGACATCACTAGTTGAAAGTTGAGTGCTAGAGGTGTCGTAGGGGCACCTTGAGGGCGTAGGGCCGTCGTAGGGGTGTCGTAGAGATGCTGTAGGGGCACCGCCCCTACAGGCAGAGCGGCTTACTTCTGCTACAAACACGCCCCCCTCCTTCTCACAGCTCATGGCTCCTTCGGTTTTTGGCAGCTTAAAGGGCATCATCATGCAAAATCAATTTTATCATTAAAAAACCCACCAGAGTGGTTTTTGGCTAAATTCATGCATGTCTGAGTGATCCTCCTGAATTCTGCTCTCTGAGCAGCTGCCCCTCCCTCTCCTAGAAATCGACTGAGTGTTCAACTAGTGACATCACTGGTTGAAAGTTGAGTGTTAGAGGTCACCCTTGCAGACAGAACGGTTTACCCCTGGTAGATTTTCAAAAACACCCTCCTCCTTCTCACAGCTAATGGCTGCTTCGGTTTTTGGCAGGTTAAAACACTTTTTTTGCTGGATTTTTTACTTTCTCTGTCAAAATGGCTGTTTGGCTGCATGGATTACAGGATTTTATTCTACATTCCTGATGAACAGCAACTGGATCATTTCCAACAACAAAGACGCCTGATGGACAGAGAAGTGACTACATGCTTATGCTAATGTGTGTTAGCCATTTATCAAGCAGCTTATTTAATCTTATAACAGCCTTGTGTGGTTAATTAATTGATCTGTAGCATCTCAGAATGTTTAGTAAATGGGTGCAAACAACACCCACGTCTTTTTTTCTATACTGGGCTGGAAAGATTTTTTTAGTGGATGCAGCTGTTGGTTTGGGCTCTGTCTAAAGCCTGGAGATTTAGCAACTGAGACTTATTTACTCCGTTTTTTACAAAAAAAACAAAAATAAATAAATAAACCAAACGTCTGAGTCCTTAATATTACATTGTTTCATTGTGTTTCATTGAATTTTTACATTCTCTGTGAAAACGCCCGTTTTGAATGGATTACAGGATTTTATTCCACATTCCTAAAGAACAGCAGCTGGCTCAAAGAACAAAGATGCCTGATGGACAGAGAAGTAAGTACCTACATGATAATGCTAATGTGGGTTAGCCATTTATCAAGCTGCTTATGTGATCTTATAACAGCCTTGTGTGGTTAATTAATTTATCTGTGGCATCTCAGAATGTTCAATAAACGGGTGTGAGCAACACCCACTGGAAAGATCTGCTTAATGGACTCAGCTAGTTGTTTTGAGACATAGCTCAGCACTGTTTCGCTCAGTCCGAGCTGCTGCGGCTCTGCATGGAAGAGGAGAGGAGCGCGCGGGGGTGGGTTGGGGGTTTGGTGCAGGAGGCAGGATTATAGAGAAACGAGCCGTTTTACTTCGTGGTCCAACATTAACTACAGGATACAAGTTAAATTATAAGACAAATTACTACTGTACACCAATGGTCAAATTTTAGCATATATACACTACCGTTCAAAAGTTTGGGGTCACCCAAACAATTTTGTGTTTTCCATGAAAAGTCACACTTATTCACCACCATACGTTGTGAAATGAATAAAAAATAGAGTCAAGACATTGACAAGGTTAGAAATAATGATTTTTATTTGAAATAAGATTGTTTTTACATCAAACTTTGCTTTCATCAAAGAATCCTCCATTTGCAGCAATTACAGCATTGCAGACCTTTGGCATTCTAGCTGTTAATTTGTTGAGGTAATCTGGAGAAATTGCACCCCACGCTTCTAGAAGCAGCTCCCACAATTTGGATTGGTTGGATGGGCACTTCTTGCGTACCATACGGTCAAGCTGCTCCCACAACAGCTCAACGGGGTTCAAATCTGGTGACTGCGCTGGCCACTCCATTACCGATAGAATACCAGCTGCCTGCTTCTTCTCTAAATAGTTCTTGCACAATTTCGAGGTGTGTTTTGGGTCATTGTCCTGTTGTAGGATGAAATTGGCTCCAATCAAGCGCTGTCCACTGGGTATGGCATGGCGTTGCAAAATGGAGTGATAGCCTTCCTTATTCAGAATCCCTTTTACCCTGTACAAATCTCCCACCTTACCAGCACCAAAGCAACCCCAGACCATCACATTACCTCCACCATGCTTAACAGATGGCGTCAGGCATTCTTCCAGCATCTTTTCAGTTGTTCTGCGTCTCACAAACGTTCTTCTTTGTGATCCAAACACCTCAAACTTGGATTCATCCGTCCACAGCACTTTTTTCCAGTCTTCCTCTGTCCAATGTCTGTGTTCTTTTGCCCATCTTAATCTTTTTCTTTTATTGGCCAGTCTCAGATATGGCTTTTTCTTTGCCACTCTGCCCTGAAGCCCAGAATCCCGCAGCCGCCTCTTCACTGTAGATGTTGACACTGGTGTTTTGCGGGTACTATTTAATGAAGATGCCAGTTGGGGACCTGTGAGGCGTCTGTTTCTCAAACTAGAGACTCTAATGTACTTATCTTCTTACTCAGTTGTGCAACGCGGCCTCCCACTTCTTTTTCTACTCTGGTTAGAGCCTGTTTGTGCTGTCCTCTGAAGGGAGTAGTACACACCGTTGTAGGAAATCTTCAATTTTTTAGCAATTTCTCGCATGGAATAGCCTTCATTTCTAAGAACAAGAATAGACTGTCGAGTTTCAGATGAAAGTTCTCTTTTTCTGGCCATTTTGAGCGTTTAATTGACCCCACAAATGTGATGCTCCAGAAACTCAATCTGCTCAAAGGAAGGTCAGTTTTGTAGCTTCTGTACCGAGCTAAACTGTTTTCAGATGTGTGAACATGATTGCACAAGGGTTTTCTAATCATCAATTAGCCTTCTGAGCCAATGAGCAAACACATTGTACCATTAGAACACTGGAGTGATAGTTGCTGGAAATGGGCCTCTATACACCTATGTAGATATTGCACCAAAAACCAGACATTTGCAGCTAGAATAGTCATTTACCACATTAGCAATGTATAGCGTGTGTTTCTTTAAAGTTAAGACTAGTTTAAAGTTATCTTCATTGAAAAGTACAGTGCTTTTCCTTCAAAAATAAGGACATTTCAATGTGACCCCAAACTTTTGAACGGTAGTGTATGTCTATCTAGAAGTTGAAAGCTGTAAAATAGCATGACATAGTCCATTTAAAGCATGCATTTTCTGTGGTTAGGAAGAATAGTTCAAGTTAAATCAAACGTTATTGGTATTGAGAGTGAGGAGTAACATGCCTATTTGGGCGGGGTCTGAGTTGGTGGGGCATGATGGAAGTAGACTCTATCGGTTACCAGGGCAACGCCTTCAGAACTTAACAGTATCGACGCGACTAATATTCCGGAGCTCTTGGCACGTTTATTATTTTGGTGGGACAGATCTGCAAATAGACGGAATGTAAGAAAGTAGAGCAATGAAGAAAGTAAAGGCAAAAGAAAATGGACCTTACAGGGACAAGCTTATACCTACCACTAAACAGCGGTATTTGGAGAAGTTTTCAGACATTAAACATACGGACCCATACAAGTTCCCTGCAGCGGAATGGCATAGAGACCTGAACCATTTGCATCCGTGCGCGTATATGGATATTGTAAATTACCTTGTTTTTGGTGTGAGTTACTACACGATGCAGGAGTTTAAAAGCCTCAAGTCTTTGGAAAGCTATGAGGCTTTCTGCTGTGGCCCGGTGCAGGACTTGGCCATCTACAGGCCTCCAGGTGGCGAAAACAGTGTGGTACTGGCTAAGGTAAGTATTCTTAACATGCGTTTTAGTGTGTCGTAAATACATTGCATTTAGCAGACACTTCTTGACCAGCATGACAAAGTAATTTACTGCGACTGCTTCGTTCCTATGTTTTACATTAGCATCGTGTGAGTTACTAGAGCAGTTTTTAACGCAGCAGTGAGTTCCAGGCATGGTAACACAGTGCGGAATTGCAAGAACCTTCTCTACTACCCAGTTAAAAACACACAAAACAATCACGGTTTGCCACTGGAATGATGCCAACATGGCGGAGACTGAGGATCGAGGGGAGGGGCTCTGTACCATGACGTCAACTCCTCACTCTCAATACTGCTTTTCATACAAAATTTCAAAGCACATTTCAAAGTGCTCTACAGACTAAAATGACCCCCAAACCCAACATCAGGATAAAAACATGATCACAGCTAATGATCGTAGTTGAAATAGTAGTAAAAATGCATCTCTCTGAGCCTCAGGACCGATCACAAAAACTTTTTTCCTGGTTGAGCTGGAGAAAGTTTTCTGCCATTCAGGATTTGATGTCTAAAATGCAGTTTAAAAAGTGAATCCATTGGCTGTGTGTCATCAGGAGACATGGAGATGTACAGCTGGGTGTCATCAGTGTAACTGCGGAAGTTAACTCCATGTCTTCTGATGACACTGCCAAGACTGAGCATACAGGTTAAAAAGCACCGGGCCTAAAACTGAACCCTGGGGCACACCACATGTTATCTTGTGGACCTTAGAGGAACCGGTATCTAAACCTACCATAAAAGTCCTGTCTTTGAGATAGGATGCAAACCATTTATAAACAGCACCAGAGAGGCCGAGTTGTTTTAAACTAGTTTAAAGAGTAGTGTGGTCTGTTGTATCGAAGGCAGTGCTTAGAACCAGTAGAACCAACACTGTCAACTTCTGGGCATCATAGTTTAACATAGTCTAACATTATTTAAAATCTTCAGCAGGGCCGTCTCTGGGCTGATTTTCACTCTAAAACCAGACTGAAATTTCTCTAGGACATTATGAGCATTAATAAAATCATTAAGTTGAATTAAAACAAGCTTTTCTAAAAATGAGCTACCGGTCTGAAGTTTTTAAAATCATAAAAATCTAAATTACTCTTTTTCAACAGGGACCTCACTACCGCCCCTTTAAAGACGGCAGGAAAAAAAACATATGAAGGGAGCAATTCATCATGGATAAAATCTCATTTCTAAAGATCCATAAAATTGGAGGAATGCCAGACCGAACTTCCAGAACATGTTGTGGGCGGGACTAAGTTAAGCTGGTACCCAGGCTAGGAAAAGTATGTTTCTGGACTTTCTTACGGGGTTATTGTATGATTTTAGATGTTCAATGTATATTTGATGATTTATGGTGATTTTATTTTTCCTCCATTTTCCCTCTGCAGAAATGCAATTCCTCTGGAATTTTTTAAGATCGTCATTTCTCCATGGTGTTGTATGTTTAGAATTTGTGCTACAACTGTAAGTGGAGTCAGAAAATCAAGAGCGGATTGAATTTTTTTACACCTTCATGAAGTGTAAAAAAATGACAAAAGCTTTCAGAGGACATAATGACACTTAAGAAGATGACTACAGTGGATTTAGTGTAGGTAGAAGATCTGACCATTTCTGCATTTTATTTTAACGGACCATTTCTTCTAAACTATCTATGAACATAAAAAGCATTGGGTTGAAACCTTTAAAAAAAAATTACTTCATCTCCCAACTCCAATTTAGTAAACAAGCTGCAAGATCCTTTTTTGGACAATCTCTTTGGGCAAGCGATCCACTACACATTGTGAAAAAAGCGAGTATCAATGAGCAGAGAGAAAACAGCGGTAAACTCAACATCAGCTTCACTGTAAGATCTACAAAAACAGACCGAAAACATATCAATTAACTTCAAAATCTGCAAGTGAATTGTTCTTTTGTGAAATCATTAACAGAAACATTAATGCTGGTGCTTTTGGGCCTCAGTGCAGCAATTGGCAATGTTGATCATGACATACTGTCGGAACAACTGAAGAGCTTTCAGAGAAGATCTTCGTTGAGGAGCTTGGAGTTGAATGATTGCATGCACCCTGTGCCAATTAAAGACCCCATGGGGCTCGGGGGTGCCGCTGCCGTGGGCCCCGACTTGACGTGCTGGGGCCTCCCACCCCTGGTGGATCGGGCCGAAAGGGGGTGCCTATTGGAGTCAGCAGGGGAGCTGGCTCCCTGGGGTTGGCAATGGTCACCCCAGTTATTTTCTCCCCATCCCCATGCCTCTGTCCACCTGCTCCTTCATTCTACCATTCACAAGGCCTTGGGACGTGGGCACGTCACTGGGGTGCGGGATGGAGCTTCCGTCTTCGCTACCCGGTGGCGGCCTGGGTCCCGATTTTATTGAGCAACTTAGACACTTACACTTGCAACATTTACATGGAACGCACATGTAGGGACCTGGCGGTGTGGCGCATTGGCGCTGGGGGCGGGACCCCTCATGGGGGGCCCCCTATAGGGGCCCGTTGTGGGGGCCTCGCCTGTGGTGCCGGCACCCACTGGTTAAACGCATCTAGACACTGAGGGCCCGGGGGGGGAGATGGGGGTACCCGGCAGTATTCCCATGTCCCCCCCCTCTGTTTTAAGTGCACATTAGAACAACACGCAACAACACCACATTGAGCGGGGGGAGAGAGGCTGGGGGGTCTTTCCACACCCCTGTTCGTTGGACCATCAGGGGTCGGAGCCCGGATAGAACATCAGGCCGTCTGGTCGGGGTCCTGGGCTGGTGGGCCAAAGGGGTCTGTCTCCTGGGTGCAGGGGCAGGGTTCTCTATTGGGGCGTCTGTCCCTGGGCCTGGGAGTATGGAGTATAGTGTACGTATGGGGGGTATGAATGAGTGTATAGCGTCCTTTTTTCGTATGTCCTGTATTTGTAAGAATGTGTACGCATGAGAGGGAGGGTACGTATGAGTGTCTCTGTCTGTCTATGTCTACCTGTCAGGTTGGGTGTTTTGCTGCTCTCTGGCCTGATGCATCTTCTTCCCTCCCCGTCACTCCCCGTCGGTGATGGTTGCTCCTGCCCGCTGGTTGATGATGGCTCTCGATGCCTGGGGCCGGGGGTCCTGGTTGCGGCCCGGCTCGGTCCTGGTGCATGTCGGGCGGGTCCTGGGTGGTCCGGTGTGTCGGGCGGCCGCTGTTTCGGGCCGACGTCCTCCTTGGATTGACTGGGGCACCTCTTATGGGGGTGCCGGGGTTGTAGAATAGGTTGGTGCCGTCCGGTGGATCGGTGGGGACCGTGCCTGGAGCCCAGGCCTCCTGCCGGTTCCAGGACTTCTGCTGGCTGGGTCCCCCTTGCCTGCAGCGGCGGGGGGGGCCCTTGTCGGCTGGTCCCTGGTTGGGGCCCCGCTGGGGGGCAGGGTGCCCCTGGTCCCCGTGGCCTCCGGATCCTGATCCGGGCCCGCCCTGGCGTAGCCGGTTTCCGGCGGAGCCCGTGGGCTCGTCACTGCGATCTCTCGGGCCACAGCATTGCGGCTGGTGGGTGTTCCCCTGGGGCTTCCATCTGTTCCTCTCTTGGTGGGTGATCGACCCTGCGCTGATCTGCCTGTGGCCTCTGTACTCTGTGGGACCCTGGATGCATACATCTCCTGCCTCTTCCATGTCTGTGTCGATTCCTGTAGGACGGATTGACGGTTCCTTACACCAGCTATCAATCACTTGCATGGGGAAACCTTATTCAGACCTGCATGCTCGCACACACATAGGTGTGGGGACATAGGTGAGGACGGACATATCTTAAGCTGAGGTTATCATCATTAGTTAGTTGTTCACAGGAGCTTACCAGAAACATTTGTATTATGTTCATTAATCAATGCTTGTGTGTAGTGAATGTGTAATTCTTTGTTTATTCTACCAGATCCGAACTATTGGTTTGGTTCTGTACAGTTTGTTGTTTTTGTTTTGTATTACTGTTTCTCTGCCGTCCGGCAGAGGTGGAGGACTGGGATGTTTTCTTGTGTTCTTTATTTGCCTCCCTGTCTTGTGTCGTCGGTTCGCCCCTCTGTTGGTCCGGTTTCTTTTCTTCACCTTCTTCCTTTCTCCCTTCTTGTCTCAGTTTAATGTCCATGACGTCAGGAAATTGAACCCACAGTAATCACTAATAAAGATTTTTCATACATATACATCAAGTGGCGTACTACAGCGAAGCTGTAATACTCTGCTTGGGAAAGTAAAACTGTTGGGCACGTACTGGGTACTCAGACACCAATTCTGAGTAGCATACTGCTAGACAGGACAAAAAATAAATAAATAAATAAATAAAGACCTCGGCTTTCCTAGAGCTTCTGAAGGAGCAGGCAGGAGCTCATTCGATGCATTGTTGTTGACCTTACCGCTAACACAGAACCTGATCTCCAAGCTTCCTAGAGCCTACCTGAGAATATGACAGTTTGAGTCTTACATAAAGAACAGCAACTTCTTTTTTTAAATAGGAAACTTTTCATCAAAACAAACATAAATCACATGGTGGGTGCGCCAGGGCTCCATCCTGGGGCCTCTCCTTTTTAATATCTACATGCTCTCCCTATCTTACATTATAAAAACCAATAAGATTTACCATGTATAATTGTATTGCAGTGACATTTGTTGTAAAGTGCCTTGAGATGACATTTGTCGTGAATTGGCGCTATATAAATGAAAGTGATTTGAAGTGAATTGAATTGAGCATTAAAAAGTCCCCAGATGACTTTGAACCCATGCAAAACCTTAGTGAATCCATCCTGCAAATCAGTGGATGGATGTCCCACAACTTTCTCCAGCTGAACAGAAACAAAAATGATTTAATAATTTTTGGACCTTAAGAGGAACAATCAGTTGTCAGCACACAGCTTCAGTTAATACAGCGAAACTACTGATTAGGCCTGAAATCTAGGTGTAGTGATGGCCTGAATCGCCAAGGTCACACAAAGGCAATCACAAGGTCATCCTTTTATCACCCAAATAACATTTCTAGAATGAAAGTACTGATGTCACAGCAGGACCTCGAAAAACTCATCATTGCATTTATCTTCAAACAGATGGATTACTGCAACAGCGTCCTCACGGGTCTGCCTAAGAAGTCAATCAGACAGCTGCAGGTGATCCAGAACGCTGCTGCTTGCATTATCACTAGAACCAGGAAAGTAGAGCACATCACCCCAATTCTAAAGTGTTTACACTGGCTCCCTGTATATCAAAGAACATACGTCAAAATACTCTATTAGTTTCTAAGTCATTGAATACCCTAGTGCCAAAGTATGTTGACGATCGACTGTCACTATAACCCAACCCCCATAACCAATCAGGACTTCTTAATTCCAGTTTACTCAGCATCCCTAGAATTAGACCTAGAGAGTGAGAAGTGGTTTTCAGTTTCTGTGGTCCTCAAATCTGCAACAATCTTCCAGATCACTGCAAAGCTGCTGAAATGATGAGTACTTTTAAATCAAGGCAGTCAAAATGCATATGTTTAGAGCTGCCTTTGAGTAATATTTTCATACATCATGTTTTGTGTGTGTTTCATGCTTTATTGCTGTTTTTACTTTAATGCAATGTACTTTTAATTACCCTGTTGTTAAAAGTGTGCTATACAGTACAAATGAAATTGTCTTGCCTTGCCTAGGATGGGGGAAAGAAAGAGATGTTATGTAGGCAGTTGATACCTTCATGAAATTGTCACTCTTTCTAGCCTCTTTTCTGCCAAATTACACAAGTTGTGGATTGCGACGCAGCTCCACTTTAAGATCAAGTTTTGCAGATAAGGTAGGACTAATCACTTTTTCCTTTTTGGTGGTATTGCTGTGGAGGTGTTTTTGTTGTCGTTGAAGCAAATTCTTTCAGACATCTTTGTGTGTTAATGTTTTAGTACACAATAATAATTCAAGTAGAAATGACTGTTTTCCAACCTGAAACAGTTGTGGCGCCTTTTTCTAAAAAGCATGTCTCATTGTTTATGCCACAGAAGGTGAACAATGGAGAGAAACTGTTTTACTGAATGACTACCTTCAGCTTGCCAGCATCAACAAAATACTTCTGAGCTTTTTTCAAATCATGTTGAATTCAATCTGTACGGGCAGCAGCAGCACGGCTCATGTTTCTGAAACAACAGCTGTACCATTAGTGAGCCATTGTTTGGAGATAAAAGCTGAGCGATAGTCAGGCTTATCCCAGCCTATAATTTTATGTAGATATTAAAAAGTGCTCTCACAAAACAGTTACAGCACAATACTCAAATCCTCCCTTATCAATCTGGTAACAACATACAGCCATGTGTTCACTAATTTATTATTTGTTGGACTGAATTAATAATAAATGTGGTGTTACTTCAACATGTGATATTAAATATCACAGGTTTAAACTTTTTTAATCATTATAAATTTATATATAAGATTAAATTATTTATATCCAAAGCATGCAGGACAACAGATAGATGCAATGTAAATGTATTTTCTATTTATTTAATATAACCCATGATGTTTTACACAGGCTTTGTCTCTTTAAGAGCAAATATGGATTAAAATATGTCATGTGGAATCATATTTTGATCCTTATTTAATCGATATTTCTACTTTCAAGTTATAAGTGCGATAATTAATATTGGTACCTGCACCTTTATCCTTCAGAAATGCAGCCTCAGACATAATGTTTCCACCCCCATGCTTCACACTGGGTATTGTGTTCTTGGGATGAAACTCATCATTATTCCCCTTTGAAACACGACGCGTGTTGTTAATACTAAAGAGTTCTATTTCTCATCACACCACATGACTCATCTCTTTCATCTTGTCTCATTTGACCACATGATATTCTTCCACTTCTCCCCTTGGATCATCCAGATGGTTTCTGGCAAACTTCAGATGGGCTTTAGAGCTTTAGCTTTAGAGGGGCAATTCAGTTTAAACACAGTTCTCCAAGTAGATTTAAATAACAAACAAATAAAGACAAATACTTCCCCTTCTACATGTCCCAATACAGTTAACCATCACTCTCAGATCAACAATTCATACCTACTAGTGGGTCACATCAAATCAAGTCAAATTAAACTTTATCTATGGAGATTAAAATGACCCCACAACCCCTCCCCTTCCCAAAAAAAAAAAAAAAAAAAAACATCATCACATCTATACCCCCCCAACCCATCTCTAAAAGCAACAGTACACAAAAGCAAAAACGGGCTGAGTACAGATGAGCCAGGAAACTGCAGCAGCAGACGCAGATCAGCAGCAGCAGCCAAGGCTCCAACCCAGGGCGCCCAGAGGAGGGAGGAATGGTGCCCCCACCTCCACCCAAGCACTACAAGGGGGGCACCCAGGCAGCCACAGCCGACTACTGCTCCCGAGGCAGCGGGCTCCCACAGAGCTCCCAAAGAAGATTAAAATAAGAAGTTAAAATATTAATACAAACAGTAGATAATGAGATTAATAAATAAAATGCAGATAAAAGTGTTAAGACTGGTAGCGTTTAAAATGATCAAGTGTAAAACAAGGATAAGAAATGATCAAATAAAAAAGAGACCGCTAAGGGTTCATATGGTAAAAGCATTTCTGACAGATAAGAAGGCCCAGGTTCTTCACTTGTAGAGAAGGATTAAAAGAGAGTGATTTTAGTTTTGGTAAAAGTTTCTCTCTTTGAGCCTCAGGACCGATAACTAAAACTTCAGTTTTGTCCTGGTTGAGCTGGAGAACCCCCCCACTCACACACACACACACACTCATTAAAAAATCTAATAGCAGAAGGAATAAAATACCTCATGTACCTGTTGGTTTTCCAAGGTTAAACAACAAAACGATGAGGTCATCTTTAAAAATTCAGAGAAGAAGGCATGTCTATGTTGGGAGATAAGACATGCCTTGTCCTCTGAATTAATAGTGACATTTGTTACTGTGGTTCCAGCTCTCTTCAGGTCATTGACCAGTTCCCTCTGTGTAGTTCTGGGCTGTTTCCTCACCATTGTCAAGATCATGTGTACCCCACAAGGTGAAATAGTGGATGGAGCCCCAGGTTGAGGGATATTTTCAGAAAAAAACTTTTTTTTTTGGTTCTCTAATAATTGCTCCAACTGTTGATGTCTTCTCACCAAGCAGGATGCCTATTGTAGATTGGCTCATCCCAGTCTTGTGCAGGGGTACAATCTTGTCCCTGGACAGCTCTCTGGAGCCGGCCATAATAGAGGTTGGAGTCTTATCCTGCATCCGAATCCTTAGTATTTGTTACATGCTATGTAGCAACTACTACTTGACCGCTGATGTAGTAAATACTGCGTAGCAAACTAGCGAGAAGTAGATATGAAATAGGATGTAGTGCTCAACAGTTCTGCATTTCCTTTAACCCAGATGTTTATGTTACGTAAGTTTGCATGTGTTTATCGTTAAACAATAAGTTATCAACCAAAATGTTTAATCAGTTGTCAAAAATAATTAAAGCAGTCAGTAACTTCAGTACACTTATATGCCGAAATTGCTGCGGTGTCAATGATTGACAGTTCCTCTGTGGTATTACTGATTCTTTTCACGAGGTTGCTCTTCTTCTACTATTTCAGGGCTTCCGCTGTATTGTGGGATATCGTAGAGTCAACCAGCTGCTTACTGTGGTGGCTACTTACACATTCGGGAACTTTATGCTAACTACTCTGATCCATACTGGAGATTCGGATCTACTACATTCCTCGCATACTCCTTAGCATAGTAGAGGTATTCGGATGCAGCCTTACTGTTTGAAGGTGTGGACAGGTGTCTTTTATAAAGATAACAAGTTCAAACTGATGCCCTTAATACAGGTAGAATAGAATAACTTCTTAAAGAAGAAGTAACAGGTCTATGAGGGCCAAAATTCTTCCTTGTTTGTGGGTACTAAATACTTATTTTCTGCCCCATACAAATAAATTATTTTAAAATGATACAATGTGATTTCCTGGAGTTTTATTTTTACATTCCCTCTCTCACAGTTGAAGTGTACCTGTAATGAAAATTACTGATCTCTCTCATCTTTTTAAGAGGGACAGTTATCACAATTAGTGGCTTCAAAATTCTTTTTTGCCTCACAGTAGATGCTTCATGGAGCAGGTCGGCCATAGGTCAGTAGGGCCACCATACAACATTTCTGGGGCGGCTGTGGCTCAGTGGTAGAGTAGTTGGCTTGCAATTGGAGGGTCGTAGGTCGTAGTCCATTTACAATATACTGTAGATCTGCTCATCCTTTCAATTTGGGATACCTGATGAAAGAATGTATTTTGTTTCACACCTGTACTATTTCCTCCCATGCCTTTAGACTGCTCATGGTGGCAGTAGCCTATGTTGGATTTGCTCAGATTAAAAAAGTTTCCAGACATTTTGTTGTTGTTGAGGAGGCATTTCTTTTGAACGACTGTTTCTTCTGGGTTCTGATGCTCTATAGCTGGAAGAATTTTTATTCCTTTTATTTTTTGCTTTAGGACAGTTTTGTTGCATATCCATGGCAACAAGTTGTCCCTTAACTCCTGCAGAGCAGGACAAAGAGCAGAGAGAGAAGGAGAAACATCAAAGAAAACAGAATATCCATTATGTTGACCATTATGGTCACTCGCACTGAACCAGGTTCTGCTGGAAGTTTCTTCCTGTTAAAGGGAAGTTTTTTCCTCTCCTCTGTACGACGGGTTACTGTGCTTGGAGTCTGCATCAAAGGAGCACAACTACAAGTCATTGACTCATTGCTGCTGCTGGGATTTCTTAAATAGAAAACCTTTAAACTGATTGGAATGTATGTTTAATTGAAGTGCAATGACTTTTCTTGTAACGTGTCTTGAGATGACATCTGTTGTGAATCGGTACTATATCAGTAAACTGAACTGACCTGAATTGGAATTGACTTTATATGCAAAATAGGACAGAAAGCGTGATTAATGACCTATTTAGAATGTTATAAAGTTTATAAGCATAAAACTGTTTTTCGGTCAAATAACATAAAAAATATGTTCACCAGCACAAGCCCCTCTGTTCACAGTGACGGTTGCTGTGGGCTTGGAAGGCCAACATAATCTACATGAAGCATGTCATAACAACCCCAACCTCAACTGAAGTCAATTGCCCACATGGTCTTCCTGTGTCCTAGTTTGCCCCTCACTTCTGAGGTTATTTTACTCTGATGGTTAAGATTGGAATCAGGTCACTCGGCTGCTACCTCCACTGTGCTATTAGATAGATATCTTCTCTATCTGAGAACTGCTGACTGCTCGGCCCACCTGCCGATGCGTTACGCTCCCTCAGATGTGCACACACAGAGTAAAGCACTCAGACTAGCCATGTGCAGATAAAATTCAGCAGTTACCTAATTCAATTAATGCAAGAAAGATGGAGAACACTGAAACTGAAGTCTCTGAATGTGCTGAACCAGCTTTTCTCTCCTTCCATTCTTTGCATGAACTCTTTCATATGTATGGTCAACCAGACTATAATGTATCATGTAGTTCAGAATGTGAACATGAACACAATGAAACTCAACAACAAAGCACTGCTAACATGATTGCAGCTTTTATGACTGATGAGTAAAATGAACATCCACCCGAATGAGAACTTGAGGGGAAGATCTGAGTTTTTAAACTGATATTCTGTGAAGCTATCATCAGTGTTAGTTTTCTCACCTCAGCGGTCAGAGTTTGTGGAAAACAAACTCTTCAGCGTTCTTTCACCAACAAAGGATGCTGGCTGTGTTGGTCCACCTAACATTCAGATCAGGAGTCTGCCGGGAAAATTTCCAAAGAATTTGGAGACCTAGAAATTTATCACCTTAAAACAAGTTCTATAAATCATAAATTTTATTTCTATTTTATTGCAGAGTGCTCTGAGTTGCCGCAGGTTATGAGGTGAACCGTTACCATCGGCAACCAACATTAATAATGCATCAAACTTATATAGCGTTTTTCTGGACACTCAAAGACGCTTTACAAATTCCATTATTCACTCACTCTCACATTCACACACTGGCGGAAGTAAGTTACAATGAAAGTGTAGACAATTATATTCATCAATATAGTCTTGTGTGTCAAATTTATCAGCATTTTGAGTAGGAGTCGTTTAAAATTAGCTAAATCTTGGAGTTAGCTTAACTATTAGCCTTCCAAAATTATGAGGAATTTAAAAACCTGACAGCAGGAACTTTTCTAATAAATACAAACTATATTTTTACTTAATATAATACATTTATTGGCAGATGGAAACAAAATTGCTGTATCATGATTTTCTTTTTTACACGTAATACGATAAAAAGTTTGGCATTACAGCGTTTTACTAAATAACATATTGTTAACAATTATATAACAACAATTATATAATTACATGGTAGTAAAATAAAAGACGGGACTAAATATAAATTTCAAGCAAGGACTTCATTCTTTAACGTTGATTATTCAAACGACATTACGCTGCTTTGAAGACTGATACTAGTTGTGGCGATTATAATATAGCATAGTATATAATATCTTCAACTTGTTTCCACATCCTGCTTCTGTCACCTGTGATGTGACACTAACACATTAGTCATACAGAGAATCTATAAATCCACTGCTACACATTCTACAAACTCCACAAACAGATCAGAGGTCTAGATTTTGTGACTCGTGCATGACTCAATCAGGTGTTGCTTTTTCAAGCACATTTCTTTTATCACTAACGCCACAATTCTTTATGTAGTAACTACAGATGCACCATGGATCATGTTTTATGTGCAGTCCTGTTAGGGCTACCTGGTTGGAAGGGACCCTTCCTGGTGGTTGGAATGGATGCTTTATAGGTCATGCTCAGAAATATGGTTAGAATTCAGAGAATTTGGCGATTCTAGAACAGATTTTCCTGACATTGGTTGCCAGATAATCCAGAAACCTTTGTTGTGTTTTTATAGCTGGATTACATTAAGTCTTAAAAAAAAAAAAAAAAAAATATTTAAAAAAAAAACAACACAGGAAAAATGTGGATACATACTTTGAGAGTTTTGGGCATCCACAGCATAATTTTGTTCTGTAGACTAACACCTTACAGTGACGTCTCTGCGTCACATGGAATGAATACTGAAGCTGGTTTGTTGAAACGGTACATTTTATCCAGGTAATTTTTGATTTTCAAAAAATAAACATAAAAATGGAAAGGCAGGGGGTGATATTTAGTTTTATAGAGGGTGGACTATGTGTCCATTCTATTCTGGCCATCTTGTTTAGGGGATGATTTTGTCAATTTAATATTGAAGACAGAGAGGCATTTGTTAAGTGTGTTTACAATAATGATTATTCTCCTAAAAAAACATTCTGACCAAAGAACACTTGATGATTGAGTCAACTTAGGGTTGGGTTGTTTCCTACCCTTTTGTCAATTAACAACTTGTTCTTTTGAATTATTCTTATTATAAAATTTTAGGCTAAATATTAGAGGGTTTTTTGTATTAAACCAGAGTGGAATACAATTGAAAAGCAATGTCAGGAGTCCTTTTTGAGATCTGGGTTAGTGCTGGGTTTTTACTTTAAGAGTTCTTCAGAGTTGATTTGATGTTTCATCAATTAAATGGTTCAAATTAAATTATATGGGCTAGTTAAATCTCCCTAACTTCCTATTGAGAAAGCTAGAGTTTACGTTTTCTGTATATGTTTGTGAAATTGGATGCCCTTATTGTCTTACAATATGCAATGTTTGTGGGATGATCTTTTTAAACATAGAAAACGGCTTCTCCGTGTTTGGTTCTAATTCTATGGATGTTTAGTAAACTAGAGTTGGAATACCTGAGTGGTCTGGGGTTGTTGGTAGAGTATTTAGAAGTCTATTCTCTGAGCTACAGGGAGCCAGAGGAAGGACTTTAGAACTGGGGTAAAGTGTTCTACTTTTCTGGTTCTAGTGAAGACGCAAGAAGCAGATTTCTGGATCAGCTGCAGCTGTCTCAGTGACTTTTTAGGCAGACCTGTGAGGATGCTCTTGCAGTAATGGATCTGACAAATGATTTTACTTAAAATATTTGTGTTTCTGCAAAAGTCTGACCTGCTGACATCCAGCCCAAATACAGAATGTAACTTCAACAGCATAGAGAGGGGTGGGGGCCCTAACACAGAGATAAACACCAACAGTGGAAAAAACCTCATAAGATTATTCTGCTTAGCTGACACTAATATCACAGTGATAGCACACATCTGCTTATGTGTGCATTTACAAACCTGTAAAAAAAGAAAGAAAAAAGGACAGACACACAAGCACACATATGCCGAATTGTGGCAGACCGCATGGGAGATACTGAATGGGACTTGTCGAAACAACCGTTTTTTTTTTCATCTTAATATGTCAACATGTTGCAGATTTTTAACATCCGATAAGCAATGTTCGCATTATTTCTGAGAATTGAGAACACCGCAACACCCTTTTTTTCCAACCCCTCATCCGCTGAAAGCAGCAAAACAACGCTGCGGAAGCATGCCGAAGGCGAGAGCTGCTCTTCGCAAACACCACCCTATAAAGATATGTAGACCACAATAACCCGATGAAGCCGATAGTGATGTGCACAAGGTTCTACAGAAATGTCCCTCCAGAGGCGGGGGTAGTGGGGGTTTGGAGGTGGCTCCGGATCCGTGTTGGTGTACTCGATCTGTCGGTGAGCCAGAACATCACCAGCCAACATGGACAGGTTCAGATATTTTCTGCCCATCAGCTTCTGTCAATCCTTTTTGTTTCAACATGCTCTCCATCTCTTTACAAAGCTGGCCAAACTTTGCCCTCCGATGAGGGGAAGCAAATAATGGCCCGAATAAAAGGCCCGCTCTCTTTCTGTGGACGTACACAACAAGGAGATAACAGGGCCTCTGCAGGAGCGAGGGTGCATGGTGATGGAGGAGAGGGGGAGTCAGGAGTTTGGGATCGTGGAGAGGTGTGTGTGTGTGTGTGTGTTGGGAGGGGGGGTAGTATGCCACTACCCCACACAAAGGCAGCCCTGAAATAGCCCCCTTGAACAATGAGACCTGCCACTCTGTCTATGAGATAATGTCTAATTGAAAACACTGCAGCCATTGTGCTCCTGTCACCGGCTCTATTGTCCAGATAGCCCTCAATACCCCCCCTTCCCCCCCACACCTCTCCTTTTCCATTGACGCGGCACGATTGTTCCTCACCATTGTGGCAACCTGATTCTCTCCCTCTTTTTCCCTGTCTCTCTATCACCCCTTCTTCACGTATTGTTATAATTTCATTACTTATTTGTTTTTTTGTTCTGCTTCTCCTTTCACTCCCCTGCAGACCCTTTGTTCACTACATCTAGGCACTTCATTTGGATATGCTGCCAAGGTGGCTCTTTGTGCGTGTGTGTATGTTAGAGGGAGAGAGAGACAGGGAGACAGAGCAGGTGTCAGTTTCATGAGGAGATAAAAACAGGAAGCGAGATAGAATAGCTCTCTGAGATGAAATAAAGCTCTTGTAAGCATCACAGATGAGGGAGACTGGTTTGATCCAAAGCAGCTCTTGATTCTGGGAATATGAAACAAGGCCGCATCTTTCGTTCACAGAAAAGAGAACTTTTGTCCGCATTGTCCGGAATGAATTTCCATCTACGTTACAACGTTTCGTTTGGACTGTAGCAGCAGGCCCATGCAAACAAACAAAGCAATAACTGTCGTCTAGAGGCGCAGACATCTTGAAAGTAACTAAATCAATATCGACCATAAATTAAAGCAAGAAATACTCTTGCTGACCTGCGAAAAGGCACTGAGTGGCCAGACACAAAAAATCGTCAGGTCTACAGGCACTGAGCAGTGATTGGCTGGTCAGAAGCAATCAGTCTGTTTATTCTGATCAATGGAAACCTAAAGGCCTTGACCAACTTCAACACAACTATGAATGTGAGTCACTTTAATCTATCCAACGAGCATACACTCATATTCATTTTTTAGGTTGGCTGACCCCAATACATTTTACTGGGATGTGCACAGTTGTCATAATCAACCGTTTTGATGTCTTTCAGACTGCCCTTGCCAAAGGGTTCTATGACATTTGCAGAAATACTGACTGTAGTAGAATTACAGTGCTGGTACTGTTGGACCTCAATGCAGCATTTTAACTTACCTTCTTTCTTTAAGATCTTTTCCCATCATGTGTAGCTCAGTTTTTACATGATTCATAACGAGGAACCGCCCACGGATCCACAGAGCTGGTTGAACCAGTTGCCTTCCAGTCTGATTGACTTTTGGTCTGAATCAGCTGGTTGTGGAGAGATTCATACTTTCACTGTGACAGGTTCTTCTGTTAGAACTGCATGATAAGCTCTCTATGTCCCCACTTAGTTTTTCTTACTGTTTTCTTTTCCCTTCACTGTTAAATATATTATAAAGGTATAGGTATGTAAAGGTTGAATTGCCTATAAATTATTATTTATATGTGTCAAAGGCAACTATTAACAAAGGCAGTCATTTTATTCAAGGTGATCAGGAATTAATAGCCAAGCAGCTCTCAGATTTTGACAGTTATTGTTCTATGATTACCTGCCTGGTGAGGTGTGTTGTTATAGAACAATTGATGAAGGTGTGAATTTAAGCACATATACAGAATAAACACAAACAACTTTTCTTAAAAACTAGACATTTATTTGAAAAACCTTCCACCAAAAAATACCATACCATGGTGTACCTGCAGCCAAAGGTACAACTAGACTTGAAGATGGTGCATATTCAGGCACTCACTTATTTTATGGTGAATATTTTTATTTAATTGTCATATTTTGTAGAAATCAGTTTTCACTTTGACATCAAATATTTTGTTTACTTTTTTCATCCAAAAAGCCAAATTTGGTTAATCATGATTGATTTGAGAAAGACATGGTGGTCAATACTTTTTATATACTGTACAGTCACCTAAAGTTACAATTTGTAAGACTGTACTGAAGGTATTTTATAAGAAAGCTCTTTTGTTTGTTTACCAAAACAGCTGAAGGGATGGCTTTTATTCACCCAAATCTGTTTAATGTCGCTGCTAAAATTAATTAAGAGTGAGATTATGTATAATATAGGATCTATGACTGTGTGTGTTTACGACGTGGGGGCATGTCATGAGCACAGATACACACAGATATAAATGTGGAAGTAACCTTCTAATGGGATGTGGGTTTATTATAATAAGGTAAGCTATTGTGTAAATTAAGCTTGTGTATAGAGTTTGAAATATAAATAGCTGAAATGTTGTGTGTACTTTTCTTCCTATATGATGTACTTTATCTTGACATTTGCTCCCTTTGTTTTTTGATTTTTTTTTTACTTTTTACGTAACTAATATAAGATAATTTAGCCCGTACCATCTGGTAAGAGAGAAAAAATTCATGGGAATCTGCCTTAGCTTTAAGGTTAATAAAATCTAATGAACTATGCAGTGTTGTAGCACACACAATTTTCCATGTTGGCCAAAAACTACAAACTATTATCAGGGCACCCTCTTCCACATTCTTGCAGTGTCTTCTGTCTGTCTTCTGACAAATATGAAGTCTTAATCCTTTCTTTCAACATGGGCTTTTTTCCTCCTGCCAGATGTGTGGAGTGTATGACTAATATTTGCTCTCCCACCAAAGCTGTGGATCTTTGCAGCTCCTCCAAAGTTACCGAGGGTTAAGCCTAGCCTAGAAAGTCAATCAGTACATCAGTTTCCACCCCAATACCAACATTGAGCCCAGGTATCACCCATGCAGAGCAAATAACTGTTTTCCAAACAATAAATTCATAGAGCTTTTATAAAATTATTGAGAAACTAAGCTCTGCCACGTGCTGCTTGGATATCTTAACAACAGGTTTTCTTTAAAAAGTCTTCCCAGTCATCAGGTTGGATCTGATCCAAATAGTTAACTCATCCCTCCTATCAGGAAAAAAACAGCAGTTATCAAACCAATACTAAAAAAGAAGAACCTAGACAGCAGGTTAATGCAAAACTACAGGCCAAACTCTTATCTCCCATTTATCTGTAAAATTATTGAAAAAGCTGTGTCCCAACAGTTAAACAGCTTCCTAACAATAAACAATTGCTTTCATATTTATCAGTCTGGTTTTCTTAGGCAACACAGTACAGAGACAGCCCTTGTCAAAGTCTTTATTGACATCGGTACAAATACTGACTGTGGTAAAACTACAGTACTGGTACTATTAGACCTCAGTGCAGCGTTTGACACCCTTGATCCTGTTATATTACTGGAATGTCTAGAGAACTGGGTCGAACTCTCTGGTATGGCACTTGACTTGTTTCAAATCCTACCTTAAGAAAAGAAAATTATTTGTGTCAAATAGCCAATTCTCATCACAAAACGCAGAAATCACATGTGGGGTCCCCCAGGGCTCCATCCTCGGGACCCTCTTATTTAACATTTACGTGCTCCCATTAAATCAGATTATAACAACAAATAATATCAACTACAACAATTATGCTGACAAAACTTTATATCTCAATCTCACCAGGTGATGTTAAATCTGTCCAAATCCTCAATACATGCACTGAGCAAATGTACAGCTGGATGTACCATGATTTCCTCCAAGTGAACAAAAGCAAAACTGAAGTATTTATCTTAGGACCCAAAAAAGATTGATTAAATATCAGTACACAACTTCAGTTGGTCCAACTAAAAACTTTTGACCATGCCAGAAATCTAAGTGTAATAATGGACTCAGACCTGAACCTCCAGGGTAAAGGCAATAACAAGGTCAGCTTTCTATCAACTGAGGAACATTTCTAGGATTAAAGGAATGATGACACAAGGAGACCTAGAAAAACTCATCCATGCATTTTTCTCTAGCCACCTTGATTACTGTAACAGTATCTTCACAGGTCTGCCTAAAAAAATCAGACAGCTGCAGCTGATCCTGAACGCTGCTGCTCGTGTTCTCACTGGACCCAGGAAAGTAGAACACATCACCCCAGTGATTCAAAGTGCTTTTATTATTCTATAAATCATTGAATGGGTTAGCACCAGAGTACATCAGAGATCTGCTATCGTGATACAAACCATCCAGATCACTTAGGTCCTCAAGCTCTAGTTTACTGATCGTCCCTAGAACCAGAACTAAGCATGGAGAAGCAGCTTTTAGTTTCTATGCTCCCCATATCTGAAACAAACTGCCAGACAAACACAAAACTGCAGAGACACTGAACTCTTTTCAAACTAAAATAAAAACACACCTATTTAGGCTTGCTTATGTGTAACTGATACTATTATTGCCAATACTATTATTAAATGTTTTTATCCTAAATTGTTGTTTTTAATCACGTGCTATTGTTTGTTTTATAAATGTTTGTTTATGCTTTCTCTTATTGATTCTATGTTTTAATTTGTCACATTTCTTTATCATGTAAACACCTTGAATTGGCCTGTGTTGAAAAATTTGCTATGCAAATAAAATTGCCTTGCCAAAAAAAAACAACAAAAAAACACTGACTGTGGCGCCTGTGACTCTGTCACTGTTTTCCCCTGTTTTTTTTATAACAGATTGGCCAGTGAATCGATTCCTTTGTGGCAGGGAACATGTTAAATGCATAGGTTAGAAAGTTTTCAGGAGGCATACCTATTGCAACAGTTTGTCCTGTGCAACCTTTGAGGTTTGAGAACAGTAGCAGAGAAAAACAGGAGACACTTTGTTCCTGTGCTTCACTCTTAAAGTGTTAAATCTAATTTATCTATAGTCTTGTATGAACAAGTCAGACCGCAAATGTCACATTCACTGAAAAACTTGCCCAAGGCAATCCTAATTATCTCAGCTAAACTTCAGTACTGTCAGTTAATCAGGAGTGCTCATCAAAGGTACAGTGACTCTTTGAGCTTTTGACCCTGAGGAACACTAAAACCGCACAGAATCATTTGCACGGCAGCAATCCTTTCAAAAATTCATGAAATTGGGATGTGTATTCAACGTGGCTATGGCAACATATGCGTTATCTGTCTCTCTTAGAACTCCCTACAACAAGCTGTGTTTTTCTTACATATTTGGGTATGCAGATTGCAGTGGACCAAGACAAGGACATGAGAAATAATGTCGCCAAAGATTTTATTTCTCCAAAGAAATCCTTTAAATGCATTGAACCACTATGGAGGCCAGAATAACCAAAGTGAGCTGAGTAAAGCTAGAACTCAACAGGGACTAGCCCAACCAGAGCCAGGGGTTTCCAGCTCCAGTCCACAAGGGCCGGTGTTTTGCCAGTTGTAGATGTCTTTCTGCTCCAACACAGCTGATTCAAATTATCAAATACCAAAAAATCCTCAAATTAAGTATTTTAATGACAAAGAAATCTAAATTGTATTGTCCACCTGCTTCAGCAAACTTACTGTCATATGGATAAACCAGGCAACACTGCCTCACGGATGGGAAATTATGGGTTTTTGTCAATAGCAGACCAAATCCTTATTAATTCCTTTATTAATTCCTGAGTAATTCACTGAGTTGAAAAAATAAATTCTACAGTGTCCTGTACCTAGAACAACCCCCATAAAAATGTATATATATATATATATATATATATATATATTATATATTTTATATATATATATATATATATATATATATATATATATATATGCGCAAGACTGTGAACATGAACATATTAAACTAACGGGGTTTATATGGAGGATTTAAGTGCATTTCCCATTTCTGTGTCTCTGTTCTGTGTCTCTGTTCTGTATTCTCCAAACCACAGACGGTCTCGGCAGATGACCGCTTGTGCTGAGCCTGGTTCTGCCGGAGGTTTCTTCCTGTTAAAAGGGAGTTTTTCCTTTCCCCTGCGCTTCGTGCTTGCTCAGTGTGAGGGATTGCTGAGAATTACACAACGCAATTTTCTGTGGTTCTCTAATTCCTAAATTAAACATTGTATTGTAATAACTCTTCTTGTAAAGTGCCTTGAGATGACATCTGTTGTGAAACGGCGCTATATAAATAAACTGAATTGAAATTGAATTGAAAAGAATTTGTCAATAATATTTACAGTGGTTAGAATGTTATCAAAAACACATAACTGAACATGTAATTCGGATGATGTGTTAGCCACCAGAAAAAAGAAAAAAAAGACATGCTGTGAGTTTGCTTTTAAAATGATCCTGATATTATTGTGAGGATGTGTTCTCCACACAGACGTTTATCTAGTCAGTCACACACTCAGTAATGGCAGTGATGTCCTCTCTATATGCTTGGCAAAGAGTCATTCAGTTTTAGCCTTAAAACAAACCTGTAGGGCAATTCAGCTTCCTGTGATAATTATCTTACAGTTCTCTTTGTCATAGGTTGCTTCTAAGTAATTGGTTTATGGTTTGAGCAGAGAAAAGCAAGATTGTGATAAGATTCTCCCAGGGAATTTTTTGCTTTGGACATTCACAAATCCTTTACATTTGCATAAAATAAATCCAACATTTTGTTTTCCATGGACCCACAGAGTACCAGTCTGGCTTTGTAAAATTGGAAGAGTTTGAAGAAGTGGAGCCATAATCCCAATTGTCTCTCCCCATCAGTGAACTTATTCAAAAGAGGCTGTACAGACAAGAAATTCCTTAAACCTCTCACAACTCTCAGCAGGGCAAACCTTCCTCAGACTGATGCCAATGACTGGTAAAAGAAGCACCTCACTGAAGTTATTTTAACAAAAGTTAATTTGCTGTAGGGTATCTTAATTTTTTCATCAGAATAAACATTTTAGCTCATATTCTTTGTTGCGGTTTACCACTTTGAAGGGTTTGATGTCCATTTAAGTGTTCAAACATTTATAGGTCCTGGACCATCCTTGTGTCCGTCCGTTCGTCCATCCGTTACCTCGGCCAGGCTAGGGATACTTTGGCCTCACTCTTGAGTAACGGCTGGGGAAAAAGTTTGTTGGTCAGGAAGTTGCAATTCCACTTTTAATTTGCACCACATGTAGTCTTTTAGTCTTATTATTTAGAAAAAAATTAACAGCATTCTTGACCACAGATTGAAACCATACCGGTTAATGGAAAGCTATTTTCTTTATAAAACATAAAATCTTTGGATAATGTTTGATAATTAAATGCACAAAAAGAAGACTGAAAGAGCTTTAGACGTGGTTTATCATTCCATAAGAACTGCTGTATCAGTCTTCTTGTGTTCAGTAATTATAGACAGAGGTAGGAACAAGGCATTGTTTTGCAAGTCTTAAATAAGTCTCAAGTCATTAACCTCAAGTCTCAAGTAAATATAGGCAAGTCTGAGTCAAGTGTCAAGTCAAAGCAGGCAAATTTCAGGTCAAGTCCGAAGTCTTAGACTTCAAATTTCCAGTCATTTCGAGTATTTTTTTTTAAACAATTTTGCAGTTTAATGTTTAGTGTAAATCATAAACCATGTATTCTTTTAAACATCTTTATTTTTTTGAATACCAGATGAAACAATTCAGAACATGCAGAATAAGTTGTTATGAACTTGCACCTCTATGTTGTAATTTAATTTAAAATACAATTAAATATAATAAATATAATTATTTTAATGTAATTTAGCTAATTCGAATACTCTTCCTTTGGACTATAATTTCACAGATGCACTGCTAAGGTTTAAAATATTTTACAAAAGAGTATGGGTGATATAATTTTCAAGATGATATTTAGATTTTTTAGAACCACTGGTATTTACTTAAAGGAAAGTTAGAAATTTGCAAGAAAAAAAAAACATTAGTCAGAAAAAAACACCTAAAGACTAAAGTGATCCTATTCTTGCATGTTTTTACATGTTGCTCTGAATTTTTATCAACTACTCTGTAGTTTACGTTGTCAGAAGAATTCATTATTCAGAGCAGAACTGTTGGCTGCAGCGCTCTAAAGCAATGTCTTCTTTTTTAAATCTAGCAATCCGATTGGCTGTTCTGCAGCTGTCGCAGGCACAGAAAGAGTCTCTGCTTGTGAACACAGGATCAGCGCCACAGGGTGAGTAAAATAACCTAAAAGTAAGCAATTTATAAATAATAGATGTTTAAAACTATGATCATTGTAAAAAAGAAAGTCTTTTCAAGGAAATAGGTTCAAGTCTAACTCAAGCCAAAGTCTTTTAACATTTTTTCAAGTCAAGTCTCAAGTCATAAAATAAATGACTCAAGTCCAAGTCATATGACTCAAGTCCACTCAGAAAACAGAGGCCCTTTCTGAGCTCAAGTCCCATCCCCTGCTATTTATTTTTGAGCCTTACAGCGACCTAAATGTATTAAGCTGACATTTACATTTAGTTCACTCAACAACATTAATTATTGCTTAGTCAAACCAAATCAGTGGGGTGGAAATAATTTACGTAATTTTATTATGTTCACCCAACAAGTTTTTTGTTTCTTTTAAATCGGTAAACAAGTTGAGGTGACTTGTCCAATACTGAGAGTTTTTTAAAAGACGGTAGATCTGTGGTAGCATCGCAAAGTCCAGCATCACGTCATTGCTAAACGTATAGATCTAATTTCCACAAAAAGTATTTGATCTGCACTATACTAAATATGATGGTTAGTGGTCCAACCTCTAAAAGATGGTCAAATTACTCTAGAGCGCCCTGTAGATACCTAAAAACAATCAGTCTCAGGCCATACTTTATCTAATGATTATGAAACGTGGTATACTAATGTAGTGTCTCAGGACTTACAAAAAGTATCTTGGAGCCATGGTCCAAACCCTAAAGGAAGTTGGTCATTTTGGATCTGTTCACTTACAGACTTCAAAATGAGTAAGGATAGTCTTAAGACATTGGACATAAAATGTTATCCAAAGAACTTTGCTATGAAAGCAAGTGGGTGTGGACAGGAATCAAAATATTAACTGTATATCAACTGTGTATTAAAGGCAGGGTATATGATTGTGGGAGCGCTCCTCAACAGGGCGTTATCGCAAAATAAAAAAGTCCCACCCCTTTCTTCATGCTCTCCCTCTAAGCCACGCCTCCATAACACAGGCACACGCAGCCAGCATGGTCTTGTTGGGTCTCCACCACAGTCAACATCTCACAGGACACAAGCCATTTCACCCAAAGTCACAAAATATAAGGTGATCTTACCTGTCCAGGAGAAAATCAGTAACCAACGTATCGGTTAACAAGCCCTTAGCTTCCTTGAGTTGACGCCACTGGGTAAATACAGCAGCTCCAATGCAGATTCGCGCTTTGGCACACTCTTCGTCGGCTTTCTTCTTTCTCTTTGCTATTTCCACAACAGCTTTACGTTTTTGATTCATTTTGGGAAGCTAATCTACAATAACTTCGAACTAAATGCTTCACCAAACAAACACGTTGGCTACTGCAGCTGGCGCAATCAATTTATCTGTTGGTAAGGTAGGGCGAGCTCACTTCCTGTTTACAGGCTAGAAGGAGCATTGCGTGCACACGAAGGGGACGCGCAGGGGGGGGACGTGCTGGAACACGGAAGCTTTGGTTAAAAACCTCTTATAGAAGTTGGTTGGAAGAGGTTTTCCCAAAGTTTCTCGCTGTAAAATGAATGAAAATTACTCTGTCAAGTTTAAGAACTCCTAACTTATAGGTTGCCACTGGTATATGAAGAGCATTTTTTGCAGTTTTAAGAAAAAGTGTTTTAAAATGAAATCGTATACCCTGCCTTTAACTTTATCATACAAGGGCAAAGCTGTCCCAAAAGTTCTGTCATCACTTACCAACACCAGTGTTGCCACAGTTACTTTGAAAAAGTAATATGATTACTGACTACTGTTTACTCCTTCCAAAAGTAACTTAGTTACTTTACTGATTACTTTATTTTTAAAGTAACTAAGTTAGATTACACGTTACTTTATTAGTTACTTTCAGCAGCTTCCAGTAGCACGTCCCACTGCCTCAACATAGAAACAATAACCAGTTTTGCCAATACTCACTTTATGGAAAGTGGATTTTAACATTAAGGCCGGAAATATACTTGTTTTTTAACCTCCCATTGATACCAGCAAATATGAAGCAACAAGCTGAGTCTTGGGGACGTACTCACTGCATGTACTACTGGAGAGTTCCACTAGGGGGCAGACTCAGAGTACAGATTACAGAACTCTCAGACTCAGGCCAAAACAATCATGGCGACCGTAAAGGAGATGATCTACTGAGACAGAAAAAGACGGCAGCAGTGAGGTTTAAGGTATGTAAGACCATATTTATCGCTATTGTTGCTTGTTTTCCTATTGCTTTCGCTGCCATGTACCAAATATATCTTTTTGCTTAAGAAAATTACAAAAATAGTAACACACAGTGGCTTAAAAAAGTCTTTAATCTGATTACCTGTATGGAAATAGTAATGTGTTAGATTAGTCTTTCCTGAACAAGTGGTGATATTAGGAATAACGTGCTACTGAATAACGCGTTACCGGCATCACTGCTCAACATATTCATAGGCTCATTAGCTCATGTCACCTACGTACCACCCCCTGAGCACAGAAAATGCAGTGTTTTATAAATGAGTTGAGGTAATTTTTTGTCCACTTCTGAGAGTTTTCTAAAAATGGTGGCATGACAAAGCACATACTTGAAATACATTTGGCTCTAATTTCCACATACATCATCTGATTCGCGACAAATTTAACAACATGGATATTAGCTCAACTACTAAGATCTGTATGCAAATATTTGGTGGGTGTGGCCTAATTCCTGAACAGTAGCCATAAGCAGTGCTTTCAACTAAGACTGTTTAGAGGGACGTTTTTTAGGTTTCTTCTACAACCTGGACTTTATTTACAGCATGCATTATGTTCACAATTTTGGGGCCACTTGGAGTCCTTCAGGAGAAGTTTATATCCATTCTTGATCAGTATATATCTATATAATGGGAGTTAATGGGACAGGTCCAGTGATGCCTCTAAACAAGGCATTATCTGACACAGAATTCATTCATTTTACCAGTGTTTTGTTATTAATTGGTAGCACTATTCTCATTAGAGTTCAGGCATCTCAGAAGTGCTTCTTTGTGTTGTTTTGGTATCTACAGGCTTTAATACAACTTAGAAGAAGCTGCTGTTTCAGTGATGATACTGCAGTGCCCCATGGCAGTTGGAGTCTGAGCAGGACTTTTACTCTGTGCTATACTACAGTCTTCATTCACTTGGTCTTTTTTTTGTGCAATTTGGAAAACACACAAGTGCAAACCACGTTGATGTTTGCAGTAGCAAGCGTTGTCTAACTGTCTGCTGTTGTGGAGTGCAGATTGAAAGCCCTACTCAGACTACAACTGTCATGGTGGACGGCAGTCACATATCTGAGATTGCATTTTAGTCTAGTTAGATTCAAAGCCTGCAAAACACCCTTGCAGGCAAAAAAAGAAGCACTTCTCAGATGCCCCGAACTCCGAGGAGAATAACATTAGCTATGAATAACAGAACATTGGTTAAATTAACGATTTTTGTGGCAAATAATGCCTCATTTAGAGGGGGGCACTTTACCTGCCCTCACTCTCAGAAATAGTACATGAACATTATTGTACCTATAAGTTACAGCCGGGCAGTACACTGAAAATGTACAAATACTGAAATTTATGACTGTTACTGATGTAATTTTACGCGGTAAATTTGGTATGTAAAAAAAAATGATAATATGTTTTAGTTTAGCAGTGCTTCTGCCCCTTTAAGAAATCAGCGTTGCCTTGAGTCACGTGACTACACACTGTCATGTGACATACAGAGGCAATAATACCCATAGACATGTATAAACACTAGAAGCCTTACCGACACTGTTCGCTGTTGGACAGCAACACAGCGGCCATCTTACTGCAGTCAGCTGCCCCATTTGGTTACATTGCTATCAAAGGTGCAACCGATTTTATAAAACGGTTTGATTTATTATAAACAGCAGAGATGTGGCTGTGAAATATGTTTGTTTGGGTCGTAAAACTCCCATTTTTTCACTCCACTTTCCCACCTTCTTCGTTTAGTCTGTCAATTTCCTGTAGACCTAATAATAAAATATGATTGTTTTAAACTTGCATGCTTTTAGATGTATTCTATGTTCCTGCATACTCAATGCATATTTTAAACCCTGGTCTTTTCATAAATATTAATCAGATAGCTACACACACAAGACAATTGTATATTACAATAATTTCTTGTATACTTAACCTATAACTGTATACATAACAAGGATATTTTTGTATATATCCACATCAGTATAATTTTGCCTTTATCTATCCCTGTTCTGTGAACTAGGATTTGTACCGTGATGAGGTTTCAAGGGTTCTTTTGAGGTAAAGACCACATAAACAGTTTACAAAAGTAGACAAATAGGGAACACATCCAAATCGTATATATGTCAGCCAGAACTGGCCCACCAGCAATAAAATCATTCCCAGCAAATTATTTTTGCATTTTCACAACTTCTTGATAATTTTTATTTTCTTATTTATGGACTTTCTTTTCTTTTGATTCTGTATTGAAAGTATTGATTGATTTGGGAATGTTTTCTGAAAAAGCTTAAAAATAATCAAAACCAAACAACTAGATAGATAGCTAGATATATACTTAATGATCTTGTAAAGGAGATATTAATGCATCCAGTTCAACAAGACCCATAAACATACATATAAACCATGGATAGCAGGAGGCGGTGGCAGGGATGGAAGAGCCGCTGGGTGGAGAAAACCAGAAAGCAGAAGAAGCAGAGATAGAACAGCAGTTGTTTCAAAAAAATTAAGAAATTAAAACAATTTGAACAGATATTGAATAATGTACAAGTAAAGGTTTCTTTGCAACAGTTGCTCTAAGGGACTTGTATCTCCTCCAGCCATGGCAGGAACCTGTTGAAACCAAGCATAAACATAAGTCAAACACACAGACAGCTTGGCATGCAAAAATGAACTTTATTAAAAGCATGTTTTAGTCGTAAGCCCTCTCACCAACGGAAAGGTAAAGGTTACAGAGAGGAAAAATGTGCTTTGTGTTTTTGAAACACAGAAAATTGAAGTTAGGCTCCCCAACATTTTTGTGATTTTACCAAACCTCTCTTACTGAACATGGAGAAATTATGGGATAGCGCCACAACAACATTGAATAACATTGCAAATATTTTAAATACAATACAATAAAAAACTTAAATACTTAAAAACTGACTTTTCTTTTTCTTTTTTTGTGCGACAGGTTAGCTCACTAACAAGGGAAATGTGAAGAGGAGTGGAGTCCATCACACTTCCTTACTTCCTTCTTTACTTTTTGAAATAAAAACATTAATTTCAACATGTACAATTATCCTGTATCAAGCCAGTGTATATTAAAGTTTGTAATAAAGCAAACCGCTTGTAAATCCATCAAGATTTCATCGAGTTAAGAGTATTTTCATTCAACCTGATCAGCCTTCATAACATGCAAATCCATTGTTTTGCATGTTATGACAAAATCATAGTTCATAATCAAGTTACTTTTGAAATCAAATGCAGTAATTTCAGCATGTACAATTATTCTCTATCAAGCCTGTGTAGTAAAGTTTGTAATAAAGCAAACCGCTTGTAAATCTGTTAATGTTTCACCAAGTTATAAGTATTTTTTATGTAAGCTGATCACTCACCTTCCATCTGCTGTCATAGAGCGGGGCTTGTCACTTGACTGTAGCAAGATGGCCGCTGTTTAGCTACGCTGCCGAATCCCGGTTGTGTCATCTAGTGTTTATATATGTCTATGATAATACCCAACTATGGGAAAGCACTAATGCAGCAACTGTATAGCTATATTTAGCAAAAGTTTAGACCATAGACTGTAAAAAAGAATAGACAGCGCCTCCTCACTCCTCCCCGTTTACCAGAATGACTTTCATGGGGGAATTCATGGCGAATTCACAGACTCCTCCTCCTCAGCTCTGACGAAGCATGTTCCTAAAAAGGGCATAGGGGCGGGATCTTCACTGTAGACTCTGCCATCGCGGGGCGTGTATGGCCGTGTAGTTCGGTCGTAATCGCGCCCATTCTGTTCCCGCGTCTTTAGCTCTGATGCTAAACTTGACTCGCTAAGCTAAAGGCTAATAGCCCCATGCCTGACTGCTGCCGTAACTGCGCTCCTCCGACGGTTTTATTTCTCAAACTTCAAAAGGTAAGAACTAGTAACTTGAAATATTTATTAAAATGTAGTGTTACTATAATTAAAGTCAAACGAAACGGCCTCATTAGACTCATCTACTGACTGCTTTTCAGAAAAATGCGACTAGCGACAAATAAAGTGACTTTTTATGGTGTTATTGGATACTTAGACTCTAACGTAGAGGATGTATTTTATTGCAACAACAGAGCTGCAGAACGCTTCCAGCTCAACAGCTACGCCTGCCCAGGTCCTCATAGTCCTGCACAGTTGGAGCAGATATGAACCCTGCTGAGTTGCTCCTTGAAGCTGCCGCCTGTCCCCACCTAGTGCTCCGTTTTAAAATATTTTCTGTCTAAAATAAACGACGGCACACTAAAATCACCTATTTTACTCAGCCCGTTACTTCCTCACCTAATCTGGTCTGTTTGATTACTTCTGAGTTTAAACTGGACTCTTAAGAAATACAAAAAGGAGTGGGAATCAAATACTGAATAAAAAGGCTGTTTGAAGCCGTTCAATAGCAAGAACTCACACACATTTTACACAGTTTTCACATTTTAAAGAACATTATGTAAATTTGGCCACTACTGGACTTTGACTAAAGAAAAGGACGGGGGTTATCATCCACTTATCATTATCGAGGTGAAATTTACCGTGATATTAATTTTATTTCATATCGCCCAGCACTGCAATAAGTAAAACTGTTTTTAATTCTTTCTTCGAAAGCACAATATTGGTCTTTAAGAGGTCAGAATTTCCCCTTTAAAGGTTCAAACTGATATAAAGTCCTATTTCAATCTGCATGCCTGGCCCCATTTATCATCAAAGGAAAAAGTGCTGGGAACTTTCTTCAGATAGGCTGTTAGTTGACTTTGACCAAATTCACTCAGCGTGAATTTTGTATAATCCATGTTGATGAAGTAGAGCATACAAATAATTCTGCTCACACTTTCATTTCATGTGACAACCTCTCTACTTATATGATTGACCAGTATTGAAAGACACTCAAAAACTCCCGAATATGCCAATTTTTTAATGATCTCATTCAGATACAACTTTTGTGTGGACAGATTTGAAATACATGCCATGTGCAGAACATCATTGCGTCCAGGTATTCTGTGTAACTATCTTGATGTGATTTTTTTTACATGAATATATTTTACTCTTCATGTCCTATAAATATATATTAATTTAATCAAGACTGTTTGTGTACCTGGGGTAATGTTTAAATACCATGTGATTCTTTAATGGAAAAAAAACAGTCAGGAACCAAATGTTGTGGACATTAGGGTCACATTTTTGTCTCTTTTAAGTACGGTATAGATTGTCGCTGGTGGGTACCCTTGTAAGTACGCTATTGTTCCCTTTTCAAGAGAACATTTCTGTACTACAGTTTGAAGGTACATTTATGGTACATGATTGTTATTCAAATGGTAAAAATTCACAAGGTAGAAAAATTAACCAGGACTAAAGGGTACAGAAATGTCTCTCAAAAAGGCACACCCCCAGCAACAAAGATTTGTACCCTTTTAGGGACAGGTTGGTACCACTATTTTAAAGAGCGCCCAAGGGACAAGGATGGGTACTGAATATGATGCTTTTTAAGGCACTGACTGAATTCGACTGAACCAAGGACTGATTCACGTGACATGAAACGGTGCCTCGTTTCATTACCTTTCCTTCATCAACGACAACTTGTTGTGAGATAGAGATTTGCCAACATACCAGGCAGGATTGCATGCACAAGAGCGTAATGACGTCAGTCTCTGTGAGTCCTAAGCAAAGCAAGCAGCATGGCAGAAAGGAAGCGCTTTAAATGTTGGCTCCTCTTCACTAATGCAATGAAGATTATGCCCACTTTAACGTTTGTGACACAAAGTACAAGGCTAAATACACAAAATACAGCACTTTTTAACATATAATTCGTCCCTAGATCTCCTCACTAAACAGCATAGCAGGCTCAAACTGTATCTGGATGATAAGAGAAGTGTGTGTGCATAAATGGAAAGTATTTTTTTATTGACGTGTTGAGTTAATATGATTAAGTTCATGAGTTGTCAGTGGGAATTTTCCTTTTTTGATTCCATTTGGCTGTCTGCTTGGTCTAGCAAATAGCCAATTGTTTCACTGTATAGTTTTAGTATATTTCCTAGTGTTTTAGCACTGCATTAAAATATGCATTATTCAATTAAAGTGATATTTTCTGACTGCTTGCTCATTAGTGGACGTAGGTGTGTAGACCATCAAAAAAAGAGCATTCAGAGTGTTTTAGGGGTAACCCCGAATAGTCGAAGAATCGATATGCGCAGCCTGATTCAACCACCAATCTCAAGTCCGAAGCTTTGCATGTGAAACAAGCATCACTCCGTTTTGGGATTATAGGGATGCTCATAAATACTGGTTTGGCACAGTTTTATGAAATTACATACAGTAAGTAAATGTCCTGTAAACCAAGTGTGAAAGGAACTACGAGTTTAACCAACATTGTCACCAACTCAAACAAATAAGTCACCAGATAGTGACTTTTAATTGCACTCCACTCATCCAATGCACCATAACCACATAGAGCAACTTCTTCAGGAGTGTACACAGATAGATGGAAACATATCATTCAGGACAGACACCCGACTCAAGTGCAGGGGTGTCACACCAATGGGGGGTGTGGATGTTTTAACACCCACACTTCTTCTGCAGTTTTGCACAAACGCCTAAGCAGTAGCTCCTGTTTCTCTGGCCACTCATAAGTTCCCGCCTCCTCGGCGTGAGCTGATCGGTAAATCTAACACACCATGAGATTCGATAGTTAAGACAGAAAAAACGATCATCAGCCGGTCACACTCAAAGCCGGTGTCATGTTTGAGACGGAGGGGGAAAAGGAGGCAGATCTAGCATCTCCCTTTTCCAGGTAATTTGACTGAATTTTTAAGATCTTTTAGGTATTTAAAGAAGCTTGATATGTGTTTGGGAAGATTTTCTGTTCATGTTTTGTTCACATGTCGAGCGTCTTCTGTATTATATTTCTTTTTTTTAGACTAATTGCAATATAAGTTAGCTGAATGTTGTTGTATATATGGCGTGCAGTAGGAAGGGAAACTGACAAGGAGGGACAAATTGAAATTGATAATTGTATTTATGGGTTTATTTCATATTTGGAGGATTTTTTGTTGATTAGCTGAATACTTATCAGTTGTTTGATTGTAGCCTACCTCCATGTTGAGGAGAAAAGAGTGATAAATGATCTCAAAGTTTTTCAGCGGGTATGCAAACAATGAAAAAAGCGGATACTGTTTTAAAGTTTAAAAACAGTAATTTTTACATTATTTATACCATCAGAGATAACGCTTTGTGGGTTTTTAATTACTTTTTCTTAATATTTCCCCTTTTCAATGTGCAAGTAAGCAATATTTAGTAGTCACAGTCCTGTAAGAACCTTGTCACTATCAAGCCTACCACTCACTTTTTGTGACGCAGAATAATTAAGATTTAAAAAAAAGAAAGAATCAGGAGAATTTCTGTAATTGAAGTTGAGAGGTCTATGAAGGAAGAGAGATCATGTTTGTGTTTGTTTGTATCATGGGTGGTGCTTATTTCCATCCAAGGTGCACACATGCGTCTGGTGTTTTCATATAAAATGTACTATTTCATTTCAAATGTTTGGATTAGAGTTTGATGATTTGGCCAGGATTGAGGAAGAAAGAGATGAAGAGGGAGGAAAGGGCAGAAGAGAAGCAGGCAGATAAGAGGAACAGAGTGAAGGAGAGATAAGAGAGGAAAAGAATGGAGATGAAAAGGTTATGAGGAGCAGAGAGTTCAACCCCAGCTGTTATTGGCCACCAGTCATTGTATTTATCGGTTTTATTGTTAACACAAAAAAAAAACACATCCATCCCCCGCACTTTTAAAAAGCTTGCTACACCCCTGCTCCCGTGCACCACCATCTCTAAGATGGTGCATGGACAAACACCACCGAAAACTGCCAACAACATAACTCAAAGGATAACTAAAGAACGCGACTTTATTTGGAACACAAACTACTGTAAGATGTAATACGGAGAACTTCTACAAATTAACATGAATATATTGCCCATAAGTCATTGTGACGAACAATTGTCCCCCGCACAGCCTGCACACATAGATTGGTTGAACATTGGTTCCTATAGAAAGATTTGACAGTTCTGATTCGAATGTATAAATCCTTAGTCAGTTACACACCTAGAGTGTTTATACATAATGTTAACTGATGGTAATTTGATGAGTTTTAGCTGCTGAGTGTTTACTTATGGGAAAATGGTATATTGAGACAGATGATTACTAAGTCTACATTATTCTTGATTCATGTGACGTTTAAACAAAAGTTCCATGAAGTCCCCTGTATTTTCCTTTTTTTAAAGCCATGCCATTCGGTTTTGTCCTTTATTTACCATGAAAATTTGTTGTTTTTCAGTCATTTTAAGAGTGTTAATTAAACATGATTAATTCACAGCTATTCTGTGATCACTAAGATTAAAATGTTTTCTTGTTTGACAGCCCTAGTAAAATATGAACAGTTGTATGCTATCAAAGTTTGTTTTGCTTTCATTTGTAGTTTTTAATACATTGACTCCTCATCATAGTTATTCTAGTGGGCAAAGAAGAGCAATAGGAGTACTAGGAGCTGGGTTTTCATTTTTTGAATCATTTTGAAAACACTGAGGAGTTGTAGTTAAAGGTTTTCATATTGAAGAATTTTGTACAACACTACGATGATAAAATTCAAACATTTGTATGTTATTTGTTATGACTTACATATTGGTAAATATGGAAAAATAAATGTATTTAATCAAAAAAGAGATCAAATTAACTATTAGACTCTCAAAAGTATCACAAATTGGTACTGTTAAGTACCAGTATCGATTTTTAAATACTGGGAATTGGTACTGTATCGATTCAAATGTGAAAGGTACCCATCCCTACTCATGACTCCCATTATATGTATATAAGGTGATCGCGACTGGATATAAACGGACTCCAAGTGGCTCCAACTTGTCTGGGTGAGTAGCATATAATGTAGTATATAATGCATGCTATAAATAGGGTCCAAATTGAAAATAACAAACTTCACCTTTAATGGCCATTTTGAGCCGTTTGAAAACTTTGTCATACAGAATGTATCATTAGGCTCATTAGAAGTGTTGAGGTGGCGCTGAGGTGATGGTCCATGGAAAGAAGTCCACAAATTGGTGGATATTCTATGAATAATTTGGAGACATGCTGCACAGAAAAATACCCAAATACCAAACTGTGAATAGGCAGGATTCCATGTCCATGCTGATGTCTTCTGCACGTCTCAAAACAAGTTTGGATTAGTTTTCCTTGGCAAGGTTAGGCTTAGAAAGTCACAAACCACCTAGTTTGAGCAAGAAACCTCCTGTAACTTTCAAGGTTAAGGGTCATATGTCAGATGATTTTCTAAATGCATTTTAGACCATTTCATATAATATTTCACTTAATGATGCCTCGTAGAAGCATTACCGTTCTCAGCCCTTGACAGAGTTTAATGGGGGTCACACTGTTTACATGATACCAAATGGTTGTATCATGCAGCTGTTCGGTGTGTGGGCATACTTTTTAAAACATGGTGCAGGATTACAAAGAATCTGTAGCCGCACTCATCGGCAAATCCCTTCATTTCCCAAATCTGACAACTGATGGGCAGTCGCATTATATGACCACCCGGCCTCATGCTAGTCAGGGCCATGCAGAGAACAGAACCTATCAGTCAGTAACTGGATCAGAAAAGCTTAAATCAGATACAATTTCTTACATTACTGAAATGTAACTTTTCAATTCAATTCAGTTTATTTATATAGCGCCATTTCACAACAGATGTCATCTCAAGGCACTTTACAAGAAGAGTTATTACAATACAATGTTTAATGTAGAAATTACAGAACCACAGAAGATTGCGTCGTGGAATTCTCAGCAATCCCTCATACTGAGCAAGCATGAAGCGACAGTGGGAAGGAAAAACTCCCTTTTAACAGGAAGAAACCTCCGGCAGAACCAGGCTCAGCACAAGCGGTTATCTGCCGCGACCGTCTGTGGTTTGGAGAATACATAACAGAGACACAGAAAGAGCAATAGAACTGATGCAGAAGTTTGTTGCAGGACGTGGAGAATTTTCCGTCACTGCAATGCCATCTTAGTCAGGGTCGTCAAGCAGGGCTAATCCGGAGCACCTACTATAATAGAAAACAGGTTAGTGCTTGAATTGACAGCACATCATGCAGTTGGGGAGAAGTAGGAGAGAAAGTAGGAACAGACCCTAATAATGTCCTCCAACAGCCTAGCCTAAAGCAGCATAGCTACTAACATTAACCTGTCTCCTAGCTACTAGGAGACCTGGCTACCAACACTCTGTCTGAGTCCTCCTGACCCGTGGACGGTGTAGGGCCGGTAACGGCCCCCGTCATGCCGGGGTCTTCTCGGAGTCGGGTTGTTTGAGAATGCAGCCCAAAGTGGGTGGTAAACTCCATCTAAGGCTAAATACCGGCACGAGACCGATAGTCGACAACTATCTTAAGGAAAAATAGACAGAACTGAGAGGACAGAGTTGAAGAGGGCGAGAAACGTTTAAGAGATAAACGGGTGGGGTCCGCACAGTCTGCCCGGGACAGAGAGTGAGTTTCAGTGAGTTAAAATTAAATTATTTTACCAATTTCTTTCTGTTTCTAAAATTCCTATGAAAATGCACATAAACTCACAAGAACTGATATTTTCTTTCATTTTATTTTTTGAAACTAAGGTTTGTATTTAGCTGCATCGATTTTCCCATAAACGCTAAATCATTGATACATTTGGCAGATTTGTATTATGGGCTTTTTTTGGATTTCACTAACATGTTTCCTCTGATTTGGAGTAATATTTACATTTTGGTGAGACCCAGCTGAGTTGACTTGGATATAAAATATGCTTAGGCAGTTTTACATTAAGATTTTAGCAAAGAGGCCTTCCATTCTTAAAGATATGCTAATCATCACCAGATAAATCATCAAATCATGGTGAAAACAAATAGCTGATCAGCAATGCTTGCTGTGATTGCTGTAATCAGTACTGGAACTCTGGCCAAGTGGGTCACACACTGCGTATCGGGCATCACAACATTAAGTTGGTGAGAAACAATCATAATAATAGTAATTATATTACTGATATACTTAACTGAAAAAAATTCTAAACCATGTCAAAGATAAGCTCTCCTCTCTTCAGGTTCCTGTGGAGCCTTCCTACCTCCACCTCTGTTTGATAGTCTGTTCGCTTACACCTCTATCTTATGCTTGGCAGACGTAAGATTGAGGTGTTTGGATTTGAGGTGGAAAACAGAGTAAAGAATAAATAGTGGGTTGATGCTGATGTCTGTCTCTCTCTCTCTCTCTCTTAAGGTGACTATTTCGGTTTCTGAAACATTCCGAATAACCCGTTTACATGAGTGAGCAGAGATATTTATTCATGGAATTTGTATGCAAGACAGCTCATACAAGAAGTTCCTCTTCTCAAAAGAGCAAGATTCCTTGTCAATAGAACATGCATAAAACACAAATCAATGTTCCTTTTGATGGGGATATGACAATACGCATTTACATGGCTAAATATTCGGGTTAGAAAAGGGGTACCCCAGGGGCAATATTGGGGTTTTAGCCGGTGTTTACATGGCCGTACATGACCAGATTATTGCTAATATTCCGGTTTTGAAGGGGTTATTGGCTGCATGTTAACGTAGATTTTGAGAGCAGCTCTGAGCTCTAGCAAAGCATCATGTTACATGCCGTTATTCTCTACTGAAGCAACACTGAACTTTGGAAAAATAGAAAACGCAAAAAAAATGTTAATACAAAAGCAACAAAGACATAAGCAATGATCCTGTTATATCTGTGCTGCTTCAAAAATGGCAGTGGTAAAGTCTGTTATTCTAAAGTAAAATACACTGAGGATTTGTATTGAGGACTGTATTTTTTTTTTATATCTTAATAGTTAGGAACTGGTACATTAATCTTTTTGTTTTTATCGTGTCCTGTCTGGCAGTCTGACACTCAGAATTGGCTGAGTACCAGGTACAAGTCCAACGGATTTACTTTCATAAGTGGAGCATTACAGCTATTGCTATAGTACTTCACTTTGTATATATGTGTAAAAAATCTTTATTAAAAATGGCTGCTGGTCTTTTTTTATATTATGGACACGTAGATGGAGAATAAAGAGGGAAAAATAGAGATGAAGAGAGGTAGGGTGAAAATTAAGAGGGAAAGGGTGAGTTGAAGATACAAGAGAGGGAGGTGAACACAGAAAACACTAAAAAGCATCCCAGGCCGCCTCCACAACCGCAGGATGGCAGAGAGAAAGGAATAAAACAAAAACAAAATAAAACAAAACAAACAATCCAAAATTAGAACTACAACACACAAATAGATAGCTAAATACAACAACACAGCAAAGTTCATGGTATAGAGTATTACAAGATTTTTGGTTTTAATAAGTTCTCCCTGATTAATCATCCTCCGGGAAACAAACCTTGTCATGATTATATAGGACAGCCAAAGTGCAGTATTATCTGCCACAAAACCACTTTATTTCAACAATGTTTTATTATGAATCGCTATTCACTGTATGCTATAACCATGTGGGTTTGGAGCGTCTCGGAGGTGCTTTGTTGTTGTCATCTGGATTTTTTGTAGGCTTTTAATTCAACTGATTCCAACATACAACAACCTGTGAGTTCAGTGAAGTCACAGCCGCCCGCCATTACAGATGTAGTCTGCATAGGATGCAGAAAGGGAGCCTGTAGAAGCTGAACTTAGTCCTATTGGTCATTTGGTTAGTGGAATTTGGAAACATGCAAACGTGAACCATGTTGAGGTTTGCAGTAGCAAGTTCTGTCTAGCCGACAGCCATCAAGCACAGAGTGACAGCCCAGCGCAGACTATAACTAGGATGGAGCAGTGACGTCATTGAAATAGCATGTTAGTTCAGTTGGAATTAAAGCCCCTATAACTCCCTGGAAGATAACAACGCAGCTCTGAGACACTCACAAGGGCATAGTGCTGGCGATTCATAACAAAACATTGGTGAAAAAAGTAAAAGACTTTTGTGGCAAATAATGCCTCATTTAGAGGTGGCACTTATGTTGCCCAAACAAGTTCCTTTATATGGGTATGCTGTTTGTGAATGGATCTAAATATCTCCTGGAGGACTTCAAGTCGCACAAAGTTGTCTGGGTGATAAAATGTATGTATTCCATTCTATAAATAAGATCTGGGTTGCATAAAATTGTACTTTCCCTTTAATAGACTTTATCCATACAAGCATCATCTATACCAGTTTGCTTTAACAGGGTATTGGTGTCTGTGAGGGACTCATACCTCAGAGAAACTTAGAAAAACAAATTAACCTAACAGTTGTGTTTTTGGACAGTGGGAAGAAGCTGAAGTACCCACACATGCAACAGGAGGACATGCAGACTCATGCAGAAAGACCTCAGGCCGGGATCCAGCAGCTGTAACCAAATGCGTCCTTCACTTTTGTGTACCGATAAGGTTATACATCAAAGCTCAGCTACCTTTTATAGCAAGTTTAAAAGTAATGATTTAAAACTTGCAAAAGAGGAAAATACATATGAATGTCCCTTGATCATTGTGTATTGGCTGGGTGTAAAGGTTGGGTAGTGACTTCTTGGAGCTACAGAAAGATGCAATAATTTGGCTATGAATATTTATGAAGGATTGCATTCATTAAGATTAAGAATTTTATTGAAAATTATTATACTGTATGTAGGGTACTAACTGATATTCAGGAACTATATTAATAACCAAATAGTTCAGGCTCAGTTATTATGATTACCTGCCTGGTTAAGGCAGAAGTAAATAAACAAAAGGTAATGGAGTGAGCTCTAGACGTTCATTGAACGGCACCTTACTACATATGTAGGCTATGTGGAATAATGGACAAACGACTTTCCAAAATATAATTCAATTCAGTTTATTTATATAGCGCCGTTTCACAACAGATGTCATCTCAAGGCACTTTACAAGAAGAGTTATTACAATACAATGTTTAATTTAGAAATTAGAGAACCACAGAAGATTGTGTCGTGTAATTCTCAGCAATCCCTCACACTGAGCAAGCACGAAGCGACAGTGGAAAGGAAAAACTCCCTTTTAACAGGAAGAAACCTCTGGCAGAACCAGGCTCAACACAAGCGGTCATCTGCTGAGACCGTCTGTGGTTTGGAGAATACAGAACAGAGACACAGAAAGAACAACAGAACTGATGCAGAAGTTTGTTGCAGGACGTGGAGAACTTTCCGTCACTGCAATGCCATCATAGTCAGGGTCGTCAAGCAGGGCGGGTCAGGAGCACCTACTGTAGGAAGAGACTAAGAGAAAACTGGTTAGCGCTTGAATTGACAGCACATCATGTAGTTGGGGAGAAGTAGGAGAGAAAGTAGGAACAGACCCTAATAATGTCCTCCAACAGCCTAGCCTAAAGCAGCATAGCTACTAGCATTAACCTGTCTCCTAGCTACTAGGAGACCTAGCTACTAACACTTTCTACCTGGCTTACATTAACCTATCTCTACCTAGCTACTCTACCTGTTCCTATCTCTTCCTAGCTTTTGATACTCTACCTGACTACTAACATTAACCTGTCTCCTAGCTACTAGGAGACCTAGCTACTAACACTCTCTACTTGGCTTACATTAATCTATCTCTACGTAGCTACTCTACCTCTTCATATCCCTTCCTAGCTTTTGACACTCTACCTAGCTACTAACATTAACCTATCTCTTCCTAGCTACCTGTCTAACCTGTCTCTAACTACCTATTAACATATCTCTAACTGTAAGCTTTGTCAAAGAGGAAAGTTTTAAGCCTAGTTTTAAAGATATACAAATTGTCTGCTTCACGAACCAACCCTGGGAGCCTGTTCCATAGGAGGGGAGCCTGATAGCTGAAAGATCTGCCACCCATTCTACTTTTAGAAATCCTAGGAACTACCAGTAAACCTGCAGTCTGAGAGCGAAGGGCCCTGTTAGGAACATATGGAACAATCAGGTCTCAAGATTGAGACCTGATTAAAAGTTTATTTACAAAAGAAAAATACTTAAAGGTCAAATATTTAAGTCAACAACGCTAGTAACACACACTACTGATAAAAAGGATTGAATAAACTAACTACCAAAAATAAAGAACACAATGAATGGATAAGAAATGGAAACCATAAATCCTGATGTTAGAGTTCAGCATGAATCTGGATGCTTAAAGACCAAGGTTTATTGAAATGTTTGGCAGTAAAACTAAATTAGTTTACCAATTGTGATTAGTTTAAATTAATTACGACCATTAGTTTATGTCTAAACCAATAAAACAATGCAAGGAAAAATACAAGATTGTTGGATTAAGTAATGTTTTGTTAAAACATTCGCTGCGTTAGAATTCAATAATCATCCATAAATTGATTGTATTTATAGACTGATCACGGCAGTGACTGATCTAAATTTAGTATTCTGATGCATCAAGGCAGTTTCAAAACTGCTAATAAGATTTGTTTTCTTTGTTTAAACAATCTATTTTAAAATCGATCTCTATTTGAATACCATCATTAACAATCTTTATTATTTATGAAACACAGACCTAAAAGCAGGATACATGGGTTAGCTCGGGAATGTGGCCTACAGCTAACTCAAATGGCTTCACTTAAAATCCCTCTGGTTCATTTGTCAAACAGCAAACAAAGAAAATAAAACTCCTGTCGGATTGAGTAACTCGGAGTGCGAAAAAATATTCAACTAACTTGAAACAACTGTTGGTCGGAAAACCTTGGAAAACACTGGTTAAACCTCCAGGCCAAATTACCTGTTTGTACCAAAACAATAACAATGAATCTTACACAAGGTAACGGATGACAGTGAAAACAAAAGAACCCTTAAATCTTATTTATCCTAAACTAATCTTTCCTCTGTCCAGACAGACGTTAATGAACGATTAAAGTTCTCCAGGTTTCTCCGTGGGTGGGGGAAGCTCAAACAACGCTAGCCGGCAGGCTAACAAATGGCTGCTATTGCCTGCTATTGGTTAGCAGTGACTCATGGCTATTCAGTTGCTGCTAACGCGGGTGGCACTTTAGCTGGGACGTAGGCCTTGTCCACTGTGGCTTGGCTAAACAGCGATCAGCTCCAACTTTCACTGAAACATTATCTCTTTTGCATCTTTTCCAGTACGGCATTCATCCCACATCAGCTTTGTTTTTTTGTTTGTTTTTTTGTTTCTTTTTAATGTGTTCTGTCTGACAGTGTGGTACTCAGAATAAGTATCTGAGAACCAAGTATAAGCCCAACATGTTTACTTTCACAAGCTATAGTACTCCACCTGATAAACATGTATGAAAATTATTTATTAGTGAATGCTGTGGTTTAATTTCCTGAGGTTATTGACACAGTGAGGGAAAAAAGAAATTATACTAAACAACCAGTGAGACGAGGCAACATAAACCAAACAAATCACATGAAATGAACTATGAACTCCACATCCACAGCATACAAAAATCGATATATGAATACAATAAAAATGTCCCTGAAAAGTCCCTGGCACAAACCAACCGTTTGAAGACACCCTCAGTTGGACCGTGCAGGGCCAACCATTTCGCCGAAGGGAGGAACAGAGGCAAGCTCCCACAGAACATCAGGCAGTTACTGTGCAGGGGCCCGGGAGGCCGCAGGTGCGAGCCCATGGGCTCCACTAGCAACCGGTTAGGCCAGGGCGGGCCCATCCAGGACCTGGGAACACTGGGGACCAGGGACGCACCACCCCCCGGCAGGGCCCCGACCAGGGATCAGCCGACAGGGGTTCCCCACTGCTACCATTAGACCGGTGGAACCAGCTGGCAGAAGGACAACACACACCACCACCACCCCAGGCCAACCCCCACCGCCGACCCCCCACCTACAATGAGGTGCCAGCGGAACAGCAACATCCCCAGGACACCAAATCTACCAGCCCCCGGATTCAATTCCCACCTCCCCACAGAGCGCCAAAAACAGGCACCCAACAAGAAACCGACCATGCTCAGAACCCAGAGAACAGGCAATGGACTTGAGCACCAGGTCCGGCCCCCGCCGAGCCACTGAGCGGCACCATCCAACAATTAAAAACCGGCCCCCCTAAGGAGATGCCCGATCAATCAAAGGAGGACCGTGGCCTGACACAGCAGCTGCCTGACCCATAGGCCCACCCTGGCCCGGCCAGGCAAGCTCAAGGGCCGAGCCAGACCGCACCCGGCCCCCAGCCCCATACAACAAGAGCCACCAACACACCAGCGGGCAGATGTATCAGTCACTGGCAGGACAGGCCAGAGCGGAAATAGGCTGCATTAGGTGTAGGGCCTGAGATGTGCCAAGTGAGAGGGGACCCAAGGACCCAACCTGACAGGTAGACAGAGACATACAGAAATATACATATAAACCCTCCCTCTTACGCACCACATTTACACCATCACACTAAGACAACAAAGAGAGGACGCTCTGCACTCACTCATACACCCCATATACACTCAATACTCCCGGGTCCAGGCACCGATGCCCCAGCAGAGCAACCCACCCCTGTACCTGGGAGACTTACACCCTACCCTCTAGGACAGAGACAAACAGACTGCCAAAGTTCCACAGGGGCAAGAGCATCCAAGCAGCCCCAGCACCGGATAAGACAGCCTGTCCTATCTTCCACATCAGCTTTATAATGGGTGGAAATGGCTTCTGGCTGGTTCAGATTTGCTACATGCTTTAGCGTAGTGGCCCCATTCCTGACGGCAGAAAGCTTTCTGTAGGCTTGAGGCAGAACAGTGGGGTTTGTTTCATCAGTGGTTTGCAATTCAACTGATTGATCAGCAGTCTTTGTCTCTTATGGAGTCCTTTTCCTCCTCGGCGAAGGAAGGGTCTGGATGCAGTAGTTTCTCCTCAATGTAAGCCACTTTCCAGCCCACGAAAATAGAGGCCGGGGGGGTTTGAGACAAGGCTTTATAAAGGTTATCTTCTTCTCCTGTGGAGCTAGAATGCGGGTTAGTGCCACCCAATGGCTGTGTGTGGCACAACAGACTCATGTCCTGAGTTAGACCAGTGACTGCCAAGCATGCGTGTACTTACACGCCTGCACACAGAACACTTCCTAAGGTAACACCCCCAACCACTGTCTCAAACACACACACAAAAACACACACTAGCACACACACACACACACACACACAGTAAGAGGGGTATTTGAAGTTTCAAACTTCATTGAGCAAATTATGTCAGATGTAAAAGCACTGGAGTGCACTCTTATTCCAGTCTAATGTAGAGTTCCCCGTGCACACATAGAATGCTTATCTTTAAAATCTTTCTGAGTAATCAGCCAGCGACGTCGAGTCAGAACCCATAGTCTCGTGGTAGGTTGTTTCAACCTGCATGGGAACTTTTTACTCATTCATGTGATACATGGGTTGGTATTTTTTGTTTTTTGTTTCTTTTTTTCACTAGTTGATTGTATCACACACAGACATCTCTCCTACCTCTACTAAAAACATAATTACTGACATATTTATTCTCTTCATTCAATGTGGACAATGTCGGCTTCTGTGCAGGGTAATGTGTAAGGTGTACAATTGTAAACACGCCAAATACAGGAGAGTAGTTTTTTTTTTTTACTTTCCATGTCCAAAACTAATCAAATATGAGCTTTCTAGATGTCAGTGATAATATGGTTAGTTATTTTTGAACATACTTCAACCATTTTCTACTGTAACTGGGGGGAAAAAACAGGTTATGGTTTGTAGTGTTGCACCACTTAGCATAACCCCACTTGTGTAAATACAAAAAAACCAAAAAACATCTGTTGTAACCTAATTACAAATCTTTTCATCTTCACAACTTCGGAGTGTAAAAGTAATAATGATTTTTCCCCCCATTCAACTTGGTTAAAAGCCCTGTTGTTTTTTTAGTGTACAGACCAAAAAGAGAAAACTTTAAATTCAACATTATAAAATGTAAAATCTCCTACTCAACACACCTTATCACTGTTATCCTACCTTTCTTTAGATGCATCACTGCTTTACTGTTACTCTTCACTGCTTCAAGTATGTGTTTGTCTAGCCAGGCATGTTTTGACAGTAGAATAGAATTGAATAGAAAAGAATAATCCTTTAATTGTCCAACCAGGCAAAACTTGGTAGTGACAGCAAAAAAACACGTATACAAACAGAACAGGAGACAGAACATACAATTTTTACTGAAGAAAAAAATATTTACTTCATGCACAATAGTTACAAAAACACACTGTACAGTTATTAAGGTTAAGTAAAAATAAAGGGGTAAACCCAGGTTATAGCTTGCAAACAGAGGAGGATACTGAAAGATGTTTAAATAATTAGAATATTTAGAAAAATTAGAAAACTACAGATTGTGCATTGTTCTGTGCATTAAAAAGTAAACCGGTAACTTCCAATAAGTTAGTATAGGCTGGGAAAAATAATGTGCAAGTTATAGCAGTAGTTGTGTTGTTCGGTTGATTAGTGCAATTTACAGCGCTGATGTAAACATCTACAGTATGTTTGTTGGGAGCAGTTTTGATTGTACAATCTGGCAGCTGCAAGGAGGAAGGACATGCGGAAATGCTCATTAGTGCATCTAGGATGCAGCAGTCTTTCACTGAGGGAGCTCTGCAGTCTAGCAACATTTACATGCATAGAGTGGGAGACTCTGACCATCAGATATGTTATTTTGGCCAGAGTCCTTCTGTCTCCCACCATCTGCACTGGATCCAGGGGGCATTCTAGAACAGAGCTGTCCATCCTAATGAGTTTATCAAACCTCTTCCTCTCAGCTGTCAAAAAATGTTCCTCCAGCACACAACACTGTGCAAAATTGATGGAAGCCACCACAGAGTCATAGAAGGTCTTTAACAGCGCTCCCTGGACTCCAAATGACCTCAGCCTCCTCAGCAGGTAGAGTCTGCTCTGACCCTTCCTGTAAAGAGCATTAGTGTTGTGGCTCCAGTCCAGTTTATTGTTTAGGTGAACACCCAGGTACCTATAAGAGTCCACTATCACAATATCCACTCCCTGGATGTTCACCTGTGTCAGTGTGGTGGGTCTGCGTCTCAGGAAGTCCACCACCAACTCCTTGGTTTTCCCAGCGTCGATCAGAACGTGGTTCTGCTGACACCAGTCCACAAAGTCCAGAGTTCTCTGTCTGTGCTCTGAGTCACCCTCACCAACTATGACACAGTCATCAGAGAACTTCTGTAGGTGGCAGCGTGGGGAGTTGATGGAGAAGTCTGCAGTGTAGAGGATGAAGAGGAACAGTGCCAGCACAGTTCCCTGTGGTGCCCCCGTACTGCAGACCAGCGTATCAGAGACACAAATCCTGTGTCCCTCGGACGTTGTGGCTGGATGGTGTTAAAAGCACTAGAGAAATCAAAGAACATGATCCTCACAGAGCTTACAGCCTTCTCCAGGTGAGTCAGAGCTCGCTGTCGGAGGTAGATGATGACGTCCTCCACCCCAATGCCAGGCTGGTGAGCAAACTACAGCGGATCCAATAAAGACCTCACCAGGGGGCTAAGATGGTTTAGAACCAACCTCACAAGGGTCTTCATCAGATATTTATTTAATTAATATAATTATTTTATTATTTTAATTCTCTCTTTGTTTCTGTTATCTAAGTGCTTCTTACTTCAATTCACTGAAGAGGAAGGTTTTTTAACCTTTTCTGTGTGCAAACAAAAAAGAATAAAGAGCAGATTTTGCTTGTATCTTGTACTATTTCTAAGATAATAGAGCTGCACAGAGCCCACTCATAAACACAGCAGTAAGGTTTGTTTAAAGAAAGAACCAAAAACTAAGCACCAGATGCTCTCTTGGTTTATTTCTTATGTTTTATTATGTCAGCATTCTCCCTGCAATAGTATGACAGTGCAGTAAAACTCCCAGTGACAGTCCACCTGCCAATGGAAATGCCCTCCTGAAAATGTCGGACCCCAACCAGATTGGACCAAGCTGGACCATTCTCCTGAGTGGAAATGAGGCTTAACATGTTTTTTTGTTTTTTTCCAGGACCTCCCTTTAGTTATTTCCACCAATCTTCCCATCAGCTCTGACTGCTTCCCTGTCTCTACTGAAGAAACGAATCCACCACCATGACTCAAAGTTGGATTAGATTCAGACTATAAGGGGTAGAACAGTACTTTCTGTTTTCAGTTTAACGGATATATAAATACTTTAGACTGTGCATATCAACAATAGTATATGGACCAACCTTATATAGAGCTTTTCTAGTTATGTTGACTATTTAAAGTGCCACATTCATCCATTCACACCACATATGTGCACACATTCATACACCCATACGTAGATGAGTGTGTGTCAAGTAAAGAAAAAACAACACCAGTCTTCTGTTAGTGGCAGGTAACGGTGTCAGCCAGCAGGATATCAGACACAGCAGGACATAACACAGGAGATCCAAGTTTTTCACACTTGTTCCATTAAACAATTCATTCATCGGCCACTGTCTCAGACCTGCTTGCACAGCTCTTATCTTGTTTAAACAGCACCGTCAAGATGCACAATGCATTTATTTTCCCTCCAATTAACACGGTGAATAATACACGGCCGCGATAAGGGCTTTTTGTTTCAGATGGTGTTTATGAAACCGGGGAAATGTGGAGGCATTTTTCATTGTGAGCTTGTTTGGCCCATAACACGGGATCTGATGAACATAACGGCCAATGCTGCTCCAGAGGTAGCAGGGGTCAGTGAACAGAGGCAGTAAGAGGTTAGGAAGAGGGGAAAATGGAGCGCTTCTCTAATGACCAAAAGATAAGCCTCAGATTTGAATCAGCCATTGGAGGCTTTCATGACTAACATTTTAATGCGTCATTTTGAGACATCTCTAAAGCTTAGGTAGAATTTTTTAAAGTGTGCCAAAATCATCCAGCCTTTTACAGATATTAGATACTTTTCATTTAAAATAAAGCTGCATATTTTTGTTCCACATTATCAAAACAGTTGAGCGCTCACTGAATAATTAATTAATCTACCACAATTTAGAACTGTCACCAATTCAGTATAGAAAAGCTCTGAGATCTCTGCCCCTGAGTGACTACAATTTTCCTTATGGTATTCATTTCTAAGCTTTCTAAACGGTCGTTATGAATTTCCAGTTCCATGGCGGAAGTAAAATGTAAATGGACTGAACTTCTAGTCATACTGACCACTCAAAGCGCTTTACATTGAAGCCACATTCACCCATTCACACACACATTCATACACCGGTAGCCGCCATGGCTCGGTAGGACGATGTTTTTTCAGGGTTAAGTGCCTTGGCCAGGGGCACATCGACATGTGACTGGAGGAAGCTGGAATTGAACCTACGACCCTCTGATTGCAAGCCAACTAACTTCCCACTTAGCCACAGTTGCCCGAGTAATGTTTCTATGCTACAATGCTACTACGACAGGCGGGACGTAAACAGAGGGCGTAAGCCGGCAGCCGCGGTCACGTGAGTTAAGTCTGTTCCACTAAATCGTTTTCTTTGACCGAGGAAGGACAGTGTCCTCGTAAGCAAGGTGCCTCGCCTAGGCATTCCCTGGGTAGGCGAGGCACCTTGACATTGAGAAACACCCATTATAAGCACTTCTGTGTCCAAAAAATTTTATTGTCTGTTTTTATTTACACTGTTCATTGATGAAATTTGGAGGTTTCCACCTGTTAAGCCCCATTGAGGGTTTTTTGGTAGCCTTCTATCACATTTTTTTACCCAATTGTAATTTTGCTGATCATCAGGGGAAAAAAGAAAATAAATTATCAAATAAAGAAATTAAGAAAGTGCCTTGGAGATGTCAGAGTAAGAGGAGTATGGGGTATGCAGAATACCATCTATGAAGGCCACAGTTCATAAAGGCTCATTAAACCTGGGAGGGGCTTCTTCAGATATGTTGGAGAACGGACTAATACCAGAGAGCCTTGCTTTTCCCATCATCACCATCTACGACTCTTTGAGGATACTTGGATGGTATGAACTAATGACAACATTTAATTTTCCTTTAGAATGAATAACATTTCTTTAACATTCTGAAACCTTCTCTAAATTAGTGGGTTTTGTCCACTGCCTGACAAAAACAGTCAAAAACCACTTTTTGTTTAGCTGGGATGTAATCTGGCACACATGCAGAGCAGAACGGGGAGTGTTAACAATTGAATGATGATGAGTTGGCAGATCTACAACAGATGCATGGAAACAAAGTACTTGCATTGTGAGTGGAGTGTGAGCGTAACTGCAAAGCCTTACAATTCATTTTAGACACATTAGATAGCATTACCAGCTCTTAAGAAAGATGGTGGTCTCATCCTGGATTACCAATAGGCAAGTGCAGAAAACGTTGGCAGAGATGATTTGGGCACGGTCTATTTCCCTTATGATGTGGTGTTTTTTGGGGAAAAAAGAAATCTTTTTATTTATTTTTTTGGTTGTGTTTTTTTTGTGTGTTTGTTGAAGGCTGTCTGTTCCTCACCCCTCCTTTCCACCGGACGCATCAGCAGCATGTTTCAGCAGCAGCACGTCATACTGTTAGCCACAGCTGTAAACAATATAATCCTTTCCATCGGAGGCGAAAGCAGCACGAGTTGGCCCCGTCACAGGAGCGTCATGTCACAGCACTTTTCTAAATATACGTGGGAGTCCTATTTTCTACGCGCTACGCCTGTAAAACGTGTACATTCCTACATTTTGGATAGGGGTAGACAGGAAATAGGATGGCTCGGAATCCGGAAACTTTCTAAATAAAACAAAGGTGCTTCTTTCCGGTAGCTTTACTTTATTATCTGTGCACCCCGTCAAATTCAGTAGGTCGCGGGAGGGTCTACACTACCTCAGATCGCCACTAACATTATTCTTTTGCACTTTGAGGGATTTTGTATATTCCCTGACATAACATAAACATATAGAAGAATGTAAAACGGACAGAACATGAAACACAGACCTTTTGGAACCAAGTTGTAGTCTTTTTTCCTGCTTGTTGTTGCGTTTACTGACAAAACCACGCGTGATTTTGCTGATCTCGTATGATTTCGGGCTCACTCGGTGACAGCTGCTTCCCTGCTGCTACGTGCTGCTGACGCCCCCTGGTGGAAAGGGCCAAGCAGCAGAATACACGAGTAAAACGTGCTGCTCCTGTAACATGCTGCTGACACGTCCAGCGGAAAGCCTGGGTCATAATTTAAGATTTTAATATTAACAAAAACTTTGATGGATAAAATGATCTGGCTTGCCAATAGTCAAATGATGAACATTAACGAGTGCTGATCATTGATGTGCCTCTGCCTCCACTTCCTCACCTGATTTTATTTGCAAGTGTGGCTGTTGGTAAGTACAGTGTACATGATAATAGGGAAGAACATTTTTTATTACATTTTTTTTCAATTGTCCTTGCAGTACTCGTTTTAGATCCCCCCCTGTTCTCCTCACCTAACATAGAAGTGGTTTAGCCTCAGAGAAAACTTCTTACTTGAGTTTATTAGGCTGTGCTAACAATGTAGCTATAAACTGTTTGGTTTGCTGACGGCTGTGAGAGAAAAACAACGCAGCCTCAGTCAATCCCTCTGCTCTGGGTCAAGCAGCCTCCTTCACTTTAACATAAAGAAACGGGACCATGATTGTCACCTGACAAACACGCCTCAAAAAGCAACTACAGCTTACCTTCGGTTCTCTCTCCACTCTTTTTACCTAATGTTTCCAGGTGTGTCCTCAGCGCTGCACACCAGATCTGGGCTGGAGGTGAGCAGCTGTGAATGGAATGAAGTCACTGCTGTAGACTCTCAGCTGCTAAAAGGTTCATCCCACAGCCTCTGGAGCTCACATCTAAGAATGTAATATAAACAGTGTCCTAAAAATACGCTAAGAATAATTTGGACCGCTGCAAGTATGAAAAAGATTCACCACAGTTTCATCAATAAATTCATATATTTTTATCAATAAAACCACAAGCAATAAAAAATATTTAATTTGCTATTTCAATTATTAGAAATTTTGAAAACTGTGTGCTCACACTATGCATTTGTTTTATTTCTTGACTCTTAAAGTATTTAAGTTGCAAACCCCACTTTAAGCAGGTGATGCAAAGCGAACAAAGAAGCATCACCAGCACCAACCCCAGAACCCCACCCCCACCATCCGCCTGCTTTCCTTTCTCCTCAGAACAATTGCCAGGAACAGGATGTGATGTAGAGAGGAGGTCGATCTAACCAGGGCAGTTCCTTTTGGCCACACCAGACGAGGAAAGGGATGGTAGAAAGGACAGGAGTGGAAATCAGAAAGGATGGATTCATAGGTGGCAGGGCCATCCTGTTTGGGTGTGTGCGTGTGACAACCTTCCTATTTATAGTGTGTTTCAGTTCAGGCTTTACAGTGGCTGTCTCCTCGTTGAACTTTTTCCCATTTGGTCTCTTTGCAAGCACAAACCTCATCGTATTTTATTAGGAATTTCTATCACAGGCAATTTTTTTTAAAGTGCATAATTGTTAAGTGACAGAAAAATTATTTATGGTTTCTAAATGTTTTTAACAGATGAAAATCTGAAAAGTGTGATGTACCTTTTGAATTTGCCCCGTGTTTTTGCTTCAGTTACAGCTGCAGGCCTTTGGGAAATCTTTAAACATTTAAGCTAAATTCACACTGCAGGTAAAGGCTCATAAAGTACAAGTTTTTTGTACTTTTACAACCCATATCTGATTTTTAATGACAGTCTGAATGGCACAAACCCAATTTTTTTTTTATCTGACCCAGGCCACTTATATGGTACCAAATACAATACATAAATACTGTTTTGAAAGCGAATTTAATCTTGAATGGTTATGCAGCATTAAATCCGTCTTGCATGTCACTGACACAAGAGAGCCAAACTAATCTATGCCGAAGGATGCCATGACAGAGGTATTCAAAGGTCTGTATTGACACCTGAAATTGTGGTTGCAATCTGTCAATGAAGCCCTTCACATCACAACTCCACCACACACTGTGGTTACGATTCTGGATCTACTGGATACAGTGGGAAAAAAGTATTTGGTATCCACTGATCCTGTAAGTTCTCCCACTAAGAAAGATGAGAGGTCTGTAATTTTAGGTACACTTCAACAACAGGAGACAGAAAATTAAAAAAAATCCAGGAAATCACATTGTATGATTTTTAAATAATTAATTTTTGTAACTGTGCAGAAAATAAGAATTTAGTACTTACAAACATGCAAGAATTGTGGCCTTCACTGACCTGTTACTTCTTCAAGAAAGTTTTCTATCCTGCACTCATTACCTGTATTAATGGCACCTGTTTGAACCCATTATCTGTATAAAAGATATCTGTACACACCTGAAACAGTCAGAATCCAACCTCCACCATGGCCGAGACCAGAGTGCTGTCCAAGGACACCAGAGACGAGATTGTACACCTGCATAAGACTGAAATGAGACAATCCATATATTATATAATCAATAGACAGGCAGCTTGGTGATAAGAGATCACCTGTTGGAGCAATTATTAGCAGTGTTTCGCTTCAATAGACGATACAGCGGCACTCCGCCATGACTGGAATTTCAGCGCCACGCCTACAAAATGCAAACCTTCCAACCAATACACACTTTGTGCAGCAAGTACGCAATTTTACATCTACGTACGCTGTTACGACTTGCCCCTCTAAATGCAAAAAAGCTGTGGGAATGTGAGTGCTGTGTCAAATGTGCACATGCGGTAGCCGACTCTTGTCCAACGACATGATGCAGCAGCGTAGTCAAGCAGTTTCAGCTAATCATTGTAGAAAAGGGAAGAATAAAACGTCTACCGAACGCAACATCACCCCCCCCCCCCAATAATTCTTCCTGCTGCTCTTTTCCTCAGCTCTCCGTCCCTCTACGTTCCTCACTCGCTGCAGTTATGTAAAAAGATAAAGTATATTGCCGTGTCAGTGGACATGGCAGCTTTTTTTGAATGTGAACTACTCCGCGTAATGTAACTTTCACTGTGGAAACATTTGAGCTGAAGCCTAAGTGAAAAATAGATCAATTAAGACCTGCAAAGGTTGGACATAAGCCACCAGTCAGGTGAAAGGAATATATAAATTAGTCCCGGTGATGTGCGCGTATGTGCTGTAATCCAATGTATTTATTACATTCTTAAAGACAAAAACACCTATTGCAATATACAAAATAAATTGTAATTTAATTAAAAACATATTAAAATATATTTTTATACATTTTGATTAAATACGTATTAAGTAATTCAATGCCGTTAACTTGTTGCTATCAGCTTGTATAATCATACATATAATCAAAGCAAGTGGAACTTTTTAGTTTTACTGTTCAATATTAAAATGTGCAGTGCAGATATTTTAGAATCAGGTCAAAATGTCTATCACTTAACTTGTCAAAATAAGAACAATGAATGTGTGTGTGTGTGTGTGTGTGTGCGTGTGTGTGTGTGTGTTTGTGTGTGTGTTTCACACACTTTCAACGCCAGGTGTAGGGTAAAAAACATTTTAAGATTGTGGCCAGTACAATACAAAATGTCTAGTTTTCTTTATTAAAATATTCCAATCAATAATACAGGTTTAATTGTTTTTATAACCAATTTCCAGCCAGTGAATGGGAAAATTACTGCATGCAGACTAATAGAGTTGCAAAAGTCTGTAAAAAATTATTGTAATTGGCTGCAGCACAGACCAATATTTATTGGTGTACCTCTATTATTTATTTATGGTTGTGACTTAAAAGCTGTTTTACATAAAATGTATACCTTTTTTATATTTTGTAACTGAAAGTGTATTGTAATTTAATTTCTGGAAAGATTTCTAGGGGATATATTGATTAAACGATAGTATAAATACAAGATCCATGACAATCTCCCTTGACCTGGGGCTCCATGCAAGATCTCACATTGTGGGGTACACATGATCTTTATAACTTGAGGAAACAGCCCAGAACTACATGAGGGGAACTGGCCAATGAACTGAAGAGAACTGGGACGACAGTAACAAAAGTTACTATTGGTAAAAAACTACACCCTTATGGATTAAAATGCTACAGTGTCCAGACGCATCTAAAAATGTCAGAGACCATATGGAAGATCCATAGGAAGATTGCGAGAATGGCATTTGGTCAGGTGCGATGAAAATAAATGGTACAAATGCCACTCACCATTTATAGAGGGAGAAGAATGCTGAGTTTCATCCCAGCTGCAGTTTGCTTATTGCTGTGGAGTTGGAGTTGAAGATGCATTCATTAACCTGATTCAGACATCCTACTTTCATCTAGACAAAGCATGCAGCACTGTGACAATTGCTTGGATCAATGACTACCTGACAAACAGACCACAGTTTGTGAGACTGAATGATTGTGTGTCAAACCAGCTGGTCAGCAGCACAGGAGCACCACAAGGGACTGTACTCTCACCATTCCTTTTCACTCTGTACACCTCAGACTTCCAGTACAAGACAGAGATCTGTCATCTGCAGAAATACTCAGACGACTCTGTAATTGTCAGGTGTATCAGAGATGGAGAAGAAGCTGAATACAGAGAGCTGGAGGATGCTTTGTGGCATGGTGTGGAAACAATAATCTAACCTTGAATGTGAACAAGACAAAGGAGATTATTGTAGATTTCAGAAGAAACAGGGACAAGTCAAAGACTGTCTCCATCATGGGAGAAGAAGTGGAGGTGGTTGAGGAGTAGAAATACCTCAGAGTTCTGAAAAGAAGAGGGTCTGAGGCCCTCAGAAGAACAATAGATTAAAAAGCCTTTATTTACTCATGGCTTGTAGAATAAAAACATGCCTTTCATCAGGGCTTAAGATGTTTGTTGGTCGTCACACTTCCTTGTTAAGAAGGACAATCAGTGGCACCTGCTAAGGTTACGCAGGTAAACAACATCATGATTGGATGACCAGTATCACACAAAATAAATACATTCATACTTTCAAAAGTATATTAACAAATGTTATACTAAACACTGAGACATGAAAAAAATAATCAATATAGATAAAAATGTAATTTTATAAGAAAGGTAATTTTATAAAAGTTGTAATTTTATAAAAAAGGAGCGAAATCTAATTCACCATCGAGACCGGGAAAACGAGTGTCTTTTAGTGTACAAATCCAGAATGACTCTCTCTGCAAGAGTTTCTTGAGCCTATCTCCACCTCTGATTGAATATCCTATGTGATCAATCCCTATCATTTTAAGAGAGTTACAGCTTCCATGATTTGCCTCTTTATAATGCACTGCCATAGGATATCAGGGATTAACGGTTCTAATTGCTTGTTTTTGTTCTGCAAGTCTTACTGTTAACTTACGTTTAGTTCTCCTGATATAAAAGCACCCACATGGGCATTCAAGTTTGTAGACCGCATATGAAGTGTTGCAGTTAATGAATGAATTAATGTTAAAGGTACGTCCCAAAGAAACATCAACAAAACTGTTAGTGTGAATCATGTAGTTGCAATGAACACAGTTTCCACACTTATAGTTACCTTTTAGTGTTGAAGTTAAAAAAATGGGACTGCCCCCCCAGCTGCCCATTCTTCGCCACACAGCCTCCGGCCGGGGCTAGCAAGGCGAAGTCGAAGACTAAAAGAACCTTCTTTTGCGGGCGAAGGAGACACGTCTGACTTTGAGGAGGAACTTGTTCGAGCAACACTGATGGACAATCGATCAGGTGACTGAAAAACATTGATAAACAAACCCTGTTGTTCTGCCTAAACTCTGCAGACCGTCCCGCATGCTGCTGCCAGCCATGGTGGGCAACAGAAGAGAAACAGAACGTCCAACCCTATTCCTTGGCCAGCAGAGGAAAGCACGAGTTTCTGGAGAAACTCGCTTCAAGGAACCCAAAGACTGCCGACACCAGGTGAATCCTAAATATTGATTAACAAAGACGTTTATCCCCAGAGCCCGACGAAACCCCTTTGAGTTTCAGGCTGCCGCCCGCAGCCCGAACCGCATGCCTGAACCGTATGCCTGAACTGGACGGAGGCAGCATTCCTTTGTGCCAGAGGCCGCATCAAGCCGCCGATACAGGACTGATAAGAGTCGGAGAATCTCCAGGAGCTACTAATCTGCTAACTAGCTTAGCAACCGTTTGTTATCCTGTTGGGCTAATTTCGTCTGAGCACCTTCACCCATCCACGACGGAGAACGCTTGGGGAGCTAATCGTTCTTTAAGGTCTGTTTGGGCAGAGGCAAATTAGTTAGGATAACTCATTTAAAAGGTGTTTCCTTTTTTCTTTTTATTGTTAACTTTTTAAGTTTCATCTGCGATCTTTGGGTAAACCAGGCTTCGGCCTGAAGTTTTAATCAGTGCTTTTTAAAAGCCTTCTTCCGACAAAGAGTCGTTTTAAATCCAATCTGAGCTACTCAATCAGACAGGAGTTTTTCCCTTTTTGTCTAATGTTTAATAAATGTATTTGAGCCACTCTAAACGCCACACGTGCGTCACAGACAGCTAAAGCTAAACAAGCCCATGTGTCGGATTAGGCTTGCGTTTCCTAAACAAAGATCGCCATTAACGGTTCAAGCAGAACTTTGTTTAAAATAGATTGTTTAAGAACAGAAACTAATCTTATTAGCTGTGTTTGAACTTGTCGTATTTTATATCAAATACTGGAATTAAATTGTTTAATTTGATGACCAGTTCATGAATTAAGTAATTTTCAAATGGTTGATTACTCTCACCCAGAGAGTTCTTAAACAAACATTTCTTAATCCAAAGAAAGTTTAATTTGGTTTTATTGGTTTACATATAAATCAATGGAGCTAAATTTGTTAAACTAATTGAAATTAGTGAAACTAATTCAGCTTTCCTTCCAGCATAAATCAGAATCTATGGTTTCCTATTTTATTACATTATTCTTATTTGGTGTTTTTGTATTTTAACTATTCATTTATTTTAATCAGTAGTGTGTTATTTTCCTATCACAATGATTAAAATGTTATTCTGTTTTCTGTAAATAAATCTTGTATTTGGAAATTAACGGTTGTCATTTCTTGTTCAACACACACATATTGCAAGGTTTATGGTCAATAATCGGTAAAGAATTCATTACTTCAGATTATGAGACTGATATAGACATTTGGCTATTAAAATAGTTCCTGATAAAGTTGCTGCCCCAAATAATAATAATTTTCCATAAATTATTCATCTTATTGACTGCCATAAGCAGTCCTTTGACTATTAGTAGCCAAAATAGTTATATTTTTGTTAATAACCCCACCACTAGCTGATCATTTAAAGTAGGAGCTTGTCTTAAGCTGATAGTTGGAGTATCTGGGAGAGCTTCCCTGAGAGTACTGTCGCTTTTCAGTAAGTCCCAGTTTTTAGTATTATTTGTTTCATTTTGTTAGCTTGATCAGTAAATTGTGTCACGCAATATACTCCATCTGATCTTTGTTCATTATTTTCTTTTGGTACTAGTAGTTGCCTCTTGGTTTACATATTGGCAGATATCTGTAGCATTTTTTTTCAAATTATTCTTCTGTATCACAAATACGTCTGTCTTTGAAACTGATGAATAGGGATATTGTTTTTTAACCATGATGGATGAAAGCTGTCTGCTCTAAGGATTGTGTTACGGTAAGTTGGTTTTCTAAAAATAGAAGTATGTAGATCTCCGTTAGCATATTTTGAGATTTTAAGATCTAGAAAATGTATTTCAGATGAGGAAAAGTCTAGTGTAAGCTTCAAACTTCTATTAATATTATTCAGATATGAATAAAATTGAAACAGTTCTGATTCTGACGCTGTGCATAGTAGAATGATGTTGTCTATGTATCTTCCCGACCATATCATTTTATCAGCATAGGCATTGCGATCAGAGTATATGTACGTTTCTTCCCAAAGTCCTATAAAAAGGTTAGAGTTCGTTCACACAACAGACTCAACTTGAGAAAAACTACAGTGAAGCCGTCTACAAGAAGGGACAGAGCAGACTGTACTTATTGAGGAAGCTGAGGTCCTTCAAGGTTTGCAGCAAGATGCTGCATGTCTTCTACAAGTCTTTTTTGGAGAGTGTTATCTCTTAAAGCGTCTCAACAACCTGATAAAGAAGGCTGGTTCTGTTCCGGGGACACCTGTGGAACAACTGGAGATAATGATGCAAATAAGGACTCTTCATAAAATTAAAAAGATTATGGAAAACCCTGAGTATCCTCTTCATGAGACTATCCTGCAGCAACAGAGTATCTGCAGTCGGAGGCTTCTTCAGTTTCGCTGCAACACAGACCTCCACAGAAAAATCCTTTCTCCCCACAGCCATCATGGTCTACAACAACTCCTAAAAACGTATTAGTAATGAGCAATAACACTTAATTTCCCTCTGGGATCAATAAAGTATTTTGAATTGAATTAAATACAATTTAATTTAATATCAGACAATATTCACCGATAAAACAACAATAACCTCTCTCGCTGGTTGCTAAGGTCACATTTAACATGCCTTTTAAATAAGATGGGACCGCATAAAAAAATATAAAGTGCATGAAAGATCCAACTTAACACATTGTCAAATGAGTGGCTGCCATGTAGCTTTTTCTCTGAAAGAAGCCAGTCCGCCTTGGGGAATTTAAATCTTCATTGCCTTATTAGAATGCTAATTGAAACGTTAAGCAAAGTAGAGCTTGCTTAATGGGAATTGCGTGTCACAGTAAATCAATATTTTAAGTGGACCTTTGATATGTAAGTTAATATGTTAACTTAGATTCGTGAGCTGGATCACGCCTCATATTCAGTATTTTCTCACTAATCTACTCGGATCCGACTCACCTGGCATCTCACACCTGAATTCCATTCTTAATTACTCTGTGATCTATTTAAACCCGAGCACCTAGCCATCAGCGTCGCTCAGACTGTGGTCTCGTAAACCCGCCTTGGTTAGCGAAGACGAGCTCTATTTTCACGGATGTGCTTACCCTTGATCCTTCCGAATCCGATGAGGAGCTCTTCTACAGCGAGACTTCCATCATTGGACCATCACCTCCATCCGTGGTCCGTCAAGTCTCTCGCTGTGCCAGGCTTCCATCGGCTCTTCGGGATTCCAGCCAGTCCTCTCAGTCAACCAGAGCTCTTCCATCTAGCTCCGCTCGGTCGGATCCCTCTCCAGCGACTTCCGCGCCTCGAGGCCATACACTCGTCCGCCTAGATCGCCGCCCTTCTCCATCTCCTCCCCGCACATCTAACTCCCTTCGTTCTCGTCTCGAGGCTTCGCCTCCCCGTTTTTCTTCTCTGGCTTCGAGGGCTCTGTCCAAGTTTCCTCCCATTCCCGCAGTGCGTCCTCGTCGCGCCCGGGACTTCTTCTGGAGTTCAGCGGTCCTCAGTAGGCGCTGTAGGTCGATCGGCTCCAAGCTTCTCTACTTCCCGATTACTTCAGGCTCCCTGTTTGCTACAAGCTAAGCACCTTCCACCCGATCTCTCTGGCAGTCCAGCTCGGAGGGCTTCTCCTCCCCGTTCCCGTCCGGCTTCATTCCGGATGAGGAACTCACCCAGAGTTTGTCGTTCTTCCGCCTCCGTCTCTAACCGTCCGGACATGTCTGGCTGGACAGTAGCCCGCTTTCAATCTTCACTCAGGGAAAGAGGCATCCCCTTAGCCGCTAATAAATCTAGCCTCTTCAAGCTCCTTTTTCCCTCTACTTCACCGTTAACCCAAACTTCCTCCTCTCATAATCCAACTCCTATTTCAGCCTCAGTCCCCACTTCCTCTCAGGGCATATCCCAGCCCTCAGCTGCCGGGCCAACACCCACAGTTCCCCCTGCTGGCGGGGGCATGGATTAGCGCGGCTGTTCAAACCTTTTCCAAGGTGGAAGGATGGTGTGTAACAATTTCAATGACCTTGGCTGCTCAGCCTCCAGCTGTAGGCTCTTGCATACTTGCTCTTTCTGCGGAGGGGCACATGCTAGGAACACCTGCCCCCACTTCCAAAACAGATTGACTATCACAGCACCTCGCCACTCCCATTAAGGGGACATCATTTATTTCTCACCTTCTGTCCACCGCCTCTCAACATCCCTTTGTTTCATGGTTTCACCATTGAGAACCTCGCCGGATGGAAATACGCGTTTTGGCAAGAATTTCTTTCATCTTGGAACGCCATTTCATTCTTCTACAATGACTTTATGAATTTCTCATCCAGATGACATCTGGCTATTTACCGATGCAGCACCCTCCGCAGGCTTTGGTGGTTTCTACAATGGAAGGCGGTTTGCTTCAACATGGCCCCCGAGTTTGAACGTTTGCAGCTCCACTCGGCCTCTCTCTCATCCGCTCATTATGAAATCGATCCCATTGTGATTGCAGGCCATTTTTTTGGGGGGCCATGAATGGTCTCAACACTGTATCCTTATTCATTCAGACAACTCTGCCGTTGTCAACATCATAAACAGAGGCCTTCACTTTCATCCTGCATCATGCAGTTCATTCGTAGACTAACTCTGGCGCCAGCCAAACTTCAGTTCATTTTCCGTGCTGCTCATGAATCTAACCATCGGAATTCCATCTCTGATTCACTCTCTCGCCTCTCTTTCCAGAAATTCAGGTCCTTGGCTCCGGACGCAGATCCTCATCCAAGTCCGATCCCTATAACCTCTGACCTCTTTACCCACTGCATCCACACAGTCTGTTACGGTTACTCTTCTCCTCTAATCAATCCTGTTTAGATCTGGCATCAACCCTGATAATTATTCAATCCACTCCGTCCGCATGGGCACAGGCACTTCAGCTTCTCAGTTAAGCATTTCCGACAAGACTATTCAAGTCCTAGGTCGTTTGTCATCCTCAGCATACCGTTCTTACATTCATAATAATCTCGACGATCTGCACCATGCTCATTCCTTGCTTTGTTAAATAATGACCAACTTTGGGGGTCCTGAGCAGGCTCGAGAAGAAGACCGACTTCCGAAGACTGCACCCCTACACAGAGTCTACAAGCCTCCATCAGTGCATCCTTCCAGACACACCATCTATCTAACCTTTGTCAATAAATGAACTAATCAAAACTAATCTAATCTCCGTAGGCGTGGTCCATGCTAATGAAATGTAAGTTAAAATGTTAACTTAGGTTCGTGAGCTGGACCACGCCTCATATTCAGTAATGAATATGACAATATTCAGTTCTCTCACTAATCTACTCGGATCCGACTCACCTGGCATCTCACACCTGAATTCCATTCCTAATTACTCTGTGATCTATTTAAACCCGAGCACCTAGCCATCAGCGTCACTCAGACTGTGGTCTCGTAAACCCCACCCTCCCTCCCCCTGATCCTTTATCTCGTCTCAGTATTACATCCCCATTTTACTATTCCCTCATCCCTTCATCCACTCCATCGCCTCATTCGCTCCCTCATCCCTTCATCCCCTCATCCCCTCCCTCATCCCTTCACCCCCTCCCTCATCCCTTCACCCTTTTCATCCCATCATCCCTTCATCTCCTTCGTCATTCCCTCTCTCAACCCCTCCCTCATCCCCTCATCCCTTTCATCCCCTCCCTCATCCCTTCATCCCCTCCCTCATCCCTTCATCCTTTTCATCCCATCATCCCTTCATCTCCTCCATCATTCCCTCTCGCAACCCCTCCCTCATCCTCTCATCCCTGTCATCCCCTCCCTCATCCCTTCATCCCCTCCCTCATCCCTTCATCCTTTCATCCCTTCATCCCCTCCCTCATCCATTCATCCCTTTCATCCCCTACCTCATCCCTTCATCCCCTCATCCCTTTCATCCCATCATCCCTTCATCTCCTCCGTCATTCCCTCTCTCATCCCCTCATCCCTTAATCCCATCCCTTCATCCCCTCCCTCATCCGCTCATCCCTTTCATCCCTTCATCCCCTCAACCATTTCATCCCCTCATCCCTTTCATCCCATCATCCCTTCATCTCCTCCGTCATTCCCTCACTCAACCCCTCCCTCATCCCTTCATCCCTTTCATCCCCTCCCTCATCCCTTCTTCGTCCCATCATCCTTTCATCCCCTCCCTCATCCCTTCATCCCCTCATCCCTTCATCTGCTTATCTGCTCTTTCAAACTCCAGCACTAATATCTGTTTCTTTCAGGTTCTTCGTCTGGGGGGGTCCTGAGCAGGCTCGAGAAGAAGACCGACTTCTGAAGACGGCACCCCCACACAGAGTCTACAAGCCTCCATCAGTGCATCCTTCCAGACACATCATCTATCAAACCTTTGTCAATAAATGAACTAATCAAAACTAATCTAATCTCCGTAGGCGTGGTCCATGCTAATGAAATGTAAGTTGTAAATGTAAATGTAGCTATGTTGTAATGTAAATGTAGCTATGTTTTTTTTAAATCATAAGCTCTTCTTAAACCTAGTTTATGCTTCTGCGTTTTGATGGAGACGGATTGACGCAACGCCATTATCTGTCAACGCAAGGGCTCTCCGTCACCTACGCAAGGACGCACGGATTAGAGGCCCAAATTTTAACTATCCGTCTTCGTCGACAGAGAGCGTATTCATCTGATTGGTCAGTTTCAGTAACAGCCAGAGATCGCATCACCAGAACGAGGCTCTATAGTTGCTGTAATCAGTAGTTCATGCAGCGTTTGGCCACTACATGCTTTATATTCAAAGGATAAATTATCTAATCTATTCCTTTGGCAATTGTGAACACAAGGAGGTGTAGGAAACAACAAAAAACAGCTGCTGTGTTTTGTTTCCATGTGTTTCTAGAATATTCTATAATCCGCACTTCTAGTAAAAAGCTTTACAGTTTAACCAAAACTTACGTTCTGTCGTCCATTGCTCCTTGAGGAAGAAATGCGTTCACAAGCCTAGAAAAAAACAGAAGCAGCGCAGTGTGGTAGTATGCAGAAACGCCATGAATACTTAGCACCCCCTGCTGTCCTGGTCGAGCAACACTGAAAAAACAATAGAGAGTGGAGTCGAAGAGCGGAGTACTATAAACAGAAAACTTCTCCGTCAATACGTCTGGGTCTGAGTTTAAATTTGCGGTTGGAGAAGCATAAACTGGGCTATATGCTTCACTGGACATTTTCATTTTTGCAAAATAAACTTCTCAGACCTCTTTTTAATTATGTTGCTAGCTTATGGGTTTGTTTTCAATGGTCACATTTTACTTGACCCAGGCAAGCGTCTTAACATGTGTCAAGATGGAGTTATAGCCAGATGTAATGGAGACAATCCAGTCATCTTTTCAAAATAAAATCTTGCTTAGACTTGGGTAATAAATGAAACGGAAAGACTTTAAGTTATTATTCTTTTTCTGCAGCCCAACTGTTCCCATCAGTACCAACTGATAGCAAGGTTTGCAGAGAGATGCTGCATGGCTTCTATCAGTCTTCTGTGGAGAGTCTTCATCCATCATCAGCTGGGGTAGCAGTATTAGAGACAGGGACTTAAAAAGGCTGAACATCCTGATAAAGAAGGCTGGTTCTGTTCTGGGAACAGCTATGGGACAACTGGACACGATGATGCAAAGACGGATTCTTTTTATAATCAAGAACATCCCTGAGCATCCTCTTCATGAGACTATACTTCACATCGTAGTGTCTTCAGTTGTAGGCTGCAACACCTACCGTTACAGGATATCCTTCCTGCCCACAGCCATCAGCATCTACTACAACTCCTTGAAGAATTAAATAGTATGAGCTGCAACAACAGTTCATTTTCTTGGGGATCAATTATATATTTTTGAATTGAATTGAATTGCTACCTAGGTTACATTACAAAATGTTTAGGTAAACTTTTGTTATTGACCAAATTATTTTGTTCACCATTATTCAAATGAATTATTTGAAAATTAATTATAAATTGTGTATTCCTGGATTTCTATTTGAATTCTGTCTCTCAAAGTTGAAGTATACCTATGATGAAAATTACAGCCCTCTCTCATAAACAGCAAAACAAAAGCCAGGTCTTCATGATATCGAATTCGCAAGGATGGACTCCGATGCAGAGAGAAGTCTTGATTGATTGTTTAATAGTTTAATGAATAATAATAAATCTAAGAGGCATGAAACGAAGAACCACATGTAGGGAGATATGGTGAGAAACTGGCGAAGGGAGTGAGATATGAAGGGGTATATAACGGGCAGGACAACACCAGAAAGACTAATTGGACAATGGGTGACAGGTGACTTCAATAAAACAAAACAAAACACAGATTGATTGACACAGATAAGGAGAAAAAGGGAGAAACAAACAGGGAGGGAGGAGTGATGCAGACAGAGATGGAGACATATCATAACACATGAGTACTATGATGCATTTGATAATTATGTACATATTCTAGTAGTTAGTAATCCCAAATTGGACTCTGCCGCTTTCTCTCAGCCTTTGTTGACATGACGCTAGGCAGACCGCGGCAACAGAGACGACTTGACTGACCTATCTGCCATGTTGTGATAATGCAGTAAAGCCAGTACAAACCACCAACAACCAGAAACTAGAGAGGGATTATTTTTCCATCAACGCAGCGGATACACACACAACCTACAAAAGCTACCCAGCTCCGGCGCCCATGACTGTTATTTGCAGTGTCGGTTTGTTTGTTAGCCATAGCACACCTGTTATGAAGTTCTTTATGCAGCCTGTTGCGTGTTTAATCATTTCAATGGCTTCTTCTGATAGCTTGCAATCCAAAGACGTCTTTTATTTGTCTTGAAAGTGGGCGAGTCGATGGAATTTAAATTTTCCCGTTCTGTTTTTATCAAATCGATTTGTGCAACCGAAAAGGCAAAACACATGATCGTATCTGCTTCTGGTGACACCGGACAGCAGGCAGGGAGCGACATAGAAATAATTCTTCTAGACTTTATGACACTTCATGAAAACAAAACTAAGCCTATTTTCTCAATAAATTCAGTTAGTTTTAGTTAGTTTTGTGAACATTCAGAGTTTCAGTTTGTTTTCGTTTAGTTGCAAATTCTTGTTTTTATTTCTATATCAGTTAACAAAAATGGTTTTTTTACGTCTAGTTTTAATTATTTCATTCGTTTTCTTTAACAATGATAACCTTGATAATGAGTTGTTGGACTTGCTCATAGACACTGTGAATAAAACCACAGTAGTTTGAGGCATTGTCCTTCATAACACTGGCCTCCATCACTGTTTTTCAGACTATGGGACCTCTGTTGAAGCCGGTCAGAATGCCAGTGTCTGCACAGTCTCACTTCCCTCAGCCTTCCTTAAGAATGTCAGCTGGCATGTGGCATTGAGAGTCAGCCATCCATTCCTGCGTTCACAGCACAGACACAAAGCATGTGGCACTTGACAGCGATGCCTGATGAGAGAAGCTCCGGCCGCAGCAGCAGCCCTGCCATTTTAAGACGTGGCCGAAGCGTTCCCTGCCCTGAAAGGCGACACCTCTGCCTGCGCAATCGAGGCTCCTTGCATCTTTTCCTTGCCCCCACTTGCGGGCTCTTGTCTTTCCTCGGCTGCTAATTTCCATCACACTTTCTCTTCTCTGTGGGGCAAGCCTGGGCTGTGTGTTATTAATACTATTGTTAACTGCACACTCAAGGCTGCGCTCCCTGACTCAGCTCATCATATTACAGAGATATTGTTCACAACAGAGAAATTGCCAGTGCTGTTTTATATAAAACTGTCTATAAATATCACAGGGAACGTCTTGTCCAACTATGGTTACACGCAGGTCCATTGTCATGATGTGTTCTGGCAACAGAAGACTTTCTTCTTGGGCAAGTAGATACTACAACTGTGGCAACATCTTAGAGCTGAATGTATATTTTTAGCAACTTACTGAACCAAAAATTTTAAACTAGAACTGCAAGATGGAAACCAAATGAAAGTTGTTTTCCATTTATTTCTCATTTTCTTAGATGTCCCGTAATGTAAACATTTCTGTGAGAGATGTGTTGTTTGTTGCCTGGGATGTGACAGAGCACCATCTACAGACCAAATCTACACACACTGCTGGAGAAACCATCACAGCTGCTTTATTTTGCTACTTAGATTTCCATTCATCTGAATTTAGAGATCCAGACAAATGAAGTTGAATAACTTGCTGCTCTACTTGTAGTATATTTTTTTGTGATACATAGCAGAGGATAACATCAAAAGATAGGCTATACATGTATTGCCAACATTTCCTGAACTAAAGAATAAAAAAAGCAGTGTAGTTGGAGAGTGTCTGAGATGACGTCTTTATCTAAACCATTCTTTTGTAGCTCTGTTTCGAGTTGGTTGCACACTCACAAATTAAAGTATAGAATTGTACTTTTAGAGATACAATGTCTTGTCACTGGGGTGGTACCCTCAAAGGTACCATTTTTCCCCTTAACTGTAGGTACCCATTTGTACCCCTATAGTATCTACATTTTATCAGTGCTAACTTTGCAGCCAATCATTATTGACTTGACATGATTGACACAGCACCACAATGTAGCCAATAGTTGCCCATGTGTTTGATAGTAAAAAATAAAAAATGTGTTTACAATAAAAATCTAGCTTTGCTAATGGATTTTTTTTAGTAAAAAAGATTATCCCCAGAAATTGTACCCTATCCAAGAAATGCTAGAAAAATTACCTTTTTAGTTATTTTAGTTACTGTACCGTTCAATTCCAATTCAATTCAGTTTATTTATATAGCGGCGTTTCACAACAGATGTCATCTCAAGGCACTTTACAAGAAGAGTTATTACAATAAAATGTTTAATGTAGAAATTAGAGAACCACAGAAGATTGCGTCGTGTAATTCTCAGCAATCCCTCACACTGAGCAAGCATGAAGCGACAGTGGAAAGAAAAAAATTCCTTTTAACAGGAAGAAACCTCGAGCAGAACCAGGCTCAGCATCAGCGGTTATCTGCCGCGACCGTCTGTGGTTTGGAGAATACAGAACAGAGACAAAGAAAGAGCAACAGAACTGATGCAGAAGTTGGTAGCAGGACGTGGAGAACTTTCCGTCACTGCAATGCCATCTTAGTCAGGGTCGTCAAGCAGGGCGGGTCAGGAGCACCTACTGTAGGAAGAGACTAAGAGAAGACAGGTTAGCACTTGAACTGACAGCACATCATGCAGTTGGGGAGAAGTAGGAGAGAAAGTAGGAACTGTCTCTAATAATGTCCTCCAACAGCCTAGCCTAAATCAGCATAGCTACTAATATTAACCTGTCTCCTAGCTACTAGGAGAACTAGCTACTAACACTCTCTACCTGGCTTACATTAATCCATCTCTACCTAACTACTCTACCTCTATCTATCTCTTCCTAGATTTTGACACTCTACCTGACTACTAACATTAATCAGACAATGAAAAATGTACAGATAGTTGCCCTGATGTCCAATATTTGTCCTTAGGCTGGGTTAATTTCTTGTTTGTATCTTGGGAAAAGTAATGCCCCCATTCTGTACCCCTGTTTCTGACGGTGTGTCCGGTTGAGTTGAACCTTCACCCCCAGCACTTTTTAGCTCCATCCGTCCTCCCATCAACTCTGAGCAGCTTCCCTGTTTCTTCTGATAAAGTATTAAGTACAGTATGATGGGATGTGCAGTGTTAGTTTTCCCACATTACACTTCATTTCACAATTTAGGCCAAATTAGCTATTCTTGGGTTTCATCTGACCTGAACACCTTCTTCTATATATTGACTGTTTCACCTAAGTGGTTTGTTGCAAACTGGAGAGGAGGATTTGTATGATTACCTTTCAATAATTGCTAGGGGTGTAACTGTGCATATATTCGGATTTGGACTTTTTGGCGGCCCTGTCGAATCAGTACACTCACATTCCAAACAAATAAAGCTGTTTTTAACCTGAACACATACAGAATGTTTATGTTCTGCAGTGCTACTTTTAAAAGAATGATACCGCAACAAATCAGAAAGGACTCCAAGCTATCAGTACACTCTCTTATTTGAGAACATCATTACTTTCTCTAGGGGATCACAATGATATCAGCGTGAAATGAAACTTGAAAAGAAATATTGGCGCTGCAAATAAAAATTGGCATTGGAAAATATAATTGTAACTGAAGATCCATCCATCCATCCATCGATCCATTTTCTGAACCGCTTATTCCTCCAGGGGTCGCGGGGGGGCTGGTGCCTATCTCCAGCTGTCAACGGGCGAGAGGCGGGGTACACCCTGGACAAGCCGCCAGTCCATCGCAGTGTAACTGAAGATCTTAATTTTGGATTTAAAATACATGTAGTGTAAATCTTTGTATTGAAAGTCAAAGAAAAATTGAAAGTGAAAGAATTTTTCAATTAAACTCAAAATATATGCATTAAAACAATTAACTCATAGTCAAGTTTTCAAAATTTTCATATTTTTTTCATTGCCAATCTTTTTTTCATTGCCAATCTTTGTTCAGTGCTGCTGCTCAGCTTCATTCAGCTGATACTCATTTCACTTTGTGCACGCTTGTTAGGGGCGGAGCTTCAGAGTCGCATTTACTAGTTTTAAGCTGTCACTCAATTGGGCCGTTTTACTACCCGTTCTCTAAGCCAGCAAATAAAGGTCATTTTTAGTTTTTTTATATATCTTTAATTCTAAAATGTCAACGTATTAGCAGCAAAATTCACTTCTATAACTTTCTTTAATGATTATTTTGATATAACTTATAAAAAAATGCCATTTGCTTCCTTTCTTTGGGTTTAAATATATAAGAAGATTTGTCAGTAGGCAGTTTTCATGGTGGCCTGGTGGTTTCAGAAGTTGCCTTGTAGTCCTGTTGTCATGGGTTCAACTTTGCTTGAGAGCCAAACAATTTTGTATATACATACATAGGCTGTTAATTCTTCTTCTTCGACCAGGTGTCCTAATCCTTCCATTTGGCTGCAGCTGCACAAACCTTTAGCTTTATGAGGTCCATCAGCAGTACCTTAAACCTTGTGCAAAAATGCGCTTTCCTTAGTATAATAACTTTATCTCTGTATAACAATATAATGAAAAAAAATAAAAGTGCGCTTGTGTACGAGGTAGAAATAAATACATTAAAATAAAAGAGCTGAGTTATTTTGAACTATTGACTTCAGGTATACATGGTAAGATCTTAAATGCTTAAAGTGGACCTGCCATGAAATTTGCATTTTTTGAGGTTTTTGATCATATCTTTTAGTGCCCCCAGCCTTTGTCCTACCCACTTCTGAGCCCCTGAAAAGCTTGTGCATAGATTTTATTTATGCAGGGAATGTGGCCGACCGACTGCTGAAGCGTGTGGTAGTTTGTGGCAAACATTTCTTGGATGACTGTTTTTCCAACTTTGGGACAATACAGTGGTGGATTCACAGATCGTCTTAAATTTCTACCAGGATTAATACCAACTCTCTGTGAACCAGCAAATATCCCTGTACAATATTTCCTCAATAATGTCCTTCAGCTGTTGGTACACATTGTGGCATTGTCTGAATTGTTCGCTTTTCAATTAGCTTCATAGCTAACATTCAGAATTAGCTTCACAGCTAATACCCCAGTTTGTTTATGTAGCATTGGTGCTAGTATGAAAAAAGATTATATATTATAGTTGAACATTATCAATATAAGCAATATCGTTAGAGACTCATTGACCGCAGAAGCGCATAGCCTAGGCCCCGCCCTCCGAAACCCGGTCGTTCTGTGCTAATGCTAACAGAAGGGCTACCTCGTCACCCCTGCAATTCTACAACAAGGCTGAATTACGGCAAGCGATCCTTTGATTATAGTGTTAAGGTACTTAGAGTGTGGCTAAAAAGGCCCCAAACGTTGCGGGGAATTTCATGACAGTTCTACTTTTAAGGCAATGTGTGTAATTTTCGGCCAGTAGGGGGCAGTGCATACCTAAATTATCACAAGCATGCAGTATCTGTGTCTTCGAGTAAGAAACTCAACAACGGAGGTCCAACTAGGGCTGTTTTCAAAAGCTCAATTCCCAGGGAACGAGCACATCAGTCTCGCTTTCATCGCTTCGAACTAGTAAAGAGGTAAAAATGTATTTATGGCGAAACGGTTTTGCATTTTGAGGGGAAATCAATGGTTTAATAGCGGGTGCATTCCATCCGCTTTGTCCATCCGGGCTCTTGTAGAAGTAAAGACGTCATGTAATATGGCTTTCCCCTGAAAAGAGGACCAGCGCCTATGTATTTTAAAATTGATTTTTAAAGTCATATTTTACCATATCGCCAATATTTTGCATAATATTTTAATGGCTATTTTCAAAGATGTACTGCAGAAACTACACACTGTCACTTTAAGGGACCATGTAACTGTACATGCAGCTCTGAAGCCCCACACCTCATACACATACACAACGTGAAATCAATATTAGCTGAATGAAGCTGAAAAGCAGCAGCACCGAAAAAATATTGTCATTGAAGAAAATAAAGATTGGCATTGAAAAAAATAAAGATTGGCACTGAAGAGAAGATGAAAAGTTACAACTATATTTTACATTTTTTATTTTCAGTGCAGATATTTCTTTTCTGTTTCATTTTAATATGATATCATTGTGATCCCACATTTCTCATGCAGCTACAGTAGAAAAAGACAGATGGACCAAATCAGAACATTGCTAGCATTTCAACAGCATTACGGTCAATAACATGCTTTACACTGAACTTAATAACTCACCTGAAACAATGTCAAGCTAAATGGAAACATCACTGGTACTAGAGAAAAAACAGCTCACTTTCACATGACTACCAGTAGCATCCAATCAGCGTACACTCCTGATTTTTATAAAAAGCTAATTGGCAATGGGTGAGATGGGATTTTCTAAACAGCTGTCCATGCTGCATTCAAGTACAGGTGGGAGACTAGGCCATTGAGAAATCAGTACAACTCCAAAGCAACTTAGGGCCTCTTCTATTTAACACCTACAGTACAGACCAAAAGTTTGGACATACCTTCTCATTCAATGAGTTTCCTTTCTTTTCATGTTTATTTACATTGTAGATTCACACTGAAGGCATCAAAACTATGAATAAACACATATGGAGTTATGTAGTACTTTTACAAAAGATTGTGAAATAACCTGGCCTTCAAAGTCACTGGACCGCAGGGTGAAAGTACTAAGCATCTCTGGGAACTCCTTCAAGACTGTTGGAAAACCATTTCTGGTGACTACCTCTGGAAGTTCAAAAGAATGCAAAGCAGTAATCAGAGCAAAGGGTGGCTACTTTGAGGAATCTAAAATATAACACATGTATTCAGTTATTTCACCCTTTTTGTTTAAGTACATACAGCAATTCTATACATCATGTGTTCATTCATAGTTTTGATGCCCTTAATCTAGAATCTACAATGTAGTCATGAAAAAAAAGAACACACATTGAATGTGACGGTGTGTTGAAACTTTTGATCTGTACTGTACACTAGCCCAGATTTACCTTACAATGTCACCAGGTGACTCTGAACCCATCCGAACCTTAAAGTGACTATATCATGCAAAATCAAGTTTTTGGAGTTTTCAACCGTCTGGTAATGCAATTTTCTCATAAAAAAACTTACCAGAGTGGTTTTTGGCTAATTTCACACATGTCTGAGTAATCCTCCTGAATTCTGCTCTCTGAGCAGCTGCCCCTCCCTCTCCTAGAAATCGACTGAGTGTTCAACTAGTGACATCACTGGTTGAAAGCTGAGTGCTAGATGAGTCTGCACTGCCCCTGCAGGCAGAGCCGCTTACCCCTGGTAGATTTTCAAACACACCCTCCTCCTTCTCACAGTTCATGGCTTCTTTGGTTTTTGGCAGCTTAAAACACTTTTTTTGTTGGATTTTTTACTTTCTCTGTGAAAACGCCTGTTTTGCTGCATGGATTACAGGATTTTATTCTACAGTCCTAAAGAACAGCAGCTGGATCAAAGAACAACGGGTGCAGGAGGCGGGTTTATAGAGAAACGAGCTGTTTCACTTCATGGTCTAACATTAACTACAGGATACAAGTTAAATTTTAGGACAAATTAATACTGTATATGACACCAGCGGTAACCTTTTAGCATATGTCTATCCCAGAAGTTGAAAGCTGTAATATAGCATCCGTAGCAAATCCGTAGCTGGATGTCCCACAACGTTATCCAGCTTAACAGAAACAAAACTGAAGTAATTATCTTTGGACCTAAAGAGGAAGGATCAAGACTCAGCACACAGCTTCAGTTAATACAACCAGGGGCGCTGCTAAGAATTTTGGGCCCCATGACAAGAATCTTAGCAGGGCCCCCAACACAGCTGAGATTTTTTCCATATTAATTTACATAAAATTTACCATAAATCATTTTATGGTATTTTTACTATCATTATCATATATTTAAGTCAATCAGACTTTATGTGAATCATGTATAACTGCTTCTGTACTGCTAGACCACATTAAATTAATTGTTTTGTGCTTGCACCAGCAATGTAAGTGGATTACAAATTATTTACTGTTATTTTTGCAAATTGTTTGAAAAGTGTTATTGGACAGATGGTACTTTTTGTTGTTGTTTGCTAGTTTTATGTCCATGTCATTTCTAAGGAGTGTGTTAGTAAATGATGACCAAATGAATTTCCCTCTGAGGGATAATAAAGTTTACCTTGACCTTGACCTTGGTAAAACACAATCAGGATCTATAAAAGATAGGTCTATACATAATAAAATCAGATTAGTCCTTGATTTGGTAGATTAAAATTCTTTGAATAAAGATAAGGGTTTCATTTTAATTTTTGGATCTTTAGCATTTGATTCTGTTGAACAGACATGTATCATAAAAACGTCATAATATTTTGGATTCTTTACAAAGTTTATTAAAGCGATACATGTAATGTATGAGGATATTAATAGCTTGGTTTCTCTCCCCCAAGGAACACCTAAAGGATTCACTACCAATCGTGGAATCCAGCAGGGCTGTCCCTGTTCTCCCTAATTATTTATTTTAGCTGCTGAGTTATTAGCTTTCATATTATCTGATCCAGAATGTTTGCAAACTAAATTGAAACAGCGCAAAATCCTTTGTAGAAATTATCATATTATTATTCACATGAAAAATATTAAAAATAGTTTCATTAAAACTCACATAGTTTTAGGAAAAGTCAGGGACCAAGAAGGCTTCGTTACTTAATTTGACAAAGTTATTTAATATGCATATTTCAAAAGGGTCAAAATTTGTTTTTGATTGTTCAGAATTACCAAGACCTCATTTTGACTGAGGCAAGGTCAACTGATAGTCAATATAACATCTTATGTTTGACTGCATTTATAAGTTAACAGACAACAACAGGAATTGAGCTAACGCAGAGAAATTTGTGCAAAGCTACTGTATCACATCACCATGACGTGTAGATCTACAGAGCTACTCCACTAATGAGTTAGCACAAATTTAAGTCCGAAAACATCAATTTAACTGAATAATGGGCACTTTACGAAATACGAAAATCACTACGAAATGTGCTGAAACCATTTAGTGAACCAAAACGCATAAATAACCATAAATACAGTGGTTTTATACTCTTTGCATCTCGACCTAGGGGCTGTGGGCTATCAGCAAGACCGAGCCGAAGCAGATGACGGAATGTCTATGCAGCGCTTCTGAACAAGTTTACAAGTACAGTCAAAAGAACAAAACATCCAACTGACAGCGTGTCAGTTGGTAAACCATCAAACAATTTTCCTGGCACTGTATTGCATCATCATGCCCAAATAACCCAGGAGCAAGCATTTATTACTTACCAATCCAGTAACAACGTGGCTAGTTCAGCATCCCTACATCCTCCTATATCTCACAGCGGCTGACACACAAAACTGAACAGTTGTAACTCTGGGTTTTAGAAGCTAATCCTACTTTGACCTAAATTAAGAAACAGTTTGACAGAAAAGATCTTCCACAGCAGTGAAGGGAAGGAATCGTTCATGTAGGTGAAGCGTGCTGTACACATTTTGCATGTGCCGCTGCCAGTGCCAGACGATACCATTCAATAAGGGAGAGGGATGAAATGATAATATCATACATAATTAGAGGATTTTTTTTTATATCGAGTCCCAACCATATATAATTTGCTTATTTTAACAGATCAAATGAAATATTTCATTTAAAAAACTTACACAAGACAATACATATTGATAGCCCTCAAAGGGCCCCCTGTCTGTGCCGGGCTCACCCCCCCCCCCCCCCCCCCCACCCCTCGACAGCCCATGAATACAACTACAAACTAGTGATCCTGAAATCATTTCTAGGATTAAAGGACTAATGTTGCAACAGGACCTTGAAAAACTCCTCCATGTGTTCATCTGTAGTTGACTCAATTACTGCAACAGCATCCTCACAGGTCTACCTGAAAAGTCAGTCAGGCAGCTGTAGGTGATTCAGAACTCTGCTGCTGCCGTTCTCACTAGAAACAGGAAAGTAGAACACATCCCCCCCAGTTCCAAAGTCCTTACACTGGCTCCCTGTAGCTCAGAGAATGGACTTCTAAATACTAATAAATCATTGAATGGCTTGCTGCCAAAACATGCTGAAGACCTGCTGTCTGTATACCGAACCCCCAGACCACTCAGTTCTTCCAACTCTGACATACAAGTCATCTCTAGAATCAGAGCCAAACACGGAGAAGCAGCTTTCAGTTTCTATGCTCCCCTTATCTGGAACAAACTTCCTAATGACTGCAAACCTGCTGAATTACTGAGCTACTTTAAACCAAAAATAAAAACTATTATATATCTATTTAGAGCTGCCGTTGAGTATGTGATAGCGATATTTATCATTTGTTTTCATGCTTTATTCCTTTATTCCTGTTTTTCATGCAATTGTTTATCTTATGTTTGTGTGTTTCTTGCTTAATTGCTGTTTTTACTTTCTCTAATGCTGTATTTTATGCTATTCATTGTTTAATTATGTATCAGGTGTATGCTTTGTTTCTTTATAAAAGAATCATGTGAAGCACCTTGAATAACCCTGTTGTTGAAAGTGAGCTATAGAAATAAAATGCCCTTGTCTTGCCTTGCCAAAGTGATTAAAGCATTTTTTTTTTAATTCTCAGATATTGTCAATGTTTAAGTTAAACTTTTCTAAATGTTAACAGTGTGTTCAAGTGGTTACATGGGTTTTACTCGGGCTACGTCTGCTTGTATTTTTTTTATTTTTTTTCAGACAAGCCAATCAAGTCTCCAGTCATATTTCAGCTTTTTCAATTTATATTTTTTCTTAAGAATTACATGAAGTGAAAGAATTAATTCAGAAAAAGGGTTCTTTTTTAATGCTAATCAAATCAAAATAAAAAAGTCAAATGCACATTTGTATTTATTTTTCTGTACCAAACATGTATCACATGATACATACCAAACTGTGATTTTTACATAGCATTACAGCCCTAATAATTGAGTAACTGTCTTTTGGTCACTCTTCTATAAAGGCCCAGTTTGTGGAGCAATCAAAAAGAAGCCTTTCTTTCAGAGTTACCATGGGCCCTTGGGCTTCTTCTCTGATTTATGATACTTGTCCAGCCTGTCAATTTAGGTGAAAAGCCATGCCACGATAGGTCTCCGGTTGTGGAATAATGATGATGAATTAAACACACCCGTGTGATATGTTCAAGGCTTGGGATATTGTTGGATAACCTAACCCTACTTTAAGCTTCTCCCTGACCGGTGAGCTGTGTTCTTTGGTCTGCATGGTGCTGTTTGCTCCATAATCTTCTCCCACAAACCTCTGAGGTCTTCATAGAACAGGAATTGTGTTGAAATTTGATAACACACAGGTGGACACTTTTTACTTCCTAGATACTTTTTCTATGGTTATTCTGGATTTTGATTAAGGGTATCAGAGTAAATCAAATTAAATACAAACACATACCAAACTTATAAAGCTTTTCTTTTTTTAGAATGTAATTTTTTCTTTCAATTTCACTGCTATCTATTTATTTTTCTTGGTCAGTTATGAAAAATAATGTGACCCATTATGGATATCCGTCTTTCTTTACAAACAGTAGTATGAGGGATTCGTTTTTTTACTCTTTAGAATTTAGAATTCTTATAGAATTCCTTGTAAAAACAAAAAGCTTTAAAGCTACACGTGAAGCATTTAAGTTAATAGACAAAAATAACTGCTTTGTCAAGTTTTGCTGTTTTGACAGATCCAGTTTACTGAATTTTTGATAAATATTAAAATGAAATGATATAAAATATATAAATTTCACACACCTTTAAATAAACTCGGAGAGAAGCAAAGAAAAGCGAAAAGACTAGAGAAAATATAAAAACTGTCTGGGAAATTCAGAATTGGAAATAGGAATGCTGTGTTTAGTAAAAGTTTTCAATGAGCCTAAAATGTATAGACTGAGAATTTCTGTCTTGGTATAATTTGATCCTTGTAATGAGTTTGACAGTCTGGCACTGGGTGAGTGTGGTTCAGATCTTTTTTTTATTTTTTCACAGTTTTTCTCCCCATTTTTTTATCACCCAGTGCTCCTATCTAAGTGCAGTCCTGGGCATTGCTCTCCCAACTGCGAGAGGACCCTGCACGGGACTCAGGCCTCCTTCTTGCCTGAGGTGTGAGCAGGCCCTTCTTCTCACCTGATGAGGTGGGTTTTCCCCAGCTGGACGTAGCGCGTGGAAGGATCACGTTATTCCAGCCAGATCCTCCCCACCCCCCAGGCGCCCCATCCAGCCAGGAGGGGGCAGTGTACAGCACAGGACTGATGCATGAGTATCTCACATTAGCTACCCAAGGGAACACGGGGAGAACATGCAAACTCCATGTTCTTCCCGGTTTAGATCTTACTTGGCGGACCAGCACTAGTTTGTGCTAATACTAATTTTGAAATTAGGTGAAAAACAAAAATCCAGTATGGTTCCTCAGGGGTTCATTCTGAAGGGTTCATGCCCACTTTTAAAGTTACCTAAATCGTACCTTGCTAATGAAAAATCAGTGTGACTAAACAGCCTCAGAATGAGCTCAGAAAACTATTACTACTGGGTTTTTTTTTTTCAATTTCATCAGCACAAATTTGAAAATGTTTTCTTGTCAGGATATCCAACACATTCATCATACAGTATGCTTGGATTCTGTTTGATTCAGATAACACTTATGATGTACATGTTTTAAACATGTATAGCATTAACCCAGAGAAACAGTAACAATAAATTCACCAACATTATATGACACTGGTTTTACGCCCAGAAAAAAAAAAAAAAGATCACGATTTGCCTCTCTCTGCCTTGCTTGGTCCTGTTTACATGTTGGTAAAACCAGGCGTAGAAGCAAAGATATTTAATCAAATAGTTGTTTCATTCACAAGGACAGGACACCATAAACTTAAACGATCATGTTTGAAATCCTGTCCCAATGTGAAGAAATCTCAAAATACCACCTTACTTGTCTCTGTGATTATGAACTCTCCAGCATTTTTTCTGAGCGGAAGACATCGCCGCCCCGATTCCTATAGTTAACACGCATGCGCAAATCTGTCAAATTGACAAATTTGGTGCTGTTCAGTGTTATAGTCCTAAAGCAAATACAGATTACATTATGGATCCTAGAATATGATTTATTGTCCCTCCTCCATCACCAGCAGTTAAAAACGGATCAAGAGAACCAGAGAAACCATATTCTTTGAAATAAAACTCTTATTTGAAGCTAGATTTGTCTTGTTTGCCACTGGTTTGACTGTGAATGCTTAGTGTTCATTTCTGTGTTTCTCTGGTAGTATCACAGCGCCACCAATGGGCCCAGAATAGGTACTAGACTAGTTTGTGCGGAACCACATGGACAAAATTACCTTTTATTGCCGTGCTGATTTTACACTCTGTAAATGCTGAACCCCACTTTGGAACTCAGCAGAAAAATTCATTATCCCAGACGACAATGTATCTCATCTTGAAGCTTAATTTTAATTAATTAAATTTATTCAATTGTGTGTCAGCAATTGAAAAAAAAACTGTACTTGCATTGAGCCATATTATCCAAATTGTATTAGGGGAGAGAATGCCAGGTATTGTTTGATAATACTTTGCCAAAGTCATGTTGAAAACCTTAATGTATTTAATTAGGATTTTATGTGATAAACCAAGACAGTAGATGGTTTTGAAGTGGAAGGACAATATGCATGATTTTGTAAATGTTGAAACTCGGTTTGCATTTGTATTAAACTCCCCTGAGCAGAACTTTGTAGAACCCTTTGTCATTGCTATTGTGTTTTGCGTATTCTTCTTTGGTGTAAATGGTGTAAGATCGGTCAGACTTCATGCTGTCTGTGACCATAACATTTTAAATCAAACCTCAGACTGAACCTTCTCTATTGAATAGAAGTTTTAACTTTGACCGGACCTTTATAAGATCTTAGTATACCTTAATCTAAACCATTTCATTGTAGTTCTGGCTGTCTGTTTTGGGTTGTTGTCCTTAACATAGAAGACAGACCAGATGACTTGATGGAGGAAAACAGTGACGGTACTTCTTAGTAACGCTTCTGCTGCTGAGAGGCTCTATAAATTGTGTTTAGGAGCATTCACGACACCTCAGAATTAGCAGAATCCTTGGTAATCAGCTGTTTTTTGTCTAACATTCTAGGTTTTAAATGTAGCTTAAAAAAAGATGATTCTAAGTTAATATATTCTTAAGTATGGACAATCCTTTTTTAATAACTGTTGATCATGTAGGTAGATCGTACTTCCATTTGATTAAAAAAGTATACTTTTACCAATATTGAATATAATATTAAATATAAAATTGAATATAAACTTACAGAAAAAGCAATGTAAGTAAAAGGTTCTTAAAATGTTGGACTATAAGTTTGTGAAGTGCATTTTAAAGATGTAATGTGTTTAGGTGTCTTTTGGAAATAAAATGTACGTTCTATCTTCTATAATAATAACAGCCTTTTAAAAAATGTATTAAAGGTTTTATTAAAAGTTGTATTTTTAGAAAGTTATAGAAAAGTTTATATACATATTAAACGGATACAACATTATGTTTGCAGATTTTTAAAGTTTTGAATTTCAGAACCGACTGTTGTTACATTTGGTGTTGTTTTGTTCATCTGATGTTATATGTTGGAGCCTGGCAGCTGTGTCAACCTGTTAAATCAGATACAAGTGTTGGTCTGCTCCAGTTATGCCAATGATTGAGTAAACTTTCTGATGTTTCATCAGTTGTTGGTTAAAATCGAAGATCAGAATCAAGAAGGGTTTATTGCCCAATGTTGAACAGATTTATAACATTAGGAAATTGCTGTGGTACTTTGTGTAAAAACACAATAAGACAAACAGTTGTAAGCATGCAAAAATAATAAAAGTAAGATGTGACAAACATTGGTATATACATGTGTGCAGGTGATGATCAATGCAAATAAACAGGTGCAGAGGACACAACACAGGGTCATGTAACTGAAACAGAGCAGGTGGTCTTAAGCCTACTTTATGCTTCTCCAACAGCAAATTTGCACTCAGACGCAGACTTATTTAGGGAGACGTTTTTCGTTTATGGTTCTTTTTTTTCAGCGTTGCTTGACCAGCACAGCAGGGGGTGCTAACTTTTCATGGCGTCTCTGCTTATTATCACAGCGTCGTTTCTGGGGTTTTCTAGGCTTGTGAATGCATTTCTTCCTTAAGGAGCAATGCGAAGTAAATTTTTTTACAAGTGCAGGTCATAGAACACTCTAAAAACGCACGGAACCAAACACAGCAGCCTTTTTTATTGTTTCTCTACACCTCCTTGTCTTCAAAATTGAACAGAGTAGATAAATTATCCTATCAATATAAAGCATATAGTGGCAAAACACTGCATTAACTACTGATTACAGCGACTATTCTGGTGAAGCGATATCTGGCTGTTACTGAAATTGACCAATCAGATGCATACACTTTCCAATGACGGAGACGGATAGTTAAAAAAAAGGGGCTTTACTCGGTGCGTCTTTGTGTAGGTGTCGGAGAGCCCTTACGTTGACGGATAATGGTGTTGTGTCAATCTGCCTCTGTCAAAACAGAGTAGTATAAACTGGGCTTTAGGGTTATTGTTAAAGAGTTTAATGGCAGAGGGGAATAAACTGTTCTTATGGTGAGAGTTTCTGGTCCAAATGGACTGGAGCCTTCTCCTGATGGAGCAGGTCAAACAGTCTGAGTCCAGGGTGAGAAGGGTCAGCTGTGATCCGACCTGCACACCCCCTAGTGTCTTTGAGGTGTTCAGCTCCTGCAGAGATGGGAGTCTGCAGCCAGTCACCTTTTCAGCAGACTACATGCTACAGTTTCTGTTTGTCCCTGATGATGGCTCCAGCTGACCACACGGTGATGGAGGAGGTGAGGATGGACTTGATTATTTCAGTGTAGAACTGCATCATCATCTGTGTTGGCAGGTTGAATTTCTTCAGGAGAAAATCCTCTGCTGGGCCTTCTTAATGGTGGAGGTGATAGTGAGCTCCCCCTTGAGTTTCTGAGTGATGGTGGTACTCAGGAAACAGAAGTCCAGATTGGTGATGGGCATGTCAGTCAGGATGATGGGGGGAGTGGGGCTGTGTGCTTCCTGAAGTCCACAACAATCTCCACTGTCTTCTGGACATTCAGCACCAGTTTGTTGCAGCTGCACCAGGCACCAGATGTTCAGCCTCCATCCTCTGGGCAGATTCATCTGTTCAAAATGAATCTCATAACGGTGGTTAGCAATTGGTGTACAGGAAGAAAAGCAGAGGAGAAAAAACACAGCCCTGAAGGGAGCCCGTGCTGATGATTCAGGAGTCCAGGTCATTCTTCCCTAGGCTCACATGGTGCTTCCTTCTCCATCAGAAAGTCAGTGATCCACTTGCAGATGAGATCAGGCATGTTCATCTGGGAAAGCTTGGCTTGGAGAAGTTCTGGAAGGATGGTGTTGAAGACAGAGCTGAAGTCCACAATCAGGATGCTGGCATAGGTTCCCGGAGAATCCAGATGTTGCAGGATGCAGTGTGGAGCTATGTTGATAGCATCGCCTACAGCCCTGTTGGATCTGTAGGCAAACCACCGGGGGTCCAGGAGGGGGGTCGTGAGGGCCTTGAGGTAGGAGAGAATCAGTCGCTCAAACGACTTCATTACCACAGATGTCAGAGCCACAGGTCTGTAGTCACTGAGTCCAGTTATTCTTGGTTTCTTGGGGACAGGAACTATGGAGGAGGTCATGATGCAGGCAGGCACATGACATGCCTGCAGTGAGGAGTTGAAAATGCCACAAAATACTGGGGCCGGCACATTTGCACAGTGTCTGAGAGTGGCAGGAGACACACTTTGTACGTTTACATGCACAGCTAAATCAAGCTTTTTGGGGTAATCGAACTAAGGGCTTTCACCCAGTTTACAGCAGAGTCCTAGTTTATATGTCACTCAGTAAATCGAAATTATTAAACTAATTACATTCGACTCCCTGACAGTAGATGGTGACATACACAACTGTGTGTTAGCCTTATAGCGATTAGCTTCCAGCTACATTAAGGCAGTAAACAGAGGCTGGCGGGAGTGAAGCAGATGTAATTAAAGCAGGATATTCACACTCACAACGCATCACCTCTTCGTAACTCCAAACATGTACTGATTGGCCGCTTATGTTTGTCTGCTGTTATTGCTGGGTTGCATTTGCGTCTCTCCTAACTTCCTGAGGGGGTGCACGAGTGCGGGCGTAAACTAGTTCCAGAGGAGTCAGATTAAAAGTCTGATTTCAGATGGACTAAGGTGATAATAATAATAATAAACATACTGACTGTCTGGGCCAGGAGCTTTCCGAGCATTCAGGTTCTTAAACTGCTTTCTTACATCTGCCTCTTGAATGTGAAGGGTTGTAGTGGGAGATGGCGATGTAAGGTGTGAGGGGGTGCTGTGGATGAAGTCTTTAGTCGCTTTAGGAGCCTTGTGTAGTTCCTGTAACCTTTTCAGGATCCAGGCCATTTCTTCACATATTTCTACAGATAAGAACTAGGGTTCACAGCCCTCAGTTCCTATAACCATTTTAGTTCCAACTCTGAGGCAGGGTCTTTTCATGGTTCCATTGGAACTCATATGATGCAGGTGTTTGGTGAACTCATAAGCTATGCACCTTGCTAGTTTTCTGCTTCCTAAGGGCCCACCATTTAAAAAAAACTACAAGTAGAAAAAATTAAACCACAAGAAATTAAAATTAAACGTAACATTTTTAAAACAGGTGTTTTGTCACATCGGTCTCTATCAAGGTCCCAGATTCCTGTTTGAATGGAAACTGGAGAGGTTCCTCTGGAAAGGGTGGTTATAAGAACCAAATTCTAAGAAGATGGTTCTAAGAACCATCCAGAACTTCTCTGTCCGAAAGTGGATTTTGATGGTGGTGATAGCTCTGTGATGGGGAGAACGGGGGAGGAAAGGGATGAGTGTCCAAAGTGTCTCCCGCGGACAATAAAACGGTTTGCAGTGAATGGAAAGATATTCCAGAGAGGGAGAGCAGTCCTGAGCAATTATTTGGACACAAGTAATCAGATTAAAAGCCTGATCGGAATAAAAATGCTTCATGTAAACAGGCTATTCAGATTACTCTGACCCGACCACACTCATTCGGATCAAAATGTATTCCCTATTGAGAGGGGTGGTTTTATCCGATAGTAAATCCAATCGTGGCGCATGTAAACTCTTATTCCAAGTGTAGGTAATTCCTCTGCATGTCTTGGTGGCAAACTTTGGACGGCCTTGAACATGTTGCTTCAGGGTTTTGATTCATGATGACATAGTGTGTTGCTAATAGAAACTTTTGTTACTATGGTCCCAGTTCTCTTCGGGTCATTGACCCGTTCACCCCGTTTAGTTCTAGCCTGTTTCCTCACTGTTCTCAAGATCATGTGCACCCCATGAGGTGAGATATTGCATAGAGTTCCACATTAAGGGAGATTATCACTCATCTATTTTCCCATTCTTTGCTCAAACAGTTGCTTTCTTCTCACCAAGCTATTTGCCTAGTGTAGTGTTGGCTTATTCCAACCTTGTGAAGGTGTACAATCTCGTCCCTGGTGTCCTTACAGGTCTACGGTCTTGGTGATGGAGGAGGTTGGAGTCTGACTGTTTGAAGTTGTGGACAGGTGTCTTTTACACTGATATTCAGTTCAAACAGGTGCCCTCAATACAGTTATAATGATTAATCACAATGATTATTTTAACAATAATTTGCAAAGACATTCTTTAAAAATCAGATGTTATTTTCTGGATCCACTCCCCCCTCATTTTGTCTCTCAAATTGCTGGTATCTCTAAATTTTTTAAGTGGGAGACCTTGTGCAATCAGTGGCTGACTAAAGACTTTTTGCCTCACTGTAAATAGGCTAGAGTTTGGTGGTCCCATTAATTTAAATATTTTAACGTTTAATCTTTTAATATCTTTTTTTTTTTTTTTATGGTAAAGTTTATTTTGTGAGAAACATTTGTGGTTTGTCAACTGAGCTGGTAGAGGAAGCCAGGACTCATTAAAACATGTAATGAGTACAGAAAGATATAAACACTCATATATCTGAAGAGAAGTGAAAATTAAAAGTTACTGGCATAAAATGTTCCAATCACATTTTTAGGAATAGCCTATGGTTCATTAGGAATATGACAATAGAGTTGCTCTGACAAGCAAGATTTAGCTTTTTAAAAGGGCATTGATAAACAGGACTGTGCGCTTGGCTATTCAGGGTGTAAAACATTATTCACTCATTAGTTTGTTTTACTAAGTATGTGCAAACAAAAAAATTACTGAACAAGTTAATTATATAATGAACAGTCCTGTTTTGGTTCACCGTTGCTTTGCTGGTTGTACACAGATTTATTTTCCAATGCCGCCTCCTGGTGGAAATAAAACGTTACTACTTTGACAAAAGAAAGGAAGGGACCTCCATATTCATTTGCAATTAGGTGGATTCTCTGGTACTTTATAAAATAAAATCTCAAAGAATTATTTAGTCTTTCTGAATACTTTCCAAATGTTTTGACAGTTATTACACAAGTAGACAGGGTTTCTCCTTCACGGACTAAAACGCTCGTTCCACAGGAGAGGAGCCTGATTACTAAAAGATCTGCCACCTATTCTACTTGAAGAAATCCTAGGAACTCCCAATAAACCTGCAGTCTGAGAGCAAAGTGCTCTTTTAGGAACATATGGAACAATCAATCTTTGATGTATGATGGAGCTTGGTTATTAAAGGCTTTGTATGCAAGAGGGAGGATCTCAAATTCTATCATATATTTAAAAGGGAGCCAATGAAGAGAAGCTAAAACTGGAGAAATGTGATCTTTCTTTTTCATCAAACCTCGTGCTACAGCATTTCGGATCAACTGAAGGTTTCTTTTTGTATTTTGTGGACTTCCGGATTGTAAAGAATTACGGTAGTCCATCCATGAAGTAACAAATACATGGACTAGTAAGGGAGACCGGGGATGATTGTAACACAATTTTTCTTTAGCACCTAAAACTACCTCTTTTTTTAGGTACATGTCTGAAACTTCTGGCAACGTAGCCATATTTGTTTACTATAAATGGCAACCATTTAAATTTCTTAAACTATTTCACAGACCTTGTGAGATTATGACAAATACAAAATGGTCATTTGTTACAACCTACCCCACTACTGGGGTAGGTTGTAACGCATACTGGGGTAAATTGTAACAGGTAGACAACATGCAGAAAACTATGCGATTGTCATGCTGCACAATCCCCTCAGCTCCTCTCACTCCTCCATTATTATTTGCACCTGTGTCATCCTGAACCTCCAGAGCTCTGCCCCTGATCACTCATTGTCTCCACCTTTTCCTCCTTGTTCTCCCCTTATGTAAGATCCAGTGAGAGCTTCAGTCCTAGCTGGATCTTTGTCGTACCTTCATGTGTATAGTCTTGCCTTATGTTTGCTGCACTCAATAAATTATCACCTCACCTGAACTCTGCTTCTGCACCTGGGTTCTTCGTCATCCATGCAGCACCAGTGTGACAGCGATATGCCAAAACAACAGTTTTATTGTAAATTAACAAGTGCAACAATACAATATATGTGAATATTGGAGAGTATGTGTATATTGTGTGTGTTTGTACATGTACATGAGCATTTATGTGTGCCTATCTGTATGTGCACATTTATAGAGGTGTGTGTGTCTGTATGTGTGTGGGAGTGAAAGCAAATTAAATGCATTCTTTATCTGTCACAATGGTGACAAAGCAAACAAATGATATACACTCTTAACTGTAAGTCACAAAGGTGACAACAAGAAGCAAAAATTAAATGCATTTTGGGTCACAGTCAGTAGTAACAAGAATTTTCTAGGCATTCTGTAGAATTATTAAAATCACAAAAAAAGGTCCTTAGTTGTATATAAGGGGATGGCTGTAACTAGGGAGGCCCCGATACTGCCTAATGCACTGGTATCGGTATTGGCTAATGTTAACTGATACAATGAACCGATACTTAAGGTGTGGAAATGCAGCAATAATTTCACAGAAAATATTACTTTTTAACTTTTAAATTTAAGTTCTGTGGTCATTTTGATTAATATTTTATTTTTTTTATCTAATTCGCCATCATTTCTTGTAACAGACAGAGAAGAAAATAAAACCTGACTCCCAATTGATAGCACTTTGTTTGTGCGGTAGAAGTATCAGCATTGGTACTCGGTAAGTACTCTGATCCAAGTATCGGTATGGTATCGGTTTTGAAAAAAGTGGTATTGTTGCATCCCTAGTTGTGACACCTTCAAAACACATGTTAAGATCTACCATGCCACTGTTTAGCTAGATGTATTAGCACTGTGCTTTGAAATTAGCAGAAGTTTGATACACAATTCTTTACTGGAGAAACTAGAGTTTTACCTGATATAACTCATACATCATCAGGTACCACACAAAATATTATCTTTTTTTTTTTTACTTTCTTACCTCAGATTTCAATTTTCTGTTGTAGCTTCTGGAACGATTGCCAGACTGACTGGGAAATCCCCACAGGAAGTCTGAGGAAACTGAAAATGTCACATTACCCCTATCTTATCCCTGATTCATGGAATTCGTAGTGTTACAACTTGCCCCATGTTACAATCATCCCCAGTTTGCTGAAACTATAAAATACCAAGGTAACATATTTGATCAAACTTTTGCACACACAAGATGAATGTAGGGTTGCCAACCGTCCCTTAAAATACAGAATCGTCCCGTATTTGACTATTAAATGTGCCGTCCCGTTTTGAACTAATAAGGGACGCCATTTGTTCTGTATTTTCATAAATGTCTATTATGTGTGTCGGTCCGAGGCATCATACTGCTTTATTCTAACAATGTAGTATGGGGCGCCAAGTGTAAAATTTTCGTTATTTAGTAGAAATGCACTTTTTTTTAACATTTAGCTTCATTTTTGCACATTTAGCACACTTTCATACTTTTAGGAAGAAAATGTTTCAAAAATTCAACATTTACCAGCATATTTACATTTTAAAAATCTAAATTCTAAATATTATTTCGAAATGTAACATGTTAAATGTTAAATGTTAAATCTAAATATTAAATCTAAATCTAAATGTTAAATCTAAATGTTAAATCTAAATCTAAATGTTAAATCTAGATGTTAAATCTAAATGTTCAATCTAAATGTTCAATCTAAATCTAAATGTTAGGGACATTTAGAATATTGGACATGTTCATTAGAACATTGGATTTAACATTTAGATTTAACATTTAGATTTAAAATTTAGATTTAAATTTAACATTTAGATTTAACATTTAGATTTAGATTAAACATTTAGATTTAACATTTAGATTTAACATTTAGATTTAACATTTAGATTTAGATTAAACATTTAGATTTAACATTTAGATTTAACTTTAACATTTAGATTTAACATTTAGATTTAACATTTAGATTTAACATTTAGATTTAGATTTAACATTTAGATTTAATATTTAGATTTAACATTTAGATTTAGATTTAACACTAAATAACGGAAATTTTACACTTGGCGCCCCATAATGTAGCCTATATAAAAATAAAATAAAATTCACCCTACATTCAGCAAAACTGTTCTGGCGGCGGGATCAAACGGGACCGCAAATTGCTTGTGGCTTGCGTGTGATGCGAGTGGGAAGAAGCCCATCCTTGGCTAGATAGGGTCAGTAAAGACGAACACAAGGCAAATGTAAGCAATGTAGCATGTGTTCTCAGTCACAGCATGGCAGGCACTCAAGAACGCAGATAACACACGTCTGTGAGGCTTATGCGACATGTAGGCTAAAATATTCAGAATAGATTACATGTATTATGCATTTTCAAAGATGTCTCGTCCATGTGCAATTTTTTTTTGTTGGATTAATTGTGGAGGATTTTGTTGTTGTTTTTTAAAGCCAATAGGCCTAGACACCGTATTAGTCAATCAATATGAATTACAATTTAAAGAACAAATTGTTATGCTAATAAATAGATTAAAATGAAACATGTTTGGATAGATTTCTGGCTCTTGAAATTTTACATTTTAGAGAAATAGCCAATAAATTGTAGGTGAACATTGCATTAAATCTCCTAGTGTGGTTTGATTGTTGTTCAGACAAGCCATGCAAGCCAATTTAATCAATTATTTGTCATCCCACTCCTAAATTTGTATTTAAATGAGCAGAGAAAAAAGTTTAGGTGTTTAGGGTTCAATTGCAATATCCCCCTCATACAGTCACTTTAGAAAAGAATATTGTAAACACATTGTTGGAAGCTCAACAACCAGACCTGTTGTTCTCAGCATCGTCATGTGTTAGATCACACTGCGTCTTGTTAAGGCAAGGCAAGGTCATTTTATTTCTATAGCACACTTCAGGCAATTCAAGGTGCTTTACATGATTAAAATTAAAACACAGAAAAAAGAGCATAAATCACTTTGAAGATTAAAAAACAAAAAAGCATTTACAATAAAACAATAATAAAGACAACAATTTGCATGAAAATTAAAAAGACGCAAGTAAAAAGCAATAGGATCAGTTACAAACGTTAACAAGTTGTATACACTTTAATTTCCTTTTTTATGAGGATACTTTATATTGTAGCTTTTTGTAGGGCAACTGTGGCTCAGTGGTAGAACAGAGTTGGCTTGCAATCGGAGGGTGGTAGGTTTGATTCCAGCTTCCTCCAGTCAAGTGTTGATGTGCCCCTGGGCAAGGCACTTAACCCCAAAAACATCGTCCTAGCCATGTTGGCTGTTGGTGAATGTGATTGTGAATGGGCTAATGTGGCTTCAATGTAAAGCGCTTTGAGTGAGAAAAGCGCTGTATAAGTTCAGTCCATTTACCATTTGTAGCCTAAATTACAGAAATGATGCATTAATGTGTTTATTGTGAATAAAGCATTTCAAGCTTAACGTATGACCATTCTGGATGATCCCCTCACTAAAAGAACCACACCTCCCCGCGAGTCAGACGGCTCGGCCCATGGTAACTTATTCCCTGTGTCCCTTACTTTAATTTATGAAAATTGGCAACCCTAGATGAATGCCAAAGAGTTTCATCTTAAAAAAAGGGATATGAAATTAGTGAGGTTTGAAGGATAATCTCTCTTGTAACTGGATTAGAGACTGTATGTTCATGTAATCTGTGATGGACTGGCGACCCGTCCAGGGTGTACCTCGCCTCTCGCCCGTTGACAGCTGGAGATAGGCACCAGCACCCCCGCGACCCATAAAGGATTAAGCGATTAAGAAAATGGATGGATGGATGTTCATGTAATGCTGAACAAACATTTTTGAATTCTGCGATGTCAGATCTTCAGCCAATGGACGTCAGAACAACCAGATATCTGCGGGACTCTCTGACCCAGGGTGATGTGATGCTACCTTGCTGGAGCCAGGCACCCAATCTAAGGAGGTGGATCTGAAGAAGATAATCTTAATACAATATATTAGATGTTCAGGCTTTGGGAGCAGATAACATTATGCAAATGCTTTGTAAATGCTGCAATATTTTTTCATCCTGTGTTAAATATTCTCCATCTCCTCATATATACATATATATATATATTTGTATATATTAGGGCTGGGACTACTATTTTACTACTAAATTTTTAATCTAATTAATTACAGGCTTTGTAATTTCTTAATCAACATTAATCATATTTTAATCGCACATAAATATTTGACCTGAGAAAAGTGAGAATTTTCTTCACATGGATTTTTAGTATGAATAAAGACTGAATACAAACGTTTAAGTTATCAGAAAAAATAAAAACATCATTCTGTCAGAACACCGATAAGAGAATGAATCATGGAGAAAGCTGAAATTTCTCTCAGATAGAAATAGATAAATTAACACGGTGATGACCAGCAAGCTGCAGCGCACCACCATCATCCCTCCTTGCAGAGTTTTGGAGGATGAAATCCCTCTTGTGGAATGATTTCTGAAATTCTCTGGAGGATCGAGTCCAGAGGAAACAGCTGGAAGCAGCGTCAGTGCAGCCGTGTGCGCCACGTAACACGAGAGCACACGCAGTGACAGAGTAGATGAGACCGTTCTGTCACCAAAACCTTCATGACAGGAAGACATAGCTGCAGCATAAGTTTTAACTGTAGTGAAAGCTAAATTTCTTCCATCAGCTGCTGGAGGAAAAACAGCACGCGGCTTAGCGGACATGAAACGGGATCTGTATCCCGTTTCATCTCCCACTGTATCTGGATCTTTAGTATCATTGCTGTTCCAAGTACTGCACTTTTTGGACTGAGATGTCTGAGGTTCTTCCAGGGATCTGCTGGAGCCATTCCTCCAGTTTAGGGGTCACCACCCCAAGTGCTCTGATCACCATGGGTACTACTGTCACCTTTACCTTCCAAGCCTTCTCTAGCTCCTCTCTGAGCCCTTGGTATTTCTCAAGTTTCTCGTGTTCCTTCTTCTTGATGTTACCATCACTTGGTTTTGCCATCCAACACAACGACTTTCCTCTGCTCTTTATCAATCACCACAATGTCCGATTGGTTCACCATTACTATCCTGTCTATCTGGATCTGGAAGTCCAGACACCAGACACCACCTTTGGAGGTGTTTCCCACTGACCTTGGGGTTTCCAGCCCATACTCCACACAGATGTTTCTGTATACTATGCCAGCCACTTGGTCATGACGTTCCATGTATGCTTTTCTTGCCAACATTTGACACCCTGCTGTTTTGTGCTGGATTGTATCAGATGACTCTTTGCACAGTCTACACCTTGGGTCTTGTCTGGTGTGGTAGAGCTGGGCCTCTATCACTCTGGTGCTCAGAGCCTGCTCCTTTGCTGCCAGTATGAATGCCTTTGTGGTGTCCTGTAGGCCAGCCCTCTCTAGCCATTGGTAGGATTTATTGAGATCAGCCACTTCAGTTATGTTCCGGTGCTACATCCCATGCAGGGGTTTGTCCTCCCATGATGGTTCCTCCTCCAGCACCTCCCCATCCATTGAGGCCTTGTCCTTGATGTATTTATGGATCAGGATTGTTCGCCCTTCGGTTAGCCATTCTGGGTGAGTCCCATCTCTTAGGAGCTGGTTCAGTTGTGCTGCCAGGCGATCATGGAGTGCTGTGAGTTTCTTTAGCCAGTAGGCATGGATCATGTCAGGGCCTGGTGCTGTCCAGTTTTTCATACCTGAGACTCTTTCTTGGATCTCTGCCACTGTGATGGTAACTGGATTCTGCTCAGGGAGGTTGCTGTGCTCCTCTCTCATTTCAGAAGCAATGACGCTGAGGCAAGAACTTGGTGAGTCACGCAGAGTGGTTTATTTTTCACCAATTGTCTGGATACATAACATAACAATAACCATGAGCCTTCTTCTTCTTCTTTTTTGGATTTATTGGCGGGTGGCAACCAACTTTCAGGTGCATTTCCGCCACCTACTGTGTAGGAGTGTGAGTCAGAGTAAGAAGATCACTGAGTGAAAAAAACAAAAAAACAACTTTTCTATTCTATCTAGAATATTACTTTTCTTAATAAATTCTAAAACTAATTTATGGATACTGCATTCGCCATTTAACAATGTTTTAAATTATACTTTTCATATCCTTTCTCTTTCAACTTTTCCTTTAATATCCTCCTGTTTGTTATATATTTACAACAATAACACAATACATGTTCCACCGTCTCCTTATCTTTTCCACAATCACATAAGCCTGTTGGATGCTTCCCCATCAAATACATAGTACTGTTTAACCCATTATGTCCCATTCTTAATCTTGATATTATTGTTTGTTCTTTATTATTCACTTCCATAATTTTCATTTTGCCTACCTTTCTTTGAATACTAAACAAATGTCTTCCTTTTTCTCCTCTTATCCACAATTCTTGCCATTCACTCATCATATGCTTCTTAATCACTGCTTTTACTTCTTTGTTACTAACAGGAATCTCTACCCATGTATTTAATTTAGGAGCTTGTTTAGCATAAAAATCTACTATTTCATTTCCCTCCACTCCTTTATGTGCTGGGACCCACATAAATCTTATGTTTATTCCTAGTTTATCCAATCTAAAAAGGATTTCATATATTTCTTTGATAATATCTATCCTACTGACCGATGTTATTGATTTGATTGCCACTAGTGCTGACAGAGAATCTGAACAAATTATTCCTTTTTTAATTCTATTTTGTTCTATCCAGCTTAAACTAAATGAAATTAATAATAATTCTTCTGTAAATACTGGTAGATTGTTTGGAGTTCTTATTTTAACATATTTTTCTAAATTTGGAATATAAAAAGAAAAACCTGTTCTTTCATCTTCTGGGTTCTTTGAACCATCTGTATATATTGGAGTATATTTTTTATGAATACTGTTTAATCTGTTAAATACAATATTATCCTAGTTTCCTTTACCTTTATTTTCTTCCATTTTTCTTTTTATATAAAAGTCTATACTACAACCAGTAAATATCCACTTTGGATATACTGAATATATAAATTTCTTTTTAAAGTGTATCTCCTTTAATTTATATACTTTTGCTAATTTATTTGCTTTTCCAATCATACTCTCATATTTTTAATTTCTATTTTCCCAAAAAAGAAACATTTCTTTATCAATTAAGAATTCTTTTTCTGTACTTCCCTGTATACTTGCCCAATAATTTAATAATTATTGTTTGAATCTCAAAGTAATTGGCATTTCTCCCATTTCAACTTGCAACGAAGCTATAGGAGTTGCCTTCATAGCTCCACTGCATATTCTTAATGCCTGATTTTGTATTTTTTCCAATTTTATTTAATAAAGTTTTACAAGCAGCACTATACACTATACTTCCGTAATCAATCCCTGATCTAATCATTGTTATATATATTTGTTTTAATGCTATGGCATTTGTACCCCAATCTATTCCTTTTAAACACCTCATTATATTTATTACTTTTTTACATTTCTCTTCTATTTTACTTATATTTTCATTCCAGATTAATTTACTATCAAAGATAATTCCTAAATATCTAAAACTCTGCACTTGATCTAACTTTTCTCCATATAATTTAAGATATTATTACTGCATTTCTCTTCTTAGTAAAAACCATACTTTTAGTTTTATCCACTGAAAATTTGAATCCCCAATCAAATGACCATCTTTCTACTTTTAATATTTCTTCTTGTATTTTCTTCTGTATGTGCTGAATATTTATTCCCCTTTTCCATAAAGCTCCATCATCAGCAAATAGAGCCCTTCCAAAATCATTCCCTATATTATTAAAAACATCGTTTATCATTATAGTGAATAAAACTGGACTAACTATACTGCCTTGGGGAGTTCCGTTTTCAACTAAATAACTTTTAGATTTTTTGTCTCCTATTTTTACTTGAATAGTTATATTAAATAAAAAAAATTTAATCCATTCATAAATTCTTCCCTTAATTCCTATTCTTTTCAGCTTTATTAATAATCCTTCTTTCCAAACCATATCATAAGCTTTTTCTATATCAAAAAATAATGCAATTATGCTCTCTTTATTATTCTGTGCTTTTCTTATTTCATTTTCTAAATATACTATTGGATCCATTGTCCCCCTGCCTTTCCTAAATCCACTTTGATATGTTGTAATCAAATTATTGCTTTCAAGATAATAATTTATTCTCTCTGTAATCATTGTTTCCAATAATTTTCCTATATGAGAAGTAAGTGCTATTGGCCTATAATTTTCTGGCTTACTTGAGTCTTATCCTGGTTTCAGTATCGGTATAATTAATGATTCTTTCCAATTTTTTGGTATTTGTTCCTCTATCCAAACTTTATTATATAAGCTTAATAATTTCATCTTCATTTTACTTCCTAAATGATTAATCATTTCATACGTGATTTTATCATTTCCAGGTGCAGTTTTTTTACTTTCCCCTAATGACTTTTCCAATTCTTCCAGACTAAACTGTATGTCCATTAATGACATTTTATTCCCTTCCTCCTTTTCTCCATCATATTTTCTTCTAGTTTCTTCTCTTTTCTTCCTTCTATCCTCTGATAGATTGTCATTACTATTTATTTTAACAAAAGTTTTAGCTAACACCTCTGCTTTGTCCTCATTTTTAATTACTAACTCATCTCCTATTTTGAGTACTGTATAATTCCATTCTTTATAAATTCCTTTCATTTTCCTTATCATTCCCCAGACTTTATTTATTGGAGTTGTTCTTCCAATTTTATCACAAAAACTTCTCCAGCTTTCCCTTTTTGTTCTTTTTATTACTTTCCTTACCTTTGCTTGTAATCTTTTATAATTTCTTAAATTGTCATAATTATGCGTCTTTTTTAATACTTTTAAACTTTTATTTCTTTCCTTTATTGCTTTCTCACAATTCTGATTCCACCAAGGATCTCTAATTGTTGCCACTGTAGTGCACCTGTTAAGTCCATGAACACCAATACAGCTGAAAGTGATGAACGATGCCCTCATCTGCTTAACCAACCACAAAATGATCAGACAGGTTGAATTGATTTCATGCCAGGCCTAAAAAAAGGGTGGATATTTCTATTCTATTCTATAGCACTCGTTATCTTTAGAAAAAGATAAGAACCTCAAATCTGTGTGTGTAGTAAGCAAAAAAATTAGACAGGCATATCTATTCAATTCATTCCAATCAGTTAAAAGTTTTCTATTTAACGAATCCCAGTAGTGTCGTGAGGTGGTGCTCGGATCATGCAGACTCCAACCACAGCAATTCCTCAGTAATCCCTCATACTGAGCATGCATGTAGCGACAGTGGAGAGAGAGAGAAAAAAAAAGTTGCCTTTAACAGGAAGAAACCTCCAGCAGAACCTGGCTCAGTACAACTGACCACAACTGTCTGGGGGTTTGAGAAGGCAGAGCAGAGACACAGAAAGAACAAAAGATCTGATGTAAGAGTAATTTCTGTATTAAAGAAAGTAAAAAAAAACTGATAACAGTGCATGGAAGACATTTGATCCCTGGGAGCATCCTCTGAATTCATGCCCCCAATCCAACAGGGCGTTGTAGCTGAGCAGGATACAAGACCAGGAGGAGCTTCTATGGTTTGAAAAAACACAGAAAACAAGGATAACTGCTGAAATAATAAAAAAAATAATAATAAAATACACATAGAGAGTAGTGGAAGAAAAAAGTAGCTGAGTAAAGAAAAGTGGTCATTCTGTCCTCCAACAGTCTAAGCCTATAGCAGGATAACCTAAGCTTTTCTAACTATAAGCTTTATTAAAAGGAAGGTTTTAAGCCTAGTCTTAAAAACAATATTAGATATCAATATTGTTTTTTATTTATTTTATTTTTTTGTTAAATGACCTTACCTTACCAAACATGGTCAAGGAGTGGCTACAATTAATACCTCCATCCTCTGGAGGCGCTGTGTCTTTTTACAAGTACATTACAAATGCGCGGAACACGGAAGTAAACCCGCCATTGTAGCAGACTTGCAACGTGAGTGGAACGTTAAGGCTCCCTGAAGTCGAAAGAGGTGCTGCTTTTATCGCTTTCTACTCGTTGGTGTTTTGCTGGAGAAATGGCGTACAGAGGACAAGGACAGAAGGTCCAGAAGGTTATGGTGCAGCCCATTGTATCCTTTTGATCAGACTGATTCTATAGCATTCAATGAGCCGCTATCGGAATTAGCAGCTAAGCTAATCTTTGTCTAAGTCGTTGCTAGCTTACAATTTTTCGTTTTGATGCCGTAAAAAACCGGTTCGATTTAATGTTCGTGTGGGTAAGTTCGGCGTGTTTAAGTCTGTTTCTGGCTAGTCTGGAAGGACACGTTTACGGACCCGGCCTGTGAGGGAAATATTACCGCGTTGAAGTTGGCATGGATATCGGTAACTCATTAAAATGAGAAAGTAGCAGAAAATCGCAGCTGTATTTAAGTAGCTGTGATATAATCAAAACTATCGCAACCTTTTAAAATATAGCGCGGTTTTTAGAACACAAGTGATGTGTAACATGTGGACAGTATTAGGCCAGTTTTTAATTGTCCTACTCTGATTACGGTAGGTTTAACCTACCAGTTATAGATGGTATTAGAATTTAATTAGAATTTAACCGGATTAAGTTCTTTTTTCCACCGGACCCCAGCTGAGGACGCCTTCATTTCTATATTTTTTTGTTGTCACAAATAGTTGAATGGTTTAATGAATTGGACGCAATATATGAAAGCCTTTATAGTAATATCTGCGCTAAGTTTGACTTTGGGTATTTTAAGTTTAACAGAACTGACGTAATATTCCTTCAAAACGGTGAAGTCAGCATCTGAAACATGGCACAATGTTTCCTTCTTTTTTATTCTTTAACATAAAACATAACAGGTGCACATATCTGTTTGTTCTGAGCATCCATTAGTCTATTTCCTATTTAAAGCTACAGATAGAAAACCATTGGGCTCAGAATTTTACAGATCTGTCCCCAAAATAACAAACAGGCTCATCAAATTGATCCACTAGGGATACTACATCATTTGCAGTGGGACCGTGAACTTTACTGCTGTTTCCCAGCTTATTAGCAGTCAGTTTTCTGTCTCGTTTTCCACTGCGCCTGCTTCCATTTCCAAAGATTTTTACATTCCTGCCACCTCTGTCACGATTAGCGTTGTTATGACCACCCCTGCGACCTCATCACATACCTTTTCTTTTTTACCTTTTTTTTTCTGCAACTGACTGTTGCTTCGTGATGTTGCAGTTTCACTTTTCTTCTCCCTGGAAAATTGAACATCTTGATCAGAGGGTAAATATTCCTCTTCAGAATCTGAATCAGCTGCACGGCTGGGACCTCGGACGTCTCTGCATCATAAGTTTTATCTTTCTAAAACTTGTTCTCTCTTTGCTGTGACAGCAGCTGCTGCAACCCCACTGGTGGTAAGGTCTAAAAGCTGGTGTACTCCATAAGTTTCCATGGTAACACACTCTAAAATATGACTTAGATTAAAGTTGCAGAAGTCCACCATCTCCTGATGTAAAGCCTTCTTTCTGCTGTGTTCTGGGTTTTTTTTCAAGCGCAGTTTGTGAGCTTGGGGTCATTTTCTTGTCAGACCATGTGTGTTTGGACCGAACTGACGCTCTCAGATCGAAGGGAAATCATTTAGAATGTTGATGGGTCCTGGAGAAAACTTTCATGGTCAGGCAACACGAGGGAATAGAGCTATTTGGCCATGATGCCAGGAATGTTTGGAGGAGTCAAAGTAAAGCTTTCATACCAGAGAATTTTGTGCAAACTGTTGAGCACGGCGGTGGTACGGTCAAGCTGTGGGGTTGTCTCGGTGGCAATGCTGTAAATGGAGGAAATAGAAGAGCAATGGTCATATGAGTAAGTCGTCAAATATCCAGCCAGTTTTTTTTCAACGTAGCTTTTAGGTGGCTGCAGAAATGCATGATGCAACTTAGAAGACTTTATTAATAAATGCAGTGTATGTATTTATACAGGCCTCTAAATGTTTTTTTGTTCCAGTGGATGAAAGAAAGTAGACAAATAAATGCAAACATGTGTAACGTTTATTTTTAAAGATCACTGAGATGTTTGTTGCGAAAAAAACAAAACAGGATGTTTAAAGCAAATAATTGAATCCATAATAATTAGACTTATGGCCAGCTGCATGTAAACTATGATTAGGTTTTTGGCTGGCATTTGGTGCAGCATCGAGCTGAGCTGTTTGTCCAATAGATTTCTGAACTAAACTGGCTGGTAGGAGGAAGTTTGGAACTTTTTATCATTGGTAGCCAAAAACAGAAAAGAGATTTTTAAATCCTGGTTCTAAAACAAAAAGATTATGCCCCACAGTTGGCAATAATTACTCCCTGTATTTGTATTTAGCTATTAATAGGGCCGGGCAGTATACCGAAAATGTACAGATACCAAAATGTATGACGGTTACCGACGGCATTTTGCCCGTGCCGGTAAAGTCAGTATGTAAAAAAGGCACACACAGAGGCAATAACACCCAACTAAGGGGAAAGCGCTGCTAACACAGCTACTGTGTAGCTATATTTAGGGAGAGTTTACTCGTCTACCGACTGTTTCTCAGAAAAAAGCGACGTTTTATGGCATTAGTGGATATTTAGAAGCTAAAGTGGAGCACATATGTTTGTTACTGCAGCAACAGAGCTGCAGAGCGCTTCCAGCTCAACAGCTACACCTGCCCAGGTCCTCATAGTCCTGCACAGTTGGAGCAGATATGAACCCTGCTGAGTTGCTGCTTGAAGCTGCCGCCTGTTCCCATCTGTGCTCTTATGTAAAATATTTTCTGTCTAAAATAAACGACTGCACACTAAAATCACCTACTTCACTAAGCCCCTGTCAGTTTGTCTCCTCATCTGATCTGTGTGATCACTTCTTAGTTTAAACTGGACTCTTAAGAAACACAGAAAGGAGAGGGAATCAAACACTGAATTAAAAAGCAGTTTGAAGCCCGACAACAGCAAGAAGCCACAAACAGTTTGCACATTTTAAAGAACATTATGTAAATTTGGCTACTACCGGACATAGACAACAGAAAATGAGGGGGGGGGCTTTATGTGTTCCTTATTGTCATTCACTTGTTATCGAAGTGAAATGCTCAGTATACCATGATATTAATTTTACCTCATATCACCCAGCCCTTGCTATTAATGTTTTAATTTCTCCAGCGTAACCTGCCATTATGTGTAGGGTAAGTGGATCGCTGGAGATAGATGTTTTATTTAGTGGAAGCAACAAAACTAGCTATACTATAGTTGGATGGGGCGGCAAGATAAATGGAAGAAAAACGGAGTATTTAGAACTATCACCAGCTTGCATTAATAAGACTGATTGAAAACTATAAACCAGTTTTCTCTGAACCGTTGGAATGAACATCATACTGTAAATGTCTGAGTATATATGTATTTTTTGCCTTGACTTGATGTTTCAGAACCTCATTTTCAGATACCTCCAGAATGTAAGTAGTTGTCGCTTTGTCTTCTAGTCAGAGGTGGAGCGATGTCTGAATCAGAAGACTGATTCTTTTTCCCTCTCATTCCCAGCGCTCCAGAATCCAGGTGTGGCTCTATGAGCAGGTCAACATGCGGATAGAGGGCTGCATTATTGTAAGTTAGGGCATATTTATCTACAAATATTCAGCTTTTGAAAAGGTTTGGTTCTTCATTTTGAGCAATAATTAGGAGTTATGTTTGATAATTGATGTTTGGTTTTCCTGAAGCGTTTGTGATTGGTTAGAATAGGCTGTATGTGTGAGCCAGGCTGGGATTAAATCATTCTGTATCAGATGATATGTTTGTGATGCATTATTAAACAGGTCTGCGTGTTAAACATGGTTGTTATGGGAACCTCTCCTCTTTGATCGTTTCAGGGCTTCGATGAGTACATGAACCTGGTTCTAGATGATGCTGAAGAAATCCACATGAAGACCAAGAACAGAAAGATGCTGGGTAAGCTGATTTCATTCGCCTCCTCTGGGGTCAGCCCTACAGTATCTGGATGCAGCGGACCACGTCCATTTCACAGCTTTTTTAGCACATTCAGTTGTATTAGAAGTGGCCTATATAGATGTTGAAAAGCTGTTAAATCCAGGCGAATGGTTGCTGAGGTACTTAACCTAAAAAGGCCCGAAGCTGATCGAGAGTTCTTCCACAGTATTCTTAGATCCAGAAGAGTGAATATATTTTTCTATGTTTTTTTGTGCCAGACCAACAGATAGTAATAACATAGTTATAAAGTAAAAGGAACAGGTTTATTCTATTTTCCAAGTGATTATCTGAAATCTGTAGCCTGTATATGTATTCAGCTGCTCGAAGTCTGTGTTTTACTTTTTATGAACAGTTCAGGCTCAATTAGATTGGATGGAGAGTGTTTATAAAGAGCAAATATCCAGCTTTGCCACAGACTCAATTGGAATTAGGTTTGGATTTTCACTCATCTATTCTTACACATAAATCCGCTTGAACTAAAATCATTATAATTTAGCTCTGGTTGTGGATTATTTTTTTTTTTTCCTCTTGGAAGGTGGACCTCCACTTTCTTAAGTCTTCTGTAACCTCAATCCGGTTGTTTTTCGGTATAGTCTTGGATTTAGCTCTAGCACTGCCACAATTAGGTTTTTTTAAAGCTTTTTTTTCTTTTTCTTAAATGGTCGCTGTACCTTTTGCTGCTTTGTCTGCCTTTCTGCCCCTGACACACATGCTCAGTTGTGGCAGTCAGGGTCAGCCGTGGCGTTACCAGAAAAGCCCAGCCCACAGTATCAGGGTGGGCCAACAATGGAGCTCTAAAGTTCCTGAGAGTTTTATTAAATATAAAGCAAAGCGTGTGTAATGCAGAACTAATGAGGTAGAAGCTGCGTTCCATGGCAGCACAGTGGTTGCTTGACAGTTATCAAAGTTCGTGGTTACAACATGACAAAATGTCCCGTTATTTAAGTGGTATTAAAGGTGAAGTATCGTTTTTTGCAAAATGGACCTTATGATTATGTTCATTTACTCACCCAGACAAGTTTGGAGCCACTTGGAGTCCTTTGGGAGAAGTTTATAGTCATTTGTGATCAGCGTATATCCATATATTGGGAGTTAACTCTTTAGGCGGCTGACTTTTTCATATAAAATATTCCATTTTGATATCTCTAGTTACCAATACTTCCCGATGGGGAACTCAGAAGTCCCGGCATCATAAGTTTTTTTCTTTCTTAAACTCACTCTCTATGCTGTGACCGCAGCAGCTGCACCTCGTGTCCCCCGCTGACTGCGCTGAGTAAAAGGCTGATTTACTCCAAAAGTTTCCATGGTAACACACCCAAAAATGTGCCTAGATTAAAGGTACACATGTCCGCCATGTCCTGGTGTAAAGTAGTACTTAAATTAGTGGCCCTATCTCCAGCTGTGGCTCGTTAAAGTCAGCAATGTTGCTTGTCGCAATATTGCGACTTTGGCGCCTAGAGGGTTAATGGGGCAACCAAAGTGCAGCTTCTAAATAAGGCATTATCTCAACCAAGTATCATTTTATAAAGTGCTTTTTTTTTCAGATTAAAATGGCCCCACATAAACCACACCATCCGGCCTCCAAATTAAAAAAATGTTCACATACCCTCCTCCTCCTATCCGTTGGGATAGGGGGAGGAGGGTACTCTACATTGGGCCGAGTACAGACGAGCCAGGTCAGGTAAAGGAAACAGCATCTGCAAAGACAGCAGCACATGGAACATGGACAAGGGGAGCCGAGGCACTGACAGGGCACCCAGAGAGGGGAAGGCTGAGACCCCCATCCAAGCTCCATCTGGAGGCGCCCAGGCAGCCACAGCTGGCCGCCGATCCAGAGGCAAAGTGCACTGCCACAAAGCTTTTTGATGAATTGCTACAACTATTCATCTGAGTTCGGAGCATCTCAGATGCTTTGTGGTTGTCTGCAGGAGTGTTTTATAGGCTTTTAATCCAACTACACTAACGCAATTTCAATGACATCACTGCTGTACTGAAACCCAGTTGTAGTTTGAGCAGGACTTTGACTCTATGGTGCTTAGACAGAACCTGCTACTGCAAAAAACATGGTTCATGTTTGCCTTTTTTTTATTGCGTAAAAAAAATGACCAAGTGGAATAAGTTGAGCTTCCAAACGCTCCCTCTTCACGACCTGCTCAGACTACAGCTCTAATGGCTGCAATGATATTGAAATCACTTTATTGTAAATTGGAATTGGTTGGATTAAAAGTCTGTAAAACAGTTCTGCAGGCAACAACCTATCACCTCTGAGATGCTCTGAACTCACAGGGAAATAGTGCTAGCGATTCCTGAGAAAACATGAGTGAAATTGAGTTTTGTGGCAGATAATGCCTTATTTTGAGGCTGCACTTTGGTTGCTCCATTAACTCCCATTATATGGATATACGCTGATTGCAAATGGATTTAAACATCTCTCAAAGGACTTCAAGTGGCTCAAAACTTCGAAGTAAATGACTGTTATGCTTGCTATATGGCCCAGGTCGAAAAAGTTATTTCCCTTTATTACTTTTTTATGGCAATATTTGTTTTTGATAGTTTTCTTTAAACTTTTTCATTATGATTCTTTGATTCTTAACTTTAGGTGATTGTTGGCTTGCTCCTTTACAAATCCATTTTTCGGTGACCGTATGCTTAGAGTAGTTTAAGATTTTAGCACTTTGAGATGAAGTTAAGGTTTGTTTAAAATGTAAACTGACACTTTCGATCTGATTTTTCTTTGCATTATCTGATCTGCCTTTACGTGGCTGTCCTAAACCTGTTGGTTGACCTGTCTGCCAGGGAGGATCATGTTGAAAGGAGACAACATTACGCTGCTGCAGAGTGTGTCCAGCTAAAGGAGGAGACGCCTACATCTCTAGACTTTACTAGAAACTGTTTTTCCCCCCTTTTACTATGGTCTGTGTTTTTTGTTTATAAGACATGGATATTGTAACTGTTTCTCTCTACCACATGGTTCAATTTCGAAAATAAAGTTTTGTTTTTTCCTACAGTTTAGTTGTGTGGTTCTTAAAAAGTGAAATTCCAAGGAAATATGGTAATTGGGCCATTAAGCGCCACTGCCATCTAGTGGTTGAAGGAATTAATGAAAAAATCTCATTTAGGTCTAGGTCAAATTAAAATTACCCTTTCTAAATGCAGCATGAGAGCACCGATATCTAGTCGAATCAAACATCTGGCCAAGTGTGAAACAAATGAATGAATTGAAAAAATGTGTCCAGAAGGTGGATTAAATTATATTAAACCTAATAGTATTAGAAATATACCTTTACATATTTGTTGAATGATTAATTCTTAATTCGGTCACTGCTTCCCGCACATCTTAGCTTGATTTTCTCGGAAACCCGCCGTCCCTATTAGTAAAATGAATACACGGAATGACGTCGTACCTCAGTACGTAGTCGACGTACCCCTGCTCAACTGACTGGGAAGCCCCTAGTGTGGAGCTGCCAACGCCCGGTGTTGAAACCCAAATAGAGAATACGGTACGGAAAGTTATAGCTATACACATTGTGTTTGAGGTATGTTCTTAATATATTTCGTTAGCTTTTTGTTATCGCAACATTATGTAGGACGTGGTTTAGTTGTAACATGTTTTATAGCTGTTAATGTATTTTTTTTTTTTAAAGCATCCGCTAGACTTTGCTGAGCCTGTTAGCCTGAAAGCTAACGGGAGAACGGCATTCAGTTAGCAAAGCAAGTAGGTGGTCGACCGCAATATACCGGAAAGTAAAGGATGTCTCTTGGCTGTTCAGTAGTTGTAACATGTGTTGTCTTTTGGAAAAATAATTGTATGCGTATCCTAGCCTAAAATAAAACAATATCTATATGGTTAGTAGCTAGACATTCGGTTACGGGGGTAAAACAAACCTTAGTTCTAGCTTTATGTTTAAATAAGCTACGCCATTTTAACGTTCATCTTTAATATTTAAACTTAAATTTAACTAGAATGCCTATTTACACACGGAAAATTACTTGGTGACATAGTGATGAAAAAACGGCAGGAAATGGGCCATAGAGGCCGGGATGTGGTCGAAGTGCAACAGCTGAGGAGGCTGGTAGCAGCCAGCTATCGCAGCTTTTATCATACCATAGAATTTAAGGCCAGATGCCAAAATGCTGGTCATGTTGGTGAAATTACCTCGCTCGACCATGGGTTATTTTCGCAGGATGATAAAAGTGTAGTTCTAAATATGTTTGAAATCAGTGTGAAAATCGTGTTTTACTCCCTCAGGCCGTTTTTGATATGATTGAAAAAAATGAGACGATGTTGCTTTTGTCAACGTCAAAAACATACATTTTGTAGTTTTATAATGTCTAGTATTATTGATTTTACGACAGTTTTCCTCTCTCAGTGTTATCCATTAGGGGGAAAAGTTGCTCTATCAGAATGAACCTTTCCGCTGTTTTGCAGGCCTGTCCTAAAAATGCTTGCTGGCCTACTAACACAAATGCGTGGATTAAGTCTGAAAGCGTTTACAACTGTAGCCACCCTCTGCCATGGCTTTGCATGCTCTAGATCGGAGTTTGGCATATTTAGCATGACTTTTTAGATTTTCCTTAATAATTTATTTCAAAGATGACATGAGCAGTTCTGTGAGACAGTTCAGACCTAACTAGATGATGGTTGTAGTTTATTTTTTTAGAGCTTTTTTTTTAGTTAATGCCAACAGCACATTGGAGCTGTGCATTTAGGTTCTTATAGAGCAGATCACTGAGAACACTTTTTTGTTGAGCAGACCCTTGTGATTTTAACTTAGTCATTACAATTTTGTCCAAATCCAACATATTTCACCCCTTATTATATAGTACTAAAAACTAGGGAAGCAACAATACATCTAATGTTAAAGTTAACTTAAACTGTGGAAACTATGCAATAATTTCACAGAAAAATTATTATTTTAATTTGAAATTTAGGTTTTGTGGTTAATTTTTATTAATATTTTATGTTTTATCTAATTCACCCTCATTTGTTGTAAGAAGCAGAAAATAAAAGAAATCCTGCCTTCCAGGATTTTTTTGTGTTTGTGGTAGAAGTATCGGCATTGGTGCTCTGTATCTGTAAGCATTCTGATCCAAGTATCAGTATTGTATCGGTTTAAAAAAAAAGTGGTATTCCTCTGCTTAATCTCATTGCAGCACCACTGAGGGGTTTTATCCTCCTAGATGAAGTGTCATTTAGGACATCACATTGTTCTAACACAAACTTTATATTTATTGTAGAACAAAAACAGCATGCACTAATAATAAGGCCTTGGCCTGTTTGAATTATAACATTTGTCATATTTTGTTTGACTTTAAATGCTCTTAAACAGGCATAGACATTCTGAATTTAAAATGATACTTTCAAAACATTGGTTATTGCTGTATTGTAAAAATATGAACAAAATAAAATTAACAAAAGTTTTACCCAAGAATCAGATTTGTGGGATGGAAAATTACTACCAATTAGATATAATAGAACCCAGTAGTATTTTTTCTGTAATCTCTCTGTCAGCAGTTTTTTCTTGTATCCTGTGAAAACATTCATCCATTATTTAGAACAGCTTATCTGTACGGAGTCGGGCTGGGCCTCTGACTGTCTGTTAGTCCTGGGGTATGCAAGGACTCCATGCATATACTCACCAATAACTAAGGGCCCTTTGGAGCAACCAAATACACTAACAAGCATGTCTTTGGAGAATGCACAAACTCCGTTCACAGAAACCCCCCAGAAGGATCTGCTTGTTGCACAAAAACAGTGTTAACAGCGACCCCACCATGCAGCTTTTAGTTAAAAAGACCATGGCTAAGTGAATGGCAACCTATAAATCAGCTGCTTATGTTCTAGCCCTAAATCAAAGAGGAAAATACATATTCATTCATGCTAAGGAGTTATTGCGGTTGTGCGAACCAAAGCCGGATAGCTGACACCTATAGACTGTAAGTTTATTTTTTCCAGTCCCAGGACTCTTTATGCAGGTTAGACCAGCACCAGTTAGACAAGACCAGCTGACCTTTTGATTATTTTACCATAAGGCTGGGCGATATGTCCTCAAATCTATACTGCAATATAAACTAAAGCATGTGCTGTAAAGATATCTATTGAGATATATTCCTTTTTTCTTTATGGATGTCAAAATGACAGCTTCTCCCTTCCAGATATATTGCAGCAGAACAACTGCCAAAAGTTCAGGATGCCATTGAAAGAAAAATGTGTTGTGTGAGATGACATCTGTTATGAATTGGTGCCATTTAAACTGAATGCATTTTTAAAATATATTTTAAAAAATCGAAAATAATGAAACCCAAATTTCTCACAAAATAAAGTGAGATAAAGATATTTTAAATAGAATAAGCTGTTGTACAAAAATGAAGTTCAAAATGGTCTTCTTTCCTGGTTACTGATGTATATTAATGTCACACAAAAAGAAGCCTTCATATATTTGAATAATAAATGCTTCATTTAAAAAGTTCAACAGGTTTATTTTGTGTTAAATGAAAAACTGAAAAAAATGAAAATGAAAACCAAATTTGATACTTGCACAATCCAGTGTAAAGACAAGCCCTGAACATCAGTATTTACTTTCCTTGCATACCTGGTAAAACATATGTAGGCGCAGCTTGATGACATCATCAAAATGCAAAACCGCGGTATAGTCGAAATCTCTACCTTTGGCTAAGTTTATAGCATTTCTACCGTTTTATATTGCCCACTACTATTTCATGAAAAGTTGCTCACGTATTCATATTTGCTGGTGATTACGGAATGCATGCATTGTTTTGTGATTTTTAAAGTCGGATAATAAAAACAAACCTACTTTATTTACCCACCGAAAAGTATGAGATGCTCTGTTGACTTTTCTTTAAAACAGTGTGGAAAAATTTGTTCTTTTAACAGAACTGTATTATCATTCAGCTCTGCTGAGGCCTGATAAAGAGCCACTCATTTGGTTCAGGTGTGTTGGAGAAGGGAAGCATCTAAAAGCTGCAGGATGCTAGCTCTCAATGACTGGATTTAAAGTAGAACTGGCATGATTTTTTACCCACACTCTAAGTACCTTAACACTATATCAAAAGATTGCTTGCCGTAATTCAGCCTTGTTGTAGAATTGCAGGTGTGAGGAGGTAGCCCTTCTGTTAGCATTAGCACAGAACGACCGGGTTTCGGTGCGCTTCTGTGGTCAGTGAGTCTCTAACGATATTTTGAATGTTCAACTATAATATATAATCTTTTTTCCCCCAAATAAAAGCATACTAGCACCAATGCTACATAAACAAACTGGGGTATTAGCTGTGAAGCTAATTCTGAATGTTAGCTATGAAGCTAATTGAAAAGCGAATAACTCAAACAATGCCACAATGTCTACTAACAGCTGAAGGACATTATTGAGGAAATATTGTACAGGGATATTTGCTGGTTCACAGAGAGTTGGTATTAATCCTGGTAGAAATTTAAGACGATCTGTGAATCCACCACTGTATTGTCCCAAAGTTGGAAAAACAGTCGTCCAAGAAATGTTTGCCACAAACTACCACACGCTTCAGCAGTCGGTCGGGCACATTCCCTGCATACATAAAATCTATCCACAAGCTTTTCAGTGGCTCAGAAGTGGGGAGGACAAAAATATTTATGTTCTCTTTTGTACACCCAGGTACAGTGCAGTTTGGATGCGGTCTGAACTCCATGCTGTTGGTTTGTTGTTTGCCTATTACCGTAGCTCTCAGCGCCGTGGAGGGAGGAACTTGGAGGGTGTAGTTCGGTGGAATGGGGTAATTGGCTGGAACTCAACACGTAATATGCCGAAACGTGTCGTCATATGCCGAACTGCCAAACAGCCCGTTTCTGAGTGCTGATTTCACTATGAAGGCAGACATACCCTGGGACAAAGGAAAGACTAATCAGTAATTTTAACCCTTTAGGGGCTGTAGGCAGGCTGGGGGAACTGCCAGGTCCACTTTAAGCACTACTGTCTTACTTGTTTATTTTCTGTCACCTGCTTTCAAAATGCTGGCTGCTCATAGAATGAGGTCTGTTGGAGTTAAATATAATACTTTGTCAATATCAAAAGCTGGGGATGCAACGATACCACTTTGTTTAAACCGATACGATACCGATACTTGGATCAGATTACTTGCCAACACTGAGTTCTAATCACGATATTTCTACCACACACACAAACACACAATCAGTGAATTGAAAGGTTTTATTTTCGTCTTTGTTAGAACAAATGAAGGTAAATTTGATATAAAATCTTTCTGAAAATTACCACAAAAGTGAAAATTCAAGTTAAAACTAAACTTTTTCTGTGAACATGTTTCAGATTCCACATTTTAAGTATCAGCTCATTGTATTGGTTAATTTTAACTGATAAAAATACATTAGATTGTATCGGGGCCGATACCAGTTTTGGTGCATCCCTATCTACAAGAGCATTAGCAGGTGATGATTATTATTATCACTTATTAAATGTAGTTCTGCCAAAGTTCTTTAACTGTCTATTGTGTTTGGGAAGCCCTAATGTTTTTGGGTTAATATTCTGTCTGTTAGCCTTTCCCCCAGTGGATCCCTGCCCCCACACAACTCTGCAGTGTCGCTCTGCAGTAGCTTAATGCTGACAGGCTTTAATTTGGAGCGCATAAACTGACATTTTGTGGCTTGCTACTGAATGATCCTTAAAGCAAGAGATTATTTTTGGTCTAGTGAGATACTGGAGCAGATGCTAGACTCTTAGTTAGGTTTCTGCATTGCTGAGTTTTCTCAGCAAAATCAGAAGAAAATTTGTTGAGGCTTTTCTGTTGGCTCTTCCTACATTTACTAAAGTTTCTCCATCTCTGCCCCAAGTCGCCTCAGAAACATCCCCTTCTTGTTCAAGGCTTAGAACTCACGAGTTTTCAGATTTAGGTCAGGGACCAGTTTTAATCTTCCATTAAAAAGGTTTCCATTATCTGACTGATAGTTAAAAAGTTAAGGCTGGTCTCAGTAATGTTTGCAACATCTTAGACCCATAAAGTAATCCAGTTTGGTTTCATGAGAAACTGAAAGAAATTAGTTTGAAGCATTTTCTACTTTGCATTTCCTGCAAATGTGGGCATTATACTGTTAAATGGATCATTCCGTTTCTTTAAAAGTCTGTCAGCACAATTTCTCATGGTCATAAAAAATATTTCCTTAAATTTAATAGAATATCATAGAACAATCCTTTATTGTCACATAAGGGGAAAGTCTGTTGTAACAGCAGCAACGTGAAAAGCTATAAACAACAGAATTTAACAGTTAAGAATAATATGTATAGGATGGACGGTTCAAAAAACCAGATTATCAGAAGATAATCTCCAAATGAAAATGCTGGTACACAATAATCAGACAGAGACCAAAATATGCTGTAGTTTTATAATTGTTTTATATTTAATTCTCAGTCAACCGTGAACAATCTAAAGTTTGATTCTGTTTGTTCTCTGCAGGTCTTGAATGAGTAGGGTAAACTGTAAATCCCAGCTATGCAGACCATCAAGTGTGTTGTAGTCGGTGACGGTGCTGTGGGTAAAACCTGCCTGCTCATCTCGTACACTACGAACAAGTTTCCCTCTGAATATGTACCTACGGTATGTATGTGAACACCTACCATCTGCCTGCTAAACACAATTCAACACGGTAGTCTGTTTCTGTTGTGGATTTTATTGTTGGAGTTATTTTGTGGCTGTTTAATAGACCTGCACATGTTCTACTGAGGTGGTTTTAGAAAGCTCTAACTGGCCTCCACTCTCATAGTTTTTTTTCTGCTCCACTCAAAGTTAAATCATGATTATATAAAGATAACTTTCTGGTTGAAATTTGCATTATATGTTGATACCAAAACCTTTCTAGTGAAATCCAAAATCATTTCCTGAAAATTTTACAGAGCTTTCTCTCCTCCTGAGTTCAAATGTACAGCAGTAGTTCTCTAGGTCGTTTCACTGATCTGATGTCCATTTATCCTAATATAAAGCTGATTATAGCTCCATATATGTACATTATATATATATATATATATATATATATATATGAATTCATATCTGGCATCTTTTTAATTTGTCAGCAAAGAACAAAACGTATCCGTTAATATCGTATTGAGCCTAACAAGAATTTGGTTGGTGTGTTCCAGGTGTTTGACAACTATGCTGTAACTGTAATGATCGGGGGTGAGCCCTATACCCTGGGCTTGTTTGACACAGCAGGTACCTCTTTGGTGTTTCATTTTGTAATGGGATTATGTGACATTTTAAACCATCAAACATGAATCATATGTCTGAGTTTGTGGTATAACATGGAAATGACTCCTTCCATGTTCCTGCATGTCCAGTTTGATCTGCTTTAAAAACCAAGCAGCGTGAGTAAACTTGCTGTATTCTTATTGGCTCCTGCAGGTCAAGAAGACTACGACAGATTACGCCCTTTGAGTTATCCCCAGACAGATGTCTTCCTCGTCTGTTTTTCAGTCGTGTCCCCATCCTCTTTTGAAAATGTCAAAGAAAAGGTAACAAACTAGTTTTTAATCAATTTTGCATTCTTGTACGTTTTCATAAAAATATAATAATGTTTGGAAAGCATTCATATGCTTATTGTGTTACTTTGATATATAAGACTTTCTATTGAGAGAAAAGACTAATCAGAGCGCCCCGTTACCGGGGCAGCAGCACCATCAAAATCAGTCCAGCACCTGCGCTACATTAACCAATATATGCATATCCATGAAAAATGAGGCTCGTTTTAAACGCCATTCTCTACCTCAACCAGGGCCAGTTCCACCTTTGAGCAACTAAATGAAAAGAATGTAAATAGTCACAAGATGGAAAAACACACAGCAATAACAGAGCCCCACAGTCCTACAAAAGCAACCTTTCATATTAAAGTCCGCTCTGCTCTGTCCCTCGGTGTCAGTATCACCACTTTATATGCAAAACTCCATGAATCAACAGCCATAGAGGAGGAAAACAAATGTTTCTTACTTTTGCTGTTTTATGGTCATAATCCATGTGAGAGTGAATATTCCCGCTCTGGGTTAGCGGGTCTGACCTAATCTGAGCTGGTCTACATTTTACATCTTTAACTCGTTACATTTATAATAAAAACATCATCATAATTTGTTTGTGATAATGTAGGGATCTTATCTTGAGTTCAGAACAGAAGGTGATGCTTCAAAAAGCATTATTATCATCTCATTCGCATCAGTGAAAATTGTAATTAATTATAAACTATAATTAATGTACATCTGCATTTAACCTGTTAAACCTGAGGGTTCCCCAATTCAAGGACTCTAGGAATTATTTTTTTAACAGGCTGGAGACAACACATCATCTGACAAAAAAAATAGTAATAATGCACATCAAATTAAACAAAACACCACGCGCTACAAGGCTATCTAACCTATTTTTTACCAACCACAACTCAGATGCCACATAAATAAATATTTTTAAACACACTCATATTATCATAGTTTCGTCAACCCAGCCGCCACATTCCGGCCTCTACCGCAGCAAGCCTTTGTGCTAAACGCACAATCAACCACTCAAATGAAAGCAGAGACTCTACCGATTCCAAAGACACATCTCCCAAAACGCTACGCCAAAGCACCGCATATATATAAGCCAAAGTATAACACAACAAAAAATCGCTTTACAGAATCACAGTTGAAAATATAGCCTTACCTTTGATGTTTTGCCGTGTAAAAAATATTTCTTTGGAAAATAAACGCTATTTTCTGATAATTCCAACCCTTGTGCACCATTTAAAACCTTCCAGGTGTTCCCTGTATAATTTTTGGTTCCTAGGAAGTGTTTGCAGTGAATTCACGGATGAGACTGGCTTTTCCCCTAGGCACTGTTCTCGGCTCCCTGGTTGGCTGACTGTATTGTCAATCTTGTTTTGCAAGTTTTGGCGTTATTCTATAGGCTTCTATGATTCCAACGAGGTGTCACTCATGCAAAAGGCCAATCAGCTCCGGGGGGAAAGTCTTATGCGTAAAATAAGATTGTCAGTCGGCAAGACCATCTTATGACACAAGATGGCGCAAGACGCACGGACACAACTTTGTTTTGCTGCTTTCACTGTTTAAATCTGATAAATGTCAGCAGAAAGATGCCCAAAGTGTTTATTTTAGGTCTACTGAACACTATGTGATATTAAAATGAAAAATATAATTAACACAACAGAAATAGAATAGAATAGAAAAACTGTGCCAAACTGGACACCTCGCCTGATATGCCTGTACTAAAACCTCTATAGTTTTGTGGTGTTTCACATAATCAGTTCCAACTTTTGCAGAGATAATGTCCACATGTTGTATTTATATTTTATGGAGTAATCACTGCTATTCAAGCAATATCCATAGAGTTTTTCTCTATAGAACTATGTTTTTTTAAGAAATACATTTCTGCTTTTTTCCATCTTCAATTTCTCCTAACCAGTAACAGATAACATGCATAATGACACATCTATCAATTCTACTCAATGTTACCTTTACAATAACACCAAAATTGTTCAAATACTCCTTCTGGTTACTGAAATATACACATTTTCCAGGGGTAAGCATTTTTCTAGAAATAAGCTTCAAAATAATCCTAGGGTTTAAAGGGGTTAAAGAGAATCTTCTGACTAAAGTGGGTAATAATTCAGGTAGAAAGGAGCTGAGGACCTCCATGTTCAGTAAGAAACACATTGCACAGCTGGTAGTGCAGCTCACCTCACAGCTAGAAGGTCCTGGTTTCCATTCCCACCGCGGGCGCTGTGGGTGTGTTTGTTTCTCCACATCATCAGCACCTACACCCTGGGTGGGGTTGGCGAAAGGGCCTGTCTATGTGGAGTTTGCATGTTCTCCCCGTGTTCCCTTGACCAGCTAATGGGGAAAGACGTGGGATAAAATATATGCACACACGTATACAAAGGCCCACTGAACCGGTTCCTCTCTTATGATTCTATCAATTAAATGGACATGTTTGAAAATATACATGTTTTGCGTTTATTCATCATGCCTTATTATTTCTTGTTTGAAGCGTTGAAGTGTTCTACGTCTGCTATGGAATGGCTGGTATAAGAAGGCAACAGCCTTTATGGGTTGTTGAGTCACCTTTTATTAGGGACACATAGTGGCATAAATCTGGTGATATGATGTGTATTACAATACAGGGGCACAGTATGATATACTGAAGTTCCATGAGCAACATTGTGATATTTTTTCTTCCCCACACTAAATTAACTGTAGAAAAACAGCATTCTAAACACTCCCAACTTGTTTCATACTAAAAGCATCTAGTTTTATCACTAGATCCACTGGAACGAAGAAGGTGAAAACAGCCACCAACTACTAGTCGTACTTGTACTTTTTTTTACTTCAAAAATTACTGTCATAATTAATGATTCCATTTAAGTAAATAAAAAATAATTAAATAACTAAAAAATCCACACATTGCTTTTGAATTTTGATACAGTATTGTGACATAAAATATTATCATATTTCCTTACACTACCGTTCAAAAGTTTGGGGGCACCCAAACAATTTTGTGTTTTCCATGAAAAGTCACTTATTCACCACCATACGTTGTGAAATGAATAAAAAATAGAGTCAAGATATTGACAAGGTTAGAAATAATGATTTTTATTTGAAATAAGATTTTTTTTACATCAAGCTTTGCTTTCATCAAAGAATCCTCCATTCGCAGCAATTACAGCATTGCAGACCTTTGGCATTCTAGCTGTTAATTTGTTGAGGTAATCTGGTGAAATTGCACCCCACGCTTCTAGAAGCAGCTCCCACAATTTGGATTGGTTGGATGGGCACTTCTTGCGTACCATACGGTCAAGCTGCTCCCACAACAGCTCAACGGGGTTCAAATCTGGTGACTGCGCTGGCCACTCCATTACCGATAGAATACCAGCTGCCTGCTTCTTCTCTAAATAGTTCTTGCACAATTTCGAGGTGTGTTTTGGGTCATTGTCCTGTTGTAGGATGAAATTGGCTCCAATCAAGCGCTGTCCACTGGGTATGGCATGGCGTTGCAAAATGGAGTGATAGCCTTCCTTATTCAGAATCCCTTTTACCCTGTACAAATCTCCCACCTTACCAGCACCAAAGCAACCCCAGACCATCACATTACCTCCACCATGCTTAACAGATGGCGTCAGGCATTCTTCCAGCATCTTTTCAGTTGTTCTGCGTCTCACAAACGTTCTTCTTTGTGATCCAAACACCTCAAACTTGGATTCATCCGTCCACAGCACTTTTTTCCAGTCTTCCTCTGTCCAATGTCTGTGTTCTTTTGCCCATCTTAATCTTTTTCTTTTATTGGCCAGTCTCAGATATGGCTTTTTCTTTGCCACTCTGCCCTGAAGCCCAGAATCCCGCAGCCGCCTCTTCACTGTAGATGTTGACACTGGTGTTTTGCGGGTACTATTTAATGAAGATGCCAGTTGGGGACCTGTGAGGCGTCTGTTTCTCAAACTAGAGACTCTAATGTACTTATCTTCTTGCTCAGTTGTGCAACGCGGCCTCCCACTTCTTTTTCTACTCTGGTTAGAGCCTGTTTGTGCTGTCCTCTGAAGGGAGTAGTACACACCGTTGTAGGAAATCTTCAATTTCTTAGCAATTTCTCGCATGGAATAGCCTTCATTTCTAAGAACAAGAATAGACTGTCGAGTTTCAGATGAAAGTTCTCTTTTTCTGGCCATTTTGAGCGTTTAATTGACCCCACAAATGTGATGCTCCAGAAACTCAATCTGCTCAAAGGAAGGTCAGTTTTGTAGCTTCTGTACCGAGCTAAACTGTTTTCAGATGTGTGAACATGATTGCACAAGGGTTTTCTAATCATCAATTAGCCTTCTGAGCCAATGAGCAAACACATTGTACCATTAGAACACTGGAGTGATAGTTGCTGGAAATGGGCCTCTATACACCTATGTAGATATTGCACCAAAAACCAGACATTTGCAGCTAGAATAGTCATTTACCACATTAGCAATGTATAGCATGTGTTTCTTTAAAGTTAAGACTAGTTTAAAGTTATCTTCATTGAAAAGTACAATGCTTTTCCTTCAAAAATAATGAAATTTCAATGTGACCCCAAACTTTTGAACAGTAGTGTACATCCTTACCTTTACAATTAACTCATTGTCTACTGTACAGAAATGTGCTTGCATATCTCTTATGAATATTTATCTGCAAGAGGTTGCTAATAAAAAATTGGGTACGGATCGATATGCAGTGATCAGGCTTCTGGGTACCAAATGCTAATATGAAAGGATGAGATGGTAAACCCTGGATACTAAATGGGAGGACTGAATAAATCCAGAGCCTGTAACAGTAAAAAAAAAAACAGGGAAAAACAGTATTTGAGCAATGTAGTAGATCAAAATCTCCATTATAGGTCTGACTAGTAAGAAGAAAGTTCCCGAAAGTGTATTACCGCCATAGTAAGCAACCGGTGGATGGTACGCTATCCCACAATGCAGCGGACGCCCCGAAATCATAGAAGAAGGACCTAGCTAAAAATGGCTACAGACGAACTGTCAACCATTGATACCACCGCAGTTTCAGCGGATAAATGTACGTGAAGCAATTTTACTGATTACTGTAATAGTTTTTTGACTTATCAAACATATAAGTTGTGAAGTCATACCAGACAATAACTGCTAGAGGAGGTGGGACAATAGGCGGACGTAACGTAAACATCTGGGTCAACAAAACAGTCAATACGGGTCAAAGGACATGCAAAATATGTGGAGCAGTACGTCTGATTTCATGTCTATTACGCGATTGTTTGCTATGCAGCATTTACTACATTAACGGGCGAGTAATAGTTGCTAAGTAGCATATAGTAAACAGTAAGATTTGGATGCAGGGAATGTCAAAGGCCTTTTCTGTATAAGCTGTAATTGTTTCTGTTAAATTGGACTTTGAGATTGCGCTCTGCAATAACATATTTAGCTTGTACTTTTATATATTTATATATATATATATATATATATATAAGTATTGGAGCTTTTTTTTGTTTGTTTTTTTGCATTTTTAATCATCTATTCTAATCTAACATTTTATTTTTCGCAAACAAATGTTGCAACATTGTATGTTTGTAATTGGAAAAAATACATATTTTACAGGACTGGATGAATGATCGTGATTACAATATTGATCAAATAATCATGATTATTATTTTGGTCATAATTGTGCAGCCCTACTTAGCAGTGAATCTTTGAAACTATAATTAGAAGGAAGCCCATTCTATTTAGCTAAATTAGATCAAACTGTACAACATGGAGGTTCGAGTTCAGTAAAAAGCTTCAATCGGAAATTCAAATGAAGATTTAAAAAAGAACAGATGGTTTATGATTTCCATTGAAAAATGTATTGCAATATTGTTTTTTAGAAATGACTCGATATGACTTGAAAGTCGATTTTTAAGACTTGGGACTTGACGTGAAACTTGCCTGCCTTGATTTGAGACTTGAGTCGAGACTTGAGGGTAATGAGTTGGTCCCACCGTTGATTGACAGAATATGAAGAATTTCTGCCAAAAAAAGAGTCGTCTTTGTATAAAAGTCAGCGTTTCTTGTGTTTTCTTAACTCTGTGTCTGTTTCCACAGTGGGTTCCTGAGATCACCCACCACTGTCCAAAGACGCCCTTCCTTCTAGTCGGGACTCAGATTGACTTACGGGACGATCCATCAACTATAGAGAAACTGGCCAAGAACAAGCAGAAGCCCATCACTCCAGAAACGGCAGAGAAGCTGGCAAGAGACCTCAAGGCAGTTAAATATGTGGAGTGCTCAGCCCTCACACAGGTAACGTTGCCATAGAAACACTCAGACCTTGCTGTCACCTCCCTGTGGATTGGCTTAGCTGAAATGTCAAAGGCAAGAAGTAAGAAAGTGGAGTAAGGAGGAACATGTCCATGTGCCCGCTGGCTGCATGCTGTGGTGTTTAGTGGATGGACGGTTTGTCCTGCATGCCAGGTTGGAGCTGTTCTCTCTGTAGTCGAATACATCCAGTCAGATTGTGAATGCAGCTGCCTCCAAGTTCCCCTGTGATCTCCTCCCTCACATCCACAGGCAAAGCAGAAACACTGATTAGTTGGTTTATAAGACTCCATAGCAACAAGGATGGACTATAGACAAGATATTTCTGTTTAGAGTCCTCTCTGCTCCTTGACAGAAGGTTGAGAACGATTCTGCACTGCTGAGAAGGAAGTGAACAACCATGATGTCACACGGACAGAGAACAATAGTGTTAATGAAGCCAAGGCGTAGCCTCCACCTCTGTGCTCTGCTCCTTCCTTCCTCCTCCTGTTTGACTTCATGCTTACATGGCTGCTAATGTCACTTCCTGTTTCCTGTTGCTAATCTCAGCACTTCCCCAGCTGCGTGGTCCTCACAGTGGCACCCCTCCTCACGCCGCCATGTTCCTCTGATCCTCCCATTGATCCTGTCGCTGTTTGCTAATGGCTCTCCTCTCTGTCCTCTCCTGTCTTTGTAGCGAGGACTGAAGAATGTTTTTGATGAAGCTATCCTAGCTGCCCTAGAGCCACCTGAGACTCAGAGAAAGACGAAATGCTGTATATTTTAATCTTTCTGGGCCACTGCTCTCATCTCTTCTTCTTCTGGTTCCCATTATTTTCCGCCTTTCATCCTTCTTGTCCGTTCTTCTTTCTTTGTTACATAATGTATACTTCTGATAGAGACCTGTCTTCATTCTCAGATGGTGATGTTTATTTATTGGGCTGTTACTTTAGTTCTGATTACAGTCAGGAGGAGGGCTTGTTGCCCTGAAATGGAACCAGGAACTAGGGTTGGATGATTACTCAATAACAATATTGACTGATAAATAGATGTGTGGCTGATTGGGGAAAAAACTGGATGCAAAAGTTCAAGAAAAAAAGGTTTCCTTTTTCCATTATATCATATCAGGTAGTTTAATATAACAGCCATAACTCACGCTAAAGCAATCACAGATGCAGACCCAGGTATGCTCTGTGTCTGAGCCCTCCTGCCTCTAACCACAAAGTAGAACAAATGATCTGAACTGCAAAAACATCCAAAGAACAGTGGAGGAAACTGTCCTGGAAGAAAGATTTCAGTATTTCAGCAGCAGGTACCTGTTGCATCCCGTTTGAACCAATAGCAACGCACATCAACACTAAATGTAATAAAGAACAAAATAAAACAAAGGAAATACTGTCAGCAAAGGTGTAGTGGTGGGACCCAACCTATGACTGTTCCCTTTATTGATATGATCTTTTTCTACATCATCCTGTCCTACCAGGAACAATAGTTTGTTTCTAAAGGAGGCCTAAGGCTCCGCCCTTTTTGGTCGGCTCATTGGTCCGCAGGCCAAAATGAAAAGAATTAGTCAATGGAGCGTTGAGTTATTTTCTGGTCTGGAGTTACTCCCTGAATCACACGTTTGCTGTAACTCCGTTTAATTAATAACTAATGCTGTTTTTTTCCAGTGTGTTTGTCATGTTCTTTCTGATCTATTTGCTTGTAAAAATTCATAATTAAAATGAATACAAATCAGAAGTCACATAGCGAGAGTTACACATGTAGCTACGGTTCTATGAATTCCTCCTGACCAACAGAGTTGCTTGTCACTCTGAGGCTACGTCCACACTAAGGTTATACGGGGAGTTGGATGCCTGATGTTATTCACTCAACACGAGCATTTACGCCCCGTTTAAGGTCAGTTTAAGGTCCCATGATTGCGCAATCCAATGCCGACCTAGGCATGTACTGGGCATGCGCAGAAAAAAAAAAAAAGTCGGCGCCTCCTGGATCGCCTCCTGTGTCGCCTTCTCATCCGCAAGTAGGTTAGGGGTAACTTAGCAAATGTCTGAATTTGTAAAAGAAGCAGTAGCATAGCGAGACTCGTCTCCATCTTTGCTGTTGTCATTATCTGGTGGTGTTGTCATTGTCAACTTAGGACGCAGCATTAGATTGACGTCGCTGCTCTGATTTAGCCGGGGGAACGGATAAGTTGGGTCCAGACGTGCTCATTTAGCCATTGAGATAACAGTTAGACGGCTCTCTTACCCGGCTAATACTTATCCGGCCACAGACCACAAACAAAGTGTGGACGATAGGGGGGTGTAGACTAAATACTTATACGTTTAGGGCGTTATCCGGCTTAGTGTGGACGTGGCCTGAGTCTTTATGAGTTTTCTGAAAGAAAGGAGCACTGGGTCTATATAGACTACCATGAGGTCACCCAGGTCACGTCCAATGGCGTGACTTTGTTGGTATATGGGGAGCCTAAGTCACGCCCTTCTACTCCCCAAACGCCCAAAAAAATGAATGAGTCAATGGAGCGCTAAAAGTTATTTTCTGAACCAGTTTGACATGTGCCGTGGATCGAACATATGATGTCCACGAATTTTAAGAACAAATTTTGATGCAGAGAAAACGCTGATTTTAGACCGGAGGCCAAAGTTACTTTAGGTTTTTGTGTAAAAACGTTTAGCGGACTACAACTGCAGAAGAAGGAGAGCGAGGGTCGTAGCCTCCAGGACGAAGAAAGTAGTATTAAACACGGAGAAAACCTCTATAAATCTGACCATGTGGAAAGTAGCAGCTGTGTCAGAGGGTAAAGCAGTCGGTGGAGTGAGAGCCAGCATGGAGGACAAGCTCTACAAGCTTTAGGTGAGTGTTTTATGTGCTATAGCTAGTGCTAACTCCCGTTAGCCAAATGGCGTCATATATGCGACTTCTGATTTGTAGGCATTTTAAATGCGAATTTTTACAATCAAATAAATCCCAAATCCCTGGACAAACACGGTCGAAATGTACATCATTAGTTATCATTTAGATCGAAGTGCAACATCTGTGTGATTCAGGATGTAGGACAACGTGGACCAGAACATAACTTTTATCGCTTCATTGACTTCTATTCATTATTTTTTCGGTTTGGGGACCGACAGGCCGACCGCAAGGGAAGGAGACTTAGGCTGCCCGTTGAGGTGACCGGGCGTACATTTTCAGCTTGATTGCTTCTGACTGTTGATTGGATAGTTTAAAACTGCAAGATCTGGTTGTTTTCAGATAATTGAAGCTTTAGTCCTACTGAATCTTAGCAGGAACAAAACTCTTCAGTGTGGGGGATGATACTGAGGAAAGAAGAGCCAAAGTAAGCTAAGGTCGCTATCAGTAACATGTTCAGTTGGAAGCAGAAGGATGTAGGAAACTATTCTGTCTTCTCTGTGGCTCATTCAGGCTTTGATAACAGAGAGGAGGAATGATGTACAGTAAAGTTGTTCTGTTTTATAGTTTGGAACTTTGAACCTCTGTTATGAACCAGCTTTATTTGGAAACTTTTAGGAAGCCTGAGTTAATGTAAAGCTCTACCTTCCTGTTCCAAAGGAGCGTTCTCATTTAGTAATGCTAATCTGACATGCTAAAGCTAATTTAAATGTTAAAATAGAAATATTGTGTTAAGTTTGGCGTCTGTCACTTCTGCTAATATTAATAATTATTGATTACTCACAGAAGCAAGACTGGGAAAATCAGAGTATCTCTGCTGTTCTTACATCTTTTTAGAATTGTTAGAGACATCAGAGTCTGATGGAATCTGTCAACCAGTCAAAGCTTTACAAAAACCGGAGCTTCTGATTGGTGTGTGTTTGATTCTAGTCCCACCCTGATGGTTTCCTGAATGGTGCAGCAAAAGCAGATGTTTAGTCTTCTAACAGAATAATCCCTTCATACATTTTCTGGAAAATGGTTATTTTGTTTTATTGTTGAGATGCTTTGGAGGTTTTCTCTTGCCACTGAGTTTTCTGGGCATTAAACATGATGAATATTGTGCTGTACTGAAAGTTCAAATCTAATATTGACTATATAAGCATTTATAATGCTGTTTGAAAAGAATAAAGGAAAAAAGAAGTTGCTCTGCTCTGCAGCTTGTTTCTCTCTTTATTTCTGGTTGAGGTTGGGTTCAGGGACACAGAGGCCGTCTGTGGTTGGTTCACATGACGAGTTCCTGATGTAAGCCTGTCTGTTCAGAGCAAACACACAGAGGTTGACCTTGGAAGTTTAGCACAGTGCTACTGTTGTTACATCAAGCAGTTTCTCCTTTTCAGTTATTCAGCATGAAAAAAGTCAAGAGGCCCCACCCTTTTTGTTTGTGTTGCATTGATTCACAGGTTGATCTGTGTTTTCCTCCACTGGCTTGTTTCTCTTGCCTTTGATTTTTAGCAGGACGTCAGTCTGCATGCCTTTTATGTTTTTGGCCTCCAGGCCAAACTGAAACCCGACTGCATACACTCCTGCTTTGTTTCTGAGTTATTCAACTTATTTGCAACTATCCATGATTCATTTATGTTTTTGTCCCATATTGCTCTCACTTCCCTCTCTTACAGTGTCTCACCAAAGTATCCATACCCCTAAAACTTTAGAACATTTCATCCCAGCATAACCACAGGCCTAAATGTATTCATTGGGCTTTTCTGTGATAGACCATCAGAAAGCAAAGCAGAATAGTGATGGATTGTTTAGTTTTCATCATTATTATATGCATGTACTGCTGCATCTTGTCTTGTCCATGTCTCAACCAACTCAGCACATGGAGACTGAACATCAATCGTGGAACGAGCTGATCCCGTAGCGTTAAGGACGGTCCTACTGGAAGCTGAACCTCTGCCTACGCCTCCATCTTATCCTAACCTCTGACCAGCTTTTATATAAGCCTGAAGCGCTAATCTGACATCATGTTCCAGATGTTTGCTTTGTTCTCTGCATCTCCTGCAGTGTTCTACCAACAAGATTCAGGTCACTCATAAAGTTCAGATCTGTGGAGAGTACGGCTAATGCTTGACCCGAGCCGTGGATCTCTGCAGCTCCTCCCGTTACCATGGGCCTCTTGGCTGCTCTGGTTATGGCTCTCCTTGTCCTTCCTGTCAGGTCTGCAGCTGCACTGTCGTCTGTTTAAACATGGTGGATGAACCTCTTCAGCCCTCAGGATATTTAAACTGATTCTGTTTGTTCTCTACTTGATTTCAGTTGTTTTTAAGCAGATTGGGATCAATACAGAAGTTTACAACTCTCCAGTTTTTTTTAAATGGTAGAAATTTTCACACCATTTAAACATTTGCCTTTCACGCTCATATTATATGCTGCTTTGTGTTGGTCTATCAATTTCAAATCTTAACCTGATCTCTGTGGTTATGTGGGAAGGTGGATGAAGACTTTTGCTAGACGCTGTATGACTGTGTAGCTACCAGATCTGCTCGAAGGCCCTGATTTCGCTCATAACCCAACACTACAGAAACCCCACTCGGACAATCTATATTGCAGCCCCCTTTTTTTTTTTTTTTTTTTAGAAAAACCCCAAAAGATCCATGTTTAACTATACATCAAATAAATATCATGCTATCAAGAAAAAGGCTCTTAAACGATTCATATCCATAGATTTTTGCATGTATGCACTTCTATAACACCCCTAGCTTTTGGTATCTGTTGCATTCTTAGGCTTTACTTCATGTTCATGTTTTGTACACATGCTTTTTATTCGATAAAGTTATAAAAAAATTAAAAACTGCACACAGTCAACGTTCTAAGATCCAGCCAATCCTGTAACGCGTCGTCATAGCCAGGGGCGGGACCTGAGCTGATCTGGTACCTGCACCGGTACCGTTTTAAATGGTTTAGTTTCAGTTTTTTGTGCTCCCCTCTCCTTTACCCTGTCTGTGCTGGTCCCTTATTCTGTTTGTGTGTTTGTGTTCACAGAAAGGCCTAAAGAATGTGTTTGATGAGGCCATATTGGCTGCATTGGAGCCCCCAGAACCTAAGAAGAAACGCAAATGTGTGCTGTTATGAGAGGTTCCTCCCCGTTTTCAAAGCACACACACACACACACACACATATGCATCTCACATACACTTGTACAACATCCCCCTACACCCATCTCTGACGTCCCCCTCCCACACCTGTTTCCCTTGCTCTGCTAAGGCTGATTGGCAGCAGCTGACCAGGTTTCCAATTATTCTCTGCATTAATCTGAAGATTCCCAAAATGAAGTTCTCCTGGCCAGCAGTCCACCGTGGCGTCCTGCAGGGCAGCTCCGCCTTCTCTAGCTGATCCAGACACCAGTCTTACACACACACACACACCTCATTGTGTCAGAGGGGAGGACTTGACTCATGTCAGCGACGTGTAAGGCCGCCATGGCCCCGCCCAGCTGCCTGATGGCTGGCTGCTCATGCTGCTGTTCCTGTCGCCTCCGTCGATGAGCGTTCTCATCGCCCAACCACCTCTGGTTGTTTTTTTGTCCTCACTACCACTAGATAGGTCTAGTGTTTTTCTGTTTTTATTTGCCAACCTCCCCCTGTCGTTCTTCAATAATCAGACGAGATCTCTAACCCCCTTTCTAAATGGACTCTAGCGCTCCTAACCACTGCGGACGGTTAACTGGGAGGGTTCAGGCAGTCGGAGCCACACACAGGATGGATGTGAGTCGCCTCCTGTGGGCTCCACACTGCTGAGTTGCTGTCCATTTGGAATGTGGCTTTCCTTTAAGGAGCTGATTGTGACCAGTACTAATGGTTCTGCAGGTCTACTACAGGAACTGGCCTTCTAGAAGCAGAGAACCGTTTAAACAGTGTTAGCAGAACAAGTGGTGTGTTGTTCATGCGTTACCAGGGACCAAGCAAGGGTAAGGCAGGATACTGTTGTAACACCGCCATCACCACACACTTTGAAGCGATACAGCAGAGACTTCCTGGTTGGGTTTAGACTGCCGATCAGAGAAAGCCGACCTCCACCAGATTTCTGTACCAGGTCAGAGTTTGGTGCCTTGCTGTAGTGTTGGTGTATCTAGACCGGACTGTGAGGTGTGTGTTGTACCCGTTCACTGTGTGTGATGGTGAGTGTAGCTGAGCCTTGGTCTCTGTTCTAAATGATAGGTTTAACAGATGTAATTATAATGTAAGCTGGCACACAATGTTGATGTAGGCTCCAGGTGTTTTTACCAAAATCTTTTGTTGTTCTGTTTTTTTCGTTATTTCTGTTTGTGCTGTTTTTTTATTATTATATATAAAAATATATAAAAAAGGTTACTTTCACTCCTTTTACATTTAGGGGTCGGAACTCATCTGAACTCTCATCTGCCAGTTTTCCCAAGAAAACTAGTGATCAGCTTAGTTTGGCCAGAGAGACTTTGGTAAAGATCCTAAACCACTGACTGGTTTCTGCTTTTGGTTTGTTCCGTTTTACTTTGGTTTTTTTACTGGTGGATTAGAGTTGGGTTGATCTCCAGCCCAAGTCAGTATAATTATTATAACCTGTTGTTGTTTTTGGTGCAAAACCAAATGCTTTGTCTAAAGTCTGTTCTTTGTATATGCATTCTTTTCAGAAATATTAAACTTATACCTTAATTGCCTTTACCATGTCTCCTTTGTCTTTCTTTTTTATGGAGAATCCAAGAAAGTTAATTTGTTTTTCAGAAATAGTTATACAAAGATTGTTCCTTATTTAACATCTAGTTATAGTAAAATCTTTGTGTGTTTATGTAGATTAGCAATATTTTCACTGATTTCTTACAGCTTTGAGGGTGCCATGCTGTTGTTATCCAGGAGGTGGCAGTGTGCACTTATTTTTGTTTTTGCACACAACGGAATATAAATTTATGAAGCCCTAAATGTTAGCAATTAAGCAGGTGAAGAACATAAAGGGTCAGAAAAGGTTTTATTATACATTTTGCAGGATTTCCTGTCTCTCAAAGACTGCAGGATAAAGAACTTTCAAGAAAAGGTGCACTTCTACACCCGGTGGAAGGCTTCTTTGCTCAATTTAGAGGTATACAAATTTTAACCTGAGTATTAATACTGCACATTATTATTACTCTAGAAAAAATAAGAAGTGCTTATCTAAGAAATGACTCAAGCCAAAATGCTTTTTGTTTTTTGTAAAAGCTATTTGAGTACTAAGCAACTGATGTAATTAGATGGGGAAAAAATAGTTTTATGTGCAAATTCTGGTATTTAGAAGACTTTGAAACTCATACAAGTAACATAATTACAGATAAACCTACGCAAACAAATCAGTGAATGTAAAAATCACTGCTACTAGTATATTCCAGTCAGCCAAAACTCATTTTTGGTGAAACCAGAGACAAGCTCTCCTCACAGAAGTGACAAAAAATGCAGTTTGCCAGCCCTCCAGAGAGAAGCAAGTTCCTGTTGACTCCTACGTTATAAATGCTAACTTCACAGAAAAAAATTAACATGTCAACAGCCCGGTTCAAAATGTTTTATTTTTTAGCTTAAATAGGTAAAGTTTATTGTCATTGCAACTCTTAGGAGGTTTTTTTTTTTTTTTAAATAAGCTTCAAATTAATTTCTGATGGCAAGGGCTGTGTTCTTTTGATTGAAGGGGTTTCAGATGAGCCATCAGCATTAGCTGCTGGCTCTTCCCTTCTCAATAATACCTGAGAAATTGTAATAAAGGGAAAAATCCCACTCTCTTGGTACTTCCGGGTTCTGAACTGGTTGAAGTTCCACTCTGGTTCCATATGAGGGCACTCTCATGACGAGTACAGAATGAATGGAGGTCTATGGAGCAATCCCCCCTTTAAAATCCACTTTTCTCAGGATATAATATTTTTGTCTAGTAGGCTAATTTGAATATTTTTTTTTCAAAATGAGATGTAACGACATTGCATGTTACTGGATGTTAATTTTTATTAGAGTCACTAATTTTCTTTAAGAAGTATTTTAAAATTTCAATGGTTTCATACTGATCTTACGACCAGAGATACTGCTTTACGGTAATCCTTATTTTTCCTTTTAAATTTCACAGTACATACATAAGCATAGGCATAACTTGGCTAGCAACCCCCTAAAAAAGTTGTTTTAAAAACAACATTAAAATGTCTAACATGGTACAAATACAAAGAAAATACATCTCAACAAAGGGTGCAGCCATCTTTGTTCTCTGAGCTGCCTACTTGGTCTGCTATCCAGATTCCAAATTGGAGCTCAAAATTTTCAACCTAATGGGAGCATGTCTCAGTGAAATGACGCGAGACAACTGCGAGATTTCCGACTCGTAAAGCTTAACTGAAATGCAGCATCAGTCCATTGTTTTTTACAGTCTATGTTCTGATGCCATGATGTCGTCGAGCGGTATCAGTATTGTAATAAGTGAAATGCTAGCGTGTTATAGGCAACAACAACTCCACCTGTAAGAAAACGACATACGTTCTCGTTCATTCACTTTTCAACATATAACCCATGTTGAACTTTTAAAATCTACAATCAATGTGACCAGATTGGGTCTCCACTAGAACAGATTTGCTTTTAATTGGGTGCTAGAGTCCCAGACCCACCTGGGCCCCTTTTAGCCCATCTTTATTCACCTCCTGGATGCGCCCCTGCTCAGCAGCACTGAGCATTTAGGAATGGTCACTTATTAATCATTCTAAAATCTCACAGCTGTCTCTGTGTCAGGAGAGAGTGAGAAATTATTTTTGTGGTCAGTACGTCAAAATATCAACACAACTCCAAAGTGATTTAAGCAGGCTTTATTCTTAAATCAGGGCAGAGTATTATTTTTTTTTTTAATTGACACTGTTTTCAAGAGTCAACTTGTTCTGCTATGAAAGCTCTTACTATATATATAACATAGTATTGTAATAACTCTTCTTGTAAAGTGCCTTGAGATGACATCTGTTGTGAAACGGCGCTATATAAATAAACTGAATTGAATATATATATATAAAATATCTGATTAGTTTTACTATTTCAGTGTCTTGAAGTTATAGAACAAAAAACACGTTAATTTCAGGAATTAAAAGAAAATAAATCAGTAAAAGTTATATTTTATTGATGCTGATCAAAGTAAATAAAAAAAAAAAGGTAATGAAAATTTATTTTTCTTAATTAAAGTGTAGTGAAAACATACCGAAACATGACTTTACAACCCCAAATACATACCAAACCGGGCTTTATGAGTACTGTTACACCCACTTGGATGGAGAATAAAACATGTTACATTTGCGTTTTGCCAAGGAACATGCTATGGGCTACAGTTTCCTCATTCTAGTTATGAAAAATCCTCACCTGTTGGCGAAGTTCGCCATTTTGAATTCAAAATAGGTCACCCAAATGAGTCGTGTATGAGAAAAACAATCAGCTGTAATTAATGACCCGCCGCTGCAGCGAGCCGCAAGTTTTCAGAACAGTCTTTAGGTGACTGACAGAAGCTGCAGTGTCAATTACTTTTTACATCCTCCCACTTATTAAGGATTAAAAAATGTTTCAACCGACCTCTAGTTTGCTTTTATTTTGGTTGTGCGATGGTTACTCTGGCAACGGATCAAGTTTTCCCCCCGGCCAAGCCCACTTCCGGATTAGGCCCCACCCAGCCCGAGTACAGATACAGATAATTCATATGGATTAACAGATACAGATAATGCTGTACTAGGAGACAGTTAGGAGACAGTGTAAAGGTGGTTTCACACCGCACTTGGCAGCGAGGCAGCAGGGCAGCTGGATTACATCCGAAGTCTATGGTACCTATGCAGCCGGTGGGCATCAAGCTGCAGCAAGCTGCATGAAGCTGGGAAAATTGAACTTTGGGGCAGCAAACGCGGGGCAGCAACGAATCAGCAACAGGATGCCGGCATTAAGAAGATGTAGGACAAGCTGAGCCGCGGGCTGGAGCCACTCGGGGAGAGGGGAGGATGGAGGATGAGCCGTGCGCTGAAGCTACTCAACGAGCAGGGTCTCCGCGTTGATTAGAGGGGAGTCGGCTAGATGGAAGTGGAAGGATGGGGAGTTGGAGACTCAGGAAAAAATCTGACTTTATTTGGTGGAAGTTATCAGATTGCCAGGTAAGCAGTTACATAAGTTCTTCTAACTTTCTTGTTATGTTAGCTAACACTAGAACAAACCCGGTTAGGGCAACTACGGTTATTAAATATACACTACTAGTTTCCTGGTGGAAGAGAAATCCCCGCCGGCTTGCTGATGTACTGACGTGACGCCATGCAGCCGACGCAGGGTACAAATGTGCAAGCAGTGGGGTTTGAGTTTTCTAAGCAGCAACTTTCCTCCGTTTGAGCTGTTTGATGCCTGGCGGAAACGTTTGGTCTGAACGCCCCATAAAGCCACGTTCACACCGGTCAGCACGTCAAGGCAGCAGGGCAGGTAGATTACATGCACAGTCTATGGTACCTACGCATCAAGCTGCCACGCAGCAAGTCGGGCATCAGCGCGTCCATGCAGCATGTCCTGCTGTGTACAGTTGGGCAGAGGGAACTTTAAGGCAGCAAACGCGAAGTGTCAATCAATCAGCGTTCTCATTTTACAAACACAGAAAGAGATCAGACCTTATTTGGAGGAAGATATCAGAGAATATTGGAGTGCCAAGTAAACAGTTAAAATTTGTGTCTTTTGTTAGCTAACGCTAGCCAAACCTGGTCAAGGCAAATACCATACTAAATACGCACTACTAGTTTCCCAATGTGTATTTAGATGATATCTCGACATGATCCACCATGTTGTAAACAACTAGCAAGAGAGAAATCGCTGCCCAATTAATAAATTAATAAAACCACCTTTAAATGAGACCTTTATAAATATCACAATGAATCTTTCATACCACCCTTAACTAAAATTATAAATAAATCCATAAATGAAAGGTTCTTCCCTGAACCCTGGAAGTGCTCTGTCATTTCACCATTTTTTAAGTCCAGTAATACTGTGCAATAACCAGCAACTTCAGACCCATAAGCATACTTCCGACAGTCTCCAAAGTCATGGAGAAAATAGTAGGATTCAATTTGGCTTTAGAAAGCATCATTCTACTTAGGCTGCGGTTAGCTTTTTTCTAGAAATCGTAAAATCAAAGCTGGATGAAGAAGGTTTCATTGGTGCTGTTTTCATCGAGCATTGACCACCAGATACTGTTGACCAAGCCGACTAGTTTTAACCTCTCCACAAGAACCTTCAATTGGATTAAACCATACGTATTTGCAAAATCACAGTGTGTTAAGATACAGAACATAAGGTCAACATCCCATGACAACAATCTTGAGGTTCCAAATGGGTCAGTGTGAGGTTCACTGCTTTTCAGTTTTTTTTATAAATGATCTGGCGAGTTTTTGTCCTTCAAATGTCACCAGTCATATGTCTGCAGATGAGTCTGTTCTGTATGTCCATAAAAATGATAAAAAGCATGCTGCACGGAAACTGGCAGATGCTGTGACAAATGTGTATAACTAGTTTGAGAAATCCCAGCTATACTTGAACATATCCAAGACAATGTATGTAGCCTTCTCAAGAAGAGCAAATACTGACAAGTGTCCCCACGTTTTGGTGCAAGGTAACGTAATTGAGGTGGTAGAAGATTTTAAATACCATAGAATAACTCTCGATTCACAACTTTTTAAATGAAGATAAAAAAACAATGTGAATAGAACGAAGTTTACCTTGTTTAACTTTAGGTTCATTAGAAACAATCTAACTCTTGAATCAGCAAAATAATATTTTGATACTATAATCATGTCCCACCTCCTTTTGCGTAACTAGTTGTGTATTGGCCTGTAAGACAACACTAAAGCTGACTGAAATAGTTTACAGACAAGCTCTGAAAGTGTTGGACAGAAAACCCAAAACGTACCATCAGTCGGATATAAAAAAATGCCATAAGCACTCAAGCTGGGATAGCACTGTTAAACACACCAACACTATCTTGATTTATAAAATCTTCCATGGTAAAGCACCTCCTCTATTACAAGAATTTGTAAAAAAAAATTGTAAAAAATACCCAAACTTAAACAGATTAAGAAGAGGTGGCTCTAGAGGTGACTGTGTAGTTCCTTTAAGAACTCTAAAACATTCACAACGCCCCAAACGGCAGCGTCTGCAGCAACAACATTACATGTTAAATCTATGGTGGAGGCCGTCAGCGGAGCGTCGCAGTCTCTCGGCGCTTTGTGAGCGTTGGCGTGGGTAATTTTTTTTATTTTTCCTGCGTTTCAAGCTTCAAAGCACCAAATGGCAGCAATACAGGAGTTCGGCTAGCTGAACGTTTGACTGTCTTAAAACTCTTTCCGCAGCACAGCAACCAATCAGAACGTGTCACTTGTGACCTTGCCCGACGTCGTCGCTGCCTAGCCAACCACGATCCGCTGGTGTTTAAAACATCCGGCAGAGTCAGGTGAACTTTGCAAGCTTCAGCGTAGAAATGTATCTGCTGTGTATACGCGTCGAACTATCCGCGTTTTTGAGCATTGCTTGAAGCTGACAAAGTTTGCGGTCTGGACGCACCATTAGTTGTGCTCAAATTTAGCACTTTAGTTGATCCACTTTTTCTGTTTGTGCTTCTCACACCTGTAATTCAATACAAAGCCCAATATGTTTGTTTTTCTTTATTTTTGTTTATTTGCAAGGACACATTTTTCTCTCTGTATAATTACTCCTCCTGCCTATGCTGCCTATGACAGCAAACATTTCTAATTGTTGTTGCTGTTGTTTTATCTGTTTTACAATTTTATGTTGTTGACATCAAGCTCCTGAAGGGAGTAAAGACGGAAATTAGCTGTAGGCTATAATCTTGCATATTTACATGTACATGTTCACTAATATATGTATTGTCACAGTTGTAAATAAATACACAAAATAAAAAGCACCATAACAACATACTTTTCATCTTTCTGTCTCTTCTCTGTCTTCTCAGACCCCCAGACAGTCTTGGCAGATGGCCGCTTGTACCTAACCAGCTTCTGCTGGAGGTTTCTTCCTGTTAAAGGGAAGTTTTTCCTCTCCACTATCACTGAATGCTTGCTCAATATGAGGGTTTACAGAGTGATTGCTGTGGTTGAAGTCTGCTTGTCTCAGTGATCTTTGCAAAATTATTGAAACACTAGTGTTTTGATCAGAAAAGATTAAAATGAAACTTTTTGGCCTACATGCAAAACGCATTTGTGAAGTAAAACTAACATCTTTCATCATCCAGAGCACAGCTTTCCCATAATGAAGCATTCAATGGCAGCATCAGACTATGGGGATGGTTTTCTTCATTAGGGAGAGGGAAGCATGTCAGAGTTGATGGGGAAATGGACGGAGCCAAATACAGGGAAATCCTGGTGGAAAACCTGTTAGAAGATGCAAAAGATTAGTCCTAAATATATTGGGAATCTGTACTTTTAAGTTGTTTTATTAGTAAATATTTTTTGAAAACCATGTAAAGTCTTATTAAAAAACTGTGGAGAGAATAAATATTTGATACACCACTTGTTTTTATGTTTCCCATCTTACAAAGAATAGAGAGATCTGTAATTTTAATAGTGGCTACACTTCAACTGTGACAGACAGAATCTTAGACCAAAATCTAGATAACTACCTTATATGATTTTTAAATCATTAATTTTCATTTTATTGCATGAAATAAATACTTAAACATCTACCAAGCAACAAACATTCAGGCTCTCAACACAACGTTTTCTTCACCTCCTCGTCTAATGATCGTGGACTAAATAATCAAAAGTAGAAATGTTCCAATAAGCAGAAGCAGTGTGTTGCTTCTTTTCTGGTTTTTTGTGCTGTCATTGCTTGATTTTCACAAGTGTTGTTTTGTGGCGCCGCCACTTAGGAAAGCGGCAGTCATCGTCTTAATAATTCCTTTGTCTAGCTATACTGCTAAGGCTAGCTAGTTAGACCACATTGCTGTCTTTGTCTTTCCTGTGTTGATCACGCACATTTTGTCTTCCACATACCATCCATCCTCTCCCTGATAAAATAGATGCATCCCTTCAGAAACATAGAATAGTTTCATTTAGATTAGATTGAATTTATTTGTGACTGGTTTTGACAGGGGTCGAGCAATCTGTTATAAATCCCTTAAACATTAGACTAAAGCTCTGTGTTTTTTTTTTGTGTGTTTTTTTTAGTGTGGATTGATTCAATACAACGGTAAAATAATTCATCTTTCAGATAAAGACTGATAGTCTGGTATAATAAATATTCTTCATACATAGATTAAAAAGGTGATGCCCTTTTTTGCTCATTTTATCAAGCTTCATTAATAATTATCCCAGTATTAGGTTATTAGTATAATTGCTACAAATTATTATTACCAGACAGTTATAGCATCTTCTGTAGCCCAAACATAATCTCTACTCATTACTTGTATTAATTGCACCTGTTTGAATTGGTTAGCTGTATAAAACACACCTGTCCACCTTAAATCCATCAGACTCCAACCATCATGGGCAGGACCAAAGAGCTATCTAAGGTCAACAGGGACAAAATTGTTGACCTGCATAAGGCTGGGCTGGGCTCCAGGACAACAGGCAGATAGCTTGGTCAGAAGGCAGACACTGCTGAATTAATTATAAAAAAAAATGGAAAAAGTCAAGATGACTGTTAATCTCCCGCTTCATACTAGATGTCTCCTTATGAATCAGTGGTGATGAGAATGGTTAGAGATCAGCCCAGAATGATCAGAAGACCTGGTCAATGACCTGAAGAGAGCTGAAACCACGGTCTTAAAGGTTACCATAGTTACACACTGTCACTGATTCATCAGGTCCCCCTGCTCAAGCCACGCATGTCAAAGTTAATCTGAAGTTCACCAACAAGCATCTAAATGATCCAGGGGAGGCATGGGAGAAGGTCATGAGGTCAGATGAGACCAAATTAGAAATTTCTGGCATAAACTCTACTCACTGTGTTTGAAGGAGAGGAAGAAGGAGAACAATCCCAAGAACATCATCCCAGGTGTGAAGCATTGGGCAGAAACATCATGCTTTGGGGAGGTTTTCTTGAAATACGACAGGATGACTGTATTGAGGAGAGGATGGATGGAGACATGATGGAGACACCTGGTTTTGAGAAACAACTTCCTTTCCTCAATAAGAACACTATGATTGGTCACAACAATGACCAGAAACACACAACCAGGCATCTAAAGATTGGTGTTTCAAAGTCCTGGAAAGGCCTATTCATTATCAAGACCTAAACCAGGAGAACATTTTCAGATTGAGTATAACACTACTGTCGTTATTGTTGGGTCGCATTTCTTTCTCTCTAACTTCCCGAGGGGGCTGGGAGGCTGGTTGCAGTGTAGTCCGATTCCCAATCCCATTATCCAGCAAGAGAAGCCGAGGTTCTGAAACTCCAGTTCAGTTCGACTCCAGTCGGACTAAGGTGTATACATGCATTTTAAAAGTCTGATTTCAGTTGGACTAAGGCAATAATTCAACTTTCTCTTGCTGCATGTAAAAATACTGACTGACTGTGTTTCCCAGCAACAGACCTGAAACCTGAAAGAGCTAGATACGATCTGTATGAAGGAGTAGTCTTAAATCCCCGGTCAGTATCTATAGGAAATGTCTGACCTCTGGAATTTTGAACAGAGGTTTCTGTACCAAATATTTAATTCTATTTTTCTACTTAAAAAAAATATATATTATGCAATGTCTCTTAAAGTTGAGGTACCTTCTACAAATGTTACACAAACCTGAGAAAGTGTATTTGATAAAGTGGTGTACTTTAATCTTTATCATTATTGATGCTTAAGTGATGCAACGTGTTCTCCAGGATGATATTTAGTCGAGTGTGCGAGTGAAACAGCAGGAGGATGACCATTTCACCAGAAATTCCAGCTGTTCCATTCATGGTTTGTTTGAACAGAAGCTGTCACCAGCAGTTTGTGGATGAAATGTTAATGCTGAGAGATAAAGATCACTCTCTTACATTTATACAGGTAACCTCGAATGGCAGTGAATGAGGGTTACATCCCATCTTCAGTGACCTGTTTAAGGCAGCATGGAGGTGTCCTCGGCTCCCTCATCCACCCTCATCCAACCTTGTGAGGCGTTCACGCATTCCCTGCGTTTTTCGAGTGCTGTCTGTCAGCACCTCCTTCCACTAAAGAGCCGCTGACAGCCATTAATTATGGCAGTGCGTGAACGAAGGGCATTCCTCTTTGCTGAAATATTAGTGCACAAACAGATCCTTCTCGGCCCTCTGCGTTCATGCCCAGGCACAGGGACTCCACCTGGCCTCTGTTGGTCTTCGAGTTTGACAAATGAACCTACATTTATTTTTATTTTTTTTCGAGTTGGGAAGGGGGGGGTTCTCTCCTTTGCAGTTATTTGATCACGGCTCAAACACACAGACATGCACACACACACAATGCTGGCAGGTAGCTGTGGGTTAGAGTGCTTCACCCTCTTTTAAGAGACAATTTTATCTGCACAGATACTGAGTTGTGATGAAATGCATGCTGAGGATTTAAACTTTTTATCTTAGCTCGGCAGTATATCACTGTTCAGACAGCTCAGCTGTATGCAACGTGAGAGTAGGTCTGCTGTGTGTGTTTTTTTGTCTGCGTGTCCATGGAAATAAATCTGCACTTCTGGCTAAAACTGGGAGAGACGACCTGCTTAGCTATGATGCTTTACAGTTCTTTTGTTGGATTTCACTTATTATAGATCACTCCACAAATCTGTCTGTCAGGCTTCAAAGATTGGATCCAGAAGCAGAGGCAAGATGAAGAAAAGAAAAGCATAAACGCTAGGGACTAATGGCTGGGGAATAACACAGATAATCCAGCCAGTTGTCACTGTATGAGAACTGCTTAAATAAAGAGGAAGAACTAAGGAAATTAAAGAATAAATCTGAGTACTAATTACGGAAAGCAGATGCAGGTGAGAGAAGAGAGATTGGAAATGAAATGGAGCTGGACAGGGAGGCAGTATGGCAAGGAGAAGACAGCAAAGATTTAAGCCTTAAAACATGAGAATATCTATAAATGCATAGGGAAAAACTAAAGCAGAGGGTTAATTATATTAAGAATGATGAAATCTCTGAAAAGAAAAATAAAGGAGATTAAGAGTAACTCAAAATAAAAGCATTTATGAATTGAACAGTAACGGGAGGAAAACAGAACAAAAGAAGAAAAAAGTATAAACACTACAGAGAAGGAAAATCAGATGAGAGCTCTGATGCGGCCCAGGAGGTCGTAAAATTAGGTGAGCGGGACAGACGGAAGTATCGCTGAAAGCGAAAAAAGCAAAACTCATGATCCATAAGCAGCTCCTGGAGCAAATGGTTAAACTCCCCAAACTCAGAACGCATCTGAATAATGAGCGCTGATGCACCCGATGTCAACGTTGTCTAGCTTTATCTAGCAAATAAAGCCAAGCCACTCTCTCGTTATGATCCACCATAGTTCAGAAAGCATGGCAACAGAGGAAGCCCCGCCCATACGTTACTTTTTGCTCAGAAGCTGGTTTTTGGAAGCCAAAAAGTACATACCTCAAACTTCATCCATTGAATGCGTTGCCTGAAGCAGACCAAATGGGCAGTGTGAATCCAACATAAGTCCATAGAATTGTTTTATAAGCCTATCACACCGTAAATATCTGTTTTCTCTCCGTGGCGATCAATCAACATCAAGAAAAACGCCACATATTTAATAGCACAGTAAACATTAATGTTCACTCAACACAGACGTAAGTGTCGTCAACGAAAACAAATGAAGCCATTAGCGACCTTGGGTGTCCTGAAAGGTGCTTTTAAATTATTATTCAGAACATAATTGTTCCCACCCGCTCGCTTGTCCGCACACGTGCGCGCGCGCACACACACACACACACACACAACACAACTTTTTTGCGAGCGTTAACTCTCATCTGCTAGCTAAAGCAACATTTCTTATATGTTTACGGAGAAACTAGTTAGGCTAAATCAATTCAAATGTTTGGCGGCTACCTTGACATACCGGACTGAACTAGACTGGGAGACCTGCAGTGACATGCAGTTGGATGCAGTTACAGAAAATACTAACAATAATACTGTAAAATAACAGATGATGAGGTCGACCGTTGGGAGAGACAATTGTCAGGACAGCAGGCTTTCATAGGAAATTGTACACAAAAGGCAGTTTCTCATCTTAAAAACGACTCAATCAGCTATAACTTTCTAGATTTTAAATAATAATAAAAATCGAGTTTTTAAATGTTGCCATCATAGGCTAAAAATAGCCTACCGGGAAAGTTCAAAGGTAACGCATATTTTTTCTGTTCACAACTATCCCAGAATATGTTTCAAACTTATTTCTTCCTACAATTAATAAACCTGTGGATTTAATATGGATATTTGTTTTTACACCACCATTATATAATTGATAAAACATCCTTACCTTAAGGTTGACGCTGGTGATGGACATCTGCCAAGGGGACGTTGGTCCAGAATGCAGATATTAAAATCCCACAATGCACTTCGGGGTGTCAAATTACGTAAATTAACTTGTGAATCCTATATATGGAAAATATCCGTATAAAATTACGGATCTTTCAACTGTTAATTTACAGATTTTTTTTACAGTGTGTTACCTCAAATAATGGGTCTCATTTTTGTTTTTTTTATTAATTTGTTTTTAAAGATGACTGACAAATATTTAATACCAGAATAACACAAACATGAAAAATTATTCAGAACCCCAAAAAACACTAAATGTATCCTTATCGCTATGTTGCATGTTCATAGATAAATGATGTCAAATGAATAATAAGCAAAATGTTTAATATCAAAATTAAACCCCAGTGGCTGTAATAAATGTGATGACCAACCAATGTTGGGCCTACCAGCCCTGGTCTCTCCTAACAGAATATTACAAATTTTTGAATATGGTCAAAAAGATAGACACAAGAAAATACATAAAACAAATATAGAAATCATTGTATAATATTATTTTATTTAACCTGAATTTAACAAGGCAAAATCTCATTAAGAGGAAGGACATCTGTTGTTATATGAACATACCTAATGCGTTAAAAAATGCCTATCACAGCTCTGAAAAGCTGGGATATTATGAGTAGGTTTTGGATTTGTTTTTACAAAGATGGAGAAGGGAGCAGCATCCGCACTGGCAGCAGCACAAGTGCAGCAAGAGTTCCTGTGGTCACAGCAGTGGTGGAGAAAAGCAGTAGTGAAGAATCAGAACAGAATCTTTCAGGAACCAAACAGGAAAGATGGTAAATGCGAAGGCTCCACAGTGTAGTAGTAGTAGTAGTAGATGAAGTAGTATTTCAGCTTATGCAAGCTGAGTACAGGTCATGAACGAATCGTTCAAAACTCGAAAATCACTTCACTGACTCGTGAATCATTATTCACTACCACAAGTGACTCATTTACTGACTCATTCCAGTTAATATTTCAGTAGTATTTTTTAATTAAATTAATTAAATTCTTGGGAGAAAAACAACAGCCAATATAAAAAAAACAAAAAACATTTCTGCTCTGAGCTGGAAGAAAAAAGTACAAAACTCACATCACGAGAATAGCTCATTATTTCACAGCAGCATTGCTCTGCTAACATGCTAACAGCCCACTGAGTTACTCACCCCTTCCTTTCCGAGAGCAAACTGGACCTAGCATGCAATGTCCAGTGCTGAGTCAAAGCGTGAATGAATCGTTGCATCCCACCCAGCTCACAGCTCACGAGCTGAACAAAATGAAACAACTCACCCCCTCCGGCTCACAGTTTTCTCTTCTTCTGCTTCTTTTTGGTTGGCAACTAAACTTTATTTTTTTTATTTACATTTATATTTTTATTTTGTTGATTCACTTTCATTTTCTATGTGTCAGAAAATGAATTAATATTCTACTGAAAGGAAAATAAATGTTCCCTTTAGAAATCATAATTTTTTTGCTCTTTAAGATAATTCTTTTATTTTTATTCACTCATCTTAGCAGCAGGATTAACCTAAAACGACAAACAAATTAAGTGTGTCTGAAAATGTGAATTTTTTGCGCTCTCTGGGCAGCTGACTCAGTGACTCAAAAAAACAGATTCATTTTAGTGAGTGACTCATTCAGACTCAATTCAGTAAAAATAATCAAATTTACCATCACTAGTACAGGTTATTGCAGAACATAAAATATAATGTGCAGAGGAGAGAAACAGAACAAGCTGTAAGTGGGCGTATGTGTAGCTTTTGTTTTATTTTTTTACACTTTTCCAGCACCTACCTAACAATGTTTTGGCATTTTGCGTTAATTGGGTGGTGGTGGCCTGGTAATGTATCAAAATTCCCGGCCTGAATTATTGTCCCAGTCCACCCCTGCTACTGACAGTGTGCGTTGGTCAGTGCACTGTCTTCGTCTCCTTATTCCAAACTGGCCGGTCGATGGACCGGCCAGGGGGGATCGTCGAGGTAAATAATGCCAGAGTCTTCGGAAGAGAGGGCCATTATCTACTCCAGTTATATCACTTACCAATAATATTATCTCTCTAATAAATAGATTCTGGAGAGGGCGCAGTCCTATGAGCAAGGAGAGATGTATAAGCACTACAATACTTACCCACTTACCTCCTTCTTTCCTCCTGGATTTCCAGGCAGGGAGTAGAGGGAGATGGAGTGTTCAGCCCGGTCCAGCAGCCCTCCTCAAATCCATCTCCCTCACACCGTACATTGCTAATAGACTTATGAATTAGGGGAAAAAATTATCCTTTTTCAGACTCAACTGACCCTAACACACCTTCTACTTTTCTTTTCTACTACTCTCCAGATATATATTTTCTGATGTTAATGTGATTGTTAACCCAGCTTTCTCTCAGTGTTTTTCTCCCCATAGAAGCTCCACCCGGTCTGGTACCCTGCTCAGCTATGATGCCCCCAGCTAGAGAGAGGGCGTTGGTCCGGATGGTGTTCGGGTGACCGAGCATCCTCCATGCTGTCTCTTCTCTGTCTTCTCAGACCCCCAGACGGTCGTGGCAGATGACAGCTTGTACTGAGCCAGGTTCTGCCAAAGGTTTCTTTCCTCTCCACTGTCGCTGTATGCTTGCTCAGTATGAGGGATTGCTGAGGAATTGCTGTGGTACGAGTCTGCATGATCCGGGCACAACCTCACGCCGATGACTCAACGCAATCTGCTGGGATTCCTTACATAGAATGCCAAATACGTGTGACATTCTCACGCTCTGAGACATTTTCCTTCCATCTGACATCAGTGAGCTACTTTGTGTTCATCTAGTACATACTATACCATCCATTTGCTCTCAGTAAGATCCATGGCTGAGAAAAAAAAGCATCCCTGACATATTCAGATCAGTAACCTGGCTCTCTGGTTTGGACAACTTACCTGACGGCCAGGTGGCCATCACTCTAGGTTAAAGCTGGTCACTGGAACAATTATTTTGACACGGAAGGTTGCTGTTGCCTCACTGATACATTTAAAACCCACACACACAGTCTAACTTCAGCTTTGTCCAGGTGCTAAGGGAAAGTTTCTGGCAGCTCAGCTGCTGACAGACACAAGGTTTCACAGAGAGTGGGTGCATCTGGAGAGGTAAGCACACCGTGATCCTCCATACCAGCATGCAGAAATGGAGCTATGGCAGCCAAAGCCCCCATCAACAGCCTGATCTTCCATCTGGGATCGAATGTGTGGGTGAGAAGAGTTGTGCACCCCCCGCCTCCCTGATCCATTCTTATCTTATCTGTCTATCCTTGTATAAACTGTTGTCTGAAAGGCTTCAAATGAGTGTTTGGAATTCAGCTCGATCAAAAATGCTCTAAAGCTGAACAGATACTGTTTTTCTGTAAAAACAGGCTACATACCATTTGCTGGTAATGTAATAGCTGTGGGACGCACTGCATTTGGCAGCATCAAAAATGTTACTACAGCTTTTATATTGAATTTATTTTACAGTGTATTTAAGACAGTGCTTTTAACAAGTTAACAGCTGAGGGAGTGAACAAGCAGTAAAACAGCACTGTCAGGGTTTCGTCTAGGCTTTGGAGTAGTTGGGTCCTTTTCCCTGGAGACCTTTAAAACTTTCTTTGGCACTTTAGAATATGTAGAAGCAAGCAGCATAGAATCACATTTTCCTTTCTTGTTCTAAGTTTATCATAATGAACATAGAACAAGAGCTGCATGGGGCAGCTTGGAACTTAAACCTAGTTTTTGCTTCTCCGTTTTGACAGAGAAGGATTGAGCTAATGTCTTTATCCGCCGACGCAAGGCCTCTCTGTCACCTACGCAAGGACGCATGGAGTTACAGCCCATCTTTCTAATCATCCGTCTTTGTCAGCGGAGAGTGTATTGCATCTGATTGGTCAGTTTCAGTAACAGCCAGAGATCGTTTCATCAGAACGGGGCTCTATAGTCACTGTAATCAGCAGTTTATGCAGCGTTGGCCACTTCACGCTTTGTATAGAAAGGAATATTTATCTAATCTGTTGTTTCTGCAATTTTGAACACAAGGAGGTGTAGAGAAACAACAAAAAATGCTCCTGTGTTTGTTTCCATGTGTTTTTAGAGTATTTTATGAGCTGTACTTCTAGTAAAAAGCTTTACAGCTTAATCAAAACGCTTTCTGTCATCCATTGCTTCTTGAGGATGAAATGCGTTCACAAGATAGGAAAAACTGAAACGACTTTGTGATAGTAGGCAGAGACGCAATGAAAAGTTAGCACCTCCTGTTGTCATGGTTGAGCAACACTGAAAAAACAATGGAGAGTGGAGAGGAAAAAAACGGACTACTATAAAAGAAAAAATGTCTCCATCAATACGTCTGCGGCTGAATGCAAATTCCTGGTCAGAGAAGCATAAACTAGACGCTAAACGCTGGATTTCTAAAATAAATTATATCCATGTTCAGTTTTGTAATTGTTTTGGGTAATGAAGCGTTTTAAACTAAGTAAAATGAACCCACCCATGTATAATCCCATTATCTTGAACAGTCTGTGTGTTGCAAAACAGTCTGCGATTCGGTGGCCGAATTTCACGCGCTCGCCGCTTACACGTGGATGTGACGTCAATCTACAATTCCTGCGTGTTCTCGATTTAACAGGAAGAAGGAAGAGAAAGAGCCCAGACTTCAGACGCGGTCAATTAAACACTATTACTTACTTCATCGCTAGACACGTTGCTTGTTGTCGTACAGCTGGCGATGTGAGCAATGTGCGGTGGCCTGAAAGTACACTACGTCACTGATTTATTTACTTTTTGTGCTCGCTCCCACGTGGCAGCAGTTACTCGCAGCGCCAGCCGTGGAAGTCGCGAGTTCTTCAATCTGGTCCCCTGCGCCTTTAAAGGGGATGTTTTCCACTGTCGCTACATGCTCTCTCAGTATGAGGGATCACTGAGAGGATTGCTGTGGTTGAAGTCTGCATCAACGGGACACAACTTCCAGTCAATGACTTGATGCTGTTGGGATTCCTTAAATAGAAAACTTTAAACTGAGTGGAATGTTTGTATGATCGCGAACTTTAACTACCTGTATAATTCTTAATAAAGTTGTACATTTACATGTGAGTTATGTGACTGAACTAATAGTTGGTCTATCAACAGATACTCTCACCAGAGCTGTAGATCTCTGCAGCTCTTCCAGAATTACCATGGTCCTCTTCTTTCAAATGATGGACTGAACAATGTTCCATGAGATGTCCAAAGCTTGGAAGGTTGTTTCAAAGCCCAACTTTGCTTAAAACTACTTCAAACTATTTTCCCTAACCTGTCAGTCATGTTCTCTGGTATTATTGATGCTGTTTGTTCAATAATGTTGTCTGACAAACCCTAAACACTGATATAATAGACTTTCAGACAAAAACACAAAACATTTTTTCTTTACCGTCAAACATGAAATCGGAGTAAACTTATGTTTTTGATCAATAAATATTAACATATTTTTTTCAATTTTTTTAAAAGGTTGAAAGAAAGAGAGAGCTGTTATGTATTTTTTATCACTTTCGTCATAAAAACCCATTAGAGTATATTAAACTTTGTAGATTAACAAAATGTAAAAAAGTTTAAGGCATAGGCCTATGAATACATTTTAAATCTAATTTACCAGTAATTTGTTTTTTAGCAGAGTTTCAGTTTAGCCACTGTTTTACAGAATCAACAGACATCAAGCTAAAACTTAGGCTTTGAGATCCAACAACGTTTTATATGTTAATGTGACACTCTGCTGTGTCTCTCTATATGCCTAAATAAAATGCTCTGTGTCTTACACAACTGGGCAAAAAAAAAAAAAAAGAAACAGTGGAGACACAAGAGATGAGGAGAGGGGGGTTAAGAGAGAAAGAATCACAACTGTCATCATAAACAAGAACCATCTGTCTCATTTGTGTAACTTGTTTTCTTTTAATATGAGAAGTATGCTGAAGAGATCTGGGAGTTTGGGAGAGCGCTGGGAGGGCCAGGCTCTGGGCTAAAGCCTGTCTTCTCCCAGGTTCTCTTGGTGAGTGGCATTAATATCGAGGCAACCTACACGGTTAACCCTTCAGACTCTCAACACTAAGGCTCAGAGATACAGTGGAGCAAAAAAACCACAACCATTTAGACAGCCATTAATTGTGCATGTTCTCCCACTTAAAAAGATGAGAGAGGCCTATTATGTTCATCACAAGCATACCTCGACTATGAGAGACAAAAACAAGAATACAAAATCTAGAAAAATCATACGGTCTGGTTTAAAAAAATCAAATTATGGTTGAAAATAAGTACTTGGTCAATAACAAAAATTCATCTCAATACTTTATGTACCCTATGAAAGAGGGTCTTCCTGTAGGTCTTCACCAAGTTTGCAGGCACTGTGGCTGGTATTTTGGCCCATTCCTCCATGCAGATATCCTGTAGAGCAGTGATGTTTTGGGGCTGTGGCTAGGCAGCACAGGCTTTCAACTCCCTCCACAGATTCTCTATTGGATTGAGGTCTGGAGCGTGGCTAGGCTACTCTAGAACCCTGGAATGTTTTTATGTAGTCACTCCTTCATTACCTAGCAGCTCTCTTCAGGTCATTGGCCAGTTCCCCCCGTGTAGTTCTGGGCTGTTTCCTCACCTTTCTCAAGATCATTTATACCCCATGAAGTGAGATCTTGCATGGAGCCCCACCTGAAAGGAGATTGTCAGTGATCAATTTTCTATTAATTGTTCCAACAGCTGATCTCTTCTCACCAACCTGCTTAACTATTGTACGTTGTGTCATCCCAATTTTGTGCAGGTATACAAGTTTTTTCCTGGTGTTCAGAGATGCGGTGTGATGCGATGCGGTGTGATGCGATGTATGAACCCAAATGTAGAAGCAGGTAAGGTGTAAAGATGTTTATTAATGGCGACGGCAGGAAAAGAGACACAGGAGGGCAACACACCAAGGAGACATCAGTATGATCAGGTGTTCTGACAAAACAGCATACTGTGTCAGAATAGCATACAGTAAGTTGAGTTATCTAACCAATTTTAACCAACCCACAAGTTTTATGTTCTAACCCTAAGGTCACAGAAGGATGAATATACTTTCTTTTAAATGCCTAAACCGAACAGATTTTAAAAACCAAATGGAAATGTATGTTTTTTTTACTGCTGCACATTTACCAGAAGTTTGTCATTTTGATGGGTATGCTGTTTTTTCAGGACATAGGTGCTGACTTAATGGAGGTGATGGGTTTAAAGACATGAGGTGAGGAGGATCGGGTATGAATAATTGGAGACACAGGTGAGGATGAGGATGAGAGAGAGTATCCTTCCTAGGGTGGGTGGAAGGGGCCCACCGAAAGAGGGCCCGAGCCTGTGGGTATGCCCCTGGAGGTGGATGGCCAGGGGGGTGGCCCCTAGCGTCCTTTGGCTGGACTACAGTCTGGGTGGTGTCCCTTGACTGGATGAAGGTCGGACAGAAGGCCCGGAAGGTCGGACAGAAGGCCCCACCCCCCCTTGCAGGACGGGAGTCGGGCGGATGGCCTGGTGGTCGTCTCCTGAGGACCTGGAGATCCAGCAGACAGCTGGATGAACATCCTTTGACAGGACGGGAGTGAGACTGACGGCCCGGTGGTCCTCCCCTAAGGATGAGACTGAGGAGCTTAGCTGGCTGTCAGTGGAGGGGCCTGGTTGGTCATCGGTGGAGACAGAGGAGGCTGGCCAGTTTTTGGCTGACAGCGACCAAGGAGCCTGGCTGGTTCTACTCGTCGGCAAAGAGAGCTGAATACGGAGGCCTGCAGGGCTCAGGTGCAGAAATAGCTTTTGAGAGGTAAGAATCCGTATCATCGGTTTATTAAACAGAGTGACCGTGCAGGGTAGGCCCTGGGGTATTTTGTGCCCTAGGCAATATTTCACGAGCATCCCCCCCCCCCACCCACCCCCCACGCAACCAAGGGGCAAATGTACTTCTGTGCTTCCAATTTTGAATCTATTTAGACTTATTTAATTTTTGTAGATAATGTTTTATTGAACAAGAATAGATAGAAGAGACAAATAACTAATTAATTTATGGGTTTTATTTATTTATGTTGAAGCACATCTTTGTTTGACCCAATGTTGTAACTCTGGTGTTTGTCACTCAGTCTAGGCCCCGCCCCTTTTGTATTTCAGTCCTGCTTTTATTTTGGTGGGACATCCCAAGATCATAACTGGCCTCATTTAAAACCTTTCTAGATACACCCCTGCTTATCACTCAAAATGAAATATTTTGAACCCTGTATAAAAAATTGTACACATCTAATTATGAAAACTATTTTTGTGGCATTATTACTCATAATCATTGATTTGATTTATTTATTTAGCACATCAAGATTCTTCACAGTGCACATTATATATATTAAACAAACAAATTTTTCTAGAGCGGAAACAAACCCATATGGTTATTGTCTGAGTCCTCAAAAAACATGAATTGTTTATCCATATCCCCCCCATTTGTCACAACACCCTCCGCCTGCTCCTGCTAATTTAGAGCAGACATCACTGCTCTCTTCCTAAATTGAGCTTCAACAAACCGGACACTTCTGTAATTTTGCCGCACCGTGCTGCTCTTCAGCAACAATCCCCCAAAAAGAAATATAAAGAAGTGAGGTGAGGAGGATCAGGTGTGGGTAATTAGAGACACAGGTGAGGAAGATGATGAGAGGGAGTGAATGGGGCTGGATGACGAGACTCATGACAAGCGGAGTTTGGCGTATTACTGTGTGAGGTTGTGGACAGGTGTCTTTTATACTAATAAGAAGTTTAAACAGATGCCATTACTACACATAACGAGTGGAGGACAGAGGGGCCTCTTACAGAAGAAGTTACAGGTCTGTCAGAGCTAAAAATCTTGCTTGTTTATAGGTAACAAAATGCTTATTTTCCACCAAAATTTGCAAATATATTCTTTAAAAATCAGACCATGTGATTTTCTGGATTTCCCCCCATCATTTTGTCTCTTTTGGTTAAGTGTACCTAAGATGAAAATTACAGGCCGCTCTCATCTTTTTAAAGGTTGGATATGGAACATGAGCATGACAGATACATCTAGTTTATCTAGGTTGTAGTTACAACAATAAAAACATCATTCGACTTTTTGGGTTGCCTGATTTGCTGCCGATATGCCCAGTGACCAACCTGAACTGTCTCCAGTGAGGAATGTATTTTAGAGGAGTTGAACTAACAAAGTTAGCAAATGAGTTAGCTTACCAAACCAGGAGGAAATTCGCCGTTTCTGTGTGTGTTTGATGCCGTGGGAATTTTCTCTGTGGGTCCGTCTAGTGTAGGTTTCAACTCAAATGACTCAAGTTTCTGTTCTTCTGCGGTCACTCCTCTCCTGAGCTAGATAACAATATCTCAGGAGCTCTGAAGCAGTTGCTTGACTTGTTGACTCCACCTGACTCTTTTTCCATTACCAAATGAGCTGAGTCAATCATATTGTTGGATCATAGAGACTTTATCTGTCAACCTGCAACCCGCGGCTGCTTTTGGCTAGTAGATGTAAACATAAAGTCATTGTCGTGCCTGTTTTGAATGTATATTAAATTATATTTTAATTCAAATATAATTTTTTAAAGAAAATGTACTTTCATTCTGCACCCCTTTATAAGCCCAGTGCTTATATAAAAAATGTTCCAAGTACATCCTTTTAAGTGGGAGAACTTGTACAACTGATGACTGACTAAATACTTTCTTGCCCCATTGTACATGAAGTCTTCAAACCAAAGTGACATGCAGGTACGCGAGGTGAAATCACCATCAAGATGAACGTTGAGCCAGGTTTATGTATTTGAGTAAGTACACTTACTCAAATACGTACTTACTTTATCATCTTTATTATACTTACTTTACTGCATCAGAAAGGTGGCAAATCAAAAATGTTGCAATGCATAACAACAACGTATTGGATCATGGAGCTGTTTTTTGACAGAAATAGAACAGTATCTGAAAATAGATAGATTTTTCCCCTAAAGATAATTCCCTGTTAACTCAGCGCGTCTCCACCTGCTGAAGACGCGCTGAGCTAACAGTGAGTCCTGATCCTCATGGATCCTCATTGGTTTCCTCTGTAGCGATTGATCTTCATGGGTTCCAATTAATAAAATGTAGTAATCATGTACAATACCACAATGACAAAATGGCTATAAATGACATTTTTAAAACAAAATTCAGCCATTTCAGATTAGAGATTTTCAGGATTAATTTGTTTTTTTCTAATACCACTTGACATTCAATAGAGGCCATGATAAAGTGTGGTACATTTCGACAACATTAGTAGAATATGGACCTTGTTCTGGACATGCTGCTGCTTTAATCAGTCTGACTACTGGATTACACTGTATGCATTGAGCAGCGCATGTACACCGCATGCATCACATTTATTACTGACAAACAAAAAACTTAATTCACAACATTCTGGCCTAATAGTAGTTAATTCTGTAACAGCCATACAATTAATACGCATGTCGTCTTCGTCCCCCCTGTTCCCCCCCTCTTTTTTTATTTTTATTTTTGCCAAAGACACATCTTGAAACCATGTGCATATTCCTCATTTGTCTTACCATGGTGCAGCTCACATTAGCAGCCACAAACTCCTCATTTTAATACTGCTCCTGGCGCCTGTTATGAATTGCTCACACAGTTCTACTTGATCACCAGCAAATTAAGGACAACCCACTTGGGCAAATTTTTACCAACACATGCAATTTTGCAGTCATTATAAGGAATCGTGATAAATCAGACCCTGTGAATTTCCTAATCACACTACTTTAGTTTTACAACAAATAATATTTCAAATGAATTGTTTCTTCTTCTAATGAATGGAAAAGTGCTTTATCATGTTTTATGTCCTAACGTCCTAACAGCAATGCACAGCAACAGGTTGGGGAGGCACAGTGCCACCTTGATACTTGAACATTAAGCAGTTTTGAAACCCAAACAATTTTTTATTGCATTCTAATTTTTCTACCCTAACAACTCTCACATAGACACGCAGCGGGGGAAATCTTGTTGCCAATGTGTTGTCTCAGCAGCAAACCACAGGCAGCATGAGAATTCTCTGACTGACTGTACAACTGCATGTCTCACAGAGCGAGCATTCGGACACATAAGCCAGCAGACTTTCCAAATCAGCGTGGCTCTCTGCCACCCACTTCACCCAGGCCATGGCAGTGGTTTAATGAAGGACAGATCTCAGCCATCCAAAACCACAAGTGGTTGGAGTTGCACTCTCTGCAGAGGGGGAATCCAACTGGAACCACTGTAAGTCAAAGATATTGAAACAGAAAGAACAAGAAGGCCAGGGTACAGAAAGCTGGGGGGCATTATGATATTAATAGGACAAAAGGAGGAACAGAGTTTGTGCCATGTGGTCTGAATTTCGCTCTAATCCGTGATCTAGCCTCAACCCCCGCCTCAGTCAAGTGCTCTCTAAACCCAAGAGGCCAGTTTGGTTCTTCCCTAAGCCAGATTCCCAGTGCTGCAGAAAACAGATCCATCCCCTATTGATATACTGTCTGTGTTGATATGATACAACATAAATAATGTTTCTAGGTGACAGAGGATGCAGGGAAAGACCTCAGGGTATAATGTAGAACAAACACACACACACACATAAAATGCTGCACAAAGCAAACTGTGGTCCCATAATAACAGCTGAAGACACGGCAAATGGATAATTTTATTGAAATATGCGAATGTCTGTCAGCAATGTGTGTGTGTGTGTCTTGTGGTGAAATACAATCTTCCATGTTTCTCATTCTCTCTTCTTTCACTTTTTATTCTCTGTATTTAATATTCTTTGTCATTCACACACACACTGACACACACACAAATATCATATAATCTTTGTTTTATTTTAAAAAAATGACAACACTGAAACTTTAAAACATATTTCATTATCAGCATACATTCATAGGCAGTATGGTCTTCTTCAGTGTCTTTACAGATTGACAGTTTGTCTTTATCATAATAACTCGTTATATGAAAGCTTGGCTTTATGGTGAAGGTACAGGAAGTCCTGACAGTGGCATTGATGAGTTTTGTGTAAGGGTGTGTCTGTGTGTGATTGCGATAGATGTACAGAGGAAAGTTAATACGCGGTCTGTTGCCGTGTGCCGAGGGTTCTATGTGCGCTTGGAGAGAAAGTGCTTCAGTCATCATGCATGACGAACATGCTGGGCAGCCCTCTGGATGACCCTGTTAAGTGTGAATACGTGTGTGTGTCTGTCTTTGGAGGGTTGGCTGGTACACATATGTTACTCATGTTTGTATGAAGCAAACTTAACATCTGACACATGGCGACTAACATCAACATCACTCCGAAAGAGCACAAAAGTATAATCTGCAAATAATAATAAGTCATTATAAAGCTACTCTGGTCTCATGTGGCCTGGACAGTCTTGGCTTAATGCAGGTATTGTTTTGCAGCATCACTAGCTGTGCATTAGGGGTGTAATGATACAGTCAGGTCAGGAGACGTACACATTTTGATTTTAGCGATTTTTTAGGAAAGGAATTGGAATCCCTAGTAACTTTTGACCAAGTTATGGATATTAATGACCTTATTATTAAAATCGAACTCTGTGAAGACGGAGAGCAAAATGAAACGGCTTCTTGTAACTTATAATCAGATGTTGGTTGGAGCAGCATCCACACTGCACAATTTCCCCGGAAAATTTCTGATATTTTTTGCAAGCAGTCTTTGGTAGTAAGAGTTTTAAATCAGCATTTGGTCCCGTCTGTCCAACTTCTTACAATGGTGGACAGTGAGAACCCAGCTTTGGCTTATTGCTTATAGGAATCTCGAAATTGGATGCCAACTTTAGCATTGTCAGTGTTAGCCAATCATGATGCTGATAACTCCTTTGCATCTTGTCTGCTTCTATGTCACAGTTTCTTTCTTATACCTAAAGAGACACCAATAAAAACATGAAAATAGGCTTTCCTGAGCGATTTTGGAACAGAGCTGTGGTCTAGATCGATAACAAGACTTTGGCAACTTTCTCAACAAAATAAGACAGCTCAAGAAAATTCCCTTTCTTACTTCAAATAGGAGTCTAAAACATAGATTCAGATGGTCTTAAAGCTCTCACCTTCACGTCCAGAGCCCTTCCTTAAAAGCTGACATTGATTTAGCATGATGCAGACTTTACTCAGACCAGAAATATTGCAATGTTTTAATATTACAAGTTCTCATGACATCACATCTCCTTACACCCCTACTGTGTATGTACGTTAGATTTGTGGGATACGCATCACCTGCCAGTGCTATGTAAGAGACCAGAAGGAGACAAAAGTGGCTTTTTCCTCTCCATCTTCATTATTATATTCATCATCCTCGTTGTAGGAAGAAGAACCCAGTGGGCATGTCTGTGTCAGGTCAATTAAGGGTTTATGCACACTGGGAAAACCATAAAAATCTCTGAGTTGTCCAAGTGTGTCCTCTGGCAGACTCATAAACTCCCTCTTTGACATCCAGCTCTCAGAATGAGTCCTAGAAGCAGCAGCAGCATCATCAAACACAGCAGGCAGGTAACCCTCCTTCTGATTCCAACCTCTCAAATTCAACGTCTGCTGCCTAGTTGCAGCTACAAATTTGTCACGTATTGTCCCAACTTGTCCCCTTCTGTATCCACCATCTGTCGATCCTCTCAGTCTCAAAAAATAAGTTAAACAATATAAAAATAAAGGCAACGATGACAAACCAAAACCGACTGTGAGGGAAACATGAAGTGAAAGCAATTTTCTTTTTTATAAAACAGAATCAGTTGCTTTGCTTGAATTAGCCATTACTACAGCAGAATATATTGTACGATGACTGTTGACCTTATATTGCAAGATTCTGTTTTAGGAGGGTGGGACGGTTTGAAAGCAGAAGACCAGGGAGTTTCACAGACCTCCTTGCTCCCTCTTATCCATCACTGAGGAGGCGCACAGGGCATTTGTTTTCTGTCCATCAGAAGTGCCCTCTGCCACTCTTGCATCACCGGCAAGTGTGAACCTCCACCATTTTGCGGCACTGTTTGCATTTCACATAACAGCACCAGTGGAACTTACAACTACACCTGTCCACCACTTCCACTTCCTGGGTCTGGAAGCCACGGCCGCAGCACATCAGCTCACAGCCGTCAATGGCCTTTGACGTTCTGTTACACTGGCGTCCCACCGTGCCAAACATACCCGGCGTACGTGGATCATGGTCACAGAAATCTGGACTTGGTTCCAGGTAGACCAGATCTTCGTCCGTGTGAGGTTTGAACTGGGAATTGCGAGGGACCAAGACTTTATTAGATCCCACCTTGCGCTGCTCCACCTCTGTGGCACCGTCAAACTTCTCTTTGATGATGTTGCCCACCTTACGGAATGGCGGCATGGCTTTCCAGCAAGTCTTCAACTCACAGGAACCTGACACACCATGACATTTGCATTCCACTCGCATGTGGGACTGGATGGCCTGCAGAGAAAATTAGGCTATTTTACAGACCTCTAAAGACAGCCATTGTAAAACAACTATGTTCTTTGAACGATGACATCAAACAGGTATAACATTGTCATCACTGACGGGCTCATCATCTTGTTCAAATAAAATACAGTGGAGAGAAGAAGTATTTGATACACTGCTGACTTTTGAAGTTTTCCCACTTACAAAGCATGGGTCTGTAATTTGTATCAAGGCTACTCTTCAACTGTGAGGGACAGAATCTAAAACAAAAATGCAGAAAATCACAGTGGATGATTTTTAAATGATTCATTTCCACTTTATTGCATACGTATTTGATTGCCTATCAACCAGTAAGAATTTAGGCTCCCTCAGACGTGTTAGTTTTTCTTTAAGACGCGCTCCTGTTCTCCACTCATTACCTGTATTAACTGCCCCTATGTTAACTTGTTACCCGTATAAATGAAACCTGTCCACACACTCAAACACACTCATACTTCTCCACAAATACAAAGACCAGAGAGCTATGCAGGGACATTAGGGATAAAATTGTTAACCTGCACAAGGCTGGGATGGGATATAGGACAATAAACAAGCAGCTTGGTGAGAAGGCAACAACTGGTGCAATAATTAGAAAATGGAAGAAATTCAAGACGATGGTCAATCTCCCTCTGTCTCGAGCTCCATGCAAGATCTCTCCTTGTGGGGCATCAATGATCATGAGAACAGTGAGGAATGAGCCCAGGACTACATGGCAGGACCTGGTCAATGACCTGAATACAGCTGGGAACAAAAAAAGAATCCGAAAACACACTCTGCCATAATGGATTAAAATCCTGCAGTGGCCGTCTGAAGTTTGCCAATGACGATCTCCAGACCTGAATACAATAGAAAATCTTTGGAGAGAGCGGAAATTCTGTGTTCAGCAATAGCCCTGAAACCTGAACACTCTGGTGAAGATCTAATGGACCAGTGGGCCAAAATTCCCTGCTGCAGTGTGCAAACCTGGTGAAGACTACAGAAAACGTCTGATCTCTGTATTTACAAACAAAGGTTTCTGTACCAAATGTTAAAGCTGCATTAATGCTGCATAATTTGTTTATTTATTACATTTTTATATATCCTTAAAATTATGTGTGGTACAGTACTGTGATAAAAGGCTAGTTCTCCACAACATTTGTTATTTTTCTTAAGCCGTCCTTCTTCCCATAGACCCCAATGCATTTCACACTGACTGGCAAATTTTTTTTATCCAACAGAATTCAAGTTTCTGCCATGTCGACTGTCAATCAACGTTTATGCGGTAAATACGTAGTTATCCATTCCCCGGCTACCCAGGGCTACTTCAACTTCAGAAAGAAAAAAACAATGGGAAGTATGGTGACAAACTCAAAAAATGCCTTAGAGAACCGAACTGAAGCAGCGTCATTGGGGTCGGACGTTTTGGTGGGGTTCGTGGGTGGGGCGGTCGGATGTTTTGGGAGGGGCCTTTGTATGTTGATTTAAAAAAAACTATCTCCCTGAAATAATCCACACTGTGGCTTTAAGTTCTATTTGTCTGATGTATCAAATACTTATGTCATGCAATAAAATGGAAATTATTTCAAAATCATCCAATGTGATTTTCTGCATTTTTGTTTTAGATTCTGTTTCTCACAGTTGAAGAGTAGCTTTTATACACATAACAAGCCTCTACATGCTCTGCAAGTGGGAAAACTTCAAAAATCTGCAGTGCATCAAATACTTGCTCTCCCTACTGTATGTGTGTCCCGGCATTCAGACAGAGTTTATTTTAATACCTACTGACCGACCTGTATGGGAACTGCATCACCTTAAAATATGCCCCCACAAAACCATCTTAGGAATTACTCAAAGTGTAGAATAATTAGTTTAACATAAATCAATCCACCAATCGAGTGAAGCAAAGCACTCAGGTTTGAAAGAAATATATGTTCTTTGAATGTCAGTAGTAAATGCCTCAGATCTAACTGTCCTGTTGTGTTTTGTTGGCAAAATGCGAGTCCGATCACTATTCTGTACTTAGTCACAAAGTTATGTGACTGAAACTTAATACTTACATGGCACAACAAAATAAAGTCAAGTATTCATTTATACTTTAGGTCTGTTAAATTAAACTAAAATATTTGAAAACCAAATCTGACTTTTTAAATAGAGGGAGTTGGGAATCACAAGTTCTTAGGAGCGTTCTCATTTATTTCAACCATACACTAAGTTTGGCTAAAGAAAAGCTTTCTGTCATGTACTCTGCCCTAGAACAGTAGTCATACTCCTTGAACTGTTTTGCATTTTATCGAGTCACAAAATGTGAAAGATTACACATAGACCCTGATTTATCAAAGGCTTGCACTTGTTACAACTTGTTCAAACCTCACAGCGGGTGCAAAATTATGTAGCAGGTGATGTACTAAGCAGGCAAAGAGAGGACTGCGCTCATTAAACGCTCAGCAAGGTGCGTGCAATCCATTTAGCACTTTTACCTTTCATAAATATGCAACATGCTGTCAGAAGGCATAAATATTGTCAGGAGAACATGCAAATAAGTAGGCGTTCCAGAAGCACTCTGATTTTTTTAAACATCAAACTGTTTAAAGTAGAGTGTTGTCAGTGTATTTCTGGTAGTTAATGTTATTTGTTGTTATTATCTGGCTTAGTGGAAGTATGTAAATGCTCAATAGGAGGGGCCCTAGGATGGAACCCTGGGGTCCCGGCATGTGATTTCTGTTTCTGGTGATGAGAATTTGCTTATTGACACAAAAAAGTTCCTGTTCTTGAAGGTAGGATTTGAAGTAGTTGAGTGTCGTACCAAAGAGTCCGACCCAGCTCTCTTGATGTTCTCGTAATATATCATGATCAACAGTGTCAAGCGCCGCACTGAGATCTAACTCTACCAGTACTGTGTTTTACAAGTCAGTATTTATATGGATGTCATTGAAAATTTTGGGGCACCAGGGCACTCTCGGTGCTTTGGTATTTACAGAAGCCAGACTGATAAATATCAAAGCGGTTGTTCGTTGTTAAGAAGCTGGTGGGATACAACTTTTTCAATAATTTTACCGATAAATGGGAGATTAGAGATTGGTCTGTAATTTTGCATTAACATGCTGCCTAGGTTCTTATTTTTTAGTATTGGCTGTTATAAAATTTGGGGGAAAACACCTGACAGGAGCGATGAGTTAACTATTTGGATCAGATCTGACCTGATGACTGGATAGTACAAAAACATGACTGTTACGTTATTTGGTCTCTCTAAATTCCCCTTAGACTTAAGTGTGTGCTTGCATGGTTGTTTGTGTTGTCTGTCTATGTTGCCCTACATTGGACTAGTGACCAGTCCAGGGTGTACCCCACCTATCGCCCAATGACCACTGCACATAGGCACCAGACCCCCCTGTCCTGCAAACAGAATATTGTGTAGATAAAGAATGGGTTTTATGTGGAGAATTAATAATAAAAAATGCAGCTCATTTAAAATGCACGCCACACTGTTTTAAATTTTTTTTATTTTTAAACAATTTTGAAAACTGTCTATCATTTTTCTTCCACTGTAAAATTTAACATGAATATATGAAGGATTGGGGTTTTAACATTGGGCACTGGGAAAAAAGATCAAGGGTTATGTCTGTTTTTCTAAGGCACGGTTAACTTAAAGACAACCAATTAATTTGTTCTGATCAGATATCAGTTACTGCTTAACTAATATTTAATATCTAAGTTAATTCATTTTGACCAGCATTTGGACTTCTTTCAAAAATAATTAAGACTTGACTGGACTGAAAATGTGTGTTAAAACCTGAACTAGACTTCTACCCATGATTAAATTTAGATTTAAATGTTTTTTTAAGTCAGCCAACATCATTTTTCACCAGAGGAAGCCTATAGGAAGCTTTCAGAACTTCCATCAATATTTTTAATTCCAGAAATGTGTCTATTACAAGCTAGTTACACAGTTTATTTCATATGGACTAGAAGTAAAATAAGACCTTTTTTATAATATAAAACTCAGTTATTTCAACAATCTTATGTCTCAATGCCAATCAAAATTGAACTTAAATTAGAAAAGCTAAGACAAGGCATCTCAAAGTGCTTTACATGGTGAAAAGTAAAAAATAGTGAGCAGTGAGCTACCTTTCTCCCAGCGTCGTTATTGTGCAGGTTCATGAGAGCTCGGCTGGAGGACTGGCCTTTACCCCTCTCTCTCACATCCACAAAAGACTGAGAGAAGGCCACTCCATATGCAATGTTATCACTGCAGCCTGACCACTGGAAACCTTTTAAAAAACACATAAAGGTGCACTATAATTGGTTATCTAAACTGGTAGTTCATAGTAGTTATTACAATATTATGATGGATTTGGTTTATAAGGTTTAAATTAGTTGTTCTATAAAATCTCACATTATTTAGACTTATTGTCAAGAGAAAATGGGGTTGGACCTTTTTGTTCCCTTTCCATGTGTGAAAGTGCTGCAGAAACCTACCCTCTGGACTCACTCCATGCACATTGTGGTCACAGCCACATTTTTCCAGCTCTCCGCTGCTGCAGGCCCTTGTGACCGCAAATGCCACACTGGCTGCTGAGATGGCATACACAAAGGCTGCCTCACGGGTGCCTAACACACGTAGGAAAACACAGGCACACAGACACATTTTATATAAATGAAAAGAGCTTCTTGCTCTGAATGTTACAGCCTAAACAAGGAACATGCTCAGAGTTAGAATGATGCATGTAGCCAAATGCAAAGGATTTCATACTTTTAACAAAAAACTATAACACATAAATATAGAAGGATTTGTAACAGTATATAACCCTACCTTGGGTCACTACTTTGCCAAACACTGGCATGGTTTCCAGAGTGGAGCAGTTCCACCGACGATTGCGAAACTGGAACTGACACTCGTCTATAGCCAACTGCGCTCCACGACGAACCGCATCCATCACCTCCACATTGCGCTTACAGATCTGTACCTGAAACAAAAGCGCGGTGGACATGTTATCTTCAAATAACACACACAATTGAACTAATTGCTTCCCACTGTCATTTAAGTCATGGAGAAAAAAAAGATAACAGCATGAAGCTGCTGTCATGTTGCTTTAAAAACATCTGTTGTGTCTACACCTAAAGAACTGAAGGAGACGGAACATCAAGTGACCTCTGAAGTATTCAGTTTTTTGCTATTGCTGTGCTACCGCTCAGAATAGTGTTTATATATTGGGATCATCCATCCATCATCTATACTCACTTATCCTTACAGGGTTGTGGAGCGAGGAGGCTCTTTTCCAGTAGTCAATGAGCTGGAAATAGCTCAGTGAATGTACCCGAAACACACCACCAGTACATCACAGGGCAGTGCAAAGACCCACACAGGGTAAATCCCTATACACTCACACACTTATACATAAGGCATATTTAGAATAACCAACTAACATCAGGTTATGCTTTTGGTCTATGAAAGGAATGTTACCCAGAGAGAACCCAAGCATGCAGAGAGAGAACAAGCATGTGGAAAGACCCGAGGACCTTCCTCCCACAAGTCCTCGCAAAGTTCAGAAATAATGAAAAAGTAGCTCAGGTGCCATCAGTTGAAGCATCCTGTGTGCCCATATAAGTGGCACATTTCCATCATGTTTCAGGCAATTTAGGCACTTTAATGTAGAGTCATTGCTGGAATATTTTCTTCACGATTGTAATTACCCTGTAAAAGTGTGGCATGCATAAGTTGTAGGAACAGAGGTACTCATGCTGCAGAATTTTTCAATCTGTACAAAGATGTGTGTCAGCCTGGGTTATCTTCAAACTCATCCCAATGTCACATACACAGTAAGGCAATAATAGAGTATGATTTTATTATGCAATATGTCTTCAATAACCACTAAGATGAAAAGCGAGTACACTAAAATATTTGTTTTTCTGTGCGCAATTTTCTCTATGCTTGTGTTGAGTCCACATTATTTTAGTCATCAGTCCCCCTGCAACTATGAACAGCATTAAAACTGCAGTCTGGATAATATATTTATGTATAAAAGTTTTATTAATATTTAAAATTGTAGTGCAGTTTTAAACTATGATGTATGTCTGGTGTGCCACAACATTTGTTATTCTATGCATTTCACAGTGACCACCAAATTTTTTAGCCAATAGAATTCGAGTTTCCGCCTTGACAGCTGTTAATCAATGAGTAAGCGAAATGCGCAAACCGATGAAGACAGGGCTGCGCACACAGGACACTCCTGTTTACAGTTGCCATATTGAAAGAGAGCGTCAGTCTTGGAGAACTTGCTCACCTCTGAAATGTCCATAAAAAATATATATATATATATTTGGGTGATGCTCGATAGCAATTACTGCTTTCCTATGTGACCCGATGTGATGCCACAGGTGATGCCTGTGCACAGTTGTTAAGGTGGGGTTAGAGAGGAGGGGGGAGAAAGGACATTTTGAGAGCGGCCTTGGGAAGGTGGAATAAAAAAAATATTTCTTTCTCTCAAATACACCGGACAGCAGCTTTAAATTAGTAAAAATAAAAAGTATGAATTATTCATTGTAAAAGGTTTTATTTTGTGAGATTGCACTGACTGCTTCAGCATCCATCCATCCGTTCTCTGCTTATCCAGGGTCCGGTCATGGGGACACCAGTTTAAGCAGAGAGACCCAGACTTCCCTCTCCTCAGACATTTGGGCCAGCTCCTCGGGAGGAATCCCAATGCATTCCCAGGCCAACCGAGAGATCTAGTTATTCTAGTGTGTCCTGGGTCTTCCTCTGGGTCTCCTCCCGGTGGGACCAGCCCGGAAAACCTAACTAGTGAGTTGCTCAGGACATATCCTGACCAGATGCCCGAACCATCTCAACTGGCTGCTCTTTATGTGGAGATTGCTGAGTTTTTCACCCTATCTCTAAGGGAGAGCCCAGACACCGTGCAGAGGACACTCATTCCAGCTGCTTGTATCGGTGATCTCGTTCTTTTGGTCAGTACTCAGAGCTTGTGACCATAGATGAGGGTAGGAACGTAGACCGACCGGTAAATCAAGAGACTCGCCTTTTGGCTTAGCTATCTGTTAACCATAACAGACCAGTGCAATGCCTGCATAACTGTTGATGCCCTACCAATCCACCTATCGATCTCCCGCTCCATTTTTCCTTCATTTATTAAAAGACCCGAAGATACTTGAAGTCCTCCTCTTGGGGAATGACTCGGAGGAGGCTCTCTACCCTTTGCTGGCTTGAGACCATGGATACTTCTCTTTAACGCTACAGGTTATAAAGTTGTACACAGCATTTATTTAAATGTAGCATCAGGAATAACTCCTGATATCAATTCTTAAATTATTGAATTGGTAACAAAGACAAAAAATCCTGATGCGGACATCACTGATGTTTTAGGCAAAAAAAGCATTTCAGATTACCGCCATCATCAGGAGAACAATAAAAATTCTACTGAACAAAAATAAAGTCAATGTAAAAAAAGTCATGGCAGTCAAATTGGTGTATTAGTAGACAATATCAACCAAAAGTTTGTCTTCCTTGTTAATTAGTTGTTTTTTTCTGGATATTTAGATATGAAGTAGCCTAAAGACTCTTGGCCATTTTTCCAGGTTGTACCCCACTTCTCGTCAGGTAACCGCTGGGGCCAGGTGCCTGGTCGACCTAAACCCCAACTACCCCCAAATTCTGCAATAATTGAGTGGTTATAGAAAATAAATGAAGTGATACACTAAATTATCTTTAACTGTGGAAACTTCTGCCTGGACTTAAAGCAAAATTGATTCAGTGCCTCTCCACTCTTTCTCCAGACTCTGGAACTTTGATTTCCTGATGAAATGCAAACTTGGTCCAAGTGGTCCCAAGAGGTCTTATTTTTCTTGCACAAAATGAGTCCACGAAGCATATTTGTTACTCTGAAACTCTTCTTTTGTATTTACTAAGTCAGTTCCTCCACTGATTGAGTCTACCTGTCTTTGGATGAGGCCTCGTAATCTTTCACATGTCTCCTCGTCCCTGATGCTCCCCACTGATGACAGCTTGGCCAGGTACCTGACAAAGAAGCAAAGAAAGACAAAATCTCATTAACGTTTTCAAAGTTCTGTTGTTGTTTTTTTACAAAAGAACAGGGTCATAGAAAAACAAACAATTGCTCAATCTGGTTGCAGTATGGTGAAAACAGATGTTGTTATCTCGCCCTATGAATCTCATCTGACTTTGGAAATCAGTCACCCTAAAATCTCCAGAGAACAAAATTGAATATATACATTTGTGCAAACTATGTGCTGGATGTTCCCCAAGTCAAACTGGAAAACATCACAGTAAGTGATGGATAACAATAGGACTAGGATCCTGAGTGACTTCCAGATCCAATCTGGTATGTGATGGATAATCAACCAGAGTAGTGATGGACAAAGCAAAAAAGGAGTGTAGTATTGACAGATGTAGTGAAACATCAAGAAAAAGAAACACAAGAGCTAGAGAACTTTTGAGGGCTCTAAGAGGAAATTCAGAAGTTATGTAGAAGCAGGGGCTCAGGAGTGCCTGTGGTGATTAGTGTGCTTGGAATTCCCAAGTGCATCCAACCTGAGGAAGTGGCAAAAAATTCCAGGAACAACCTCTGGAATCTGGGTCCAAAAGAGAGGGTTAACGTTTGTGTTGATATGGGAATGTTTTGGATGGGTGATTGGTTGAGAGGAAGTAAAGTGGCTTATCAAACACACCGCCTCCATGCCAGACAGGTCAGATATGCTGCTAACAGACACACACACACACACACACACACACACACACACTCACACAAACACAGTAGAAGATGTGTGAGAAAATGACAGTGGTTAGAATAAACTGAACCTCCCATCTTCACCTTGGACTCATATCTAAAGTCCCAGCTGCGATTATATAGTGTCTGCACTGCTTCAAGGCCAACAAAGAGCATTTAAACATGTTGTCTAGAAGTTAGTTTTTTTTAAAAGAACAAATGTTATCAATCCTATTTTTCAATAAAGGTCGCATTTATGCAGTCAATTTTTCCAGATGAACACCTGCACCTTTAAATAGTCCACTTTATAAGGGCCTGCTTTGGAGTAAATGCATTCATATGATGTTACACTGTAGCTCTACTGGGTCACATTATTTTGAGGAGAGACTGAAAGTGTTTCATTGTATGTCTGAATGCTAAAAATAGAGTTGTTTAGATGAACTTAACATCAGTAATAGAAGAAGCAGATAAATGGTTTTCATTTTTTTTAGATATAAATAGGAAAAGTGTGCTCTGCATAAATGTTTAACCTCCATGAATAAATACTATTACTGAACCCTTTGACGTACAGTATGTCTCCACTAGCTTTTCTCACAACTAATTTCAGGAATTTTAGGATCTTATTTATAAAATTTTGCATAGAACCTTTACTAAAATAGTACTTAAGCTCAGGGGGAAAAACACTTACACCTACTAAGTTTTAGTTTTGACAAACTTGGAAGTATGCACAGCGGCAAGCAATTTCTGCTTTATAGATCACATTCTCTTTAGAAATGTGCTCAGGTAAATTTTGGATCATATCTCACCAACTAGACATCCACTTTTTGCCATAAACGGACAATGAAAAATGCCTAGTAAAATTTCTGCCAAGACTTAAGCCAGCTGGTATGGGGCAGTTCACTGGTGACCATGGCAACTGAGAGGTGGAGAAAGCACAATTCCACAGACTGAAGGAGGCATGTGAAGGCATTTAATCACTCAATCAGGGTTTATGGTGTTTTACTCAGCCAAAATGTAACCGCGGTGCTCCACATTAACACTTTTTTTTCATGAGCTGTACTCAAAGGTCTGAAACATTTTCTATATACACAAAAGACCCATTACTCCCAAAATTGTTCCTAAATCTGTTAGTGACACCTCTCCTTTGCCAAGATAATCCATCCTACCTTTCAGGTGTGGCATATCATGGTGCTGATTACACAGCATGAGTACTGCACAGGTGTGTGTTCCACTGGCCAAATAAAAAGACACTGTAAAATGTGCAGTTTCATCACACAGCACAATGCCACAGACGTAAGTTTTAAAGGAGTATGCAGTTGTCATGTTGACCGCATCAATGTTCACTAGCGCTGTTGTCTGGGAAATTAATGTTTTTTTCTCTACCATAAGCCGTCGCCAAAGGTATCCAACCAGCCTCACAACAGCCAGCCACAACACTGTAACCACACAAGCCTAGGACCTCCACATCCAGCATGTTTACCTCCATGATAGTCTGATACCTGCAACCCAGGCAGCTGCTGCAACAACCGGTTTGCATAACCAAACAAGTTATACACAAACTGTCAAAAAGTGTCTCAGGGAAGCTAATCTGCATGCTTGTCGTCCTCACTGGGGTCTGGAACTGACAGCAGTTTGTCAACGGAATTGATTTGAGTGGGCACCAGACACCGTCAAATATTCACATTTGACGGTGTCTGGCTCTTTGGAGACGCGTTCCGTTCACTGGTTAATCCGGGTTTTCAATGTTCAGGGCAGATGGCAAACAGCATTAGTGGCATTATATGGGTGAGTGGTTTACTACACGTCAATGATGTGGATCGAGTTGCCCATGGTGGTGGTGGAGTTATGGTATGGGCAGGTGTATGTATGAACAGTGAACAAAGGTGCATTTTATAGATGGCATTTTGAATGCACAGAGATACTGAGTCAAAATCCTAAGGCCCATTGTTGTGCCAATCTTCCACCACCATCACTTCATGTTGCAGCATGATAATGCACAGCCCCATGTAGCCGGGATCTTTACACAATTCCTGGAAGCTGAAAAAATACCAGTTTTTGCATGGCCAGCATACTCACTGAGGATCTTTGGGATGCTCTGGATCGGCGTATACAGCATGTACTGGTTCCTGACAATATTTAGCCTCTGTGCACAGCCATTGATGAGGAATGGATCAATGTTCCACAAGCCACAATCAACACCCAGATCAACTCTATGCGATGGAGATGTGGTGCACTGCATGAGGCACACTGGATTTTCTGACACCCCCCAGACTCCCCCAGTAAAACAAAACGGCCCATTTCAATGTGTCCATTGATCATGGCCAGTCTAAGGCACACCTCTGCAATATTCTTGCAGTCTACTCAGGACCTTGATTGCTGCACTTGTTGAGCTGGGATGAATTATCTCATCAAACATAAAATGCTCACTAAGCTTTAGGTAGATTTGTGAACAATATTTGAGAGTAAAAATTATTAATTTTGAAAGTTTCAGATCTCTGAGTTCAGCCAATGAAAAACGGGAGAAAAAACAAAAGCGTTGTGTTTATATTTTTGCTTATTCTATTTAAAGCCTGACAGAAAAAGTGTATTTTAAAGGTTGAATATGGAACAGTTTTAGAAAAAGCTACATTTAAAAAAAAAATACATATATATATTACATCCACGGGGCTTTCAGAGGGGCGGAGAATGAAAGCACAACATTTCCTTCTAAAACGGGCACGACAATGACATGTTTACATCTACCAGCCAGTAGCAGCCGCGGGGTTTGTGGGTTGACAGATGCGGCTCCATGATCCATCTATGCTTGGCACAGCTTGGCTGGCACTGGGAAAAATGGTGGACTCAGCAAGTCAAACAGCTGCTTCAGAGCCCCGGAGATATTGTTATCCATCTCAGGAGAGGAGTGACCGCAGAAGAACAGAAACTTGAGTGGTTATAGGTGAAGCCTACACTACATGGACCCATATAAAACATTTCCACAGCCTCAAATACAATCAGAAATGGCGACTTTCCTCTGGATCGGTAAGTTATCTCACTTGCTAACTTTGCTAATGTTAGCTGTCAGGTAAACTCGTCTAGGATACATGATAAATAAGTTTCAGGTTGGTCACTGGGCATATCGGCAGTGAATTAGGCAACCCAACAGCCGGAATCATGTTTTTATTGTTGGAACTACAACCTAGATACACTAGATGTCGCTATCGTGCTCATGTTCCATATCCAACCTTTAAGTCTACTTTTAAAAAGTATTATTTTCGCAACATAATAACATAAGAACTGTGAGTAACACAGTGTTGATGCAGCAGCGTGCTCAACATAGTCCTTAGTGTGCTTAAAGTTACATTTTTTGAACAAATGTTTTTCTATAAATTCCAAATTGTTTAACTGTTTTTCTCGGCTATGCCAAACTGGGTTAAACTGGCTGCATCTTTGAACATCCATTTTCAGGTCTTGTCACAGATTCTCAACTGGAGTAAGATCTGGACTTTGACTGGACCATTCTAAATCATGAATATGCTTTTATATAAACTGATTTAGGGTGTTGTCCTGATGGAGTGTTTTGTAGTCTGTTTTCAATTATCCCATGCCTGGACATGTTCCATCGTTTCTTGTTTTTACCATCACCATGACCATTAGCACACTTAGAGATTATCTCACAGCAACTTTAGCTGATATCCATTTAGCTTTCAGCTATGTTAAATTAGTTCCACACAGTATAGAAATAACAAAATTGTAAATCAAAATGCACGTTGCTAAACGCAGGACATTCGACTTTTGGACCATTATTCTTTACAACTAGACATGGCTCTGCTAAAAGTTTCTCCAACCTGTTTTATGTGTTCTAGGTTTCAAGTTCCAAGACCACAAATATCTCTGTAAATCTCTGTTTGTCTATTTAAATCAAGGCATGACACACAACCAAAGTGAAGAGGCCTTTCTGTCTGTCAGACGGTTTTCATGAATAAGATGGAATTCAAAGTCATTATAATTACATGCTAGTGTTTCATAGTCTGTAATGTATTTGATACAGACAAATTAATGACAGATCATGATTATTATTATACGAATTCAAAGCCAACTTCATATAATGATAATTATTTCTGAGTCTTTTCTGAACACAACATTGTAATAAAGATGTCCTCTTTTTATAGGTCCAAACACCCTTCTTCTCTCACCCACTCACTGCCACCTCTCATCAGTTCAGATAATATTTCCCTTTCTTTCTTTGTCTCTTTGATGGTCTTCTTTTTCTCTTCTCATCCAGACAGAGTCAGTATTAAACACTCATCACTGTGATAACCTTGTTCTCTGCCACTCCACTACATCTCTGCCACATTGGCTCACTTCTTTGCTCAAAGCGGACCTTCACTGTCTCAGAGTGTTCAAACCATGCCAGCTCCTGCCAGTGCATTGTTATGAAAGTTATAAAACACTCATGAGTGTTTCTGGCATTCAAGGAGATGTTTCCAAAATCAAGAAAGCAGTCTTAAAGACTATTGATATGATCTTAATTCAAAAGTAACTGTTCCAGCCCTGACATCAACCCTAGTTCAGATTGTTTTCCAGGTTTGGATAAGTATGAAAAATATATATAGAACAGGAGAATATTTCATTGCAGACTTAATTTCTGGTCCTGCTCATCCATCCATCCGTTGCTGATGTCCTCTTGGTACCGACAGAGAAAACATCATATGGTAACATGCACTTCAACCCACATGAGCTAAGTTTAATTGACACCACAGCCATGTCAACTGGAAAGTTGACATGCCCCCCCCCCCCCCCCGTTAGTAACAAACAGGGTCCCCTTACTCAACTAACAAGCAAATGTAAAACTGATTCAGGGGAACACTAAGAATTAAAAACTACTGGTGTGCCCCACACGCTCTAATCCCAAACTGTGCCCTGCTCATATCAAAACGAGTCACTGCATCAATCCATTCACCTATTTGTCTCACCGTCAGGCAGGCAATCCACACATCCATCAGTTCATCCGTTCAAGTACTGTTTCATACATCCATTAAGTCTGACATCCATCTGTATGTGTTTTTATTTTTATTTTTTTTTTTTTGTGGGGGGGGGGGCTCTAACTGGCTCTACATTATCCTTTCTCATTGAAAACCAATAGGATAAATGTAATCTTTAGTGTATTAGCATTCTTTTAAACATGTAATATAATCACTGATGCTGAGTAAAACGCTTAGAGTGATGGTTGTTGTTTTTTATTTTTGACATAATTTGGCGCAGATGCAGCCCTGCATGTACAATACATGTAAATGACTTAATTTAGAAGGAAGTGGCTGTGATGGACTGGCGACCTGTCCAGGGTGTACCCCGCCTCTCGCCCGTTGACAGCTGGAGATAGGCACCAGCCCCCCCGCGACCCCTGGAGGACTAAGCGATTCAAAAAATTGATGGATAAAAGGACGTGGCATGCCTAGAACAACAACAGACTGTGTAGGTGATGGTGTTACATGTCTCCGTACTTATGCAGATGGAGAATTATAAACTAGGCTCTAAGACATGCTTAATATACAGAGCAACCAACTTTAGTAGCAGACCAATCTGCTAAAGAAGTTGTTTCTTCAGTATTTCAAGTGCTGGAAAAGACTTCACCAGTTCTGTGTTCCTTGCCATACGACTTAGAAGTGGGTGAAGTTGTACCAGAAATTTTAGATCTCTGCATTAGAAATTATGCAATATTGGAGCTCCTGGAACGTGCAAAACTCTGTCAAAGCTGTAAACAAGAGCAAACAGAAACCAAGAGTGCCTAATAAACTAATGAGACTCAAATAGCAGCACCTGAGTTTAGTAGGGTTTATACGTGGAAAGATTTTCACCTTGTATGAGGCAATTCATGAAATGCCCAAATTCCTACAGATGTTGGACTAGGGATTTGAAGCAGCAGACTAGCAGTAGCTTCTACTAGTTTCTGCCTCCTTTTGCCTTCAGAGCTGCTTTAATCCGTCCTGACATTGATTAAATTAAATTGTAGAAACATTTCAAAGATTTTGGTCCAGATTGAAGATCTGTTGTCTGGGCATCCCTGATTGCATATGCTGTACAACCTGTTCCACATTTTAACGGTTCTCTGGTGGATTGAGATCTGATGTTTTCTGAGGACACAGAGATGGTTTGGGTTTTGTGATATGGTAAATTTTTAAGGTGGCAATAAAAGGTCCCCAACACCCATACACTACCAGCTGCAACCTGAACCATGCCACAAGACAAGATGGATTCAATGCAATTCAGTGTATTTATTTATTCAGTCCCTTCTTTGATGTTGATTATGCCTGATTCAAACACTACCATCTGATGTTGCTGCTAAAGCTGAGAGTTAACAGACCAGGCAATAGTTTTTACAATCTGTTATATTTCAATTTTGGTAAGCTAGTATGAATTGTGGCCTAACCTTCCTGTTGTTAGCTGAAAGAAAAAACACCAGGTCAGGTCTCCTGCTACCCATCTGCCCTAATGTTTGACATGTTGTTCATACATAGATTTTATTTAACATACTTTGACTTTAACTGTGTATTTGGGCTACTGTTGCCTTTTTATCTTCTTAAACTCTAAGACCAGCTTGACTCCGAGAACCATACCATTCAGATTCACCTAAATGAAAAGTCAAGTTCTGATTCTCAGTTTAAACTTCAGCACGTTGCATTCCCCACATCCAGACGGCTAAATGTATTTAGTTGAAGGTATAGAAATACTAATAGTGCACTTAGTTCAGTTCTTAGATGCGATATTTGACAGACACTCCCATCCATTCACTATCTGCATGGCAGCACAAAATTATACCCACTGGATGGGCTTTTACTGCTGAGAAACCACATATCTAATTAAGGTTCTAGTCATCGAGATAGTATATTTCACAGTGAGCGTTGGAGGCATTCGGATGAGGTGAAGAAAGAGATGAATGAGGAAAACATGTACGAACGGAAATAGGTAATAAACTTAAAGGGTCGTGCTCACTTGGCCAAACAGTCTTTCATCAGGTTAAGGTAAACATTTAGTCGGACAGCTTTGTTTGTTAAAGTCAAACAACTTTATACTGCAGCTGCCTGATGAGGGTGGTGATTAACTGATCTGATAAACAAAAAGACTGACTTTTATCAAATACAAATGCATAAGTGCAGCTCAAAAAATGAATCCTTGGAACTAGTACTCAGTAGTTAAGCAGCAGCGTCTGATGACCGTTTTCTGTCACAGCTTACTGAAAGCAGAGGTACATTGATACATGCTGAAGGAAAAGGGGGATTCTGATGAATGAATCTGATGGGCACAGATAAGCACAAAGAGCAGCTTCAGGCCATCTTTTTGCAACCACTTTGTGAAACACTGTTGCCACAAGTAATTAAGTACAAGAAGCTTCAATCAGTAGAAGATGTTAATAAACACTGTGGTGCAAGATATTCTATAAATTCAATTGGAGAGGCTGTAAACTGTTTAGGGGAACTCTGGAGCCTGCCGTCTCTCTCTGTCCCCCCATCCAGTCTGGATCCAGTCCCAACCAAAGCTCTGATTTTCTCCACTGCAGTGTCATGCCTTTCATAAAAGCCATGTGTGATGTTTGATGCCTTTTTGTTCTGCACCCTTGAGCAGGGAGATACCATTTAGGTAGTGAAAGACCACCCCAAAGTGCTAAAAAATAAGTAGGATAGAAAACTCCAGAGGATGGCAGAAATGTTTTCCTTTGACAGGGAGCACCACCGGTGAGCGCCATCCCACTGGCCTGACATTCACCTTGGAACCATTTAATAAACATTGGATAAGATAGTTTCAGGTAATTTTCTGGATATGTTTGTGTGTGCGTGTGCATGCGTGGGAAATGTTCAGCATAGGCCTCAGGCTGGCGTCTTTTTTTCTTTATCTTTTCATACTGTTGTGTGTACCCTTTGTTTCCCAGAGATGAGGTTAACAAAACACCTCTGCAGGGGAGTCAACTCAAGGAAGGACAAACACACACACACACACAAGTTTACTTCTATTTGCTGCATATAGAGAAGCAAAAACACATTTATCTAATAAAAGGAGGTCTTTTAAGTGAAATGAGGATGCTTTCCTGTTTCTCACCTTTCTACAGCTGCACTGTGCTCTACAAGTTAGCTTTAGAGGTATGGTGTGAATTAGGTTTAGTGGTGGTTATGGTTAGTATCTGTGTTATGCATAAATGCAGTTACTAAAATGAATGGAAGTCAATGCAAAGTCCTCAATTAGACATATATGTTTTTGTCTTGCTAGTAGTAGTGAGGACCTTCATTGACTTCCATTCATTTAAGTGACTGTATTATGCTTCACCCAGACACTTTTCCTAACCAGTACTGCTCTACCAGTAGAGCTAAGTGAGATTGTCCGAAAGTTTGGACCAAGCTAAATGTCCTCACTTTGTATTGAATGGTCATCATTTCATGTGTAAAATCTAAAAACTGTGAAAAATGGTCCTCCGTTTAATTTTAGACAGGAGCATGCAAACACATAATCACACACCACATTACTTCACCCTATCCTCGCTCTCCCTCTCCTCTGTCTGTCTGGCCCTTGGAGGTTGCATGCCTAATCCCAGGGGCCTAAGCCTGCTGGAGCCAGTGGTGCTGTGAGGCCTGCGATGTGTAATGCAACACAAACACACTGCAGCTTGCAAGTACACTACAATCCAGGTGGAATGCTCCATCGGTTTCATCCAACAACCCCACCCTCACCAGGACCCTGTGCCACCTTCAGAAAATAAAAATAACAGATCATTCCAAACAGAAAACTGAAACACAATTTGTGTATGTGTGATGAAAGCTTTACAAGAGGGGAATTCATTTTTTATTGAACTTTTAATATGAGAGCATTTCTTTAGTAGAAAAAGAAAATCACATTCTAGTAATTCTTTTTAACGGACCCCCCTCATACCATGTGCATTGCACCACTAATAATTCCTTGAAAACAAGTATAGCTGAATCATAACTTTGCTAGTCATTTATCATTGCACTCAGAAAAAGTTGAACCATATCAATATTCCCTCAGATTCTACTCACCAGTAGGTGGCGGTAATGCCCCTAAGGTTCTTTGGCCAGCCTTGTATTAAAAAGCCACAGTTTGTTTTTGGAATGTTTGCAGTGAACTTACGATCCATTCACTCTCTTGGTAGACAAGCAAACAACTGTAACCATGGTTACACACACAGAAATATAGAAACAGCAATATTTATTTGTGCTAACACTGCACAATGGAGCAGTCGTCAGCACTGTTGCCTTGCAGCAAGCAGTTCCTGTGTGACTCTGTGTTGTCCTGTGGCAGACTGTTGACCTGGTTATGATACCCTGCCTTTCTCTAAATGACCACTGGAGATAGACACCAGCCTTTCCAAGGACCCACAAGACAAATGGGTAAGGACAATGGATGGATGAAGTTTTATTAATCACAATAGCAGTATTTTAATTTTTATTACAAACAGGAATTAAGAGAAGATGTGTTAATAATTGTCAAAGAAAATTCAAAATTTGTCAAATGGACTAGACCTATCTAGCATGGCCGCATCTTCATCTCATGAAGACGATATTCAGTTTCCTTATTTTAATTCAGTTCAATTCAGTTTATTTATATGGCGCCAGTTCACAACAGATGTCATCTCAAGGCACTTTACAGGAAATATTTTTTCAATACAATGATACAAACATTCCAATCAGTAAAAAAAAGTTTTCTATTTAAGGAATCCCAGAAGATTGCGTCGAGTCACTTTTTTAGCCTTTTTTATGCTGTCTGATACTCTAATGGGAAGCCTAAGTCTCCTCCCCTTCCTGTCGGCCCATGGGTCCCCTGGCCAAAAAAAATTATGAATGGAAGTCTATTGAGAAAAATGCACATGCTCATTCGCAAATGCACACGGTCTGTTTCACAAATGCACATGCTCAGGTTCACAAATATAATTTTCAGGAATGCTTGTAGTATAAATTCACAAATGCACACGATGAGGTTCAAACATGCACACTATGTTTCACAAATAAAAATTTGAGAGAAGCTTCAAATATTTACTCACCGATCAAACAAATACCTGACTGTGCACGAACCCACCACTTCTTATTTGTGAACCTCTCTGCATTCGTGAGAGAATTCTGTGTGGTGAATTTTGAGACTCACCAAGCGTGACAACAAATGTCACCATTGGCTAAGGAAGTGTCAATCAAATTCATCACTACCCAGCCGTGTTCGCTTTCAGCCAATCGTATGGCTTGTAACATGTTCCGTCCTCATTGTAGGCCAAATGTACTAGTACTAATCCATTTCCTCAGTTTATGAAACAGTCGGTGGTGCGCCGGGTTCCGCCCTCGGCGCGGGGGCCCTCGGACGCTGGTGGTGCCTGGGGCGTCTCTTATTGGCGGGGAGGCTTTTTACCATCCAGCACAGGCGTTCTTTTTAACGGGGTGCGCTTGGGACGGGAGGGGGGAGGGCGTGGAGGGGGAGGGGGGGCTAAACTCAACCTGGGTGTCTAGTGACATGTGTTTTGTTAGCAGTGTGAATGTTGGGAAGGATTTAGGTGTGCCCCTGGGGTGGGGGCTGGTGGATTGCCGGAGCGCTGCCGTGGGCCCCGACTTGACGTGCTGGGGCCTCCCACCCCTGGTGGATCGGGCCGAACGAGGGTGCCTATTGGAGTCAGCAGGGGAGCTGGCTCCCTGGGGTTGGCAATGGTCACCCCAGTTATTTTCTCCCCATCCCCATTGCCTCTGTCCACCTGCTCCTTCATTCTACCATTCACAAGGCCTTGGGACGTGGGCACGTCACTGGGGTGCGGGATGGAGCTTCCGTCTTCGCTACCCGGTGGCGGCCTGGGTCCAGATTTTATTGAGCAACTTAGACACTTACACTTGCAACATTTACATGGAATGCACATGTAGGGACCTGGCGGTGGGGCGCATTGCCGCCTGTGGTGCCGTTGGACCATCAGGGGTCGGAGCCCGGGTAGAACATCAGGCCGTCTGGTCGGGGTCCTGGTCTGGTGGGCTGCTCTCGCCGGTGTGGGGGCCTTGGCGGTCTGCTTGTCCCCATCCTGGTGAGCAAAGGGGTCTGTCTCCCGGGTGCAGGGGCAGGGTGCTCTATTGGGGCGTCTGTCCCTGGGCCTGGGAGTATGGAGTATATTGTATGTATGGGGGGTATGAATGAGTGTATAGCGTCCTTTTTTCGTATGTCCTGTATTTGTAAGAATGTGTACGCATGAGAGGGAGGGTACGTATGAGTGTCTCTGTCTGTCTATGTCTACCTGTCAGGTTGGGTGTTTGGCTTCCCTCTGGCCTGATGCGTCTCTTCCCCTCAGTTACTCCCCGTCGGTGATGGATACTCCTGCCCGCTGGTTGATGATGGCTCTCGATGCCTGGGGCCGGGGGTCCCGGTTGCGGCCCGGCTCGGTCCTGGTGCATGTCTGGCGGGTCCTGGGTGGTCCGGTGTGTCAGGCGGCCCCTGTTTCGGGCCGACGTCCTCCTTGGATTGACTGGGGCACCTCTTATGGGGGTGCCGGGGTTGTAGAGTAGGTTGGTGCCGTCCGGTGGATAGGTGGGGACCGTGCCTGGCGCCCAGGCCTCCTGCCGGTTCCAGAACTTCTGCTGACTGGTCCGTTCATCTGGGGGGGGCTGTCCGGCATTGGCTGGGCCCCTGATCTTGGCGCCCTGCGTGGGGCGGGATCTGGACCCAGGAGCTGGAAGATCTGGATGTCCAGGTGCTGGCTGGGCGCGGCCTGGGAAATCGTACATCCACTGTGGCTCTTGCTGTGGCTCCCTGGCGTGTGGGTGTGTGGGGGTGGGCTGGGTTGTTGGCGGTGGGTATTGGTCCGGGGTGGCGGCGGCGTGTGTTGTCCGTCGGTTGGCTGCGGATCCCCCTTGCCTGCGGCAGCGGCGGGGGGCCCTTGTCGGCTGGTCCCTGGTTGGGGCCCCGCTGGGGGGCGGGGTGCCTCTGGTCCCCGTGGCCTCCGAGTCCTGATCCGGGCCTGCCCTGGCGTAGCCAGTTTCCGGCGGAGCCCGTGGGCTCGTCACTGCGATCTCTCGGGCCCCAGCATTGCGGCTGGTGGGTGTTCCCCTGGGGCTTCCATCTGTTCCTCTCTTGGTGGGTGATCGACCCTGCGCTGATCCGCCTGTGGCCTCTGTATGCTGTGGGACCCTGGATGCATACATCTCTTGCCTCCTCCATGTCTGTGTCGATTCCTGTAGGACGGATTATTGACGGTTCCTTACACCAGCTATCAATCACTTGCATGGGGAAACCTTATTCAGACCTGCATGCTCGCACACACATAGGTGTGGGGACATTGGTGTGGACGGACATATCTTAAGCTGAGGTTATCATCATTAGTTAGTTGTTCACAGGAGCTTAACAGAAACATTAGTATTATGTTCAATAATCCATGCTTGTGTGTGCCTCCCTGTCTTGTGTCGTTGGTTCGCGCCTCTGTTGGTCCGGTTTCTTTTCTTCACCTTCTTCCTTTCTCCCTTCTTGTCTCGGTTTAGTGTCCATGACGTCAGGAAATTGAACCCAGAGTAATCACTAATAAAGATTTTTCATACATATACATCAAGTGGCGTACTACAGCGAAGCTGTAATACTCTGCTTGGGAAAGTAAAACTGTTGGGCTTGTACTTGGTACTCAGACACCAATTCTGAGTAGCATACTGCTAGACAGGACACGTAAAAAAAATAAAAAATAAAAAAAAATTAAAAATAACAGTAGGCATGAATTACTAACCTGTTTCCTCAGTTTATTAAACTGTACGCACGGACTCGCAATCTATTCCCCCGGTGTGGTGTTCTGTTTGCTTGATAAAAAGCCATGAATTACATCTGTTTTGAATTGGTAGTATACAAATAAACTGAAATGATATTAAGATGTATTTGATAAAACCACTATAAATTTGTGAAAAAACAAGTGGAACATGAACAGCCGTGTTTTCAAGGGTACTGTACCCATCTTCTATTGTGGAAAGCTGTTTATGTGCCTAACTGGAGTTCTGCCTCCTCACTAAATGCTACTGAAACTCTGAGAAAGACTGAGGGAGTCATGTGACAGACAATAAGTGATGAACCAAAGTTAAGGTGCCCAAGCCAGTTATGCCTCATCTTTAAAACGTTTGCTGAAAGTGGAAGAGTGGAATCAAAGTCAAATTTCTAATTTGTATGCACCAACCTGGTGACTGAAGCTTATTTGGATTCTGATCATCTTCTGCAGTTTCACCAGTAAATGTTGCACCTTAACTCTCAACTAGATATGAAAGTATCATTAAAAAATAAACATAATGAATAAATCATGATAAATCAGGGTTTTATATCCAAAGTAATGAATTATTGTAATAAGTATATATGAATGTTAAAGGGTTAATTTCCCTTCTCCATAGCTACAGTGGGACACAGTGAATATGTCAACAACAGATCTGAGTTGTTGTTTTTCGACTCTATGACAATAAAGATGAGTCCCTCTTTAGGCCTTTAGCAGGTCAACTGTTGTGTGCTCACATGAACAAAACTGGCCCTTCTTCGTAAGAATCCTTAGGTATTTGTAGTTTAAGTTTCATCCGTGTTAGGGTTGTGACCATTTATACATTTACACCTCATCGTTTTAGTTTATTTTTCTGTGTTAACACTTTTGAACCTTTATAATTTTTCACATTTAGGATTGTGTTGTGATATGATTTCTTTCTATTTAAAATGTTTAAAACCTGATGTCCTTTCATCCCTGTGTTTTTCAGCTTTTCCTATCATGCATACATTAGTGTTTGAACTTAATTATTCTTGTTTTTCTATGTTATTTCTTATTTACTTATGTATATTTCATCATTTTTAGTTACCTCTATGCGTTAGTTTTCTACTTTATTATTTTCTGATTAGACTTTGTTCTGTTTATGCTTAAACTTTTATTTTCCTTCTCTGTTCTGTTTATTTCTTCCCTGCCATTCGGCTTCTTTTCCCAGTTGTAAAACATCTCCGATCTGCTCATACTCTCTGTCACACCTGTATCTGCTTTCCCTCTGATTAGGTCCTCAGGTTTCTGTGCCATTCTCCAATCCTCCTCTCTGGTTTTCTTACTTCCTCGTCGATTCCTCCCACCAATTTTTACGATTGTCATATTGAGTGTGTACCTCTGCTTTTGTACCTCTGTGTAAACCTATTAATTAAACTAAATCTCTTTCACCAGATTATGCGTATTTTGCTTCACCATCACAACATTCTCAATGTTGACTTTCCACGATAGCTTACTACCTGACCTGTTTCTGGATAAAGGGCACATTTCTGGAGCATGCAATATATATATGTCCTTATCAACAGACTACCCAAATAAGAGTTTTAAATATTTGCAACTACTCTAGTGTTACCATGGACCTGCTGGCTACTCATCATGACCACCCTGTCAGTTTAGGCAGATCGCCATATCTCATTTGGTTTACAGCATTCTGTGTTTTCAGATGATAAACTGAACAGTCCTCTGAGATGTGCAATATAGTTTTGTAACCTAACCGTTTTAAACTTCTCCACAATTTTCTCCCTGACTTGTCAGCTGTCTTCTTTCTTTCATAATGCTGTTTGCTCACTGATGTTTGTTAACAAATCCTTCAAAGAACAGCTGGATCTTTGTACTGTACCTACTAATTTGGTCATTTTTGATTGAACTATTTTAATTGTGTCAGATACGTTCAAATACTTGTCACACTTTTTCTTTTCAACTTCATAATTACACTCTAAATTGCATTGGTCCATCACATAAAAGCATTATTGAAGTTTATTATTGTAATGTGAAAAGCAGGAAAAGGTTCTGAATGCTTCCAACGCAATGTTGAAGGACTAGCTGAAAATCAATCAAATAATAGCCTAAAGTTCATGAGTTTTAAAAATAAATTAAACAAAGCCTTTACATCCTTTATGATAAAGGTTTTGCTGGCAAGAAAAGCAAATTATTTGCATAGATTTTCTAAATGCAGGAGGTTGGACTCTGAATTGACAAGTTTCAGAGTTAGATTTTATAAACTTCCATGCTTCTTTACATTTTTCCTCCTTTTTGATATTTTTTTAAAAGAGACAGGCATAGTGGGGAGCCCACAGAAGGCCATATTAAAGCCAGCTTCACCATGTTGTACTTGGACAAACCTCTTCAGAAAATACAGCCAGCATCTCTGTATGCTGCTGCACACCTCCATACTTTTGAATGTGTATTCATGAGAAAATATCCTCATGTTTACCTTTCTGGCTCTGAGCATACAGTGATGGTACACAGGAACAGATATATATATAGCACGGATAGCAAACTGGAAGAAAAGCCTCTTCTCGGCTGAGGTAGAACTAAAGCACACCAGCAGATTCTGAGTCCCTGAACATATTTTGCTGCAGTTACATAAATTGAACAAATGAAGTTTTAACATGGAGCCTTTCTCGCAGACAGATTTAAAGCACTAGGAAAACAAATGACTTGAGTTAACCCTCACTGTTTTCCTCCCCAAAGAAAAGGCAGCATGCAAAACTGACTTTGGCCTGTAGAAGGCACTGTTCTATAATTTTTACTTTTCTTACATTGTTCCCAAAGGGGTGCTCACCCCATTTCAGAGTAAAAAAACAAACATGTTCTACATGTATTTGTTTAGATATAAAAAATAAATATGTGTTAGGGAGTGCACAATTTTAAACTCTCACTTTAATGTGTATTTTATACAGTAGTGAAGAAAAAAACATCCATCTTACACCAGTATATATAATTTATTTTCAAGATTACTTTTATTTAGGACATTCAAAAACATTAAAATACTAAAACTTTGTTAGATGGTCTCTTTTTATTTATACGTCCATTAATTTATCTTAAGGTAAGATATGCAAAAGTTTTTGTGCGTGTATGTGTTTTTTCAATCTAAGATTATTGAAAAGCTTAGCCAATACTGATTTAAAGAATTCTAATTTCTCTTTCTGTGATATGATCCGCAATATTTTAAATATTCTTTCTGGCCTTCTGTCATCAATTATTTATGCTGCATCGCTTAGAATGTAGAACCTTAGCTGAACAATAATATGTCAAAATGCTGCCATCATTTTCAATTTTACCAGGTTCCATAACCAACAGTTATGTAACCTCAACATAATCAAACAGAGCAAATTTACACTGAATTTATTTTTAAACAATTCACTGATACTGAAAATGGCCAACTTTGGATTTTCTTTGCATACTTACAACTTTCCCACCAAAGACTGTTGTTCTCAGTGAGACCTGTCAGCTACTATTCATGGTGTGTGTATTTATAAAAAAAAAAAATTATACAAAAAATTGTGTCACCTGTCAGGGCCGTTCTAGCTGAAAATGGTCAGATTTAAATCAGTTAATGATCTCTTAGTGCATCTTTAATTACATAAAAAGTCCCAATATAAACCACTGAATGCTGTTTATTCCTAGTCTTCTGATTGGGAGACAGAATGAGGAGTTTCACTTTTTGCTGTTCCTCCTAGAATGTCACCCAAAAGCCCAAGGTGATCAGAAATAACACGGCATGATTTTTAGCCGTGACTGGGGTCACTTTAACCAAATATTTTCTGTATTTACATATTGCAATTCACACCCCTGACAACTTGGTGCAGACATGAATGGAAGTTTAATTTGATGTAATATTCAGGTAACTGAATCAATCAAAAACAGAATCCCATGAGAGTCTCTGAGTGTTATCTCAGAACTGGACAGCGTACCCAATGCTTCCCTCTATCTGGGAGCTGAAATGAAGAGTTGTGAAAGTTTTGGAGCACATCTCTGACTGTGGATCACTGCTGCTGAAACACTGATGCAAAAAGTATGCTGAAGCGATCAGAAAAGCTGTCGCTCAGTGAAGGCTTTTCTGCAGTGAATTCTGATAACTTCAATTGGAGAAATCTTCCCTAATTTCCAATGTGGAAACAGATAACAGACACAGCCTCCAGTATGCACAAGCAGGTGGGCAGTTCAGCTCCATTTTTTACAAAAAGGCCACAGGGAGTGAAACTTTCACATGTAGCCTAGTATTCTCTGTTCATTTTGGTCGTATTGGATATTAACTATAATAAATGAAAAATAAATACTGAATATGTCATTATTTAAATAATTGATGGGTAAAGACAGATTATGACTGGATTTCACTGGCCGTGAGTTGTATAATTTTGACAAACTGCAATAATAGGCAAAATTTAAGAAATATAAGAAAAACATCTCCAAAATTATGATAGGATTTTCTAAAAAGCAGTGAGACAACTTATTGTTGCTAAGAAATACTGTATAGCAGGGAAAAAGAAAAAGTTTGAAAACATAAAGGAAAGTTAGACTTTATCTAACTGAATTACAGTATAATATTGATTCTATTCATGTTTTTTCCCTACAAGTGCAGTTTAAGTTTTGACTTTATAATTTTACTACAATACTTTCAGTTTAGATTAAAAAGATCTCTATACTTGTAAGTTTTAAACATTATGGTTAAACAATTTCCATTAGAATTTAATTTATACAACTAAATGCATATTTGATAAATGTGATTTTTTTTTTCCATCCAGAGGGTCTCTTACTGCTTCAGGATTTTAAGTTTTCTATTCCTTGCTGTTTGTCTGACAGTTGAATTCTTGTTTGGGTTTCTACAATCTGCCAGTTCCCCATTCTTACCAGAAGAGATGGGAACACCACAGTAAAATATTAGAAATGATGTCCAGGCTCAGCATGTGAAAAGTCCATATTTTTAGCCTTTAATTTCACCATAATAACCACTTAGTGATACAGCACATGAAATAAAATATGTTTAATTAAAATCTCTCAGATCAAGTTTGCAGTTTATTTAAAAAAGGAAAAAACGTGGGAAATTCTAACTTTGTCTCTTTATTTTAATTGATCAAAGTTGCACCCAACAATTTATTCCATCACAATAGTAACAGCCATACTTTTTCAATCTTTAATTCATCTTAGTTTACTCCATTTTAACACATACACAATACTGATGACCGCCAGGTCAATGTTAATCTAGCTGATTATATCACAGTTGATTTTCTTGCAGAGGAACATCTAACCTCTCTAAGACGTACAAAAGAAAATAGCACAATAAGTTCTACATTATATCTCCTCGTAGCCTGACTTCCTCCCTGCGCAGTAATAAGGTGTTGGTAACCAGACAGATGGGAGCATATTTCACAAATGAACAAATATGGTACAACATGAATAGCTTGAATTTAGTTGTGCCCTGTCCCAATACCCACACTGCACCCTACAGTCCTCCACGAAGTGCACTTGGCAGAAGTGCAGACAAGGGTTCAAGTGCGTAGTGAACAAGTGTGTGAATAACTGCACGACTGGGACAGCGACTATTTCGTCGTCGGCCTGTGCCGTATCTCAATGACAACTAAAATGGGAGTGCCGCTTGTGTTATTCTGCTGCTTGATATGATAAAACTGAAACAAAATCATCTAAGTTTGATAAATATAAAATATAAATAAAATATAAAAAGTATCTAGCAAATTCTATAGCATAAAGTCCTACGTTATAGAAAATATTGTATTTTAATCAAATAGACTATATTATATTTAATTTTAAGAAAATATTTGCTATAAAGAAAGCCTTTTGATTTTTTTAAAAGAATGTGTTTCTTGTATTTTGTATATTTGTCATACCTGCTGTGTTAAATGAAAAGACACTGGAATCCCGGGAGAGGCTCTTTTCACCAGAAATAAGTACCCAAATAAGTTCTTTAATTATTTAGAATGTTTACGTTTATGACTTGCCAAAAACACGCAGTGAATATTATTTTTGGCCTATCATGTCCGTAAATACACACAACGTTGTTAGTAAAAAGTATTTTTCAACAGATATATCCAACAGCTAATTACTGTAATTACTCATGTACACAATTACAAATTTTTCAATATTTTGGGGCATTGATAGCCGGGGCTGTCACGGACATCCATCCATCCATCTTCCGCTTATCCGGGGTCGGGTCGCGGGGGCAGTAGCCTAAGCAAAGAGACTCAGACTTCCCTCTCCCCGGCCACTTGGGCCAGCTCCTCGGGAGGAATCCCGAGGCGTTCCCAGACCAGCCGGAAGACCTAATCCCTCCAGCGAGTCCTGGGTCTTCCCCTGGGCCTCTCCCGGTTGGACGAGCCCAGAACACCTCACCAGAGAGACGTCCAGGAGGCATCCTGACCAGATGCCCGAGCCACCTCAACTGGCTCCTCTCGATGTGGAGGAGCAGCAGCTCTACTCTGAGTCCCCACCGGATGACCAAGCTTCTCACCCTATCTCTAAGGGAGAGCCCAGCCACCCTACGGAGGAAACTAATTTCAGCTGCTTGTAGCTGTGATCTCATTCTTCCAGTCCCCACCAAGCGTTCGTGACCATAGATGAGGGTAGGAACGTAGATCGACCGGTAAAACGAGAGCTTGCCTTTCTGCTCAGCTCTCTCTTCACCACGACAGACCGGTACAGTGCTGGCATAACTGCAGACGCCTTACCAATCCGTCCACCGATCTCCCGCTCCATTTTTCCCTCATTCAAGACCCCCAGATACCTAAACCCCTCCACTTGAGGAAGGACCTCATCCCCGACCCGGAGAAGGCAGTCTACCCTTTTCCGGCTCAAGACCATGGTCTCGGATTTGGAGGTGCTGATCCTCATCCCAGCCGCTTCACGCTCGGCTGTGAACCGCTCCAACCAGAGCTGTAGATCACGTTCAGATGAACCCAACAAGACCACATCATCTGCAAAAAGCAGAGACCTGGTCACCAAAACGGATCCCCTCCACGCCTTGGCTGCGCCTAGAAGTCCTTTCCATTCTGACTCAATGTCCCCCGCCTCCCCCTGGACGTGTTTGAAGTTCTGCCGGAGGTGAGAGTTGAAACCCCTTATGACAGGAGGTCAGATGAAACGACAACCAGGTCGATCATCGAGTTGCGTCCTGGTGTCCCGTAGGTGGAGGGAGGCTACCCTCTCATTCACCGGGGTAAACCCCAACGTACAGGCGCCGAGATGGGGGGCAACGAGTATGCCCACCCATAGGCGCCTCTCACCGGGAGCAACTCCAGAGTGGAAGACAGTCCAACCCCTCTCGAGGAGATTGGTTCCAGAGCCAGAGCCATGCGTCGAGGCAAGGCCGACGATGTCTAGTCGGAACCTCTCAACCTCACACCCCAGCTCCGGCTCCTTCCCCACAAGAGAGGTGACATTCCACATCCCAAGAGCCAGCTTCTGCAGCCGAGGATCGGACCGTCAAGGTCCCCGCCTTCGGCCACCGCCCGGACATGTCCCCATCAATATTTACAGATGATAGTTTTGAAACGCCAGAAGCTCTGCTCACATATTCTCAATTCAATTCAATTCAGTTTATTTATATAGCGCCGTTTCACAACAGATGTCATCTGAAGGCACTTTACAAGAAGAGTTATTACAATACAATGTTTAATGTAGAAATTAGATAACCACAGAAGATTGCGTCGTGTAATTCTCAGCAATCCCTCACACTGAGCAAGCATGAAGCGATAGTGGAAAGGAAAAACTCCCTTTTAACAGGAAGAAACCTCCGGCAGAACCAGGCTCAGCACAAGCGGTCATCTGCTGAGACCGTCTGTGGTTTGGAGAATACAGAACAGAGATACATAACAGAGACACAGAAAGAGCAACAGAACTGATGCAGAAGTTTGTTGCAGGACGTGGAGAACTTTCCGTCACTGCAATGCCATCTTAGTCAGGGTCGTCAAGCAGGGCGGTTCAGGAGCACCTATTTAAATAATAGCCTACATATAAATTTAGGCTGGATCTTTGACCCACAACCCGGCGAGGTTAATGACACTTCAGGTCGAGCCTGGGAAATTTCAAGCATGCACCTAAGTCGCAGCGTTATAGGAACATTATCCATCCATCTATCCATCTTCTATACCACTACGCTTAGAAGGTTTCGCGGGGGATGGCTCGGGCCTATGCAGCTGTCAACGGTCAACAGGCGGGGTAAACCGTTGACGGATCGCCAGTCCACCTTTGTTTGTGTGACGACTTAGATTTTAATGATTCTTCATTGCCAGCAGCCTGAAGATGGTTTAAACAGTCATTTGAAGAACAATACAAAACATGCAGCTTACGGCTTTCAATTTTTAATTGAAAGAAGATACGATTTTCAAAATTTGTTAACACACTGCAGTGGATGTTGTAATGAAACATCGCTCAGACGAATACATAGCTAATATATTAATTCATATTTAATCTCTAGCATTCTTCAAACTAGACTCTGGTTCATGGTTATTGTCCCAGGCAGTTTTAAGAACAAACTGACAACCTTACACTTCAAAATATAATTGTCGGAGAAGCAGCTGGAACCATTTGTTTGCCGTTTTGTCACAGAATTCCACATGTAGTAATGGATTGTGGGTAATACCCTTGGCTGAAACCCTCATTGGTGTGGACTTCAAGTGCGGAGCAAGGGTGCAGGAGAGGCGGGGCCAGGGGCCGGATTCTCCGCTCTGGAGAATCAGGACACCCTGCGCACTTGCGCCCCTCAACGGGAACGCACAAGGGTGCAAGTGCGGGTATTGGGACAGGGCCTTGAAGTTAACTATTTTCCCAACATAAACAACCTCCAGTCAAAACAAAAATGTGACTAAGCTACAAAATCTACAATCTGAAAGTTGTTACAGCCACTGAAAAGGACCGGCTCAGATTTAACCTGAAACAGAGAAGGAGGATTTCCGGTGGCGCTATGTTCTGAATAGGATGCATGAGGTGTCGGCCCCCGCAAAATTTGTGACAATTTGTCTTGTTCTCTTTAAAAATACTAAATCCCCCTACATTCTACACTAAGAGGAAAGATGACTACAACGAGAAATACTGCAAAACAGCAATTGGCTCTAATGGAAACCAAAGAAAGGAATGGCTCTAAGCAGGCTGATGGTGATGCTAACATTAGCATTAGCCTAACAGCTAAAGACTTGAACATGGCGGAGATTCTTCGCGAACTTAAAGATTTGCGGCGAGAAAACCAAACCTTTTTCACAGAGACAAAGACCTTGCTGGCCAGACTTGAAGGCTCAATGCACAAGGTGAAAGAGAGGTTGAATGCACTGGAAACTCGCACTGAGGGAGCTGAGGGCAGGATTAGCAAAACAGAGGATGCTAGCCAACGTATCGGGAGAGTGCTCCGCTATCTGCTCCAAAGAGAGGCCACCTTAACAAGTCACTGCGAGGAGCTGCAAAATCGCCTTTGCAGAAACAATCTACGCATCTACCAGGTCCGAGAAGGAAGTGAAAAGGAGGATATGATTGGTTTCGTGAAAGAGCTTATTAAAACCGCTCTGCGCTTTCCTCAAGATGACATACAGATTGAAAGAGCTCACCAAGCCCTCGGGGCAAAGCCGACCAATGTAGACCCACCACGCTCCATAATTATTTGTTTTAGGGACTACGCGGTGAAAGAAGCTGTCCTCCGGCAAGCCTGGGCCCTAAAACAACTGATGTTTCAAAACAATACCATATATTTCGACCACGATTATTCGTCCGAACTCCAAAAGAAGAGGACACGGCTGCGCAGGGTGTTAAAGCAACTGAAGAAAAAGGGGATTCAGGCTAGTCGCTACCCCGCACAGCTATGAATCAACCTAGCAAGCGGAGCGAGGACTTTCCCAACACTCATCAAGGCTACACAAACACTTCATGAGCTGGGTGTGCCTGTGCAAGTGAGTGAAAGAGAAAAGCTGGACAGGGAGCTGACCAGAGAACTGTGGAGCAAACGCGAGAATGGGAGAAGAGGAGGAAATGGATCTTTATCTGAGAACGACTTACGACCGAGTCAATATCTGAAACACCAAAGTTACTAATTTAATTTGAAAGATTCATGGTTATCGTGATTGAAGGTATGTTCAGTTTGGTTGTCAGTGGGGGAAATAAGTTTGTAATTGAAGCTATTGTCACTGCTTAACAAGGCTATTCTAATTCTACTATTACGGGAGCCACCTGTATTGTTTGCTTTTTGTTATGAGCCCCACGTTGTTAGGGTTTAGATCTCACCAGTGGAATTTTTTAATCCCACTCTGGCTTGTGATCATGTGTGCACTGAGTGCTAGCTTCCCAGAGCAGATAAGAAGCCACACTGCTCTGCCTGGTGACCAACAGGGGCCTACCAATATTGGTTCACTTTCTGGATTTGACGTACTCATTCGAGAATTTTTGACGGGGTTCAAATTGGTTGGCTGGACAAATGGAAGTAACTATTGTATACTTGGTTTGTTGGGTTATAATAATATAACGTATTATATTATATTCAATAATATAATACGTTGATTTCCTTGTTCTTTTGTTTGTTTTCCTTGACACGTTCATGTTCATGCACAGGCAGGTTACAAAACTCATAATATGCCTGGCATTTATGTACAAACATGTGGAAATATGGAGAGAAATGTCCTAAAAATACTTGTTAAAGACAATTTAATAAAACCTACTTTATGGCAGAAATCAACATTATTAGTTACAATGTCAAAGGGCTAGGCCCTCCTATCAAAAGAAAAAAAGATATTGAATGAGTTGAAGTCCTTTAAATGTTTAGTAGCTTTACTACAAGAGACTCATCTCAATGAGCTGGAGCACAGAAAATTAAAGAGGTAATGGATAGAACAAGTATTTTCCACAAGCTGTCCAAAAGGTAGGAAGAGAGGTGTGGCAATCTTGTTTAATGAAATACCTTTTTTGCCGTACAGAAGGAAGTGAAAGATCCACAAGGCAGATATATAGGAGTAGTTGGTACTTTACAAGGAATAGATATGACAATCATGAATATATATGTACCAAATGAAGATGACCCCTCAATTTTTACACAGATAGCATCCATTCTAGCAAAAGAATCTAAGGGCATGATTATTCTTGGGGCAGACTTTAACTGTGTACTGGATCAAAAACAGGATAAATCACCTCCCGAGAACTCCACCCCAAGTAGGAAAAGCAAAGTAGTAAAATATTTATTGGGACAATTGGAATTGGTTGAAACTTGGAGAGCAAATAAACCAAAGGTAAAATATTTTACCTTCTTATCAAATGTACATGAAACTTATTCAAGGATAGATATGATATGCATATCCAAACAAGACCTTCACAGAGTTTTAGACATTGCAATAGAACCTATAACTCTATCTGATCATGGACCGGTTAAGATGTCGTAGAGCTTAAATAAAGACAGGCATTTTAAGTACTGTAGACTGAATGTCTCGATACTGAGTGATCCAAAAATTTACAAACAACTAAAAGACACAATTGCGGAATACTTTTTGTTAAATGATAATGGGGCAGTATCCCCCTCTGTGCTGTGGGATGGAGCCAAAGCAGTGCTAAGAGGCCGGTGCATTGAGCTGGGGGTACGACTCAAAACACAAAGGTTAGCAAAACAGGTAGAGCTAGACAATGAAATTAGAAGATTAGAACAATTACATAAAGATAGTAGGGACAAAAATGTATTACAACAACTCAAGGATCAAAGAAATCCTCTTGATAAACTACTTACATATAAAGCGGAGGGATCAATGCGTTTTACACGGCAAAAATATTAATAGATGGGTAACCGCGCAAGCCGTTTATTGGCTTTCCAATTTAAAAAAATACAGGCTAGTCGTGTAGTGCCAAAAACAAACATTCCACATCAAGAAAGGAAAATTGACATCCAGAGCAAATTGCAGGTGCATTTCGAGATTTTTATGAAAAGCTTTGTACACCTGATACACCACCAAACAAAGATAATATGGATAGTTTTTTTAAAAGACTGAATTTAACAAAACTAACAAAGACAGAGGCAGAAAACCTTACTACACCTATTACAGAAAAGGAAATAGTAGAGATAATCAATTCATTAAAAAACAATATAAGTCCTGGTCCAGATCGTCTTAGTGGAGAGCTATATAAAGTATTTACCAAAGAACTTGCTCCTAAACTTTGAACAGTATTTAATGCTTTAAAAGCAAATGACCCACCAAAGAGCTGGTCGGAAGCCATAATGTCAGTAATACAAAAGGAGGGAAAGACCAAAAAGAGTGTGCATCTTACCGGCCAATCAGATTGCTTGGTAATGATGTGAAGATTCTTTGCTCTATATTAGCCAGGAGGATGCAAACACATATTGGGAAATTAATTAAACCAGACCAAACAGGGTTTATCACAGGACGACAAGGCTCAAATAATATCAGAAGAGCACTAAATATCCAATTTATTGCTAAGAAATCCATCTATCCTTCAATGCTTCTTGCGTTGAACGCGGAGAAGGCGTTTGATAGGGTGGACTGGATATGTTTGAATTATACATTAGATAAATTTGGATTTAATCCTACTTTTATAAGTTGAATTAATACTCTACATAAAGATCCAGTTTCAAGAATCTTTGTAAATGGTTACTGCACTGACTTTTTTCACATAAAGAGGGGGGTACGACAGGGCAGCCCTGCGGCGCCAATTCTGTTTGCTCTTAGCATCGAACCCCAGGCAGAATGGATCAGAACAAATAATCAAATAGAAGGAATACAAGATCAAAGGGGCTTAGAACACAAAATCTCCCTATTCGCAGACGATATACTCTTGTATACCAAAAATCCATTATCTTCCATTCCTCCTCTAATGCACTGTCTAAGTGGATTTGGCGACATCTCTGGCTACAAGGTAAATGAAAGAAAATCGGAAGCAATGATGATGACGGGATGCTGGCCAAGTCAACTTAATGCTGAGGTAAAATTTAGGTGGTGAAAAGAGGGGTTTAGATATTTAGGAGTGATTTTAACTGAAGATTCCTCAAAAATATATAAATCCAATTACGGTAAGCTTTTTACTCAATAAAAAAAACATTTAGAAAGGTGGCAAATACTTCCACTATCTTTAATAGGTAGGATTGAAAAAATAATGATGAATGTGCTGCCACATTTTCTCTTTCTTTTTCACTCTCTTCCAGTCACTGTGTCTAATACTACCTTTAAACGTGTGGACAAACTTATAACCAAATTTATCTGGCAAAACAAACGACCTAGGATGAGACTTAAAGTTTTGAACTCTCCCAAGAGTGGGGATGGCTTAGCCCTTCCACACTTAAAAAGCTACTACTGGGCAGCCCAATTTAAAGCTTTGGTCACATGAATTACGATGGACACAGACACAAAATGGTTCTAGTTAGAGCAGGGATCAGTGCGAGATAGACCAATATCAGCACAGCTATTTATGGACATAAAACATAGACAAAAACTGAAATACAGAATTAATATATTGAATTCACATTGAATGTCTGGGGTAAGATCAGGAAACAATTTAAATTACCCCTCTCTTTATAAAGAGCTTCTAAAATAACAATCATAGCTGATTTTCTTCCTGCGAGGCTTGATGGTGGCTTCAACAACTGGGTTGACAATGACTTAATAACAATAAACCAATTGTTTATCATCTTCTACCCAAATTCAAGATGAATTTAAACTACGTAAAAGTGACCTATTCCGTGTTACGACATTATTTAGATACGACATTATTTAGAGAAGCACAAAGAATTTGAAAAAGTTAAAGAACAGCTGGAAGATTTTGAACAGTATTGGATAGAAGTAGTGGAGAGTAAAAAGGTTCTAAAAAAGATAATCTCTTCTCTATACAAAATACACATTTGATGTCAAGAATAAATGGGAATTAGAGCTCAACACAGTAATTCAGGACACAGATTGGGAACAATCATGGGACGAATGGCATAAATGTCTCAACAGTCCAAATCGGAAAGAGTTTAGTTGGAAATTAAGAATGAGATGAATGAGCAGAAGAAACATATTCCCACAGAATGATGCTGTCCTTGTGTGTTCAGGATGATGAACAGTATTAATATGTACATCAAAAGGTAAAATTTTCAATAAATCCGAACACAGCCTCTTCTTTCCTCATCTTAGTTGTCTAAAAATGCAAACAAGACTTAATTGGTTTCCTTCAATAACAGCTTCTTTCTTTTCCATCTTCCATAAAGGCCAGATTTGTGGAATGTTCTACAAAGTTGTACATCAACAGATTCAAACCAGAGCTGTGGATCTCGCATGTTCTTCCTGGCTGCTTCTCTGATTATTGTTCTCCTTGCTTTGCAACTTCTATTAACGGTCAAGTGTTGGTAAGTTTGCAGTTGTGTCATACTCATCATTTTCAAACAATGGCTTTATATTATTTCATAACTAAGCCCTTCTTTAACCTTCTCTACACTGTTATCTCTGACCCGTCTGCTGTGTTGCTTGGTGTTCATGCTGTTGTTTTGGTTCACTAATGTTCTCTAAAAAAACTCACTGGGTCATAGAATTAGATTTAAAATTTCATAAAGGTTGATCTTTAAGGCAAATGGTTTCACCAATTTTCACTGAGAGATAACAGATATGGGGAATTAATAAAAAAGCATACCAGACGAGAGGTTGCGCCAAACTTTTTTGTTGTTGGTCATAATGGATTTTTTTTCTAGTCAGTTTTTAAAATGATAATGACGTAGTGATTTCAATTAATATTCAATGTGAACAAACTGAAAACACCATGGGAAGACTAATGAACTGGCAGAAAAGGTGAGGAAGAGAGGAGTATAAGTAACACAGAAGGGAAAGAGGGTCAGGTGAGACAGACAGGACACAGCTGCAGACAATGATTAGACACACAGATGGAATAAGGAGAGTGAGTGGATTGTGCAGCATGACAGGAACCCCCCCGCACACACCTTTTAAAGGCGGATTTCAGAAGCCGTTGAACAGAAAGGAGAGAAAATAAAAAGACAGGCATCCTCTGGCTGGACGAAAGACTGCCTGAGGTCCCCCGGCGGGACTTGAGTTGGGCGGACGGCCCGGATGACGTCCTCTGACTGGACGAAAGACTGGTGGACGTCCCCTCTCGGGATGTAAGACGGGCGGACTGCCCAGCGGTCCTCCCATGAGGACCTAAAGATCCAGCGAGCAATTGGACGGATGCCCCCTTTTGGGACGTGAGACGGGCGGACTGCCAAGCGGTCCTCCCATGAGGACCTAAAGATCCAGCGAGCAATTGGACGGACGCCCCCTTTTGGGACGTGAGTCGGGCGGAGGGCCCAGACGGCGTCCTCTGAGGACCTGAAGACCCAGCGAGCAATTGGATGGACGTCCCCTCTCGGGATGTAAGACGGGCGGACTGCCCAGCGGTCCTCCCATGAGGACCTAAAGATCCAGCGAGCAATTGGACGGACGCCCCCTTTTGGGACGTGAGACGGGCGGACTGCCCAGAGGTCCTCCCATGAGGACCTAAAGATCCAGCGAGCAATTCGACGGACGCCCCCTTTTGGGACGTGAGACGGGCGGACTGCCCGGCGGTCCACTCCTCAGGACCTGAAGAGTAGGGAAAGGAGCATGTTTAGGAACCTGAAGAAGCCGATTCTGGAGTTCCGGTTTGAAGCTGGCAGGACTGGACTCAAACTCTGGTGGCCCTGGTTCAGAATCTGGAACAGGCTCTGGTTCTGTCAGCTCCATGCTGAACTGGACTGGAAGGTGGGCCGAGCCGGCTGAAGCAGACGGCAACTTTGCTTCCAATGTGGAAGCCGCTCTTCCACGCCGGTGCCGCTGTCCATTGCATACCGGTGGGAAGGGCTCATGTCGTCTGGGTCCGGTTCCGGGAGCACAGTAGGCCAATCTGGTGCCGACAAAATCCTGCCGCTCACAGTACTCCTTGGGAGGAGGAGTACTGGTAGTGCCAGGTAGTGCTGTTATGAAGCCGATGGTGGTTCTGCAGCTGGGAAGCCACAGTGAGGAGGTGCGGTAGAAGCGAGTGCAGAGCTGACTGCAGCAGGAGGAGCCGGGGATGAGCAGATTGGAGAGAGAACAGCTGTTAGCGTGCTGTTGACACTCCTCCACCCTGGAAGCAGGCTTGCTTTGACAGCACCGTCTTCTGCGGCGAAACGGTGGGAGAAGGGTTGTTCCTCCATGACCCAATGTCAGGAGGACGGTACGCCGACTGTGTCTCACAGAGGCCGACCTGCTGCTCCAGGAAGTAATCGGAGGGGCAGTTCATCTCCCGTGGCGTGGTGAGGTAGCCGACTGTGACGGAGGCTGCTGACTGTGGTGGTTTGAAGAAACCACTGGAGACGAGGAGGCCCTGCCGAACATCTGTTCCCTGGCCACTCAGTGAACCTGTTCTGCCTCTTTCCTCAACACCGCATGGTCTTGAGGAGCGAGGATGGAGGTCAAACGGGGAAGGAGCTTCAATAACTGCTGCGCTCCAGCGAGGCAGGCCCAGGGAGGAGTGAGGGTAGAGATTCTCACCAATTGGTCCCAGATGTCTGTCAGGAGCTGATTGGTGAGGTAAGTGTCTGCTGAGTTCACTATTTTGGGCCGGTTCGTTCTGTCAGGAACTGTGTCTAATTGCAGCAGTGACTCAAACGCAGACATTGATAGAGTGATGGATCTTTATTACCAGGGTGGAATGATGGTTGCGATGATCCGGAGAAATAAGGCAGGGGGACGAGACAGGAGACGGCTGGAGTAGACACACCATGGGAAGACTAATGAATGGGCAGGGAAGGTGAGGAAGAGAGGAGTATAAGTAACACAGAAGGGAAGGAGGATCAGGTGAGACAGATAGGACACAGCTGCAGACAATGATTAGACACACAGATGGGATGAGGAGAGTGAGAGGATTGTGCAGCATGACAGTCTCGGCCGTTATACATATATAGCCCATTTACTGTTTACTAACAAGGGCTTTTCTGATAGAGTCAGTGAGACGAAATCGCTTTTTTGCATTAGTGGTTCGGTTTCAGTGTCTGGTACAGTCAAAGATGCCGTCAGCTCCAGGATAGCGAGATACATTGGGTACAGTGTCCAGCTCTAAGATGATGCTCGATGGGAATCTTTTTCTGATTGATCTAGTTACCTGTACTCTGTGCTTAAAGTTGAAAATGTCTGTGCGTCTACACCAATGCTGCTGCTAGGATTCTGATGAATATTAAAAGAAGAGATCACATTTCCCCTGTTTTAGCTTCTCTTCACTGGCTCCCAGTAAAATCTAGAATAGAATTCAAGATCCTCCTTCTGACATATAAAGCCCTTAATAATCTAGCTCCATCATACATAAGAGACCTGATTGTTCCATATGTTCCTAACAGAGACCTTCGCTCTCAGACTGCAGGTTTACTGGTAGTTCCTAGGATTTCTAAAAGTAGAATGGGTGGCAGATCTTTCAGCTATCAGGCTCCCCTCCTATGGAACCGGCTCCCAGGGTTGGTTCGTGAAGCAGACAATTTGTCTATCTTTAAAACTAGGCTAAAAACTTTCCTCTTTGACAAAGCTTACAGTTAGAGATATGTTTATAGGTAGTTAGAGTCAGGTCAGACAGGTAGATAGGAAGAGACAGGTTAATGTTAGTAGTCAGGCAGAGTGTCAAAAGTTAGGAAGAGATAGGAAGAGGTAGAGTAGCTAGGTAGAGATAGATTAATGTAAGCCAGGTAAAGATCCGGAGCCGGAAACTGAATTGAATTGAATTGGTCATAGGTGTGAATACTAATCTTTTAAAATGACAGATGGTCTTCAAATTTTTCCATCACTGTTTAAAAAAAATTGACAAATACGGAAGATATTTGGATTATGAAGACCCCTACACCAGACCTTTCAAATTATCTAATAGGACCATTGTTTTTAATTTTTCTATCCTTTCAATGCGACTTCATCAAATTATTACTATTAAAATCAGATTTATTGGCCAAGTATATTTGTATATACAAGGGATTTGACTTTAGTAGATGTTAACTCTCTAAACATAAAACAAATAAATTGGTATATATTCCGTGGTCAAGCAGCCGCGGAAGAAATGCGCCCCACAGGGGCCAGCCAGCGCCGGAGAGAGGTCCCTCAAGGGGATCCTCCCGCACAGTGCGGCCGCCCATTACCTGCCGGGTGGAATCCCCCGGGCAGACTGTGCGGACCCCACCCGTTTATCTCTTAAACGTTTCTCGCCCTCTTCAACTCTGTCCTCTCAGTTCTGTCTATTTTTCCTTAAGATAGTTGTCGACTATCGGTCTCGTGCCGGTATTTAGCCTTAGATGGAGTTTACCACCCACTTTGGGCTGCATTCTCAAACAACCCGACTCCGAGAAGACCCCGGCATGACGGGGGCCGTTACCGGCCCTACACCGTCCACGGGTCAGGAGGACTCAGACAGAGTGTTGGTAGCCAGGTCTCCTAGTAGCTAGGAGACAGGTTAATGTTAGTAGCTATGCTGCTTTAGGCTAGGCTGTTGGAGGACATTATTAGGGTCTGTTCATACTTTCTCTCCTACTTCTCCCCAACTGCATGATGTGCTGTCAATTCAAGCACTAACCTGTTTTCTATTATAGTAGGTGCTCCGGATTAGCCCTGCTTGACGACCCTGACTAAGATGGCATTGCAGTGACGGAAAATTCTCCACGTCCTGCAACAAACTTCTGCATCAGTTCTATTGCTCTTTCTGTGTCTCTGTTATGTATTCTCCAAGCCACAGACGGTCGCGGCAGATAACTGCTTGTGCTGAGCCTGGTTCTGCCGGAGGTTTCTTCCTGTAAAGGGAGTTTTTCCTTCCCACTGTCGCTGCATGCTTGCTCAGTATGAGGGATTGCTGAGAATTCCACGACGCAATCTTCTGTGGTTCTGTAATTTCTACACTAAACATTGTATTGTAATAACTCTTTTTGTAAAGTGCCTTGAGATGACATCTGTTGTGAAATGGCGCTATATAAATAAACTGAATTGAATTGAATTGGTCATAGGTGTGAATACTAATCTTTTAAAATCACAGGTGGTCTTCAAATTTTTCCATTACTGTTTAAAAAAAATTGACAAATACGGAAGATATTTGGATTATGAAGACCCCTACACCAGACCTTTCAAATTATCTAATAGGACCATTGTTTTTAATTTTTCTATCCTTTCAATGCGACTTCATCAAATTATTACTATTAAAATCAGATTTATTGGCCAAGTATATTTGTATATACAAGGGATTTGACTTTAGTAGATGTTAACTCTCTAAACATAAAACAAATAAATTGGTATGTATTCCGTGGTCAAGGAAGTACTATAGGCACATGCCATAACAGAAAACAATAACAACAGACAAAATACTTCAGGCACTAATAGGGTATATAAGAAATGTAAATATATTAAAATATAATTTAAAACAATGTGCTGCAAAAAGATGTGGAGGATGTGGAAAGTGATCAAGTCAGTGATGGGAGAGCTTGTAGTGAGATGGTGGTGACCAAATTACAGTATCTACAGTTCAGGAGAGAGATGATAATGGGAAAAAAGCCGTTCTTGTGATGTGTTAAACTCAGAAACAGGCCACACATGTGGCCTTGTTGCACAGTGTTGTGCTTTCTCAGACTTTCACTCTATTGTTCTCCGTCATTGTTTTGACTGCTGATTGTCTGTGAGATCAAAAGCTTGTCCTGTTGCTATATTCCGCTTCAAACTTTGAGTGCGACAAAGAGGCTGAACGGTATATTTTGCTCTGAAGAGGACAGAACAGAGAAGAGAAGATAAACTAAGTGGCATCTGCTGGATGACTACATGTCATTCAGACAACGGAGCGCAGCAACAAATCCCGTCTGGATGTAACTGTACCGAGAAGAATGTGAATAACTCCTGCACTCTCCTTTCTCTCTTCAAGCTGCCAGCCTGTTGATGCTTTGCTCTGTTGTGAACTGTATAGCGGAAGAGAACTGAGAACTGGAAATATTTTCACTTTTTATACTTTTTACATTTACTTCAAATCAGCCGCTTACAACTTCCACACAGGTTTCATGCTTTCACATGACAATAATACTGGTTGTGGATCAACGCATTTACCATTGAAACTATTGCTAAAAGCACAACTGCAGAAAACGGCACATTTCACAATGAATAGTAAAATAAAAATAAATAAATCAGGGAAGAAAAAAAAATTACAATTAAAAAGGAGGCAAGAATGACATGTAGTAGCTGGTTGGCCTTTAAGGGCTTTGGTTATAACAATGGGTAGGTGTGTGGATCTTTGTATTATGGGCTGGGTGGGTCAAATCTTCAGTCATAATACTGAAAATGGCCTTGTGATTACTGGTAAATGTGGGAGGGAGGCAGTACCAGAAGAAAAGATAACATTGAGGACAGGATGTGAGGAAAAAGAATGGTAATGATAAAAATAAGTTGAGAAAGAAGAAGTTTATCTTACAAAGAAAAGGAGAAATAGTGAAATTGGAAGGTAAAATTTCTGAAGGGTAAAAAGTGAAACAACATAAAAAGTTCCCCTTAACATTACTGCATCACCCAGGTCCCAGTGTGTGTGGGTGCCAATGAGTGTCTGGGTGTATTTATATGCTGCCGGCTCCACTAGAGCTTATTTTCCCCCTAAAAATAACACACACAGCCAACACCGCAACCCTCACACACACGTACATACACTACAAAACTCACTTTAACACACATTTGTGGAAAGAGGCCATAAAAGTCTTGAAGTCATCTCCACAACCGGTAGTACTGCCATGGCCCCAACAGGCTAGGAGCCAACCAGTAGCTGATCATGCATGTTTGTCTGTATAAAGTTCCAATCTGTCTACAATAGCTGTGAACAGCTGATTGGTTCTAAATGAAGAACCTAGCAGACAATTCATGTGCATCCTGTATCTGAGGCTATTTCTCTGTTTAGGTAAAGCAAACATTTTAGCCTGCCAGTCACAGAGCTAAAACTGGACATTTGTCATTCCTTGTCATTCTAACTTGTTTAGATTTGTTGACCATGAAAACATAAAGTAAACGACTGGAAACATACTGTCCTTATCAGTTCAGTAATTTTTCATGAAAATCCTTCTTTTAGTAATATTTTTCTTCTGGATCATGCTCCATAGCTTTTGAAATAAATAAAATTTGCTGGCACACTTCAGGTTCCACAATATCTTGGCTAGATTATTGCCTTGTCCACACGTAGTCGGGTATCTCACAAAGCGGAGATATTTTCTACAGTTTGGCCCGTCATCCACACATAAACGGAGATTTTAGGCACCGAAACAAAATCTTTTTAAAAACTACGGCCAAAGTGGAGATCTGCGTTTTCAATATATGCCTATGGACGGAGGAAAACTGAGTTTTAAGTGCCGTAACGTCAATATCTGCAACAAAAAATTATCCAACATCACTTGAGCAACCTGTATTTACACTCAGAAACAGCATTCAGAGCTGTGTTGGTATCATACATTGTCAAAGAGCGTTTTGGTTATTTGCTTTGACAGCTCTGTTACTGCTGCGTGCTGAAGATAGATAGAAAGTTACTCTGGGCAGAGATAGGATTTAGGACAACTACTGACCCTTCCGGTTTGCTCTTTGAATGTGCTGAAAAATGCATTAATTCAGGTAGGAGGAGGAGATGGGTGAAAATGGAGGTGATAGGTCGGAGCAGGATTTTCAGCATCGCCAGTAACTACCAGCTGAGATGCACAAATTATTCAAACATAAGTAGATGATTCAAAGCAACACTTCAGGCATGTTTTTAATGAGGAAATAACATGTTATCAGGAAGTTACACGTCAAAAAGTAAATTTTGCATAATAGCCCCCCACCCCTTTTAAAATGCCTATGCTGCATTATTTTTAGTATAAAAAAGAAACTGTGACAGCATGATAATCAAGAACTATATGATTAGTTAGCACAGAGAGAATGCTAGGACTGGTTAATGGTTGGCCACTAATGATCCTAACATTGGTATCTCATTTCATTGGTATCTCTACTAAACTATGGGTCTGCATCTAAGTTTGTTTAAACTGCATTTGATTTAATTTTTGAATGTACAACCTGAGTTAGTGAATTCTTCAATATACAAAGATTCTTTAGATCATGGCTAGTAAATTATTTATTTGCAAAAACACAAAAAGGGCATCTTGTTTTTGGTTTTTGATTTTCTCCTTTATTTAAAGCCATTTTTAAACATTTAAATCCAAAATTAACTCTAAATTCAACAATGAAATTTCACACATTTCACAATCAATTGACCTAATTATCATACTTTTGGACTGTGGGAGGAAGCCAAAGTACCTGGAGGGAACTTATTTGAAAACACAGGACCTTGTCACTGTAAGTTGACAATGCAGCTAACTATACCACCGTTTGACCTATAAACTTTGAAATGATGCAGCTCGGTGTAGTATGGTCTGCTTTTTTGTCTGTTTCCACTGTAAAAGCAGCCCATACAGCAGGGCTGTACTGGTCTGAGAATGGCCCTCATTCTGTTGTACGTCCATAGACAATGGTCCAGGAGACTGAAAAACATCACTGCTTGCGACAAGTATGAAGCATAGACTGCGGTTGTTTTATCTCATCCCATTGTATACGTTTCTTTTTTCAACAGAGAGCCCACTCATTAACACTGCAGTAAGGTTTGTGTAAAGAAAGAACCAAAAGCCAAGCACAAACTGCTGTCTTGACTAATTTATGTTTTATTGCCTCATGATTCTCGCTGCACTAGTGTGACCATAAAATAGCGAACAGGAACACACAGAGATGCCCACCAGATCAGACCAGACCATAACGCTAGTGTTTGGCATTCTGTCACTGCGCTGGCTACAACGTAGCTTACCATCACCATGTGTGTGAATGAGTGAATGATGGAATTTAGTGTGAAGGGCTTTGGCTATGGCTTGTCCTTCATATTTACAATTTTTGTCTACTGGGGTTTACAGTGACTTTTTCAAATTATTCATAAACATGTCATAAACATATTTAGTGTTCAGTTTAATCTAATGGTAGCATAAACAATAAGCCACTGTAAGAAATCCACTTAGCTTTTAGCCGTTATTCCTTCCCAATAGATAACCACCTACACAATTGGTCATGAACTTGAGTGTGCTGTCCAAACAATTATTAGTTTGTTTTATATTTATCTGAGCATCAACAATATGGATGTAATACTTTTGTATTTTTTAAACATATATATGTGTAACTAACTGTTTCCTCTTTAACTGTTGACATGAGTATTTTACAAATATGAAAGAAGCTAGGTATAATGCTGTAATTTTCCTGATAACTACAGTGACATCCTAAAGTATGTTTAGGTTTAAATAAGAATAGGTGGATCATTTTACTTTTAAAGTAAGCACCTTGTGTATGTATGTTAGTGTCTGTCACAATAGTAAAAAATATTCAGTTACTCTCACATGTCTATTTTCTAAGCGATATACAAAAAAGTGGCTCTCATCTACTGTTGTATTTTTAATGAGATATTTTACCACAACTTGGCAGCTTTCAGGTTCATTTTATTTTCACATTCACTTTGGAAAGATAAGGAGATAGGACTGCTTGTAAAAATTTACATCATTCAAGTGCAACAGACAGGTCTTAACTTGACGCATTTACTGGTGCTGCTTACTGTTTACACAGTTTAATGTCTGTCTCTGTATGTGTGTGTGTCAAACCTGCATCGTAGACTGTATCCTACGCATAATAAAATGCACATTTAAGGTATTTACACAAACCCAATTTATGAATAGTTTTTAACTTGTACAATTCATCAAAACATCAGAGACTTCGAATGTCCACCTAGAAATTAGATTTCTGTATAGAATGGAATATTTCTACGGATAAAACAGCTCAAAGCACTGACTGTTTTCAGTGTCTTCATAAATGATGCACACTAATGATCTATCACACAGTTGCTGCCAAGTATAATTTCCAGTGAACCTAACTAAGGAGATTTCTCACAGCTTCGATTTGCCAACGAAATTCATACACCCTTCAGTGACAGGCTGTCTCAAAACAACTCTGATTTTTTTTTTTCTGTTTGCTAATAATGCTCACAAATTGAACAATATTGTGACCTGTACTTACGTAGATGCAATGCTACTTGACACACTATTGCCTGGCGTTTGCAAAGCAGCAAATGCAGAAGCAGAATTCTTTTTCCGTTCTGATTATAGGTGTCGTGATGAGCTTGACTATGTCTTTGTTTTGTTCTTGAACTTAAAGGTTTTTTTTATCTTTATGCCATTCATCATGATGACAGAGCTGCCCTACAACAGGAAGAGGCGGAACTTCACTGCCTGAATGTGACATCATCACCCCTATTTAAGCCCATGCCACGCCACCTCTCTTCCTCTTTGATCATGTGTCATCAATAGACTTACATTAGAGACCAGCAGGCTTGTGAGCATCTATGCTTCACTGGCAGGGGTTAGAGCAAGCCTCCTGAAGGAAGGTCTGTGGATCAGGGATCAGGTAACTGTATTCTGACCAATAGAATAAATCTTGAGCCTGATTAGTCCTAAAATCTGCAGGATGAATCTTTCCACTAAAGAGACACATCCTCTTCGTTTTGCTGACGCCCTTCTGTTTTAGCTGAAAGGACAATCCAACGTACTGAGCAAACATGAGCTAACTGCAACCATGCTCACAAACTGCTAGCAGCAACCACTGCCAGCCACACCCCAAGCAGCTGCTGCTAGCCGAATCAGCTAACCACAGCTGGTTTCCCTCTTAATGCTGCCTTTCCGCCAGACAATCGATTCACCATTCTACAGAGATCTAAGAATCACTCAAGTAAGGTTGAGTTTGGACAGATATAAATTAGTTTAGCATAAACAATTTAAAGATTGTTTTTTGCTGTTTGTAAATTTTCATTCTTCAAATTGTTTATGTACATGGTATAGACAGTGTTATAAAATATTTTAGATCAATAGATTTATTTTAATCATGCATCATGAGTTATTCTGTCCCACCAGTTTTCCTCTGCTCACCGGTGATAAGCTACCCAGAGTGATATTTAGCCTGGGCTACATGCTTAAAATAGCTCTGTGCGTTAATGCTGATAAATATGGTTTCTTTTGCCATGGTCAGCCACAACAAACCACTGGTGGCACCAAACCACCAACTCACCTTCATCTATTATTGTTTAATTACCTCAGCCTTATAAGGCAAGTAGTTATATACATTAACGGAGACTGAACAAATTGACTATTAGTATTTCTTGGACAGTCAGGATGTTGCCCCAATCTGGTAAATTTGTCCTAAACTGCTTATTTTTATCATAATTCCATAGGACAGTTATCAATAATCATTCCCAGCAAAAACAAACCCATTGTCACAAGGCATTAGCTTCCAGTCTTATTTTGGTAAGTCTGGCTTCTTCTGTTCAATCTTGTTTTTGCTTTTTGTTGCTCCTGTTTCTATTTTTTTATTACTCCCTTTGAATTTTGTTTTGAGAATTGTATGATGTCAAGTTTTGTTTGTAAGCTATTGTCTAGTTTCTGGTCTTTCTGTGTGTTCACAATTATTTATTTATGCTTCTGGTTCCTGATCATTTTATTTATCTCTGATGTCACTATTGTTGAAGTAAATGTGTGCTGTCTAGACTTCGATTTTGGTTACTTTACTAAACATCATTTTTTGCAATTACTATTCTGGCTTCCTCCTTGCCTGTATTTGGGTCCTACACACCACAGTGACAGTAAAGGGTAATGCCAGGATTCAAGCAAAAGGCTACCATTAGTTTAAAATCCTCAAAGGCAATTGGGGAAAACACGACAGCACCTCACAATGAATATGCAAGAGATATGTGCACATGTTCACACACAGGCATAAAAACAAACAGAAAACCAAAGGAGTCATACTTTCCATACAATAAAGAGTTTCAGTGACATGATGTAAATATATTTAGCAGCTGGGGTAGGCATCATATTGCATGTTAGATAAAGTTACAACAGTATTAAATTCTTGATCTAGATTGCTTTTACTTCTCTATCTCTTGCATCATACGGACAGAAGCCCATAACGTCCTAACTGGAACTCAGTCTTTCCCACAAGGGTTTAAAAAGTAAATAGCCAGTTCTTTTGAGGTTTAAAAAGGGATGTGCCTTCTGCTGCCAATAAATAAAGACTATAATCCTTTCTGTAAAGGAGATTTGTGCAAGTTTAACTAAACAAATATATTACTTTGAGCAAACTCTGCACATTTTCATAACCTGCTTCTATGTAATCCTGTAGGCGTAGTGGGAGTACTTATCCACCCTTAAGTTAGTTTCAGACATTCTGATCAGCCCCTGAAAATGTGTTATTACAAAATTATTGACATCCAAGACTGTTGATATGTTGACATGCTGACAATGTTTAAGTATTATGCCAGTAACCAAATACAACTTATACAGTAAAACCCAAAGGAAAAGGACCAACCAACCCATTATTAAATTGTTGCATTAATTTATATGTATCTGCAAAATATTTTCAGAATTGACTAACTTATGTTGCCAAGTACTTTCTGTTAAAGAAAGAGCTTTTTTAAATGATGCGCTATGGTCATTACAAAATGATTGCATGGGACTGGTATAAATTTGATTGAGTTAATTCTAGAAGTTTGATATATTTAAGTTTTTACTTTACAGGTTTCCCTAAAGTAAAAAAATTAAAAGCGACATTTATTGTATTTTTACTGCCACAAGGTTAATGATCTTCTGCGTTCAAAACTGGCTGTGTTGAAGACTCATCTTTCAGTTCTCAGTAAACCTATAACAAAATAAAGCAAAAGTTTCTTGGTATGAAACTAATTCTAAATAAAGGCATTTCCTTTTCTCCAGCACATACTTAAATACAATCATCTGCAACACATCCAGAATCTAAAACACATCTAAAAGAACCAAAGCAATGTGCACCTGTGCCCTTTGGTGATTTTGAGAGGACAACAGACAAAATTGTTACTCTGACCCATTTTCACTAAACACCAAAAAGTAGGCAAAGAAAATTCATACTGGAAACATGATGGCTAATGGATTGAAGTTGAGCAAATTTTAAAAGTGGAACCATTAGGTTCTACCTGTAATAAGCAATAATAAACTTTGACAATAATTGATCTAATACCTTAACCAGAATGTGAGTCTTTAGCCTAGTTTTACATGTCACTAAGAAAATCTGATTATTGTATGAAGTGCATTTGACTTTAACATTAATCGGTTTATATTGTTAGCTAGTTAGCTGTTTTGACCTCACTGGCCCCAGTGACAATATATGTAAACCACTATTATCTCATCAGCATAGCTATTTAAGATAGAAAGTTATCCTTATCAGTATTATACGGAGGTACAGATCAAGATATTTCAACTTATAGTAGGGGGAACTGTATGGCTTAAAAGTGGAGATTGTGTGTATGTAGGCTTTGAGTTAGCATATTGGCCATCTAGGGTTCAGATTCTGGTTGTAGCAGACAGAGACCACCTTCAGTATCTTAAAAGTCTTGATAAGAAAATAGGAAAGTAGAGACTGCAGCATCCAGAACATCATTGAGAAGAAAAATGTTTTTCTTTACTTCTCTTTAAGGCGGTCGGTTTTACAAGTATTTCATTAAAATACTGGACTGAGAATCAGGATAGGTTAAAGTCTATATAGGCACGAGAGGCGAAGGCCTATCTAATGTTAATTCTTTGTGAAAATGAATAGGCTTTTTGGAGATCTAAACACATACAAAAACACACCAAAATTTGCAGGAGCATGAGTCGTGTGTAAAATCTTTGTATTTTAAGGGTTTTGTAAAAATTACAACAGAAATGGCTCAACAGCGCCGCTTCGAAATGCTTCAAAACACCCTCCCTTTTTACCTTTTATTATCACATAGCTATGGCTATGGAGGCTTGCTGAATCAGATGTCATGCCATGCCCATATATTTGCCTCTAATTTCCAGAAAAATCATCTGAAAAGGACCAGATTCAAAATGATGAATACTAGTCCTAATCCTTCAGAGATATTTATGCTAATATCTGGTGGGCGTGGCCGAGTCACTCCACAGTGCCTCCTGGATGCCTTAAAACAACCAGCCCCAAGCCATACTTTATCAGAAAATGATGAAATTCGGTACACCTATGTAGTGTCTAGGGAGTAAAGTACAAAGCAGTCTCTTAGAGCCATAGTCCAAGCCCCACAGTAAGTCAGCCATGTTGGAACAAAGCCACTTTTTTTGTAGCCTTAACACACGTTGTATTTGAATGCACTCCTCCTAGATCTTCTTATGCAGAGACTTCAGAGACTTTTTTTACTGTGTGCATGTAATGCCCCTCTAAATGGGGAACATTTAGCCAGTTTTAACATTTGCCTTAAGCAGAGCGGCAAGGGCTCCCCCTACCTACAGACCTGCAGGCAAAACTAATAATTTCAGACTAACGTATTCTAAATCACTGGCTTGCATTAACTTGTGTAATCAAACACATTCTCAACTTCTGAAATACAACATAACATTTCAACATTTAAACAAGTTTTGAACACAATTGAAATTAGTTTTGAACAATTTTCAATTGTATTTCCTGAAATATTTGAAAGTAAATCTGTTTATCTTATCCTATTTATTTCTTACTTACACTATCACATGAACATTTTATTTAAGCATCTGAACTTCCCAACTTCGGATTGCAGCTTCACAAGGCAAGGCGGCATGACTTGGCCTTAAACAGGTTTATTATTTCATCAGAGTCCAGTTCGTCTTCAAGGTCTTTTTCCAACATGAGCAATTAGATGCTGTTAGGTCTCTAAGTGAGCATTGTAGCTCTGCTGCTGGTTTTAATCCTGTTCACCACTGAAAAAAAAGGTGCTCCACAGAACAACTTGTAACAGGCAGTGAAATTAGAATGCGAAGCAAACTTTTCATCTAGGGGAAAACGTCTTCTTGGGGGGCGCCTATCTCCACCAATTGTTCAACTAGTTAGTGCCGATTCAATAGAATCCGTTCAGTAACTACACATAAACTACACATAACAGTGAAATGAAACACTTGCTCCATTATTAGAAAATCTGATGCGGTTCCTTCACGGCATGGAATGAAAATGCTAACTTTTTTCTTCTTTTTTTCTGTAATCTAGTAACCGGATTGTTGCAGAAGTTATTGACATTAGGTTTTGGATTTTATTCCTAGGATGGAATTGATTACCCCCGTGGGTAATAATAGCTGTTGATTTGCAGGCAGAATCTGCACTTAGACTGGAGACCGCAATTACATTATTCACCTCAGACAAAAGGTTTAACATGAGGAAACATTTCTCCCATTGTAGTGACCATGAAGTTCTCAGAACGAGCGGTTTTCTGACCTGTAGACTACCGGAGGAAAGCCTGTGGTTAGAGCCGCAGCAGGCGACGCACAACATCTGTAGCGCATATCAGACTCTATGGCATCTACCGGGCACAGTGGGATGGATGGACTGGTGACCTGTCCAAGGTGCATGGCACCTCTTACTCTTACCCAATAACTGCTGGACAAATGAACTAGACCCACAGCGACCCTTCAAGGAGAAGCGGGGTAAATAATGGATGGAATTTAATTACCTGAAATCTGTGCATAGAGTTGGAAAAAAAAATATCTAAACATCAGGTAAAGCGGTCAGTGGGAGGTGTTAAAACGAATCTGTAAAAATGACAGAAAGCCTTCAGATTTTTTGTCACCGCTCTCTCTCTCCATATAAATGCATTCAGTTTTTTGGGTGTGCCAGCTGCCTTTATGGGAGGCACTGGCTACGCCAATGTTTGTAGTTTATGAAGGCCTATTAAAGCTGCAGTCTGGAGAATATATTCACATATCAAACTTTAAGATATCTTTCAAATAATAGTGGAGTTCAATACTATGATAAAAGGCTAGTGCTCTATAATATTTGTCATTCTTCCTAAGTCCTGCCTTCCTCCCTCTTAGACCCCTATGCATTTCACACTGACCACCAAACTTTGTAAACCAATAGAATGTGAGTTTCCACCTTGTCGGCTGACAATGTACTTACCTGCACATTGCTTGAACCTGTATAACACACACAGGCCACTCCTCTTTACAGTTGCCATATTGGAAGAGAGCGTCAGTCATGGTGAACTCTCTCACCTCTGAAAAGTCCAATACAAAATACAATCGGATGGCGCTCGATGACGCTTGCTGTTTTCCTTTTTGACCCGCTGTGACACCACAGGTGATCTCCATGCACAATTGTTAAGGTCGGGTTAGAGGGAGTAGGAGGGGTTCTTGATAGTGGAATAAAAAACAATGTATTTCCCATAAATTCTCCAGACAGCAGCTTTAAAGTCTTTTTAATCGAGGGCCCATACATTACAGAAAGTCTGTCATTTTGGTTAAAAGCTGCCATTTCGTGCCTTTTCAACACTTTTTCGTGCAGATCTGATCAGCAGGCTCAGTTGAAGAGTTGAGGTGGTGTTGAGTTAGCACAGGACATAGTGTGTGTTAAGCTGCGAGGGCTGTTAGAGGCTGCTTGCAGCTTTACTTTCATTTTTGAAGATGTGTGAAATAGTATGGGGCCCCATAAAATCCTATTTATACATTCCTAACTCTCCATCCATTTTCTATACCTGCTTAATCCTTCAAAGTGATCACGGGGCTGGTCCCTATCTCTGGGACTCAAAAGGTAGTGTACGCCTTGGACAGGACGGTAGTCCATCACAGGTCAACACGAAGACACACTGGAAAAACTTATTTTGGGACTGTGGGAGGAAGCTGGAGTAACGGGAGAGAACCTGCATGCAGATGTACCCCAGCTGGGATTCCAACGACCAAGCTACTCTATGTACAAAACCCTGACCCAAATTCTGGTTGTCTGCAAGTAATTTAGCACCATGTTCTCCACAAGTATGCAGTGTGAAATTGGACAGGGGCGACTATCATTCAGCCACAACCTCAAACCAGTCACCAGCATCTCTCCTCACCGGCCGGTGCCAGTTACCAAAGACCAGCCAAAGTGATGCAGCGTTACGGTCTCATTATGTCTAGGTTCAGTCACAATCCCACAGATGATAGCTTTGCTTGAAAACATTTTAAAAACATGCCGGTTAGGTTTAATGCTATACTATTACACTTACACTTTTTTTTTGTCTGCATCATAAGATGCTTTGCCCAGCCTGGCAACCCATCCAGAGTTTAACCCACCCCTGCATGCTGAAATCCTGCAAGGATAAGAGGGTGTACATGATGGGTGGATGAATTTTCTTTTTGCTTCGTCATAAGCTTGGATATTGAATAAATGACAAAAATCCCTTTCAGCAAATAATTGTACCTTTTAAAATGAGTTTGCTTGGACTAATTGGTAATAACTATTTGAAAGGAAGTTGAATTTGAGATAAACACAGTGCTATAGAGGAGCTTCAGATATTTTAAGTGAAGGTTACATGACAGAAAATATTTCCAGACCTTTGACCTTTGTAGCAGCACGTCCTTGCAGCTGCAACATTTAAGTGGTGAAGCCTGTTAAATGATCCTTCATGCAGAAAGCTGTACAAGTGATTCATTTTGATGTCTGATCAAATCTGTTCTCACTGAGTTTAGGTGATCTGTTGGGGCTCTTAGGGGCCACATACATTAAACTGTTGCTTATATGTAGTTGTCACATGTTTTATAGCCACTTGTTAACAGCCCTTGTTAACTGTTGGCCATCCTTTGACCTCTGCTGAAGGCTTGACGACTCTCCTACAGACCACACAACCCGGCGTGCACGAGATCTGTCTGAACAGTGTAAATCCCACAGAGAAGACCGGCAGCTCAGTGGCCTGCCCATACATGTCCCGCTGTGTGCTGCTGTCACCACACCTTCAGCTCCCAAACAGCACAATTATTCTGCACTCTGTGACAGAGTTCAAGGCAGCGTGTGCTGTTTGGCATAGCTTTAATTTGACTTGCGCTGATGAATCTGTCAACAGTGCCAGTTAGCCCGTCTGCAGCTCGATCCCGACGCAAACACAGAGGGCCGTTATAAATCTCACAAGGCTGCTGCTATGAGGAACTGCAGAAATGAAAGCCTGTATAGAGCAGACGTTTGTGACAGTGGTGATTTGTCACCTAATAATGGCGCTCAGCGCCAGATATAGTTCATATCACCCGAATCTTTCCCCTTGCAAAGGGAAGGAGGTGAAACTGACAAACAAAACGTCTCCCCTAAACCAGCAGATTTTCTGCAGGTAATGGAAATGAATGGCAGCGGAGAATGAAGCGGAGCCTGCAGAGGAATGCAGAAAGTGAGCTAAACACCTCCCACAAGTCTGCTGGGAGAGCAGGCACACACATGCGGCCCAACCGACCGGCTCCCAGGTCCCAGGAGGAGGTGGCAGTGAGGCTCAGAGTCAGGCTGACTGCTGGCCCAGCTGAGGCTCAGAGCTTCTTTCATTGCTAGAAATCATTTCTATTTTTCAAATGTTCATTTGTTCTTGATAATAATAGTAACATCTCAGTTTCTGTTTAGACTCAGTCTTTCACTGAATAGGCAGTTCTATTTGATATATTTTAAAAAACGTAATCAGAAGCAAATTTATCTTCAGTATCTGATTATTTCCTCTCAAATCCGATGTATCCGATGATATAAGATTCAGTGGAACTACATGGTTTACAATGATTGCACACTTATCCACATATAACCCAGTGTTCTGGCTTCAAAGCTGCTAAACTCTTTCACCACTCTGGCCTCAGATTAAAGTTCTCTTAAAGCCCGAGAAGCTGCCTGTCTGATTAGAGTTTTCCCTCACTGTGCTGGAGCATAATATAAAAGCAACATGTCCCTTCCTCTACTTGTTGCTCTAAACTGCCAGTCAGCTGGCTGAAAGAAAACTTGCCCCTTCATGTTGCTTCAAAACAGACAAATTATGGCTTCGCTGTTTAATCAATATTTTCGATTTGTTTTCAATTTAATGTGTGCTTTGAAATGCAGATTACAATAAATAAAAATAACATACTATAAAAACCCATAAATCAGATTTTGAAAGCATTTGGATTAATTGTTTGTTCTGTGCTTTAAACGAACATCATGTTGTATACATTTGTTTAAATAATTGTATGTTTGTTTAATTTATCCCTCACAAGTATTATAACTGTTAATAATTTACATTATTTTGCCAATAACATGAACAATTGGTTAGTCTATAAGGAGTAAGAGAGTATTTCCATACACTTTATTCACATTTTTCGTGTTTATATCCTGATTGTTCCTTCAACATGCTTAGCTGAAAAAAAGGAAAATCCTTTTTTTGCATGAAAAAAATTATTCTTTTATTAACTGTACAAATATTAAAGTTGCCTGCAGATTAATTTCTAGGTAATGCTTACTGAGACGTTCACCTCTTTAGAATAAAAATGTCCGTTCACTTTTCTTTTTTTTTTTACTCCCTTTCGTTAATAGCGGCGGCTATTCTAAGTCCGAGAGGAGTGAGAGTGTTCCTTTGAGGTTAACAATTAACCTGAGCGGCTGCTGAGCCGTAGGTAACGAGGACAGGCGATGCGGGGATCAGAAAGAAAACAGCAGAACAGGTGTGTGTGTGTGTGTGTGTGTGTGTGTGTGTGTGTGTGTGCTGAGAGCATGTACGGAGAAAGTGACAGCGGTGCTCCGGTCAGTAGAAATTAAAACAAAACTGGAGGCTCAGGAAACTTACAGCCAGTTGCTGGCGCTGGCGGAGAGGAGCGCACAGCAGAGCATCAGGACGCACCGCAGAACATGATCCTGGTTCATCTCGAGAGGCAGAGAGTGGAGATCCGACAGTCAAAATAATCCCGAGGTAAGAGGGACTGAGAGGACAGAGAGTGAATAAGACTGTGGGATCCACGGAGGGATGTTAATCCATCGTCCCGCATCCAGGGGATCCCGTCCTGTCCTCTGCTACTGTGAGCTTCCAAGCCACGGCAGGAGCGCTCAGATGTGGATAAGAAAAAAAGAAAATGTGACTTTGTACTTTTTTACTTGACTAGTCTGTTCGTTCTCCTCTTCTGTTAGGTATTAGTGAAAGCCTATGGGAGATGAATGTGCTCTTCCTCCTCCTCCGGCGCTTCTTTGACACACGGAGTCGGTCCTGTCCCGTCAGCTCTGCCCTGCCACATGCGCACACTTGGAGCGCCCCCCTGTACACACACTGCCGTCTTTCCGAAAGTCTGATTAGGAGAAACCGTGTGCGCTGACTTTAGCTGAGGGGCGGGGTCAGGATGGAGAGGTATGGCATCAGTTTTTTTTTCTAATTCTTCTCTTTCGTTAAGGGGGGTTGAAGGAGGCGGGTGGACTGAGCTGCTGAAGTGCTGTATGTGTCTCCTGGGGGGATGCACTAGCAGACCATATACCATATCCCTCCCATCCCACTCTCCACCCCTGGCCAACACGCATACACGTGCGCAGGCGTACCTCCAAACCCCAAACACTTCTTGGCGTGACCTCCCCAGTCCCTACCAGATATTCTACGGTTAACTTGGTTTTTTAAAGTTCGGTTACAAAACCAGAAACATTCCAAAATTCCAGCTGATCTTTATTCCAAGGAATAAAGATCAGCTGTAAAATCATGTCGGGATGAGCATGTGAAACCACTATTTATTTGTCCCTTAGGGGAGATCGGGCAGATGTTACAAGGGAAGGTTGGAACACCTTGAATTTCTTCAATCAGAAACAAGCTAGACGTAACACCTTGCACATGCTGAGTTACAATTTCTTCTTGCTTCCAAAGATAGAGTTGTATTTGAAACTCTTTAACAAAGTTAACACTAAATGTGTGGTTTTTTAGGTAAAAATTAAACTTTTCTATTTGATGTTTTTTTTGGATATTGTCCTGAGATAAAATGTCTAAGAATCCAAACAACTATTGTTAGAATTACTGTTTTGTAAGCTAAAACGTTGGACATTTGAATCAGCTGTGTTGGAGCAGAGACTAAACAGAGATCTAAAACTGGTAGGGCATGGGCCCTTGAGCCTTGGAGTTTGGGAACCCGTAGCACCTGCCTAGAAATATCAATTCAATTCAAGTAATTGAATTAAGTTTATTCAAGTAACTTTATTATGTTTATCAGTTAAAAAAGTAAATATATTGGGTTTGTTTAACTTAATTCAATTACTTGTTACCAATTGAAGCAAATCATTTAAGTTAGAGCTGCATTTTATTTTTTCAGTGTAGTAACCAACACACTACTGATCAAAATAACTAAATAAGTAAAATAAAATAACATTAATGGATAAAAATGCACTGCAATGGACTGGCGACCTGCCCAGGGTGTACCCCGCCTCTCGCCCGTTGACAGCTGGAGATAGGCACCAGCCCCCCCACGACACATTAAGGATTAAGCCGTTAAGAAAATGGATGGATGGATGGATAAAAATGCAATAAAAATAGAAACCATGAATTCTGATGTTATGCTTTTGGATACTCTGGATACTTTAAGAACCAAGGCTAGATTTGCAAACTCTGGGATGAAAGCTAAATTAGTCTACCAATTGTAATTAGTTTTAACTAATTAACACCATTGATTTATGTGTAAACCAATAAAACAACGTAAGAAAAATTAAAACATTCTTTGGATCAAGAAATATTTGTTTAAAAATTATCTGGATAAGAAGTTACTGATCTTTGGAAAATTACTTTTATTTGCATTGATCATAGTAGTAAACAATCTAATTCCAGTATTTTGATGCATTAAAAGGGTTCAAACATGGCTTATAATATTAGTTTCTGTTCTTAATCATTGAACCAATCTCTATTTGAACACCTCCGATTGTTTATTCATTGAGTGCGGCCTGAGCCGAAAAGGTGGGCTAATCTTTAGCATAGCTCCCTGTAAGCGTTTGGAGCACTTCAAATACATCTATTAAACATTTAACAAAAAAAGTAAACTCCTATTGGATTGAGTAGCTCAAATTGCAGGATTTAAAACGACTCGTTGTCGGGAAAGTCTTTTAAAAATACTGGTTAAAACTTCAGGCCGAGGGGCCTGTATTACCCAAACAGATAACAAATGAAAACTCATACAAGTTAACAACAGTAAAACACACACCCTTAAAATGAGTAATCCTAAACTAATTTGCCTCTGCCCAAACCGACCTTATGAACGTTTAGAGTTCTCCAAGTTGTCTCCGTAGTCGATGAAGGAGGGAATTCTCCAAAGGGCATTAGCCAGCAGGCTAACAAAGGATTGTTAATCTAGTTAGTGGGCTATCTGCGCTGGGAACTCCTGACTTTGGCCATTGGCTCCCTCTGGCTAGCTACATAGTGATCAGCTCCAACTTTTTTTCACTAAACAGTACCTGTTAGGGGTTTCCAGCATAGCAATTTTTATCGGGTCTGTGGCTCTGTGGGTAAGCCAATGTTTTTGTTGATCAATGTTTAGGATTCACCTGGTGTCGGCAGTCTTTGAGCTCTCTGGAGCGAGTTCTTCCAGAACATCGTGCCTTCCTCCACCCACGAAGGAAGGTTGTTGATGAGCGTCTCCCCGTAGCGAGCCTGGCCAAGGCTGCTTTGACGAAGGCTGAACTTCCGGTCGAGAGGCTGGAACCACCCCCTCCCAAACTTCCTGGAGGGGTGAGGTTTCTTCTGTGAAGCTATAGTGCAGATTAGCGCCACCCGATGGCTGTGTGTGACTCAACAGGTGGGTCAAGGAGAACCCAACACTGGTTTAGGTGAGGTGAAAACTAGGGCTGGGACGACGCGTAAAATACGTCAACGCAAAAAAATGCGCGACGATGCGTCATGACTTTCAAAACAAACACGGCGGGACCAAGTAGTGTCAGCATGAGTGAGTCAGTTGACTTAAATACCTCCATCCTAACTCGCAGTTCAAAGGTATGGAACTATTTTAAAATAAAAGGGAGTAATTTTGTCGTCTGCCGGCTTTGCAAAATGGAAATGGCTTATAAAAGCACGACGGCATCCAGGAGCAGTTCCAGCAAATGGTTAAACACTGTAAGTTTTCAACTTTTTTACTAACGCTATGGATTTTACCCTATAAATCATTCAAACACCCCCACATAGAGAGTATATACTCATACACAGCTATATCTGGTGTATGTTACTGCTATCTGTTTTGATGGTTTTTATTTGCAACCCGTGTTGGCAGAATGAGTCGGAATGCGCACAGACTGATTATGAGCAAAAGCCGAAAATGTGAGAGTGTTGTTTGGTCGTGGTAAACATGTTTAACAAAGGTAATGCACTACCTACCCGCTAAACGTAGCCGTCTAGGACATTAATACAAGATTGTTTAAGTGCTTGCAAAAGTAAACCCACACCGAACTCTTGATTGTCACGTTTAATAACGCCTCATTCTGTTGGAATACTATTTTTTTACTTCATGCTTCTCCAGTTTATCGGATTCAAAGTTGCCATCTAAAAACAATAAAAATTTGCAGAATTTTATTGTAATGAACAGCGCCTATCTCTCTCTTGCAAATCTCATGTCAGAAACAAGAGAAAATGCAGAAAAATATTTCTTTGTGTGTGAATGAAGAGCACTTTTTTGCATAAAGTGAATGTTAAATTTTGTTTTTTTTATATTTTTGGGGGTATTTTCTCTCCTTTATTTATATGGTTTCTTTGCACAACATTTAACTTCTTACAACATAAGATGGTACTAATACTACAACTTCATTTTTTTAACAGTTAAAACATGTTTAAATGAAGAAATTTGTTTATTTCAAATACATAAATTAATAAATAAGAAATCAATAATAAATCAAATCATGGGTAAATAATCGATAATCAAATCGAATCAAAATCGAATCGAATTGGAAAATGAATCATTAGATTAATCGATGCATCGGAAAAAATAATCGGTACATTAATCGATTATAAAAATAATCGTTTTGCCCAGCCCTAGTAAAAACATAGCTGGTGATACAGGGACCTTTGCAACGTCTTGTTACAACAGTACATGAACCAGGTAGTCTGTGATTTTTATTAATATTTTAAAAACTTAGATCATAAACATAAATCAATTAATGTGTATGAACATATACTTTTCTATATTTACTATATCTTTGTTTTTTGTTTTTTCTTGTTGCTGCTGTAAAATTTTCCTATTGTGGCACAATAAATAAATATTGTGTGTTATGTTCACTTTGCCCTTACATTGCTGTATAACTTAATATCACATCAAACCCAGCCAGAAAAAAAAAATCAGGACTCATCTGATGAAGAAGTATTCTGAATAGTGCGCCTGGATAGTGTCGTGGTGAATTTTACACTTGCTACAACTGTGGCCACAACTGTGGCAAGTGTGAGTCGGAATGATCCCACTATCAGCCATCAGCAGTTTGCGGCTACATCATAAATTCCCCTAAGACTGTGGTTAATTGTTTCACCAAGTAGTTTTGATTGTTCTGTGTTCTACCAATGAAATTGTATTGCTTTGCAACAATTTGACAGCTTCTCCTCTTTTTCATATATTGTTAAAGAACAATAATGTTTAAGAGGAATAATCTTTTTCATTTCGAGCATTTCTTTGATTAATTATGTATATTTAATGTGTATTTTAGATATGTTACAACCGTCTCTGGCATGTGTTACAACCGTCTATGTGCACTGTGATGGTTGTAACAATGGAATTAATGTATTTAAATAATTTTTTAACTTGTACATACTTTATAAAACCACTTATCTAAATTTATTCAGTAGTTTACACCTTAAAGTTAATAATATAGAAAATAGGTATTCTAGTATAAATGGTTTTTGATTTATTGGAAAAATCTAAAAAAAAATCACATCTGTCCCTGGTCTCCCTTTCCTGTTTAAGACTAAAGAGCAATTTATAGATAAAATGAAATGAAATATAGTATATTGTCATCATTAATACTAGGCCCAAGCAAATAAGCGCTTTGAAGGCCTATTGTAGCCTTAACTGCTCAATTAAATATTCTTCTTCTGGGTTGTAATTTGCATGTTTGGAGGTTCTATGTAGTGTTCCATCCAAACACAGCTGGTTTTGATGTCACACCCGAGTAAACAGCGTTTCAGCTAATACAACCAGCCTCAATCCATACTTTTTCTGAGGGTTATGAAATTGCATTGAATATGTAGTGTCTCGAGACCTACACAAAAGTCTTGTTGGGGCACGCTGTAAACCCTACAGGAACTCAGACATTTAGAGTGAAAGTTGGCATTTTGTGCTGTTTACACAAATTGTATTTGAACAAACTCCTCCAGCTTTTGACTTACAGACATCCAAATGAGACAGGATAGTCTTAAGGCATTGGGGATCAAAAGTTACTCAAAGGTTTTTGCTGGGTTAGAGCATGTGGGCATGGCCAAGCCTCAAATTATCGCTTCTCTTCGTAAAAGTGGAAGGTGTAATAATTTCTACATGCAGGGGCAAATTTCTCTATGTCATTTCAAACCATGACTGCGGCAGCATGGCGAAGCTTAATATCAAACCATAGAAATACGTTTGGCTCTTATTTTCACAAACATAATCTGATCTGCACTAAATTCAACAGTATGAACATTAGTCGACCACTAAAATATATTTATGCAAATAATTTGTAAGTATCGTCTATTTCTTGCACAGGGCCCCTGGAAGCATTAAAGCAATCAGACATAAGAAATGCATTCATCTAGCATTGTGAAATTCAATTAATATATTTATATAAAAGTATGTTGATGCCAGGGTCCTTACTAGGGATCGGTACCGATATCCGGTGCCATCACGGCACCTGTTCCGACATGAACGGTAGTAACCAGACTGAAAAGCAACGCACATTTCGGCGCACCACATCAGCTCTCCTTCTTAACCAGCCAAACTACGATTTTTGCACAGCAGCAGGTGTTTGTGATCCTAAATAACATGTGAGTATATTATTAATGGGTTATTGGCTTTGTGGTAATAAGATAAATTTCTAAGTTGTCTGTGGGAATTATCCGTCCGTTTCAGATATCAGCTCTGGTTTGTGCCTTTCAGTGTTTGCTGTGTGTACATTGCAGTCAGAGTTTGGGGTGTGTGGTTCATAAAATTTAAATGTTTCGTATTTATGTATATTTATGCATTCTGTCTCACTGTATAGCTTCAGTACATTTCATAGTAAGATACCGCTGCGTTAAAAATACTAAATTATTCAGTTGAGGTGATGTTTTCGGACTTAAATTAGTGCTAAATGCTAGTGGAAGTAGTATAGCTCTGTTCATCTTCACAATGAGCGTTTATTTCCTGCTGTGGTGAACTGGAGAATCTGCTGTTTACTTTTGAAAAATGATCAATGGTGACATTTGATTACTAAGTCTATATTACATTTTAGTTATGTGATATTTATCACAAACTACTGATATACCACTGTTAATTTTATTCATATATTTGGCTTAGTTCTGTCTCTATTTGTTATTGGAGTTCAAAACAAAAATGTAATAGATTTCTCCTATATTTAATTTTTTTAAAGAGCAACTGCATCTTTATTTGTCCTTTTATTTACACACAGTAGGAATGATGATTAATTTATTGATACCCTGTGAATAATTAGATCACAATTTTTATTGTTTGACAGCCGTACAAAAAATAACTAAGTAAGAGGGTTTTTGGATGAAGTATGTATGTTTTCCATTCTTAAAGCACTGGTTCAAGCACCGTTTAAGCACCGGCACCGTTTCAAAAGTACCGGTTTAGCACCGGTATCAGATAAAACCTAAACGATACCCATCCCTAGTCCTTACCCTATGTCAGCTGTTCGATTATTATTATTACTATTATTAAAAATTAAAATAATATTTAAATGAAAACAAAATGGATATAGTTTCAAAAACTGTAAAATGGCTCCGCAATAAAAATATATTCTGCTGATATTCTGCTGGACTACCTATGCCAGGCGATTGGTGGTGCTGTGACACTGCCAGAGAAACACTCAAAAGAACATTGAGAATAGGGGCATCTCGTGGCATAGCTCAGGTTAGTGCCGCATGTGCAGAGGCCTCAGCGCTCTACCCGGTTGTTGCATTCTCATACTTTTGCTGTATGTTTTCCCCCACTTATCTCCCGTTTCTATGTTTAACCCTTACAAATAAAAGCATTATGGTCACAAAACCTTAAAAAACCCCACTAGGAATGTGTTTATGGTGTCCTGAAACGCCGGCTCCTTGTGGATGAGATACCTATTCGATTAAATATCTTTGGTGCTACACTTGGTTTGATCTCAGTGCAGACAGGGATTAAGTCACATGTGTCACACTCAAGGCCCTGGGACCAAATCCGGCCATCTATGGCGATTTATGTGGCCCTTTATGTGGCTCAGGGACAGACAACCCCAATAGGGCAAATTGCCCCTGCACCCGGGAGATGAACCCACTGCCCACGGGGATGGCAAGAGTATCCCACCAGCCCATGTCCCCAACCAGACGACCTGGTATACTTCCTGGACTTTAACCCCTAATGGTCAAACGAACAGGGGCATGGGAAGTCCCCCAGCCTCCCTCCCCCTGCTCGAATGTGGTGTTGTTGCATGTTGTTCTAGTGTGCACTTAAAATAGAGGGGGGGGACATTATCTTTTTAAGTAGAGGAACGACCTTACAAGATCTAAAACCAGAGTTGGTTTAAGTGAAGCCTACAACAGATGGACAAAAAAACAAACTTACAAGGGATCAAAACGTTCGTGGAAATGGCGAGGTTTCTCATGGTTGCTAATGGCTAAAGTTAGCTGTCTGTAAAACAGCTTTGCAATACTCGTGTATATGACATTGTTCCTAGATATGAGAACGGCAACCTCCACACAGAGTAAACGGAAGAAAAGGACGCGGTTTCCTCCTGCACTCCCCAATATAGCAGGTTCGCTTTCACTGCTGCGTGGATATTATAAAGACTTTTCTAGCTAGCTTTCTGTACTGACATAAGTCTCCGACCATACTACTCAGTCAAATACGCACCCAGTGAAATCTGTTACATGTTTATGTAAATTATAAATTATAACTTTAATAGAGGACATTACCTAGAGGAGCGGAGGATACCACTCAGCTACCGAAATAAGATGCAGAGAGGACAGTTACAAAAACATACTGGTGCCTTTGACCCACATTTTGTTATAATTATTTTTCGTTTAGTATTTAAAACTAATTAGTACAAAATAGTCCTTACCTTGTACAATTCATCACTGGACATGATGCTGGCTTGTTACGGTAACAAAACTGGTATCCAGACGTTTCAAAATAAAGTTTCGTTATTGCAACTACTAGATGTCGCTTTGGTGCCCATGTTCCATATTCAACCTTTAAAGTCACCAATAACCATCTGATGGGAACTAATTCTTGTCTCCTCATCAATTTCATCCTTCCTGATCTCAGTGCAGCATTTGACACAATCTTTTCTAATATTCTTCTGAGCAGATTAGATTTCTATTGGCATTAGTTATATGTCATACTCATATCTTTTAGACCGCACCCAGTTTTCCCATTAAAAATCCCAGTCCTCAGCTTGGTTTCATGTTTCTGCAGAAGTACCCCTGGGTTCAGTATTAGGGCCCATTCTGTTCATTATTTACATCCTCCCCTTTGGCTAAATATTCCATTACTTTGATAGAAAGACCTGTTGTTATGCAGATGACACCCACCTCTATATTACTTCCAAACCCAATTCCTCCCTTTCCAACTTTCTCATGGCGATTAGACTTTGGTTCTCTAATTTTCCAAACTTAGCAGTAATAAAACTGAAGTATTACTCACACAGCTTCAACTTTAACTAAACTTCACAGTTTCTCCATTAACATTGATAACTCCTGCATTCATCATTCTCCTCAGGTAAAGAATCTGGGTGTCATGCTTGATAGCACTCTCCCGTTTCGGTCTCATATTAAATATATCAGCCTGTTTGAATACTTCCACATAGGTGAATTTATCCGACTTCATCCTTTCCTTTGTCCCCATGCTGCTCACATCCTTGTCTATATCCTTATCAACTCCTGGATCAACTATTGCAACTCTTTTATTTTTAGTCTCCCCAATAAGTCTTCATAAACTCCAACTCCTACAGAACTCTGCAGTTCTAATCATAACTAGGACTCCCTCAAGAAAACACACTACCCCAGTTCTTCTGAAGCTTCACTAGTTGCCCAAAGAATCTCGAAAAATTACAATTATCACATTTAAGTGCGTCCATAGCCTTACCCCTCCTTGTTTGTGTAACTTACTTCATATTGACACCCTTTTCTGTTCTCTTAGATCTCCATCAGCCAATCTTGTTGTTCCTTTTGCTCTGCTTATCACCATCAGCGCCATAGATGTTCTGTAGCGCTGATCACCACAAGAAGTAAAGCTTTTAGTCCCTATACTCCTCTGCTCTCAAACTCCTTTTTATCAGAAATATTGACACTCTTTATTTAAGTCACAGCTCAAAAAACATATTTTCAAACTGGTTTATTCACCATAGACACTTATTTTGGTTAATGCAGTGTCTACGTATTTGAAAATTCTTTTGTTTATTGTTTTTCTGTGTATTATTTTTCTGTTTGTTTTTTCACTGTAAGGTGGCCCTGGGTTTTTGAAAGGCACCCTCAAATAAATAATAATAATAATAATAATATTTATTATTAATAATAATTATTATTATGTATTATAATAATAATATAATAATAATAATAATAATAATTATTATTATTACTAAAGTATCTTCCTACATTTATAAACTTTTTTAATCAGTTAAGGCATAGCTCATGCAGTTTTCAGTATCTGCAGTTCTTTGTGCATTTAGCAATGCCTGGGTTTTCTGCTTTAAATGACCACACAACTTTATTTCTAGCATAAGCAAGGATTCCAAGGTTTCCATATATACTAAGCATGTCAGAAAGAATTATGGGGTAAACTTGTAAAAAAAAAAGATGGCCAGACATAGAATCTCTGTTTAAAATGGCAGCCATCCCTGGTAATATATCAGCCTGAATTGGGTATTTATTCACATGAATGAGGGGGAGAGCTGATGGATGAGGGAACAAGTCGGTTATGTCACCGGGTTCCTTAAAAGCAAAAATTAAATTACAATAAACAGTGTATGAGCAGAAATAAAGAATCTTGAGATATTTGTTTGATTGGGTAAACAAGGTATAAAAATAGACCACTCTCGAAATGATGACAAGACCTTACTTGTTTTTTCTCATTCAGCCCAATCTGTGTGCATGTGTGTGTTTGGACAGCCAGTATATGAGGTGTATCAAGATAAGATAAGCCTTTTACATTTGCTAAGGGGAAAATCCAGGCATAAGAGGAGCATAAGAGGAGGGTGAAATTATAACCTACTCGAACACCACTCTCTATTACATCCTTCAAGATAGGGTAATAAGTGATGGTATCCGTCCGTAGGGAACGTACAGCAGAGCTACTCGTCTTCCAAACAGAAAGGAGTCAACTGTCAGGGTTCTGATTAGGATACCACTTTGGAGCCTCATTCTAGGGGTAATATTCCAATAGGAGGAGACCCTAGAGTAGGGTCCCATATTATGCAAGAGACAATATGTTTTCCTTCTGGACTGGGAACGCCTTGTCTTTCAACAAAATGATGTAGAGAGGTTTGTTCAGGGGAGAGATATCTGGGTGTCCCCCCGGGACCTGTTGCCTAAGCTACCCAATCTTGAATAAGTGGAAGACGGATGGTATACTGCATGACCTAAGTATTTCAGCTCCATCTCTTCTGTACTACAATTGAGGAAAATTTATATAACTTTATATTTCTCTCACATTTCAAGACTTTTATTGATAGGGCTGCCCAGTTTTGCACTTAGAATAACTGTTGTCTAACAGCATGAAGGTCCTGGGTTTGAATCCTGGCCTTTGACTTTTCACCTTGCAGTTTGCACGTTCTCCCTGTTCCATCGGGTGCTCCAAAAGGATGATTGTTTAGTTAATTGTTCCCTTTAAATTTTCCTCATTTGTGAATGTGTGTTAGCATGGTAATTTGTCCTCTTTGTATAGTTCCTCTCAACTGTCACTATATGCCTGCTCTGTATGAGGGATTACTGTGGGATTGCTGTGTTCAAATCAAATCAAACTTTATGTATAAAGCACTTTTCATACACAAAAATGCAGCTAAAAGTGCTTTACAGATTAAAATGACCCCACATAACCCACATTCCCATCCCTTCCTCACAACTGTAAAAACAAAATGAAAATTATCCCCCCTTCCCAAACCCATTTCCCGAACCCACACAGACACATCCAGGCACACATCCACACACAAACACACTTACACACACAGACACCTTCCCAAAACGCCTAAGACCATAGGTAGACAATGGGCTGAGCTCATATTAGTCAGGTAGGTAAGGAAAACGCCACCAGGAGAGCTTTCTGCCCTGACAGTTGTAGGTCCACAGCAGCAGCCAGGGCACCAACACAGGACGCCCAGACGAGGCAGGGTGGAGACCCCCACCTCCACCTGAGCACTACCAGGAGAGCACCCAGGCCAGCACAGCTGAACACCGCCCCCGAGGCAGAGGGCTCCCACAGAGGAAACACTGGAAGGATTAATAAGTAAAAGAAGTAGTAATAAATATAATAGTAAAAACAGTTAACCATATAATAACATAAATATCTAATAAAACTCAAACTAAAAGCAATTAAAACATAGAGAGCAATTAAACTAATAAATAAGTAACACAAATAAATAATAATAAAATAAAAACTAAGCTAAAAAGGTGAGTCTTAAGCCTGCTCTTTTTGGGAACACCAGAAAGCAGAGCATTACAGTAATCAATTCTACAGGTGATAAAAGCATATCGGCCCGAGAGAGAATGGGGCGGACTCTGGCGACGTTCTTCAGGTGATAAAAACCTATTTTTAAGATATTTTTAATGTGATGGATAAAAGTCAGCTCAAAAATAACACCCAGGTTGTTCACTTGCTGTGAAGGATGAAACAAAAATGTTTGCAGTTTTGGTAAAAGTTTCTCTCTCTGGGCCCCAGGACCAATAACTAAGACTTCAGTTTTGTCCTGTGTCAGCTGAAGAACGTTTTCTGCCATCCATGATTTGATGTCTAAAATGTAGTTAAAAAGTGCATCCACTGGCCGTGTGTCATCAGGAGACCCAGAGATGTACAACTGTGTATCATCAGCAAAACTGTGAAAGTTCACTCCATGTCTCCTGATGACACTGCCAAGAGGGAGGATATAAAGGTTAAAAAGCACTGGGCCTAAAATTGAACCCTGGGGCACACCACATGTGATGCTGTGGACCCTGGCGGAACAGGTATCTAAACTTACCATAAAAGTCTTGTCTGTGAGGTAGGATGTGAACCATCTATGAACAGCACCAGAGAAGCAGATCTGTTTCAAACGGGTTAAAAGACTATTGTGGTCTGCTGTATCGAAGGCAGTGCTTAGATCCAGTAGAACCAACACTGTTACCCTCTGGACATCGTAGTTTACTCTAAAATCATTTAAAATCTTCAGAAGGGCCGTCTAGGGTGCTGTGGTTCACCCTAAATCCAGACTGAAATTTTTCTTGGACATTATGAGTGTTAATGAAGTCATTTTCTAAAATTTTGCTTAAAAAAGGTAAGTTGCAATTGTTGAAATCATTGAGATCTAAATTGCTCTTGTTCCACAGGGGCCTCACCACTGCCCCTTTAAAGTTGGCAGGAAAGACTGCCGTCTGAAAGGAGCAATTCATCATGTTTAAAATCTCATCTCTAAAAGAATCATGAAACTGCTTTAAAAATCTAGTGGGAATAGGGTCCAAGACACATGTGGTGGGCCTCAATGAGGAGAAAACTTTATTAAGACTCTCAGCCTCTACCAGGACAAAACTGTCCAGTGTTTCCTCTGGTATAAATACACATCAGATTTGTCTAAAACCATGTTACTTTGAGCAGATAAAATATTACATCTGATGGTGTCTACCTTCCCTCTGAAGTGGGCTGCAAACTCCTCACAGAGAGCGTTTGAGGGGGTTTTCTGAAGTGAATTAGTGTCACAGGTAAAAATTTTAGCTATTGTGGAAAATAACATTTTAGGATTATTTTTATGATGTTAGATTATTTTGGAGAAGTAAGCATTTCTTGACATTCTTACTGCATTATTGTATGATTTTAGTAGGTCTTTCTTCATCAAAGAGTCATATAAAGCACCTTAAATTGCCTTGTTGTTGAAAGTGTGCTATATGAATAAAGTTGCCTTGCCGCTGAAGAGTCGACGTAAACCAGAAAGTAAATTTTGTAACCCGTATTTATTCCCTTTGAATTAAGCAAACACACTCCAAGCATGTGTAGCCGTTAAGGAGATGCATTTAAAACCAGTGAAAAAAGGATTATCCCATTGAATCCCAGATATTTGGGCTCTCAACATGAAGACAACACACACCGATACACAGACACACTTGACTGTGTGAGTTGAAGACATGGGGAGGCATGGAAAAGTGTGAACACATGAAGTATATTAAAACGGGGTCAAGAGAGAAAAGGTCGAGCAAGGACGTGTCACCCTAATGACCTCCCCATCTCCATGGCAACTGGAGCTGGCATACATGCCCATTGCAAAGGCATTCTGGGAAAGCACAGGTTTTATATTGCCCCTGGCTTTACACTCCTGTGCTATCACCCCGGTAACGCTAATGCTGCTTGGCCTTCTAACATTTACTCTTTGGCGACACACAGTCATGCACAAATGAACTGTTGCATGTGTGTATGCACCCACTCTTAAACACACACACATGGTGGACAATGTGTGACAAACCTGACGAGTCTCTTCCTCTCTCCTGGTTTTTCCATGGCTCTTCCTTAATCTATTAATGCACGATGAAGCCGCAGCTTGGATTCGGAATAGATCACACCCAACTGTTGTGGGAACTCAATCTAAGAAAGTGTTACACATCATTATCCCTGTATGTTAAGTAGACAGTGTCTTATTTCATTTGCAGTATATGTTAAAATATACACCTACAATAAATTCTAGGGTTTTATATTGTAAAAATCTAAGGTTTTACTGATTTTTTGTTGGCATTATCACTGTTTTATACAAAATAACATGGTGGAATCTTTAGATTGCCTTTTTTGTACATTTGCAGGTTAACGAGGTTATTATAAAGCAGTGCAGGGTTTAACAAAATGTTAAGCTTTGAACGTTTCACAGAGCACTGTTCAATCTGCAGACGACACCATCTATTTACATACACCTCGGAAAATTACACAAAAATATTTTTTTCTTTACTATCAATTTAGTTTATTGTTTATTGTCTTCTAAGGGGAACTTGTCTTGCAGCCAGGTAAACATGCAGATAACACACCAAGTAAACACCACATACACTATGAAATAAATAAACACCAACTACAACACTGCTACCCATCTAGGTCCCGGAGTTGTGCAAATTTAGCAACTGAACTGCACTTGGTATAAAAGAGTTCTTTGTCCTATTGGACTTAAAACAAGGGACTCTGAATCTCCAGCCTGAGGGGAGGACCTCAAAAGAGCAATGAAGGGGGGGATTTACACAGTCCAATATGGCATCTGCTTTCTTCTTAACCTGTCTCACGTAAATATTTGTCACGGAAACCTGTGGACAGCATATTATCTTACCAGCCACCTTTACAATTTGGTTGAGGTTATTTTTGTCCCTCAGACTGATTCCCCCATACCAAGAAATAAAAGCAAAAGTAAAAACAGATTCAATAAAATATGTATAAAATAATAACAGGATAACCTTATCAATATTAAAAGTGTTAAGCTTCCTAAAGCCTGCCGTACACAAGAGCAATCTGCTGAGCAAAAAGTCATTCGAGCCCGTTTGCTCAGCAGATAGCTCGCCGTGTGCGGCTAGTTTTTGATTATTTTTCTGCCTCATGAGGCGCTGAGGTGAAAATCAAACAGGTTTGATATTTTTCGCCTTGCGAGGCGAGAAACTCGCCATGTGCGGTCTCTGTGAGCCGTCTTGTGAGCTCAAACATTGAAGCGACCAATCAAAACGCGGTCTCCGATCACATGATTCCAAGATGGCAGCCCACGGTTTGCACGTCAAAACAATGAATGAGAGAGATATGGATATGGAGGAAATACTGCTTTTGGTTTTGTTGATGAGATGTCGCCGCCGCCGCCGTTTGTACGTTCGGAAAATATGGGTACGGTCATGGCTGCAAAGAAGGTCCGGGCAAGGAGTTTATGCCAATCTACTCCAACAGATGCGCCTTGAAGACCCAGAATCCTTCTGACAGTACCACTTCCTGGATCCTGAATGCTTCGAGAGGGTATTGGAAATAGTGGGCCCATCGATCCGCAAGGTTGATATTACGATGCGAAACTGCATCAGTCCTAGAGAGGGGCTTTCCATCACGCTTAGATTTTTGGCTACAGGTATGTTTGTAATATAAATAGCATTCTATGCAGTTCTTTTATATGTCAGAGGTGGGTAGAGTACCCAAAAACTGTACTCAAGAGTAGCACTACTTTAACATATTTTTACTCAAGAAAAAGCAAAAAGTAGCTTTCTAAGAAATTAATCTAATAAGAGTCAACAAGTAAAAACCTATTACTAAACAAGAAATAGAACGAGCAATAATTACCCCTGACTCTTTAGCAAGCAAGCAAGCATTTCTCTAATTCATAAAACTGAAAAGGATCCACTAGACCCTGCTTCGTACCGGCCGATAAGCATAATTAACATAGATAATAGGATACTGGCAAAAATTTTACCTACACGTTTGGAAGAAGTTCTACCAACAATAATATCCCAAGATCAAACAGGATTCATCAAAGATAGACAACTGTTTTTTAACATAAGATGGCTTTTAAACATTATCCAAACACAAGATAAACACAGTGTGAATCCTGAAATTCTACTCTCTTTGGATGCAGAGAAGGCCTTTGACAGGGTCGAATGGGATTACCTATTTTTGGCCCTGTCAAAGTTTGGATTTGGTCCTAAATTTTTATATGCCCAACCTAAAGCTTCTGTACAAACAAACAAAGTTCATTCTGAATACTTCGCCTTGAACCGCTCGACAAGACAAGGATGCCCTCTTTCTCCTCTGCTCTTTGCATTGTCTATCGAGCCTTTAGCTATCTTACTGCGCTCTTCAAAAGACTATGCTGGAATTAGAAGGGGACTTACAGAACACAAAGTATCGCTATACGCGGATGACCTTTTATTGTATATCTCTGATCCTGTAAAATCAGTCCCCAATATAATGAAAATCCTGGAAAACTTTGGGATTTATCAAACCTATCTAGTTTTTTTTTTTAAACACTTGCACCTGACCCGCTTGCTTCTTTATTTGGAATAACACCAGATGGAAAAAACGTATCAAACTCTCATAACACAGTTGTACGGTTAATTTTGTTAAACTGGAAACAGAAAAGGCCCCCCACCTTTTCAGTACTGATGCGAGATATTATGAAACATTTACAACTGGAAAAAAATCAGATTCACACTTAAAAGTAAACAAGAATAGTTTTATAAAACCTGGCAACCAGTCATATACTTTATTTAACACTATGAAAGGCTGATTGCTGAGCTTCATACCCACCTTTGAATGTGCTTCATGCTTGCTCAGTGTGAGGGATTGCTGAGAATTCAGGATGCAATCATCTGCGGTTCTCTAATTCCTAAATTAAACATTGTATTGTAATAACTCTTCTTGTAAAGTGCCTTGAGATGACATCTGTTGTGAAACGGTGCTATATAAATAAACTGAATTGAAAAAATTGAAAATTGGATGCAAATCAGACCCAGGGTTTGATTTGCAGGAGCTGAAATGAAAGCTAAATTAGTTCACCAATTGTAATTAGTTTAACTAATTAGCACTATTGATTTTATGTGTAAACCAATAAAACAATGTAAGGAAAATCAAAACATTCTTTGGAAATTATCTGGATAAGAAGTCATTGATATTTGGAAAATTACTTCTATTTGGATTGATCACCGACATAAACAACCTGATTCCAGAATTCTGATCAAATAAGGCGAGTTCAAACATGGCTAAGAAGATTTTATTCGGCTCTTAAACAATCTATTTTAAACCGAGTCCATTTGAACCGTTAGTAGCAATCTTTGTTTATGAAATGCCAGCCTAAACCAACACATAGGCTTGTTCAGCTTTAGCCCTCTGCAACGCACATGGGGCGTTCGAAGTGGCTCAAATACATTTATCAAAAATTAAACAAAAAAAGGAAACTCGTGTTTGATTCAGTAGCTCGAATTGAAGGATTTAAAAGAACTATTTGTCATCAAAGTCTTTTAAAACCACTGCCTACAACTTCGGGCTGGGAGGCATGTATTACTGAAACAAACAGATGAAACTTGACAAGTTAAGAATAAAAAGGGAAACGCCTTTAAAATAAGTTATCCTAACTAATTTGCCTCTGCCCAAACAGACCTTATAGAACCATTAAAGTTTTCCAATTTTCTCCATGTTCGAGGGGGAAGCCTGATGGGCGTTAGCCAGGAGGCTAACAAAGGGGTCGCCAAGCTTAGCGAGCTGGTTGCACCGGGAACGTCTGGCTTTGGCGTAGTTTCCCTCCTCTCTGAGCTCAGCTGCTAGCGGCTGGCTGCTGGAGATGCCGGTGGCCCGTCTTCCGATTTGACTAGGCAGCAATCAACTCCAACTTTCTTTCACTGGAAACAGTACCTTTTTGGCAGCTTTCCAACACAGCAATTCTTTCAGCTCTGGCACGAAGGGATGCGGCCTCCAGCCGGTTCAGGCATGCAATTCAGTCTCCCGTTACTCTCACGACCACAGGCAGATTCATTAAATGTCTGCAGAGTTCAGGCAGAACAACAGGGTTTGTTAAGTAATTTGAAAGGATCTGTGAAGTCATTTGAAAGGATTGTAAAGCAGTTACTGCCGTTCAGGGTGGGTGGGGCCCTGGACCCCGGGGAATTTACATACAGGGCTAACATGGGGGTAGAGGATGCCCATATTACACTTTTAGATGTCCTGTATAGACATTTAGAGGGTACTGGCACACATGCCAGGATCTTGTTTTGGGATGTTTCTTCTGCTTTTAATACTATCCAGCCACATGTTTTAGTGAGTAAATTATCAGAACTTAATATTGAGAGTAATCTTGTGAGCTGGATTATGGATTTTTTTAAGAAACAGAACACAGCGATTCAAGATAAATGGTTGTCTCTTGGGGTTTAATCACTGTTTTTCAGTCACCTGGTCGTCCGTCGGTGTTGCTTGAATGAGTTCCTCCTCAAACTCAGATGTTTCTCCTTCGCCTGCGAAGGAAGGTTCTTTGATGTGTGCCTTCCCGATCAGAGCTCTGCCATGGCTCTGAGTGAATGAAGGACGAGCTTCCGCTTGCGTGGTGCTTATATAAACTCTCTTCTTCTCCACTTCCTGTGGTGCTAGAATGCAGATTAGGCTGTGTGTGACCCAACAGGTTGGTAAAGGAGAACCAAGTTGTTTTCTCCTGAAATCTATAAGCATATCCTTGCTTTTAGAGGTGTTAACCTCGAGAACCAACTGACAAACTCGTCAACCACCAGCCCGTTCTGAGATTCATGTTTCTGCAGTAAATTGACAATCACTGTATCATCAGCATATTTCATGTGTGTGTGTGTCTGTTGCTATACTGGCTCCTACAATCATTGGTGTAGAGGATGTATGGCAGAGGTGAGAGTACATTAAATTCAAGCCAGCTCCAGGATAGGGTAATTGAAATAAAAGCAGGTTTTTTAAACTATTTTTTATCACTTGCAATTTCTTTTTACTAAAAAAAAACAGGTAGGAAAAAATTGATTAAAATCTGAAATTGTATTTGCTATGAAAATAATCAGAAATTTTATTTTTAAGCCATATCGCTCAGCCCTACCTCCAAGTGTTTCTGTAAATATTCACCCTCTATTCTTAACCTTTAATCCTATAAAATAAGGGGTTTGTCCCTTGTTTAATAATGTTAGCCAGGGGAATCATATTTTGACTCAAAAATAAATAGAAGAAATACTGCATTGAAAAATCTTAAAATAAAAGTACTGCTCTACCATTAAAATTATGTTGTTGGTTTAATTTATTGAAATACAAAACCTAAAATATGCACCACAGCATGTTTTCCTTCCAGATTTTACAACATCTCTGTACAAATATAATGATCTGAGATACATGCTGAACAATGCATTGAAGATTGAGGAGAACTTGTGCATTTTGGGGGAGCAAAAGAATCAACAGAATTTTTATTCCTCGTATCTTCATAAATTTATTGATCATCCACACTGTTCAGCAGTGAACATACATTACTGATCAGGCCACTGTCTTGATGTTAGAACTTGGTTTAAAAATAAAATATAAATAATATATATATATATATTTTAATCTAGAAAAAGTATTTTTTCTGACACCAGGAAGAATGTCTGTGAACCTGAACCTACTGTGAAAAAGAATTTCAGCACTGCAATAGCATGACATGAACCTGAACCTACCAAGCAGGAGCTTCCAAGACTAACCACTCAGCCAACATGATAGATAGATAGATAGATAGATAGATAGATAGATAGATAGATAGATAGATAGATAGATAGATAGATAGATAGATAGATAGATAGATAGATAGATAGATAGATAGATAGATAGATAGATAGGAAGGAAGGAAGGAAGGAAGGAAGGAAGGAAGGAAGGAAGAAAGAAAGAAAGAAAGAAAGAAAGAAAGAAAGAAAGAAACGGACATCAACATGGTGATATACATGGATTCAATAGTATATATACTTACAAGAACTCCACGTTGTTTAAAACCTATATAGTACCCTGATTTCTTTTTAATTTTAGTCCGCTTGCAGTTAACTGTAGTGTGCTGCTTATCAAAAAATTTAAACTATAGCTTACTCTGAGACAAACGAACAACTCCAGACCAATCAGCAGCTACCGCTGCTGGGTAGGAGTGAGAGGGATATCATATTACCGGACCAATCAGTTCATAGGTGGGCGTGTTGGGTCGCTTCGGCACTCTTCAAACTAAGGTAGAGGTAGTCCGAAAAAAGGGATCGGCTGGGAACAGACACAGGTAATGGAAACACGCCAAAAGCTACTCGTTCTGTACCGTACTGGCACTAGTGGAAATGGGGCATTCGGTATCCTTTTCTTTTCCAAGAACATCTCAAAGATGTCAGCAAACACCCCACAGAGCTGCTCTGAATAGCACTTCAACATCTCCCAGTGATTCCATCTGGTCCTGGACTCTTATTTACTTTAGTTCTCTTCAATACAGACCTTACCCCTTCCTTTGTAATTTAGAAAGGTATAGATTTTGCCTGAGGCAGTTTCTCAGTTAGTTTCTTTAGTTTGTCTGAAAAGTCATAAATATCAAAATGTGAAAAAAAAAAGCGTTAAACGCTTCAGATAACTCACTATAATTTTCATACATTGGCAATTGGACTGATTTATTATGTGCTTTTTGCCAACCTATAATTTTTTCACACCATCCCATGCTGCTTTCAAGTTACTACCTAGTCTTTCCTCTATCTTATTTTTGTATTGCAATTTGGTCTTGGTTTCTGCTCTGACCTCCCTAGTTGCCTTCCTGATTTCACACTCATCCCCCTTATGGAAAGCCCTATGTATTTCCAGTAGCACTTGTTTCAGTGAGCTAGTGACCAATGGCTTATTATTTGCATATACTTTAACATACTTTTTAGGAATAACGTAATCCACACAAAAAGAAATATAACAACATACAGCGTCAACAAGCTCGTCAATATCTGAAGCAGCTTCAATGATGACAGACCAATCAGTGCAATCAAAAAAACTTCAGCTAGCTGAACTTCTGCGTTGCTGCTTTGTCGTATGAAACGCAAGTAAAGTTGATGGAGCCAATGTACACAACGCACCGCAGAGACTTTAACAGACCTCTGACGTACTCTACCATAGACTTTACATGTAATCTTGCCGCAACTGACACTGACATATGGGGTTAGTGTGAATGCAGCATGAATCACAAGCACTATTCAGTTATGAATTTCTTCTTGAAAAATTCACAAAAATTCGCATTCCTTCTATAGCTTCAAGAGATAGTCACCTGAAATGGCTCTTCAACATTGTTGAAGGAGTTCCCAGAGATGCTTAATACTTGTTGGCCCTTTTGCCTTCACTCTGCGGTTCAGCTCACCCGAGATCATTTTGATTGAGTTCAGGTCCAGTGACTTTGGAGGCCAGGTTTTTTCACACTTTTTTGTAAAAGTAGGTCTACTATATAAATCCATATGTGTTAACTCATAGTTTTTAGTTATATATATATATGAATGTGACAATTCAGCTTATTTATATAGCACCAATTCTCAACATATTTAATCTCAAGGCACTTTACAAGAAAAGTCATTTCAATACCGTTATAAATAATTTTATACAAAAATTCTGATCAGTTAAAAGTTTTCTGTGTAAGGAAACCCAGCAGATAGTGTTGGGTCATTGACCTGGGGTTGTGCCCGGATCATGCAGATTCCAATAACGATGTTAATATTTGTGATAATTCTAAAAGTTCAACTGAATTAAAATGGACATAAACATGGTTCTACAGTTCTCTCTGATACTGCCTCATTTACTGAGAGAGAAGTAATCATGTTTGGGAGAATGCTAATGATTTCCTTTTCAATAGAATTTATTTTACTTATGAAGAATCCGAAAAAGTCATTACTACTGAGAGAAGGGAGAATAGTTGGCTCAACAGAGCCATGACTCTGCGTAAGACTGGAAACTGTACTGTAGGAACTGTAGGATAGTACTGTAGGACTGTAGGAATCCTTTAAGTGTGTAAAGTGCCATTTTCTCTCCAGTTTGCAAATCCAGAATTTGTAAATCTTAACGAAAGATGGTTGGAACTCCTCCCCTCACCCAGTACTTCTAGGAATGTGAAAATTTAAACAATTCAAAGGAGTTGACTCATTTATAATTACAAAATCCTCCTCCTGCTGCAGCCAGGATTCTGATTGGCACTCGAGGAAGTGACCGCCAAACTGGAGGAATGGCTCCAGGAGATCCCTGAAAGAACCTCAGACATCTCAGTCCAGAAAAGTGCAGTACTTGGAACAGTTTGTGTACCTCATTAGGGCGGCTGGCCAAGACTTGGAGTCTTTGTTTGGCAGTTATGAGTGCTTCAGGTATGGACATCTGGGTGTACCTCTTTGGTATTAGTTGTTTCATTGTACAGTACCTCTCTGGGCCTCTCTCAATTGGCTCACTTCTTACCGGGCTACCTTGATGTAGGCTTCCAACCATCTTTTCTGTAACATAGCCAAGCATCTCTAGGATCACTACTGCTGAAGTGTATATAAGCTCATTGGTTTCAGCGATTGATGTGGTAGGGATCGCTCTCAATGCTGCATTCACCGTTTCCAGGAGATTTTCTGAGGATACTTCACTTAGCCGTCGTAATCGGCATCGGGGGGTCTTGTCATGATCTTATCTTTCAGGTCAACCACTTCCTTGCTCAGCACAATTGTTTCACTGGCTGGGGGTCCGTTCCCCATCTCTTGTTGGGAAGTTAGTATAACCTCCCCTCTGACCTGGCCTCCTGACTCCTCCTTGCCTAGCATTTGGGTTGTATCTCGTCAATCTCAAGTTGTGATATCCGTTGCCATTTGTGGATGTTGGAACACTGATCTACTAGGTGTTTTGCCGTCAACTGAGAATGTGGGTATGGAAGTTACCATTCAGCCCAAATTCTTTTTGTGTAACCTCTCTGATTAGGGTTACTTCCAACAGAGCCGTGTTCTCGGATCTCATCCAGTTCTACCTTGTTGTTCCAGTAGCCCATTTTTCATCAAGGTGCCCTGCTTCCCCAGCACCTGACACATACCTTGTTTGTCCAGAAGACGTACATGTATTTCATTGTCTCTCATCGTGGTATGAGGTAGGCAGTAGCGTGAAGGGTCTTGCCCAAGGACCCATACTGGATGCTGTTCGTAGCTCCTTCAAACCTGGGTCTCCCGCTTGCCAGCCTATTGTCTTAACCAATTGAGCTATCCAGTTGCCACTTCTCTTTTATTTAATGAAATAAAGGAGAGATCAAGGGAATTTTTGTTCCAAAATTACATTCACACATGGCACTTTTAACCTATTTCTCTTTAGCCAGTTGCTAAGGCAAACTGTGAAGAGCATGCACAACTACTTCCGCTAATGAGTTAGCATTAATTTATGTCTGAAAACATTACTTTAACTGAATGATTTAGCCTTTTAACTCAGCGGTAATTCACTACAAAATGTACTTAAACTATACAGTGAACCAACATGCATAAAGCAACATAAATACGCCACATTTATACTCTTTGCACCTCACATAGGGTGTGAATAATGGAATCATTACTGTATTGGGGCAGGTCCTACCTTCCTCGCCTCTGATTGAAAAGAAGTTCTCTTGCATTATCAGTTATTTCTTTTGGGGGCTAGTTCCGCCTTTTTTGCCTCTCTAACGACTGCACAACATCATTGCAAAATGTTGGGGAAAACTATTAGCTGGTTTATTGAAGTCATTTTTGACTTACTCCTTCCACCAACAGAAGGAAAACAAGTCAATATAACACTGTGATAAGTATGTGCTGTCATATTTCTATTTCAAGTTTACAGTTCCGATTGATGATGTGAAAAAGAAATGTATGGGCGGCTATAAAAAGATGAGCGCCAGCAGGAAGGCCTCCAAACCTAAACCAGTTCCACCAATTCTGCCAAGAGTTTTGCAAACTATTATAGAAAAATAATTGAAAGAGACCTGGAACTTACTAAGGAAGAAGAAGTAAAAATTAAAAATAATATATATATATGTTGGGGATGTTAAATAAAAATATGATATTTGGCTATTTATAGTCAAAGACTGCTTATCGCAGCCAATAAAGTTAATAATTTATAGAAAATTATTATTATTCAGGGCACCACCTGGATCTACCAGGAACTATTTTAATAGCCAAATTTCTACATCAGTCTCATAATTCTGAAGGAATGAATTCTTAACGTGTATTGGTCATAAACCTTGAAATATGTGTGTGTTGAACAAGAAATGACAACTGTTACTTTGTACAAGATTTGTTTACACGAAGGGAAGAATGACATTTAAACACTCAAACTAGTAATAATAGAAACACTACTAATTCAAATAAATGAGTTAAAGTAAAAGACGAATATGTAATAAGAGGGACCATGAATTCTGTTGTGATTCTGCATGCAGATCTGACTCAATCTGACACAATTTTATCTCTTTTTATTCTAAAATTTCCCAAAAAAGTAATGCATAATGTGGTACAAAAAAAAACAACGACCAACAACCGAAAACTAGAGAGGGATTATTTGTTTGTCAACACTATAGATGCTCGTTCAACCTGCACTCTCCCTTTACATAGATCTGGTTCCCATTATTTGCATTTATCTTGCAGTTACAGTGTTGGGTAGTGAAGTTTTTTTTTGTTAGCCAAAACTGACCTGATATGAAGTAACCACTGCAGTTTGTTGCATTTTAATAATCATCTAATAGCTTCCAACCAAAAATGTGGGGTTTTTTTACCTTGAAAATTGTGCGAGGTAATGGAATTCTATGGAAAGTGCACGTTTTGTTGGTTTTATCAAAGCGATTTTTGAAACCAACAGCACAAGACATGATCACATCTCTCTCTGCAGATGACATGGGCAGTAGAGCATGAGGGAGTGACATAGACCAATAATAGTTGGTGGTTTTAATTTTGTGAACACTAATTACAATTTCAAGTAGTCTTCCTTTTGTTAAACTCTAGTTTTAACTTTCATTTTAGTTTACAAAAAGGTTTCTTTACTTCTAGATGTCGTTATTTCGCTTAATTTCATTAACGATAAGAACCTTGGTTGGTGCTCATCTCCACTGGTCATTGGGTGAGATGTAGAATAGCCCTTCACAGCCGTTCTTTATCAGGTTTTGTCAGTCAAGTCTAGTTTATGCTTTTCCATTTTGACAGAGACTGATTGACGCAATGCCATTATCCATCGACGCAAGGCCTCTCCATAAACTTACGCAAGGACGTGCGGAGTAGAGACCCATTTTTTAACCATCCGCCTTCGTCAACAGAGAGCTTATGCATCTGATTGGTCAATTCAGTAACAGCCAGAGATCGCTTCACCAGTATGTTCCTCTATAGGCACTTTAATCAGTAGTTAATGCAGTGTTTGGCCACTACATGGTTTATATTGAAAGGATAATTTATCTAATTTGTTCTTTCGGTGATTCTGAACACAAGGAGGTGTAGGAAAACTACAAAAAAGGCTGCTGTGTTTGTTTCCATGCGTTTTTAGAGTATCCTATAAGCTGCACTTCTAGTAAAAAGATTTACAGCCTAATCAAAACTTACATTCTGTCGTCCATTGCTCCTTGAGGATGAAATGCGTTCAAAAGCCTAAAAAAACCTGAAATAAGGCTGTGATAGTTGGCAGAGACGCCATTAAAAAAAAGTTAGCACACCCTGCCTGATTGAGCAACACTGAAAAAAAAAAGAAGAGCGGAGAGGAAAAAAACGCAGAACCATAAACAAAAAATATCTCCGTCAATACGTCTGCTTCTGAGTGCAAATTTTCGTTCGCAGAAGCATAAACTAGGCTTAAGTCAGGACAAGGTTGTCAAACTCCAGTCCTCAAGGGCCAGTGTATTGCAACTCTCAGATGTGTCACTGGTACAATCAGAGTCCTGCGTATGGCCTTATTATTTAATACTGGTGTTGAAGCAGATATATATCTAAAAGTTGCAGTAATTAAGCCTTTGAGAACTGGAGCTTTAAACTGGTGAGTTAGATCATGAGAATTCAAAGGTACACTCCTGCCTCTCCCAATTAATGTATGTCCCGATCAAGGAGTAGAGGGTCACATAATAAATAATTCAGCATGTTTCCATGCACAGCTAAATTGAACTTTTTGGAGAAATAGGACTAAGAGTTTCCCCCCTGTAGCGAGCCGAGTCCCAGTTTACATTTCAGTCAGAAAATCTAATTATTAAATTGAATACGTTCCACTCCTCGACGATAGATGGCAACATGCGCCCCTACGTGTTCGCCGTATAGCTGTTAGCTTCCAGCTACATTCAGGCAGTAAACTGAAGCTCGCGGGAGTGAAGCAGACAGAGTTAAAGCAGGATATTCACAGTAACAATGCATCGCCTCTTCGTAAGTCCAAACATGCACTGATTAGCCGCTTACTTTTGTCTTATGCCTCTTATAACACCACTGTTGTTAGTGGTTTCCAGCATTTCCAGCGTTAAACCGGCTCTCCTAACTTCCCGAAGGGGTTCTCGAGTGCGTGCGGGGTAGGGGGGCTGGTTGTGGAGTTGTCAGATTCTCAGTCGCATTATCGCATTTAAGCCGAGCTTCTGAAACTCCAGTTCGGTTCGACTCCAGCCGGACTAAGGTGTATACATGCATTTTAAATGTCGGATTTCAGTCGGACTAAGGCAATAATTCGACTTTCTCCTGCTGCCTGTAAACGTACTGATTGAAGTGATCATTATTTTTCTGGTTTTGCAGCCTGCTGGCTGGCACCTTGTTGAAGTTTTATCAGCATTCCTCTGGGAATTATGGATTCTGAAAAGTAAATTAACCTGGTCCGAGGTTAAACAAGCACACTTCTACACTGACTCTGGAAAAAAAAGTTGTTCCTGTTTTTTGTCAAATCAATATTTTTCAGTGTTGATCTTAGAAATCAATGGTGACACCATGCTCCTCATCTCTGCAATCACACTATGTGAACCACTTTTTCAATGAATGAACACACAAGTTCAGTTTTTATCAGAAGTTGAAAGTTATCTATCCAGCGGGAAAGAAGATGGTTCAGAGTGCAGGCTGTTGTATTGCCAAGCAAAAAGAAAAGCAAATTAATCGGGGGAATTCGTTTTTTTGATGACTATTTAATGTGTTGTTGTAGTTTATTCTGTTTTAACAGCTCCTCGCCCATGCCGTTTTTGTTCAACTCTCACTGCTGCAGTAGCTGGGCTACCAGACAAGTAAAACTGTGTTTCACTGCTTTGAAAGGACTTCATTTCCTGTCACACAGATTATCCAGATTTAAAGTGAATTGAATTTTCTTGTGCTTTGCTTTCTCCCTTTCTGTCCAGCTTTCTGCTGTGTCTATGGTGTAGTTACTGATTAGCCTAGGTTGTTGTGTCCTTTGACCTCCAAAGGACCCCAGCCATAGCACAGAGGTTAGAGGTCAAATGCCCTTTGGCCTTCTCTCTCCCTCCTTCGCTTTGTTGCACATCTTCCTCATCCTCCCTTTCGTTTCATCCTCTTTTCTAATTCCCCATAAAGAGACGCTTTCACAGGATGTGGATGTGTTTCTTTTTGTGTGTGCAAAAGGTACAAGGGATACAATGAAGCAGCAGAGGATGGTCAGTGAGGTTGGTGTGTGTGAGTAACGTGTGTGTGTTTGGTGTCACGAGGGCTGTCAGGGGTTAGGCCGGTAAATGAACAGCTGAGAGTGGTGATTTAGTCTGTATAAAAGCAGTCCAACTGTCATAACAAAGACGCTTTGACAGCAGGCCGGTCGGAGACAATGAGGAGTCATTGGTCCCCAGGAGGCCTCCAAAGACCCCTTTGGACACGTATACCACACACACATACACACACAGACAATGGGTAGTCAGCAGCAATCTCCCAGAGGCCTTGTGAGGGTCCAGGGGCCAGACTGAGCTCAGCTGAAAGGACCCAAGAGGCATCCATTACCCGGCAGGCGTCACAGGACCACTCCAGTCAATGGGTCACCCGTGTGGCCCTTCACTGGTACTCTGAACGAGTGACTGACGTAAAATGGAGCATAAAAATACACTGTGATTTTTCTTTTTTCCAATAAAAACACAAAATACCCCTTAAACCTTTCCACATTTGACATGCTACTACCTTCCAGCACTGCCCTGAATGAACCGCCATCCATCTTGCAATCAGATCTCACAAGTTGTCTTAAGCACTGCTCTCCACCAGACACGTGAGTGTAATAAGGCGTTTTGTCAGTATACATAATATATTAGCATTATATTAGCAGCATGGTTTGTCTTTCGAATGCTCCATGGCAGCATTGTGAGGAAGGAACATTGCGGCATTTGTGCCAGCATACTTGAAAGTAATTTTGCCACAAATTTGCTGCAGAGCTAGCAGGGTGCGATTTGCCCCAACCCCCCTCTGCTTGTGATCCCCCCTCTGGTCATTTGTTTCTTATCTCTGGGGAGGACACATTTTTTTGTTCCTCCTGCTGGTCCAAATGAGTAATATTTCCCTTCAGATGATTTCTGCAATCTCTGTAATTCTGCTGAAGGACTTAAACAACACAGGCGAACACCTTGCGTATTTGATGGCTGCAGTTAGCACGTTCTGTTTCCATAGCAGAGAGCGAGAGAGGATTCAGCTTAATCAACGTAATTTTGACATATGAGAGGAACAGAATGATAAAAACACTCAAATGCCTTCATTATTGGATCGAGCCCAGCAGGGGGTCAGGTGGAGAAATAATTTGGAGGAGTAAGAGTATGTACCCTCAGTTTAATAAAACATGCAAATGGATTTGGAATCCAACACACACATTTTACGTGCAAGCAGATTTGGGCATCGTGCTGGACCTTTTCAGAGCTTTAAAATGAAAACAATTATTCTTTTAACTTGTAAATAAGACAACTAAACTATAGCTACTATTCAAAATCACTAGTGACCAGGTTTGTATTAACTTCATGCACAACCAATGCAATATGTATTTTTATACTGCTTTCAAGACAAACCGATCGCAAAATTTGTGGAAATTGTCCAAAAACCGCACAGTGTATGTCCGTATTTCCTCTGGGATACATGGAGCTGGTGGCGCAGCATAATTAGAACATGTTGCATTTAAGAGGTATGAGTTCATCAGTTACCTGTTGTAACAGTAACCACTTTTGAGTGCAAGTCTTTATTGAATGTAACATAAATATCTACAAAGAAGACTATAGGATTCGCACAGAGGAACTGTATAACATATACAGATGTGGACAAAATTGTTGGTACCCTTCATTAAATCAAAGAAAAACTCATAATGGTCACAGAAATAACTTTAATCTGACAAAAGTAATAATAAATAAAAATTATAAAAATGTTGACCACTGAAAGTCAGACATTGCTTCAACGGAATTATTTAAAAAATAAATGCATGAAACAGGCCTGGACAAAAATGATGGTACCCACAACTTAATATTTGGTTGCACAACCTTTTGAGGCAATCACTGCAATCAAATGATTCCTGTAACTGTCAATGAGACTTCTGCACCTCTCAGCAGGTATTTTGGCCCACTCCTCATGAGCAAACTGTTCTAGTTGTTTCCGGTTTGAAGGGCGCCTTTTCCAGACAGCACGTTTCAGCTCCTTCCAAAGATGCTCAATAGGATTGAGATCAGGGCTCATAGAAGGCCAGTGTTTTCCTCTTAGCCCTTCTTGGGTGTTTTTAGCTGTGTGTTTTGGGTCATTTTCCTGTTGTAAGACCCGTGACCTGCGACTGAGACCATGCTTTCTGACACTGGCCAGCACATTTCTCTCTAGAATCCCCTGATAGTCTTGAGATTTCATTGTACCCTGCACAGATTCAAGACACCCTGTGTCAGATGCAGCAAATCAGCCCCAGAACATAACCGAGCCTCCCCCATGTTTCACAGTAGGGACCGTGTTCTTTTCTAGATATGCTTCATTTTTCCGTCTGTGAACATAGAGCTGATGTGCCTTGGCAAAAAGTTAAATTTTTGTCTCATCTGTCCACAGGACATTCTCCCAGAAGCTTTGTGGCTCGTCAGCATGTAGTTTGGCATACTCCAGTCTGTTTTTTTTTAATGATTTGTCCTCTGGCTCAAACAGCGAAGGATGTTCCGATCTGACACTGATGTTCCTTGAGCATAAAGTTCAGCTTGGATCTATTTTGAAGTCTTTCTAGGCTCTTTTGTTACCATTTGGATTATCCGTCTCTTTGATCTGTCATCAATTTTCCTCCTGCAGCCACGTCCAGGGAGGTTGGCTACAGTCCCATGGATCGTACATTACTGAATGACATGTGCAGCTGTAGTCACAGAAACATCTAGCTGCTTGGAGATGGTCTTATAGCCTTTACAGTTAACATGCTTGTCTATGATTTTCTTTCTCATCTCCTGAGACAACTCTTTCCTTTGCTTCCTCTGGTTTATATTGAGTGTGGTACACACCACGTCACCAAACAACACAGTGACTACCTGGAGTCCTATATATAGGCCCACTGAGTGATTACAGGATTGTAGACATCTGGGATGCTGATTAGTGGACATACCTTGGATTAACATGTCCCTTTGGTCACATTATTTTCATTCTTTTCTAGGGGTACCATCATTTTTGTCCAGGCCTGTTTCATGCATTTATTTTTAAATAATTCTGTTGAAGCATTGATGAAACGCAATGTCTGACTTTCATTGGTCAACATTTATATAATTTTCATTTATTATTACTTTTGTCAGATTAAAGTTATTTCTGTGACCATTATGAGTTCGGCAGTTCGAATACCAATTATATGAAAATTGCGCTGGTGGATGCACTGTTTAAAAAAATAAAAAAAACATTTTTAAGTGGTTGTGTCAAAACAGTAATTTATAAATAATGCCTGGGACATGTCCCCGGCTAAAATGACTCATATGTCTTTCCTGCAGGACCCCAAATCCGTGCATACGGTTTAATAAACAGAGCCTAGTGATTCTTACACCTGAAAAGTATTTATCCTAACTCCTAACTATTTGACCATGTTTGCAGTTATGTTTCCAGAGAGAACGAGGTAAGTTTAATGTTGGTTTTAGACGTTTAAATAAAAATATTACGCTGGACTACTGAAGAACCTTTCATCTGCACAACCCTGCCTGAAATTATTTTTATCATTATTATGAAACACAGTTGCCCTCCTAATTCACGTAATATATCATAGAAATGATTTCTTGCAAATGTAATAAAATTCTGTCTGTTTTTGGGTCACCAGACAAAGTAAAGGAACCTTTAAGCAACAGCAAGGGTTTTGCAAAAAAAATTAATAAAAATACTCATTAAATGTCCTTCAAACTAAAGAGAACATTCCGGGAACATTCTTTGATGATACACATTTTCTAACTTCAAATGAACCTTCAGCGGATGTTCCCAAATTTTACTGCCATCTGCCTGGAGGTATATGTTTTCCTGACCATCTGTCTGTGTGTATCTCAACATAACTCAAAAGGTTATGGATGGATTTTGATAATATTTTCAGGAAATTTCCACAATGGGACCAGGAATAACTAATTACATTTTGGGGTTGATCAGACGTAAGGTGTGTATCCTCCCACTAACAAGTGATGCTATCTTGGACTCCCCACTACGGTTAGACCATATGTACAGCAAATATATTGCACATGCACAAAACACCGCTCTCTGCTGGAGGTTTGAACTTTAAAAGACATTCCCTAAATGTTCCCTGAATGCCCTCAGGAAGAATTACGTAACGTTTTTTGTTTTACTCGTTTTTACTTTTTTTTTTAATGAGAAAAATAAATATCACAAATATAAATCTCATCCCAGAGATTTTTTTAAGGTTTTGTGGCCACACCATCCTTTTTTTGAGGTGCATAGTACAAAAATGGAGAAAGACATTTGGCAAATGTCCATGGGGTTGGAGTCGAACCCAGGTCGACTGATTTATGTGCTGAGCAACAGTATTGGACTCAGTGTTCCCTCACCTGGATGCAAATCACCAGGGCCCCATTCTGGAGTCAGCCCTGGAGGTGGGGCACGTTGGTGAGCGCCTGGTGGCCGGGCCTTTACCAATGGGGCCTGGCTGGGCTCAGCCCAAAGAGACGACACAGGCCCCCCTTCCAGTGAGCTCCCAGTCTGTGGGAGGGGTCAGATGGATTAGATGCAATGTAGGATGGGCTGTGGAATGGCAGTGAATGAATGCGTTCATATGCAGGTGGCAAACAAAATCATGCCTGATTTTAGAGAGAGAGCTATTATTGTATAGCTCAGATGCCAGCAGACTTCCTGTTAGCACAAATGGAAGGTTGGATAGCTTGCCAAATAATACTTCATTGATTCAGGAAAGGTTCCTATCCGGGCCAGCAGGGTTGGAACCAAGGGGGGGATTTCGCAAGCAAAGACTTGAATGTCTCCGTGTGTCCACTTCATGTGTGCACAGTCCTTTTTATGAGCTCTGCCTGTCATCACTGGCCACCGACCAATGGGAATGCCTTGAGGGCGGTGCAAAAGGAAGGTGTAGGATACTGTCCTGTTTTTTTAAATTAATTCCAACAGCAGCAAAATGTGTAATGATCATCATGCACATTTTCTCTCAAGCCTAGTTTATACTTTACCGAGAGCAAGTTTGCACCCAGACGCAGACGTATTGAGATTTTTTGGTTTATATTTCTCCGTTTCCGTGTCAGTGTTGCAAAGCAATTCCCTACCAGGATGGCAAAGGGTGCTGACTTTTTACTGTGGGTCTGCCTACCATTTTTGTTTCTGGTTAACTATAGTTTATTGTCTTCAGCTTGTGAACAGATTCCTATGCAAGGTGCAATAGACGACAGAAGTAAGTTTTGATTGAGCGGAAAAGCTTTTTACTAGAAGTGCAGCTCAGAGAATACTCTGAAATCACATGTAAACAAATAACAAACGAAGCAATAACATCAACAGCTTTTTAGTAGTACATCCAAAACGCTGCTGCTCGAGTCCTGACAAGAACCAGGAAATATGACCATATCAGTCCAGTGTTCCGGTCTCTGCACTGGCTTCCTGTCGCTCAGAGAATAGAATTTAAAACAGCTCTGCTTGTGTACAAGTCTTTTCATGGTTTGACACCAAAGTACATCTCTGACATGTTAGAGACATATGAACCATCTCGGGCCCTGAGAACTTCAGGGAGGGGTCTCCTGGTGGTTCCCAGAGTCAACAATAAACACGGTGAGGCTGCATTTCAGTTTCAGGCAGCTAAAATATGGAACAGTCTTCATGAGGATGTGAGACAAGCCACAATTCTAACAATGTTTAAATCCAGGCTGAAAACAGTTCTTTTTACCTGTGCATATGACAATTAAAAGTATTTTATCTGCAGTCTTGCTTTTTATTGTAATTAATGATTTTTTAAGTTGATGTTTTTTTCTGTTTATCTGTTTTCCTAATTTATGCAACTGTGAAGCACTATGAATTGCATTGTGTATGACTTGTGCTCTACAAATAAACTTTCCTTGCCTTCTGTGTGCAAACCTAGCACCATAGACTATAGCACACAAGATGAGCAATTTCCAGATGGGGCGGAGCGAGAGTGTCTAAGAGAGGGAGGGCGTCTCTGTGAGACAATGCCTGTGACGTAGACAATTGAAAAGCTGTACCACTATCAGCCAATCACAAAATTCAAATACAGTACTCCACAGTTTTTAGACCAAAACATTTGCAATTTAACAAGTTTATACAAAAATTGAAAAAAAATGCCTTGAAACTGTAAGATTGTATTGGTAAAGACCCAGTTATACAGTTTATAACCAAAAAAAGTTGTTTTGGGGTTTGGTTACACTTTAAGGCCTTAATGAATGACTGGTCAGCACTTCATTTATTTCTTCCTGAACATGGTACTATAGCTTTCAAGAAGCTTTCAGGTTTTAAAAACCTGAAACCATTATCATCTAAAATAGAATATCCTAAAGTTATTTTGTGAGCCAGACTCAGAGAAATGTTCATTAAATCTTTAGTAGGAGTAAAGACATGAAAATGAAAATGAAAAGAATACTCTCAAATAGTGTCACAAACATGGATTTAAATGAAGTGAAAATATTTCTTATCATGAGAGAGAGAAAAAAATGAAAATTGATGCGTGAGATCAGTAAATACATATTTTATCTTACATTTATAGAAAAGCTTTTACAATAATGTTCTCCTTGATTTGTAAATGACTGATATGATGTCTTGACCATATATTTAGATAGAGTCACCAAGGTCCAACTTTTTGGAAATAGTAAGCACTCCGAGTGGACTGTCATAATGAAAACATAATGCAGTGTTTGTGAAAACACATTTGACAGACAGACATTAACAAAGTATTTTAATACTTTATAAAAATAAAAAAATAAACTACCACAATCTTTCAAGTATAAGCAGCACAAATAGTGGATGGATTAATGGATATTATTGCTACCTCATTAGGACATACAGGGGTGTATCAATTATGATTTTAAAGAGGGCTAAATGGGGGCCAGTCATTATCTTGGGATTTCAGTCGAAAATAAAAAGCCAGGAGGGAAGGAGGGCTGTAATACTGAAGGGTAAGGGCATAAACCAACATGCATCAGACTCACAATATGATGGCAAAAGATTTATATAAGCATAACTATGTAAAACAGATAAATGACTCACCTGGAGAAGCCTGGAAGCACTATGTGTTAAGATTTGGTGGTTGTTTGGTTCTGTGTCTCTCTCTCCCTCACTTTTTCCACAGGGCTGGGAGAGGCAGGTGCACCTCATCGGAGCTCATCAACAGCGGCTTCAAGTCGTCTTCAGTCTACAGAATCGTACTTATGTCCTCCTCAGGCTCCGTGACCCCTCCTTACCTGTAAGCATTATTACAAATCATCCATATTATTCTCCGATCCCATAATAACCATTCTTACCTCTCTCCGTTCCTGGCTTCCGGCTTCCACTTCCTGGTTTTCCCGAGGCAACCTGAGACTTGTGCAAAATAAGAAAACTGTTCAAATAAATCTTATTTAAAAACTTCATCCTGCATTTGTTGTGTACTGTCATGGAGTCTCTTAAAACAAACATGTCAGAACAGACTGGCCAAACAGACACCTCAGTACACCTACAAACCTCAGTTTCTCAGCAGGGGGTGTAGGAACTAAACTGCCAGCTTAAAACTCAGAACTCTACAGTTCCATTCATGTTAAAATCAGAGATGATATGAGAGGAATCCAGTTCTTCAAGTTTATTCAAATAGGTCAAATATTCATTTTACAGAGTGATTGCTCACACTGGGTCAGCTCTGTTCAGTCTGACAGTTTCCTTCTTTGGACACAATACTTTTATAGCTTCCAAGTTGTTTACAATATCTGGGCATTAACTTTGCCTCACATTCAACTAATGATCAACATTACCATACATGGTGTCTTCATGAAATTCACAGTTTCATTGGTCCTTCACAAATTATGCATTCATGATATATTAACATCAACAGGGGTCTTTTTCTCCAACCACATTGTGATAATAAGCAGACCCAAAAGTTTAAGGAGGAAATTACGTATCTGCTACACCTTAAAAATTGTCTAAAAATGGTTCTAACTAATCCCCCAGACATCTGCTGGGGTCTTAGAACAATATGCCACAGAGGTCCCTTCTGGAATGCTCACACCAAGCCTGTAGGCTCCTTCAAATCAGCAAGCTGCATGTGAATGAAAATATTAAAATAAATCCATTAGGGGTTCTCTTAGGAAATCATGAGTCGCTTCTACAAGATCTTTCCAAACAACAAACCGTTCTCTGTCAGACAATCAGCCGTTTATCTCAACAAATGTGCGAATTAATATCTAAGGTAAACACTTAACAGAATCCTTCTACTATGACTACTTCCCATTTCCGGGAAATTACGTCACCACCCCCGGAACCTTTTTTGGGTGATCTCCTAAGTCCTTTCCATCCGATTCACACAAGATTAGTTATATTATCGGTCTTCTAAGACACCGGGCTCTAAAATGGGCCGAGGCCTTCTTTGATAACGCTGCTGTCCAGAAAACCTAATTTGATGATTTTTTTAGAGTTGTTTATGCTCACTTTCGCTCGAGTTAAAAAAAGTGATCTAGCTTCCAGACTCCTATGGTCTTTAAAACAGGGTAACCGACCAGTGTCGGACTTTGTTGTTGAATTACGTACCTTAGCTCCTGAATCTGATTAGAACGATCCTGCACTTAAGGGAGCATTTTACAATGCTCTTAACGAGTTAGCTTCCTGAGATGAACCAGCATTTTTAGGTAAGATGATCGCTCTGGCTATTAAATTAGACCAGCGGCTCAGAGAGAGAGCTAGAAATTGGCCTTTATTTGTTTCTGATTCTCCTGATAGAAATCAAAACATTTTCTAAGTCACCCCATTCTCCTAGAGAATCCTCCCCGGAACCTATGTAGTTAGGCAGGGCAATTTTCACTCCCCAGAAACGCCATCGCTGTATGTCCTCTGAATGCTGTCTCTACTGTGGATCTCCACAGCACTTTATTGCCGCTTGTCCCATCTCCCCAAAAGGACGTGCCCGCCAGTGAAGATTGGGGTCCTGGCAGGGCACCACAGTAAATATAGACAGTTTTTGCTACTATTTTTTTCAACCTGCAAAAAACCCATTCAATGTTCAGCCCTAGTAGATTCAGGTTCCAAGCAGAATCTTATCCACCCAGATCTTGTAGACAAATTTCACATACATACTTTTCCCTTAGATCCTCCCATTTGATTTCGTGCATTAGATGGTAGCTCCATGACCTCCATTAATTACCAGACCCAGCCAGTTTCATTAGTCGTCTCTGGTAACCACCACGAATCCATCCAGTTCTTAGTATTTCCTACGAAGGAAAATTCATTGGTCTTGGGTTACCCCTGGTAATCCCTGCAAAACCCTCAAATTAACTGGACTAACAACCGAATTGATACCTGGAACTCCAGAGGCTGACCACGGGTTCCACACCCTCAAAGAACAGTTCTCCTAGGCTCCCAGACCCAAGCAAACAGTTCATGCTGGAAGTGGACGCTTCGGACACAGCCGTTGTTAGGGAAAAATAATAATGTTGTATTATTATTTTCTTAGGATGTCTTTCCTTTATCACATAGTTCAAAATGTACTTTTTAAATGTCATTTGGTTTCAACCATATGTTCCTTTGTATACACCCTGTTCTTTTAAGATGCTAATGAAGTTTGACCAAATAAAGAGAGACTGCAGTGGGAGGGCCTTTTGAGACCAGGTGACAGAGCTGTGTTATCAGGACACAGAGCTGGGAGACTGTCTGATAAGCTGAAAGTATTATGCAGTCTCCCTCTGCAGAGCTCATTTAACTTCAATTTATCTCAGACCCCTGTGTGTGATTCTTTCTAGGTTAAACCACTATTTTTTACCCTAACAGCCGTTGGAGCAGTTTTGTCTCAGCGATCCCCCCACGACAAAAAGTTACACCCATGCGACTACTTTTCAAAGAACTTTTCCCCCACAGAAAGGAACTATGATCTTGGAAACTGAGAACCCTTCACCATCAAGTTGGTGCTGGAGGAGTGGCGACATTGGCTGGAGGGCACAGAACTTCCCATCATCGTCTGGACAGATGCTAAAAATCTATCTTACATCCTATCCGTCCCTCTTTTTCTCTAGGTTCAACTTAGACATTTCATATCGTCCCAGTTCGAAAAACAAGAAATCAGATGCCCTATCAAGAATTCATCACCCCGACGACACTCCTTCTGAAACCACAACCATCCTACCATCCACCTGCTTTGTTGGTTCCTTCACCTGGCAAATCAAAAAAGACATCAAAGCAGCTTAGCAAACAGAACCTGACCCTGGTGGAGGTCCTCCAAACCGACTGTACGTTCCCATCTCTCTTCGGGCTCGGACTAGCCACTGGGGTCATTTCTCCCGGTTTTCCTGTCATCCAGGCAGGAGTCGAACCATTGCCCTCCTCAGAAGATATTTCTGGTGGCCTTTGTTAAACAAAGATGTTCTCAAATATATAAATATGTTTCTGCCTGTCATGTCTATAATCGAAATAAGTCTTCTCACCTGTCTCCCGCAGGGCTACTCCAACCACTTTCCATCCCGGCTCGTCCTTGGTCCCATATTGCTCTCAATTTCGTCACCAGTCTACTAACATCTAAAGGTAAAAATGTAATTCTGTCCATCATTGACCGTTTTTCTAAAGCCTGTCACCCTGTCACGTTCTCCAAGCTTCCATCTGCCATTGAAACAGCCCGGATTTTCATCCACAATGTCTTTCCCCTACACAGCATCCCAACAGAGAACATCTCAGACCATGGACCCCAGTTTGTCTCTGCAGTTTGGAAACAATTTTGCTCCTCATTCGGTGCCAAGCCATGCCTCTCATCCATATTCCATCCCGGGACTAATGGTCAGTGGGAATGCCTTGACCAAGAAATAGATAATTCACTCAGATGTTTGTGTAGCCAAAATCCCATCACCTGGAGTCACACAATGCCCATATATCATCTGCCACCAGTCTGTCTGAATTAGCTAATCAGGAAAGCCAGTTCTGTTCTAAGATGCCCCCTGAATCCAATTCAAGTGGTGGAAGACAGAGTGACTCTGGCCATAAAAACATGACTGATGGACAATTCCCGTCCCATGCAGGATGTTGCTGAGCTGCAGAACTTCTTAAGTGATAGACTGCTGCATCCTAGGTACATAAAGGAGTGTTTTCCCAGGTCTTTCTACCTTGCAGCTGTTAGACTTTACAACCAAAACCTCTCTCAACAAACCCAATAAGTACATCCCGGATGTATATACACTGTTTGACTCATTTAAGTAGCATTTCTGCTGCTCCTATTTGCACCTTGGTTTTCTCAGTTTACATTCTGTTTTTTTTTATTTTAATATTTATTTATTTATTTATCCCCCATTTATTTATTTATTTATTTAAATATTTAGGAATTGACGCAGCCTTGCAGGTGAAATAAGTTTCACAAATAACATAACAATTTTACAAATCCCATATATATATATATATAATTTTTTTACTTTGATTAAAGTACCAGTATATAAATACCGCACACTTCCTTAGTAAGTTCCAGGTCTCTTTCAAGCATTTTTCTATAATAGTTTGCAACAATCTTGGCAGAACTGGTGGATTAGGTTTGGATCCTTCCTGTTGGCACTCATCTTTTCAGTGCTGGCCACACATTTTATTAGTAGTATATATATATATATATATATATATATATATATATATATATATATATATATATATATATATATATATATATATATATGTAGGGCCATCTACACTGTGACCACAATAAATATTTCTGGATTTTTTTAGTGGATGGACCCAAGTGTATTAGCCTATATCATAACCATTATCCAATTATAAATGAAAACACTTCTTTACTTATAAATAATGATGCAAATCTTCTTATACTACCTCATAAACCTAACACCGACACACCGTTTTGTCCCACTATTTTCTCTTTAGATCTGTCTGCTCAGCTGGATTCATCTGCTGATGTTACAAATGTTAAAACCGACTTCAGCTGTCATGTTGTATATGTAACTGTTCCCCACTAAATCCCATTCTAAAAACATAAACAAAACACAGTGGTCACTAGCATGTGACCACTTGTTATCATTCAAATATTTTTGTTTGACTTTATATACTGTAGTTGAGGAAGTTTATATACAAATAAAAATACATATTTTCTTCGCCTACTGTCGTAACATGAGGTGTTAAATCAGAACAGACTTGAGATTATTTAGAATTATTTAAATTATTTCTAAATGTTATATGATGACAGACCAAATATGTCTAGGATCTCGAAAAAGTCTACAATAAAATCAAGAAATTTTTTATTGTTGTCACGTTATAGATGGCCCTTTAACACAACATACAGTTTGTGATCACCTCCCAGAAATAAATTCCTTGACCAAAACATATGAAGTATTTGGCGTCATAATTTTCCAAAAGATTGCCCGCAACATTACATTCATTCTGGAAATAGTATGGAAAAGCAGTGGGTAGGTAAAAAAAAAAAAATATTATGGTTAAAGCCTTTACACTTCATCATTCCATTGTTTTCATCTGCAAGGGTGCGTCAACTTCTGATGATCTATTACCGTAATGTATGATCTATGCGCAAAGCTAATCTTTATAAGAGCTAACGTTGGCAGCTTTGACTGCCTATTTTCAAGTACTGGCTCCGTTGAGCACGGTCCTGAGTGGGGAATTCAACATGGACAGGTGGATGTGAACTGTTGTCAAAAACTTAAGATAAGATGCCAAGGCAGACTGAGGACTAGGTTGTGAGGTGCTACTTGGAGGCCTCCCGCTAGCTTAGCTAGAAGCCTAACCGTGTGTTAGCCTTCAATTGTTAACCTTTGCACCCCAGCACGTTACCTTCCAAGGCACCTTGGTTCTTGTCAATGGGGGGCCTAAGTCTCCTTCCCTTGCGGTCGGCCCGTGGGCCCCTAAACCGAAAAAATTATGAATGGAAGTCAATAAACGAATAAAAGTTATTTTCTGGTTCGCTTTGTCTTATGTCCTGAATCACACATATGTTGTAATTCAATTTAAATGATGACTAACGATGTACTTTTCGACTTTGTTTTATCCAGTGATTTGGGATTCATTCGATTGTAAAAATTTGCATTTAAATGCCTACAAATCAGAAGTCAGAAGTCGCATATATGACATAATTTTGCTAACGGGAGTTAGCACTAGCTATAGCACGTAAAACACTCACCTAGAGCTTGTAGAGCTTCTCCTCCATGCTGGCTCTCCACCGACTGCTTTACCCTTGACATAGCTGCTACTTTCCACATGGTCAGATTTATAGAAGTTTTCTCCGTGTTTAATGCTCCTTTCTTCATTCTGGAGGCTACGGCCCTCACTCTCCTTCTTTTTCTGCAGTTTTTACACAAAACCTAAAGTAACTTTTACTTCCGGTCGTAAATCAGCGTTTTCTCTGCATCAAAATTAGTTTTTAAAATTCACAGACATCATATGTTCGATCCACGGAGCATTTCAAACTGGATCAGAAAATAACATTTATCGCTCCATTGACTCATTCATTTTTTGGGAGATTTGGCGACCCATGGACCGTAAGTAGAAGGGCGTGACTTAGGCTTCCAATTGCTTGCAGGAGCCCTCCATGTCAAGGACAGACCTGCTGATAAACCAGCATTACTCTGACAGTGAGACTCCAGCAGCCAAGTAGCTCAACTCTGTCACAGAGACACAGAGTAGCTAGCTGATGCTAACGCTCCTCTGTCCTAAGCCACAAATCTGGAAATAAATGTGATCTAGAAATGTGTCAATAAATGTGACCTAGAAATGTGTAAATAAATGTGATTTAGAAATGTGGAAATTAATAAATATATTTTTTGGTTTATTTATTTTCAATTGTATTTATTTATGAATTTATTTATTTATTTATTGTCAATTATGGCAGGGTTGGTCCTCCATAAAAAGAGTGTGAATGGGTGAATGTGGCTTCAAAGTAAAGTGCTTTGAGTGGTCAGTATGACTAGAAAAGCTCTATATAAGTTCAGTCCATTTACCATTTAAACTAAACTGCCATCAACTTGTGCTATAGAAAACCCTTGAAATTTATGGTGCTCACTTCAGACAAGAGGATTGTGAGCAATGTGAAGGAGTTTAAACCGAAGCAAATATCATAGACTCTAACCAGCCAGCTTGCTACGGTGGTTACAGCGTCATGGGACCTCTGTCTGCGGCTGATTCTAGCTGCACCAGCCGTCTTGGAGACACAATCAGATCGATCAGAAGCTCAGCTCTGCACAGGCTGGATCTCTGCTTTTCTACATCTTTTGTCTAACATCTGCTAATTACCAGCTTTGTTGAAAGATTACTATCAAATCTTAGAATCGGCATGATATGTGGGTTATAAAAGAAACAGTAAAGCTAACTTGTAGCACCAAGGCTGTCCGTTAGCGTCAGCTAGCATAGGTATGATTTCGGTTTTTATGCTTCCCCTGCTTGCCTCCTTTTCTCTCTGTGTTATCTGGGGCATGCAGTTGGCTCAAAGCTGTTTGGTTGTTGTCCATCATATGTGTTGTTATAAATGTTTAACATTTAATCTCAGTCAAAGTCTTGGTCAAAATCCATAGTTTTCTATTGATTGAGCTGACAGGACTCCCTTCTCTTACGTCACTTCTGGTCTGGCATTCTCACAAAAACGACTCTAAAAGCGAAAATAATGTAAATATTAGGACATTTTTATTTAGTTTAAGGGGGGCTCTAACCTGCAACCTGAACTTTAAGTTCACAGTTCTCGGTGCTTTTCAAAATAAGTTCTCTACAATGGCAATGTTAAATTTAGGGTTTTATTACAGAACACGTTGTTTTAATCAATCTAAGATCATGAACATTATGTAATAAATGAATATTAAACTTATTATGTACTTATGTGATCGGTAAATCATGTTGTTTTTTTGTGGGGTTTTTTATGGCAGTTTTATCTCCCAAAACCTTATCTCTTTATTTCCTTGGCAAGTTGTAATGTACACTATCATGATACAAGTCAGGTCTTTTTTTGGTTTTGTTAAGATTAAATGCTGAGGTTTTTGTTCTACTGTGCAAGTAAAAGTAAACCAGACTAATAATGTAATAGTTGAATAATTAACTGAAGATAGACATCTTTGTTTGGTGTCACAACATTGAGGATCAGGGTTGGGCACCGAGAACTGGTCCCAAATAGGAACCGGTTCCTAACGTCGGAACTGTTAAGAAGATGTTTGAATTTTTATGCTTTTTTTTGTTCCTAAATGCCCGTAGTCTGAGAAAACAAACTGGTGTGGGCCACGCATTAGTTTGTTTCTGGGGTTTGTATTAGGTTTTACTTCACCCAGCGAGCCCCGCAACATGTCACTTCTCTGAACCATAGACTGCATAATACTCTAAACAACATTGAGCGTAGACGCTGCTTGAAAGTCTTGCTTCCGTTTAATCTACAAAAGGATGGATTCGCACAGTGCAACACCTGTGATAAACTTAGCACCAATGGAGGATGTACAACAAACATGACAAAACACCTTCGCCAGCTGCGTGGTATACAGTGTGGTAATGAGTGTACAGTGTTTGATGTGTTGCACATCGCTCTCCTGCTCCCGTCGCTTCCTGCATTTCGGACTTTTAAACGTTAGACAGCAACTCCTCATTGGAAGCGGAATCAGATACATGAAAATGATGATCGTTTTATTCTTTACAGACTAGCTTAAGTTTTAATATACTAGTGACGCTAGCATAAGGCAAGCTGCAGCTGCTGCTGTTGCTACGCTAACCGGCCAGAGACCCCGGCCAGCAAACCCCATTCACCATGGCAGCAAGGGAAAAGCCGTCAGCGGAGCAAATTGCCGCGTGCCACAGAAAAGTAACAGCGTATGTGGTAAAAAGGCTGCAACCCCTCATGCTGTGTTCAGAACGCAAGCTTTGTCAGCATCAGGCAACGCTCATAAATCAACTAATTCAACGCATAGACACAGAAGATAGATTTTTAAGTTGAAGCTCGCAAAGCTTGTGGGCGGGCCTTTTTTCTGCTGGATGTTATAAACACTCGCGGATCGTGGCTGGCTAGGCAGCGTCGACGTTGGGCAATGTCACTACAGTGAATCGCTCTGATTGGTTGCCGTGCTGTGTCAACAGCTTTAGAACCGTCAAAAGTTCAACTAGCTGATCTTCTACGTTGCTAGCGTTATGAGCTTTGAAGCTTGAAACGCAGAAAAAGCTTGAAAAGTTTTCTCTGTGGGCTTTCTTTGTGGGCTTTGACGGAACCAAAGCCCACAAAGCACTGCAAAGATCGTGACGCTCCTCCAATGGCCTCCACCATAGACTTAACATGTAATCTTGATGTTGCTGACGCTCACAAAGCCTGCGGTCTGAATACAGCATTAGCAATGTAGAGTCGCCCATATTTAGGTAATTTTAAGTAAATAAGAACTTTAGGCTAAATAGGTTTGCTGGTAGGTACTTTGTCTACCCCAGACTAAGTTACAGTAACAGTTCAGGTTTAATTTTATAGACAGATTGACAGACCAAATAAAAATGACCTGTGTAAAGGCTTTTTCAAAGGAATATTTTGTGTGTTTTTTTTCTCTCCTGCACCTCAAAGAATCGGAATTGAGAACTGTTTTGAACTGGAATAGATAGTGAGAATCGGAATTGGAATCATTAAAATGCAAACAATATCCAACCCTATTGATGATGGAGGTCAGCCAACTCTAGCAAAATATTGATTAAATGAAAGTTTGTCGCAGGCATCTGAGGGATTCTGTGTGAATGCATAGACACACATATGGCAGAGGAGGAAACCACAGAACCTGAAGGAAAAGCCCTCCTGTCTACAAAAAAACCCCAACTCTCAATAAGTATGATCAGTGTAACAACTTTCCTTTAGTCTTGCATGTGGTCGTTCCAGAAGGATAAAAAGAGAGCTGATAAACCCAGAAGACATCTAGATTACTGCTGGCTCCAGTAGATGTTTGCTTTTTCTTTCCTCACATTTACTGGTTGTGACTTTCTCTATTTTAGTGACAGACGCCACAACTATGCATGTGTTTATTCCTCAGTATCACTCACTAGCAAACTATTTCCTCACTAGCAGGAATAAAGGGAGAATTCTGTGTTTGTGTTTGCGTGGGAGTCTTGTCTGTCAGCATGGACCGTTTGTTTCACTGTAATTCTAAAGTGTCAGTTTATCATTAGATGTTCTTTGACTGTCTAATTTCCCCCACCTTTACTTCCTCTACTAGGATGATTTTTTATTACTGTCTTGAAGATTACTTGCTCAAGGAGTGGCATTTTACTGAGCATTCAAAAATCATTCAGGTTTATGTTCTTTGTGTCTTCAGGTGGTGATCAAGCGTCATGACGCGTATTATGTATTTCACAATTCATAATAAAACCAGCAGCACTTAGGACTTTGAGACTGTTGAACTATTCTGTGATCTGGTTCTATGAATCATACGTGAATCACCATGCACCCAAGGGGGCTGAGAAAGCACGTGGACACTTTTTCTTACAAAACTAAAGTGCATTGAACTTCCAGTAAAGAACATTACATGTTACAGTGGGACAAAAAAGTATTTGGTTTCTACTGATTGCACAAGTTGTCCAAAATAGATAAAGATGAGGTCTTCAATTGTTAACTTCAACTGTAAAAGACAGAGTGTAAAAACAAAATTCTGGAAGTCACATTGTAGGATTTTTAAAGAATTTACACTCACTGGACACTTCATTAAGCATTCCTGTCCAACTTAATGCAAATGTCTAATCAGCCAATCACATGGTGGCAACTCATTGCATTTAGGCATGTAAACATGGTCAAGACGATCTGCTGCAGTTCAAACCAAGCTTCAAAATGGGAAAGAAAGGTGATTTAAGTAAACTGAATGATGGATGGTTGTTGATGACAGTCGGGTTAATCTGAGTATTTCAGAAACTGCTGATCTACTGGGATTGTTCCGAAAAAGGGAAAATATCCAGTGAGCAGCAGTTCTGTGGGTGAAAATGCCTTGTTGATACCAGAGGTCAGAGGAGAATGGCCAAACTGGTTTGAGCTGATAGAAAGACAACAGTAACTCAAATAACCACTTGTTACAACCAAGGTATGAAGAAGAGCATCTCTAAGCGCACAACACGTTTAACCTTGAGGCACATGGGCTACAGTAGCAGAAGACCACACTGGGTGCAACGCCTGTCAGCTAAGAATAGGAACCTGAGGCTACAATTTGCACAGGCTGCCCAAAATTGGACAATACAAGATTGGAAAAATGTTGCCTGGTCTAATGAGTCTCAACTTCTGCTAATACTTCTGGATGGCTGGTCTGAATTTGGCATCAGCAACATGAAAGTATGGATCCATGCTGCCGGGCGGCTGGAGATGTGGAAACAGGTGTCGTGGAGGGTGTAGATGTGGAAACAGATGTCTTGGAGGTCAGTGACAAGGGAACTTGAGACTTGGAGGCCGGTGCCTTAGGAACTTATGTCTTGTAGACCGGAGCCTGAGGAGCTTTTGTCTGGGAGGTCGGTGCCCGAAAAGCTTGTGTTTTGGAGGCCAGGATCTGAAGAGCTTGAACGTGGAGGCCAGCATGTGAAGAGCTTGACTCTTGGACACCCTACATCTTAATAGCTTGAGTCCTGGAAACTTGTATCTGATAAGCTTGTGTCTTGGAGGCTGGCATCTGAAGGCCTTGTGGCCTGGAAGCCAGCGGCGAAGCAGAGTCTTGTGGTGTGGAAGCTGGCGATGAAGCAGAGCCTTGTGTCTGGGAGGTCAGTGATGCTGAATCTTGTATATGGGAGGTCGGTGATGACGTCGTGTCTGGGTGGCTGGCTACAGAGCAAAACCTGGTATCTGGGTGGCCGGCTGAAAAGCAGAACCTTGTGACTGGGTAACCGGATGTGAAGCAGAACCTTGTGACTGGGTGGCCAGCAGCGAACCAGAACCTTTTGTCTAAATGGCAGGTGATTCAGCACCTTGTGTCTTGGAGCTGGTACTGCGGCGTGCTGGACTGGAGCTGGTGTTGAGCCCGGCAGAACTGAGCCTTGTTGTGAGCCAATGGCCAACAGAACTGAGCCTTGTTGTAAGGTGATGGCCGGCAGAACTGAGCCTTGTTGTAATGTGATGGCCGGCAAAACTGAGCCTAGTTGTAAGTGATGGACGGTAGAACTGAGCCTTCTTGTGAGGCTATGGGCGGCAGAACTGAGCCTTTTTGTGAGGCGATGGATGTCAGCGCTGAAGCTTGTGCTGAAAACAGTTGGACTGAAGCTGAAGCTTGTTCTGAGAATGGTTAGACTGGGCCTTTTGTCTAGGTGGAGACTGGCTGGTTTGAACCTTGTGGTGAAGTCAGCTGTTCTGAGGTTTGTGGTGAGATGGTCAAGTGGGCGGATCTTTGTGGTGTAGCGATGGCCGGTTGGTAGAGCTGAGGTCTGTGCTGAGGCGAAGGCCGGCAGAGCTTTGGTCTGGGCTGAGGCGAAGGCTGGCAGAGCTGAGGTCTGGGCTGAGGCAAAGCCCGACAGGCCTTAACCTTGAGCCTTGAGGACCAGCAGGCCTTAAACTTGAGCCTTGGGTGCTGACTAGGAGAGAGTGACCCATGACCAAGCAGGGAGAACTCTCATAAAGGCACTGATGACCGACAACGAGGCGTAGAGGTCCTTCTAAGAGGCGCTGAGGACCCTTGGAGAACTGAGGCTGAGGACTCGTGACTCATGGTGATAATGAGGACTCATGGCGTGGAGGCCTAGAAGACCCACAATGTGGAGGCCTAGAAGAACATCAGCGTGGTGGTGTATCTTTACTGATACCCCCGGAGGTATCAGAGTGTGTGGGCTGAAATCCATTGGATAGAGTAGAAACCTGCTGCTGGCAGCCACTGAAGAGTAGTAACACTGGAGTCCTGAAGTCAGGAGAGCTCTTTGGAGTCACAGACACTGGAAGGCTCTCTGGGATCATAGAGTCTGGGAGGCGCACTGCAGTTCCAGAGTCTAGAACACACTCTAGAGGTCTGGATGTCAGCACAGCCTAATTTCCACAGTCACAGCATAGAGAGAATGAGTTTTAGACAGATAAAACTAATGATGTTGCGACATCTGTGTTCCCCTCCAGGAAGTATTAGCTTATTTAGATTCTGAAAAGGAACATTTACCTCTAATCAATATGTTCACTTGTCCAGGGAGAAAGAAAGTGAAACTAAAATGGCCCACAGCAACAGCCAGTCCCATTTCGCCATGAAACTCCACAAGCAGCACATTCCAGCTCCGAAGCTCTGCATTACATTCTCCCGGTGGGAGAAAGGTATGTGTTCGGGTAGCAAGGTGGTCCTAACAAAGCTAATCGTGACTGAGGTGGAAGGGATGTAAATATCTGTGGAAATAACAGCAGATGCGATGGAAAACATGAGAGAAAAAAGGCTGCTAATAAGCTAGTAAACAGCAGTAAAGTTATCTGTCCCACTGCAAGTGAGGATGATGATGATGATGATTTTGGTGAAATTTGCTTGACAGATGAGGAACAGTGATATCACCAGTGGATCAGACAATTTGCTAAGTTATTTTGGGGACGGATCTCTAAAATTCTGTGCCCAATGATTCTCTTTCTGTTGATTTTATATAGTGAATAGAGTAATGGAGCCTCATAAAAAAAGGATATCAACAGATATGCTCACCTGTCCTTAAAAAAAAAGCCAAAAAAATATATACAGATGTAGAAAATGCATATATAGAAAAATCTAAATCCTATCACAAATTTTGGATCATACTGAAGATTTTTCTAATTTACAGTGTGCCTTTATCTATAATAATATTAAATCTACAACCTTTTGAATGAGAGATATCAAAATTGAATATTTTGTTTGAAAAACTCTGGTGCATAAAGAGTTGATTCCCACTCCTTTCTATACTTAGTGTAAACTCAGAAATGATCATAAAGACAAGATGATGTTAGGGCGTGAGTGAAATAGGTGTTTAGCGTGCAGTCGTTTATTTTATACAGAAAATATTTCTCATCGGAGCACAGGTGGGAATAGGCGGCGGCATCAAGCAACAACTCAGCTGGGTAAATGTCTGCTCCACCTGAGCAGGACTTGGGCGGGTGGAGCATTTGAGCTAGAAACACTCTGTACCTCCGTTACAGCAGTAACAAACATACATGCTCTAAGTATCCAATAACACCATAAAAAAATCTGAAAAAAATATTTTGAACTGGCCGACAAGCCAGACAAACTATTTGTCAGGTTTAGGTTAAAGGAGGACCCAGATGCGGAGCGGCGTTTGTGGCTCTTACGGCCCATGTTTATTAATAGTCCAAAAAGCAGACGAGAAGCACAGAGAACACAAGCACTAGGGGAGGTAACGACAACAACGACCCGACGAGGACAGACAGACACAGAAGGGCATATATACTGTGGGGAGGGTTATCAGGGAACGAAGAACACCTGGGAGCAGAGGCGGAAAACACAGGGAGGACTAATAGGACATCAGGTGAAACAAACTAGGACTAAGTAACTCAAACAGACTGGGAGGAAACATGGAGGAATAAACAACACAGACAGGGATGGATTATGACACTATTAGGTCGTCAGCGTAGAAACAAACAGGCCAAGCAAACAATTCACAAAATTAAGACAAAATCAGGCATTATCACCCCAGACCCAAAAGAGATTAACAAATGTTTCCAGCAATTCTATTGCTATTCTATTCTATTCTATTGACCTATACACATCAAAAAAGGTGGAAAGGCAGCTGGTCCAGATGGCTTTAATATAGAGTTCTACAAAACATATTCAGATAAAATAACTCCTTTTATGTTGCGGATGTTCAATCAGTCTATCGCTACTGGGCTATTTCCTGAAACCTTGTTTTCAGATAACATTTCCTTGATATTGAAAAAAGATAAAGATGAATTGGATCCCACTTCATATCGCCCTATTGCTTTCCTTAATTTGGACCTTAAGGTGTTCACTAAAATTCTTGCTAATAGACTAAATAAATGTATATCAACCATAACCGATCATGAACAAACTGGATTTTCTTTCTTCAGTGTTAGGCACTGATGAATATAATGTACGCCAGATACGATAAAAGTTCCAAATCCTCTATTTTAGCTCTTGATGCGAAAAAAGCTTTCAACCAAGTCAAGCGGAAGTACCTTTTAGCGGTGATAAAAGAGTTTGGCTTGGGTGATAATTTTGCCTCCTGGGTCGAAATGTTGTACGCCCAACCGAGAGCCTTGGTAGTAACCAACTGTGACAAATCAGCTACCGTTTTATTGCAACGCTCCTGCCGTCAGGGCTGCCTACTTAGCCCACTGCTCTTTGCATTAGCAATTGAACCCCTTACCACTAGTATAAGGAACCACCCCACCATTGCTCCGCTAATCTTAGGTAGAATAGACCACCGTATCTTGCTACAGTATACATGGAAGATATAGTCCTGTTTCTCTCCAGTCCTGAAGAACCTATTGTTCTGTTGCTCAATCTTATTAATAAGTTTGGTGAACTATCTGGTTACACTGTATATTCTGATAAAAGTTCATTTCTGCGCATAAAAAATAACTTGAGCCCACATTTTCTCAACAGCTTGCCTTTTCATATTGTTACAGACAAAATCAAATACCTAAAAGACCCAAAATCAATTTAGAAATTGAACTATCTAAATTTATTAGAACAACACAAATGTAATATTGAATCCTGAAGGCTCGTACCCTTATCTATGATTGGCCATGTTAATGCAATCAAAATGATGGCTCTCCCAAGGTTCCTCTATCTTTACCAAAGTTTGCCATTATTTCTATCTAAATCATTTTTCAAGCTTCTAAACTCTATAGTTTTGCCCTTTATTTGGGGCTACAAGACGCACCACATTTCTAAGAAGCATATTTTCAAACCTAGCGGTGTGTCCAGACCAAACGCGATAGGAGCGACTAGAGCTTCAGGTTAACATGTAAAATCAATGGAGGAGCGCAATGAAGCGAGACTTGGGGTCCCGTGACACTTCAGAAGCAGATTTGCGTCGCGAAAAAGTTTTTCTGCCTGATTTGCGCAAACAATTCACGCTACAGATACGATGGAAAATTCGCACTGCATTTTATGTGGTGCATTTTGTGCATTCGCGTTCATGGCATCTACCACTCGAGTTGGAAAAATCTGAACTCCAGCATAATCCACTATGTCCTCTGTAAAATCGGAGACCATAATCCATAATCCACCGGGAGCTGCCCTCTGGCCCCAGCTCCGCTGAAGCCCGGGCCGAACACGCAGTGCTCCATCAACTCAGTCCATAATTCACCGGCAGCTGCACTCTGGTCCCAGCTCTGCTGAAGGCCAGTTCGTGCGTGAAAATACCATATTTGAAGCGCATCCACTTTGTACACGCTTCAAGGTGCGATGTGCACACAAACAGCTAAGCGTGTGTCTTGCTTTTTAATCGCTCCTATAGCGTTTGGTGTGGACACAGCGTAAATCTGCAGGAGGCCTTAACCTGCCTAAATTCCAGCATTACTATTGGGCTTCAAGCTGCAGAGCCTTGATGTACTGTAGTGGCCAGCTCCTTGAGAATTTGGCGACAAATAAAAAAAACATATAATCTACCGAGTTTTTCAGGCTTCACCCCCATCTGTCACAATCCCTCGTTCCCGCCTCTCTGAGTGATAGCACTTTTGTAGTTTGGAAGAACAAAGACCTCGTCATACTAGTGGACCTTTATATTGAAAAAGCATTTGCAATCTTTGCCCAACTAAAGGAAAAATGTACACTCACTTCTTCACATTTCTCCCGCTTTCTCCAGATTATAGATTACACACGCAAACACATAACAAATTTTTAAACATTTCCTGTTTTCTCAGATCTGCATGCGCCTATGAATCAGGCTCCTAACTCAAAGAAACTTGTTACCCGTTTTATTGGCATTTTGTACAGATTATGAACCTGTCCCTACGCACCATTTTAAGGAAGCCCGGGAAGAGGACGTGGGTATTACAATTAGTGCCGGAGACTGGGATCCCTGTATTCCTGCCACCCACAGCTGCTCAATAAACTCCAGACATCAACTTATCAAATTTAAAGTAACCCATAGACTCCACTATTCCAGCATTAACCTACTGTGCACTAATTTTATCCCTCTGTTTCTCCAACTTGTCCCAAATGTAAAACGGCTGAAGGCACTCTTGGTCACCTCTTCTGGTTTTGCCCCAAATTGAGCAAACTCTGGTCAGATATCTTTAGCTGCCTCTCCACAATCCTTGGCTGTAATATTATTCCAGATCCTTACACTGCTATACTGGGCGGGTCCCGACATCTCACCAATCTAACCCATCTTCAGAAAAAACGGTACAACAAAGCGTGGTTATTTCCAAAAGAAACATTTTAACTGTATGGAAAAATTAAAGTGTGCCTTCCTTTACGACCTGGTTGCCAGAAATCACAAGTTTGTTGCAATTAGAGAGGATTCACCATATTGTTTGTCTACCCTCTGCTATCTTTAATAAAATGTGGCAGCCTTTTCGCCCTGCAATGGACCGGCACCCTGTCCAGGGTTTAACCCGCCTCTCGCCCATTGACAGCTGGAGATAGGCAACAGCCCCGCCACGACCACTTAAGGATTAAGCGGTTCAGAAAATGGATGGATGGATGGATGGATGGATGACAGCCTTTGTGGTTCTGTTAGCCATATTAACTTTGTTTTTTTTTTGGACATTGCTCTTTATGGGTTTTTGTCCTCTGAAGTTGGAGGGGTTTTTGCTGTTAATTTTTTCACTTTTTGCTAATTTTTTATGATGCGTAACCATGGCGACAAGGTGGTTTAAAGCCAGGAGCAGCTGATTAATATGGCAAAAGCTGAAATAATATGCAGGCGTACACCCATCTGGAATAACCCGGATATCTTACAAAAAAAATGCATGATCTACTTTCCAGGCTGGAGTTGTAAAGGAATTGAATACCTGGAGCATATATTTGATGGAACAGACTTTATCCAATTTAATACATTGGTTACACAATTCGGAATTAACAAGAATAAATTCTTAGAATACCAACAAATTAAATCAATTATAAAAAATAAATTTAGGCTCAATACAGTTGATTTACAAATTCCAGGAAAAGTTTTAGACTTCCTTAATCTTAACCCTCCCAAACTGCTATCTAAAATATACAAAACATTAAATAGAATAGATGAATCAATAGCCCTTCCTATTTCAAAATGGGAGATGGACTTGTCCATCTCAATAGACCAAAACCTCTGGTCTCAAATTTCATTAAGAACCTTTAAATTTCTTAAAAATCCTAATCTACGATTAATACAATATAAAATCCTTCATAGAGTGCATTATACAGGGCAACGGATGTTCAAGATGGGTTATACGCCGTCTGATACCTGTTTACAATGTACAAGCAATCTACCAGACAATTATATTCATGCTCTCTGGTTCTGCCCACCTGTTAAGAAATATTGGTACCAGATATGTGAAGATCTATCAAAGTGTCTGAAATGTAATATCACACCTGCTCCCACAGTTTGCTTGCTGGGAAATGTAGATGAAGTTACCATGGATACAAAGTCTATGCAATTATTTTACATCGCCTTATGCATCGCTAAGAAAAATATCCTCTTGAACTGGAAAAATAAAAATACTCTGAATATTAATCAATATAGAGATCTCCTTCTGGATTACATTGGTCTAGAAACGGCATCTGCCTCCACATCTGATCAATCTTTCTGGTCACCCTTGATCAGTTCCATCACCTAGTGGGGTCGGGCCCTTGATTCCGTTCTGTGGGACACGGTTGCCGATGTGGAGCTTAAGGGTTGGTGGTGACTGCGGGGAGGTCCTTGGGGGTGGGTCCGCTTGCGGTTCGGCGGTAGGTGCCGTGACCCTCGCCTGGGGTGGGACTTTGGGGGCTTTGTGTGGTGACTCCTAGTGGCTGCATGCGGCGCCTTAGAGGGGTCGTGCTGGCGGACACGGGTTACTGGCCTGGTGCTGTGCTGCTCTGGGGGGGTCTGGGCTGGGCCTGGGGCTCGGGGTTCTGGGGCGGCGTGCCCCCCGGCTGGGGCCCTGGCTGGGGCTTGGCCGGGGGGGGGCGCTGCCGTCGGTGCCGGCTGGGGGGGGCTGTGGTCGGCCGATGGTTGGCGGGCGCTGCTGCCCTTTCCATCTCCCCGGGCTGGTTCTTGTCGCTTGCTCCCCGGTGGCCGCTTGCCGCGTCTGGGCGTCGGCGAGAGTGCGCGGCGGGTGGCCGGCGTCTCCGGGCCCGATCGGCTATATTGACACTGGACATGGCTCCTGGGTCTTGGTCTTAGCCCTCGCGGGGGTGCTGAGGTGGGGGCCTCTGGCCGGTGTTGGTCGGCCTCCACGGTGACTGACCGGTTGGTGGGGTGTGGGCTGGTGGGTGGAGGTGCTGGGTTCTGTTGCCACCCGGCCATCGGGCGGTAGTAGCAAGGCTGGAGGATGTCGGCCTGGGGATTGGCCCAGCCCTAGTCTCAGAGATAGTTTACCACCTACCTGGTTAATGGCTGAGGTGAATAAACAAGATGAAGGAGTGAGCTCTGGACATTCATTGAACAGCACCTTACTACGTATGTATGTATGTGGAATAAATGGACAAACAATGACTTTCCAAAATACAAGAATTTATTTACCAAAGAAGAATAATAAGACAAATTTTAATCAACCAAAGGAAACAGTTGAATCAACCTAGTTAGTAACATACACTACTAATTAGAAGAAATTAATAACTACCAAAATAAAGAACACAATAAATGGATAAATATGCAGTAAAATAGAAACCATACATTCTGATGTCACAGTTCAATAGCAATCTGGATGCTTAAAGACCAAGGCTTATATTGCAATGCTGGAATGAAAGCTATATTAGTTAACTAATTGTAATTAGTTTAACTATTTAGCACCACTGATTTATGTCTAAACCAATAAATAATGTAAGGAAAATTAAAACATTTTTGGGTTAAGTAATTTTTCGTTTAAAAATTCTCTGGATGAGAATTGATTAAGAATTAACAATTGATAAATTTCTTCTATTTATAGATTGATCACAGCAGTAAACAATGCAATTCCAGTATTTTGATGTATTAAGGTGGGTTCAAACACGGCTAATAAGATTAGTTTTCTGTTTTTAACCAATCTACTTTAAACCAATCTCTATTTTGAACACTGTCAATAGCAATCTTTGTTAATGAAAAGCAGGTCTAAACCATGTGTGTCAGGATTCTCACTCTCATCATCATCATCTGGACCTGTGTGGTCCTGTCTGAACCTGATCACCTCCTATTGTTTGCACCTGTGTTCCTTCTTGTCTCCCCTTACTTAAGATCCAGCGAGCGCTTCCGTCCTAGCTGGATCATTGTAACCGGGAACTCTGCTTCTGCACCTGGGTCCTTCGTCCTCCTTACAGCACAAACGCGTGACAATGTGGGCTAATCTCAGCATGTAGCTCACAGGGAAACACGCTGCATTGCTCAAAGTTACTTTGAATTATTTATTAAACATTAAACAAAGAAAATGAAACTCCTTTCGGATTGAGTAACTCAGGTTGTAGGATTTAAAAACGACTTTTGGTCAGTTTTTGAAAATAATGATTAAACCTTCAGGCCGAATGGCCTGGTTTTACCTGAAAAAACGACTGGGGTGACAGAATGCCATTCCTAGGGAGCCAGCTCCCTTACTGTCTCCAATAGGCTCCCCTGTTCAGCATGACCCGCCATAGGTGGGAGGCCTAAGCATGTCGAAATCAGGGCCCACGGCCATGGCCCCACCAAGCTCTATGGGGCCCAAGGCCGTCTCCCTGGCCCCATCACAGGGGCAGACCTAAATCCAACCCGACATTCAGACTACTGTCAAAACACAGGACACTAGACACGCAGGTTGAGATCAAGCATAAAGGAGAGCACCTGTGCCAGATAGTAAACGCGTCCCCGGCAAAAATGGAGGCCCCCAGAACCACCTGCGCACCAAGTGCCACCACGCTGAGGCAGGAACACAGCGCACCACTGGCTCAAATACCCCGGCAACTTGAGGGTTCATCATAGCTTTGTGTTGAAGTGGAAGTAGATTGCTGCTGGAGTTTTTTAGGAAGGTGGTGTTGTTGATTAGTGTTTGAAGATGTTTCCTCATCTTCAGAATCTTCCTCCTGGTTACATGTAACTCCTTGTAAATATTTAAGCATTGATCCTGAGAATGTTTTTGAACTGTAAAAAGAAATCTAGCAAAAGCTAAATAAAAGTAACAACACATTAGGATTTTCTGATTATTTTTTTATACAGTGGGATAAAAAGTGACTAAAAATATCAAGCAGTTTATCTGCAAAGCACTTCATTTCATGGCACTGTGAAAGTATATTAAACTATGTTATGGTGATATAATGGAACATGGACAAAACCGATACTCCATTTATACACATAAAACAAAGCAATGGTGGCATTTCGTACATGACCAGAAGGGAAGATAACGGAATTAGGGTGACCATAGCTCGGATAATAAAAAAGAGAAAACTTGGCTGTGTCTCAAGATTTGTAAATTACTTTCAGTTTTCTCAAAGATGCCTTTAGTACATGTAAAGCCTCCTCTGTATCATTAGTTTAGACACTATTATTCAGCTATAAAAAATAATATATTTTTATAGTCTTCTCCTGAGGTAATTCAACATATAGTTATATATATTTATATAACAATATATATATAACAATATATATATATATATATATATATATATATATATATATATATATATATATATATAAAACAATAGTTCTAGAAATTATGCTATTTATGTATCACTGATTGATCAACAGGATTGTTTCAGTAATTAATCTATCATTCCAAGTTTTACATTTGACACATTTTATTATTCGCCATTTTGTTAACACTATAGGACTGTCAGATGTGGACATTTTGACCCCCTGCCAGTGCAGCACAGAATGATAAAGATGCCCTAAACAGAGGCTGATAGTTTGTCAGAGCTTTTTTTAATCATACAAAAGTAAACATAGGAGACATAATAATTGTTTAATTAGCAGTGTTTAGTTAATTAACAAGTTTACTGTAAACTACAAAACATACTGGAGAACAACAGGCTGTTTGTTGACAGACAGCTGATAGGTTACATGGAAACAAAAGAAGCACAGAAGCTCAGACTCAAACTAATTCACATGCCAGGCAGGTAATAAAGACGAACTTACCAGCAAGGGATGTATGGGTGTCATCTCTGGTGTTTGTTTTTTTTTTCTTTTCTCTGCTCCAGGTTTTTGTTGTCTCTTCATCATTTGCTCAGCAGCACTGTGGGGTATCAAATAAAAACTTTGTGTAAATAAACCAAACCTTTGGGGTGTACCATTACGGTGAGGTAGGGGGGGCTTTTTGCCTGAATTTTGACTGATAGGTTACATAATTAATAAAAAACTAAACGGTGGGCAACTAATTTTTTTTTCTGAGCAATCTGCTACTGTAATAACTCAACTCTGTAATTATTTTTTGGGCCCCACCCCCAGGTACTGAGGCCGTACGCACTCTGCGTACCGTGCGTATGGACAGCAGCAGCCCTGGGCACCGGCCAATTGCCCGACCCTGTCAATTCGCCCGACCCTAGCACCTGGCAAAGCACATGGACCAAGACCCAGGAGCCACATCCACTGCCATTTTAGATTTATATTAATAAAAAACAATGAAGACCATAAATGAATTCCCTTTCACTTCAGAATATTGCACTAGTAGACTGGAATGATTAAAGGTTTGCTCCCGAGTTTCTGAATTGATCCAAACCTTTGTGATCGCTACCTGGATTCTCTGCTTAAAACCTCTCAGAACAATAAGCTGCTGGACAACCTGCCAGCGATATGCAGGCAGTGACTTATTATTACTAACTTCCTCTATTCATCCATCCTCGAAGATGTCCGACCTCTGAGGCTCCGTCAGCTCGCTACAACATGCCTATATCCTAAGACCTGCTTGGTCTGGTGTTCTTCCTCCATCAACCACCATTAAGTTCATTCAATCATTCATTATCTCTAATCAACAATCTCCCTTCCTCAGTGTTCACCTATGAATTACCCTCTTAAAGACCCCCAAGTACTAATGGCTTGTTTATACCTCTTCGTCAGCAAGTTTGCACCCAGACGCAGATGTAATGACGGAGTCGTTTTTTGTTTATGGTCCCTCGTTGATTTTTCTGTTTTGCAAAGCAATTCCTGACCAGGACAGCAGGGGGTGCTGACTTCTTATGGGTGGTCTGCCTACTGTTGCAGTGTGGTTTCTGCTTATTGAATACTCTAAAAAGGTATGTGCACATGTAAGCAGCCTGTTTTGATGTTTCTCTACATCTCCTTGTGCTCAAATTTGGCAAAAGACCAAGATAAATTGTCATTTTAATATAAAGCATTTAGTGCCAAAACGTTGCATTGACTACTTACAAATGGTGACTATAGAGCATCATTCTGGTGAAACAATCTCGGGCTGTTGCTGAACTGACCAATCACAGACATACGCTCTCCGTTGACATGGACAGATATTTAGAAAATTGGCCTCTACTCCATCCGTTGTTGCGCTGGTGACGGTAAGCCCTTGTGTCGATGGATATTGGTACTACATCAATCTGTTCCGACATAGATGGAGAAATATAAACTAGGCTTAAGAACCAACCGTACCAAGAATGCCTTTAAACTACTTGGCTTCATACCTTCCCCTGACTCAACTTCAAGCTTTAAGAAATAAAAAGTTGAAATATATATAGCCAATAACCTGTCTGGGACATACCGACATATAGGTTTGCACAAGCAATGTGTACACTCACGGACACACACACACACTCATGCATCTAGCCATAAATTCTCTGAGCTTCAGAGACAAAGGCTTGTCATGCTTTGGTGGGGTTCTGTCACTAATCCACACAGCTTAAGGGTCTGTAGACAGTAGACACACACCACACAGACACACAAACACAGAGGATATTGTTGTATATGGAGGAGAAATTCAACACATGCAGTGACTGGAATTGTGGAAACATACTAACACCCCCCTGTCCTGTGCATGGACATGGTGGTGTTGTATAGCTGGGCTGGTGGGGTGTGAAGGCCATGCAGAGCTACTGGCGACAAGTTGGACAGAGGAGATGGCTCACTAAGCCTAATCACACGAGAGAATGCTGTCTGGGTCACCTGACCATCAGACCTCTCACTGCTCTTGTTTGTGTATGTGCTTACTTATAAAGATGTGGGTCTGCATGTGTGTGTATTGTATGAGTGAACTCTGGATGAGGCCATTCATAATTGGGGCTTAACACCCTGAACGGGGCAGAAGAAGAGGTGCCAGAGCGGGATTCAGAGCGTCTGACCCGAGGAGTTGAATCTGTAGTGAGGAGGGGACACTGTGATGAGTCATCCACATTCTTACTGGCAAAGCCTCACACATATTCCATACACTGAAAACAGTCCATCCCATAAATCTCACCATCAATTACTTTAATCTTCAGATCAAAGATAGAAGGAAGGGTTTTACGTTTGATATGTTATGCTGATCTGTTCAGATTGTCTGGAATCTGCTTCCACTGATAGGCCCCGTTCGCGCCTGTTAACAGATAGCAGACTGGATTTATTAGCGTATAAAATATTGGCCAACCTGATAACTGCATAATCCAGGTCAATAGAAGCAAGAAAAGTTTAAAGAATTTAAAATTTACCCCCAATTTGAAGCAAACCTCTTAAATTTTAGGAAGAGGGAAGAAAAATCTGATTTTCCTTTAACCAGGCCACATTTCTGTAATATTTCCATCAAGTTTTTCTGCTGTAACATATGAAGCTCTGCATGAAAACAAAATTCCAGTAAGAATTGGAGGGTAAGTTGTCTTAGGGTGATTAGAGGAGACAAGAGGTCATTTTACTCACATTTTAGAGGTCTGTGCCAACAAAATTAAGCACCTAAAAGTTGGGAATTACTGAATGCAAAATTCTGGCAAAGTCACTGAAAGCATGTTGGTATGGTTGCTTTAGTCAATCCAACATAAACTGGTCCATGTACAGTTCTAATTATCTGGATTAAATATCATGTAAAAGTGGAGCTTGGAGAAACAGAGTTCATCAGGATACCCAGCTTCAGCGACGGCAGGGTGGTCATAGGAAAACATTAATAAAACCTATGATTCAACTGTTGTAAAAAAACAGTTTTTGGAGTAATAACTTAACTTGGTTGTTTTCTGTCTGACTTCATCAGTCTTCATAAATTGTTTTGGAGTGGTTTTGCATTAGGTTTTTTTGTGTCTTGCTGCTTTTCACATATTAGCAGACGTTTATATCTTGACAACTCTCTCAAGGTTCCCCTGACATTAAGGATGTGAATCTTACAACAACTTACGATTCGATTGGTGGAGTGACGATTCAAGTCAGAATCGATTCTTGATTCAGAACCGATTCTCGATTCAGAATCGACTGACAATCAATACTATTAGTATTCCTTCCTTCCTTCCTTCCTTGTGGGTCATTACTGAATTATAACAATGGAACTGGAAGGTTATAGTGGGCTGCTATTGTGTCCACTATAGTGGTTTTAGGAACATTTAAGTATGATTAGGAAGACTTTGTTTATGTTCCGTACATTAATACTCCATGATACAATTTTTTTTCAGTTTTCAACTGTATCTCTCTTTTTTTTTAATAATATTTCATTTTAAAGGTTAATCTACATGAATTATCTTTTCGCTTCCCTTCAAAGAAAACAGCTAGCAAGCAATTTATCAGGGAAAACTCTATGTGGGAGCCAAATTCCTCCCAGATTCCCTCCATGACAGTTCTGTAACATGGCAGAAAAGAAGGGAGCCGCTGACAGTTAGAACTTATAAAAGAGAAGAATTTCTGTAAAAGTGTCTTGTGATTTGCCTGAGGCTTTCCTGATGCTGGACCCGAGACAAAATTCTATCCATTTGTTCTTTGTCCATCTGCCCCATATCCACACAAGAACGTGTTGAAAAAATGTCTAATAATGGATGGACTGTGAGCTTTACCTGACTTTCCAAATCTTTCACCCTGTTTTTCAGGAAGACCCAAGAAAACAATCAGAATTAAAAATTGCTTACAAGGTTGGAGTTTAGGTTGAAGACAAACAGGGTTTTGCACACAGGAAATAATAGTGAAAATGTTTTAAATAACTAAACAAAGTACTGGGTAGTTTTCTAAATGAAGTATGAAGAATAAAATTACTTAATGTTCCTTTCAGAGTTAAGCTTAAAAAGATTTTTTTTTGTGTTGTACTGTTTATTTATTTATACTTTATTATTTGCCACTAAATTATTCTTAAACATGGTATTCTGTTAAATTCAGAGAAAAACTTTGACTGATTATGTTGTAATATTGAATGGCGTGTGCTCAGTGAAAATGTACAAGCCTGATGACCAGGCGAAATGTTCGCACTTTATATTAAATGGTCCTCACTTTATAGATTAAAAACCCAAAATGGTAAAAATTGATCCTCAGTCTGAATTCTAGACAGGACCACACACATACCCACTGACACACACACACGCACACACACAAGGCAGAGCAGTTTTATTTGTATAACAACCTTTCAACAAGAGGGTAATTCAAGGGGCTTTATATGATTTGGTGATAAAGGAACAAACAAAACATTTGATGCATAATAAAACATGAAAAGCTTAAAATATAATGTTAGACAAAATTACGTTTGCACTCTCAAGAGGTCAGACAATCTGCTGGATTCAGACAGTCAGTCGTCCTGATCTGACATTGCACAGCTTCATCTAAGTGAGGACGTCTCACTCACTTTGTGTACCTGTCTTTACACACTACCAGTACTAAACACATGCCTTACACAGTGCTGTACTAAATACACAAACACATTTTTTTGTGTGTTTTACCCATGCCTTGTTTCTCCACTGTGTGGTTCAGCATGCTGTTTTATCGTCTGGTGTATTCAGGAGAGCATTTGCACCACCTGGGGGACTCTGACTGGGAGGCGGGGTTTAACCCAACAGCAAAGACTGCGTCATACAAGTGCGATAACAAACCTAATGCACTAGCATTTCTCCAGCTTGTGTGTGGCATAGTAGTTAAGACGGGTGCCACATGTTCAGAGACCTTTGTCCTTGAAGGGTTGGTCCCAGGTTTGATTCTGCCCCGTGGACATCTGCCAAATGTCTCTTTCCAAACCTCTTCCCTCTCCACTGCTAAAAAAGGGCAATGTGGCCACAAAACCTTAAAAATAAAAAGAAATTATCTTGCTGATCGCAAGCTGTTATGTTATTCTGTTTCCCAATCAACGGGTTAGTGTTATTTATTAGTTTTTTAGATTGATATTAATTTGCTGATTAAGCTAGATTTTCAGTTCTACAAATTTTGTTCAATTCCATGTATTTATAAAGCACCAATTCACAAAATTTAATCGTACACACGTTGCAATTAATTTTCCTTTAAAGCAGTGCATTAAATTCCATTCATCATTCTAAAAAGTTTAAAAAGTTTTCTGCCTAAGGAAGCCCATCAGATGCATCAGGTCATTGACCTGCCGTATTCACTCCACCCAGACAAACATGTAGCAACTGTAGACAGTCGCTTGTGTTGTGTCCAAGCTTTACAGCATACCCTCAAACTGAGCCAGTATGTAGCAACAGTGGAGAGGAAAACTCCACTTTAACAGGAAAAAAACTCCAGGGGAACCAGGACCTGGCTCAGTTTGAGCAGCCATCTGTCAAGACCAACGGGGATTTAGGAAAACAGAGCAGATGCAACAAAAACATTGTTGGAGTACTTTCTACGTTAACACCATTTTCTACTATTTTGGGAGATTTTGTTTTGCAGTACAGACTCACGGAAACATCCTAGCAGGCGTTCACTACGGGTTACTTTCAACATAAAAATTATTTCCTTGTTTAAATTTTTTTTTAGTGAGGATCAGGCATTTTCTGTAGTTGAAGCCACCGAAAAGCATCAGCATCAAACTTTACCTGCCTTAACCTAAATTAAGTCAATTAACAGTGGAAAGCATGAATTAATTCTCCAGATTAACCCAGGACTCATTTTGACCCCCTTGGCCCAAGGCCCTTAGTGTTAGAGTAATATTGACACCTGAAACACAAAGGAGGTAGCATTATCATTCTGCCCTGTGGTCCAACTCTGTCATTGCCTCATCCTGTTACCAATGTGTTTATGATTAATCCCTCTACCAGTAATCGGAGTGCCCTTCTTTCCTTCTTTCTGTTCCATGTGCTCCAGATGACTGTCTGATGTTGGGTCATGACACAATGGGATCCAGATGCGTGATCAATGAAGGACGGGCAATGTTCATGAGCAGCGAGGCATTGTGGTTTAGAGTTACAGCCGTACAGTCCCATCCACTCGACCTGGTGTGCTTTGGGGCTTCATGGGTGATTAATGGGACTTTACTGGCAGGAGGAGGGACCTTCTTCCAGTCTGACAGATACAGAACAACATGTTGCGTACAGCAAATGCACGTTAAAATTTGCTAATGCATGGATTTATTTATTCACATGTGTATGCACAGACCATGGCCTGGTAAACCCCCTGGATGCTCCTCTGTCAAAATGATGGTTTCCAGGCGATCCGTTGTTGGCAGTTTGGATGAGGGAGAGGGATTAGAGGTTATATGATGAGGCCCGTAAAGAAGAATGATGGCATGGAGGACACAGGATGGGTATATAAGTGCAGGTTAGAGCACAACAAATCATCTCGTAAGTCACATGATCACCAGACAGTATGTATCATTATCTGGAAGAAATAACTAAAGCTCACATTCATGCTTAAACAATGTATCCACTAGACAAATTCATCATTCGTCTAAAAGTGATAGCCTGTGTGCTGTCATTTTGCCTCTTCTTTTCCATATACAACTGCTACAGCCTCATCCCTCACGTCTTGTTGTCTCCCTCATGCTGATTCTCTTTCCTTTGTAAAAGCGTATCAAAGCCTGGCAGTCTCTGGCTGCTCTCCAGAACTTTATGGCATGGTTGCAGGTCATATGCTGAGCAGATGGGGCCTGTGTGGAAACTCCAAGTGTTTCTGCATGCTATCTTATGATAAGCAGAGGATGGCACTACCGACTCTGGACCTTTTGTTTCCATATTTAACGAGACTGTCGTATTTGTTTTTAGACTGTCATCTTTCATGGAAACTGCACACACTTGCAGCCTTTGTGAAAAACATCAACTGTGGTTAGAGACATGTGAAACAACATGTTCTAATTAGTAGTGGATATACAGTAGAACTGGCTTGATAACAGTCCCTGTGTTCTGCAGCACTTCTAATTACAGCTGTATGTCCAGACGATGCAGTCGGGTGGATTTTCTTGGATAAGCATCTTTCTACCAATTTCAATAATAAAATAAGCTTGACTGCATTGTTTGATAGCTCAGTTATAATCGAAATCTAGGTTTGAAATTTTCTGCATGACTGAGTATGTATTTCTGCACATAAAGTGTTTTCTGATTACTTTTGTTGTTAATTGGTGCTATATAAATAAACGAATTTGAACCAAATTGAATGGAACTGATTGTTTTTAGACAATGACTGAAATATGGTTTACCACTGCAAAATAGGTTTTTGTACAATCATTAATCATTTGCATTTTTAGGTTACAAAAACAAAGATGTATGGTTTTTGATATCTGCCTTTTTTTAAGGACCAAATGTTGTTGATTGGGGCTGTTTTACTGTTCCAAAACAGGGAAATTACGTTTTTTTGTTTTTTTCAAAATTCCAGTCAGTATTTTTCCAAGTTTTAAAGATTTTAAATCATCAACTTTTTTCTAACTACCAACAAAAAAACTCTTCAACAAAAACATAAAACAAAATAAAAAAAATCAAATCTAAAACAGTAAATTAGTAAATTTAGCAAACCTATTGTCTCAAAAATCATAACAACTACAAACTAAACATGATACTAAAACCCAACCAGGCGAATGTTTTGTCTTTAAATGTCCACAGTGTCAAACAAACTGATGAGAACATGTTGAAACGTAAGTCTGGGAAATGTATGGAATTTTGGACAGGAAGGATAAAAGCTCAGGACTTCTCAGGCTTCTGTGATGAGAGTAGGATCATAACTACCAGTTAGCATGCTCTTGTTGGCGCTTCTTCTTCTTGGTAATTATTCAAGACTGCCAAACAATTAATTAGTGAGTTACTGCCACCAACTGGTGAGAAATGTGGACCAGAATGTTATTTAAGGGTTTCATTTTAGTATTCGACTGTGTCATAATTATTCCTTTCGACACATTTCTTAAACAAAATAAAACATAGAGGAAGCAGTGAAGCTTTGTTTGAGAAGAGTCTGTAATGATTCTGAGTTTTGACAAGTTATTTTTTAGATTTAAATAGAAATAGAGGAACATGCAAAACACTATTTTTTTTTTTTGTCTATTACTATCGAATGTGGGGTGGGCAAAGGTAACACTTCATGCTGTAATCCAACAGTGTGTTTTAGTCCACCAATCCAATGTAAAGCAACTTTTAAAGCATGGATGTTTAGAAAAATAAACAGGGGGACATACAATTTAATATTTTCCCCTGTTTTTTATATTGTACTACTGGCAATATCAACTGACAAAAGCAATTAGACCAATTCTGTCGCAAAAATTTTGAATTTTTCTTGCAGTCTTTCCAAAAAGTCAGCAAGCATGCCTCTACTCAAAATGATTAAAAAACAGTTTTAGCTTCAATCTCTTTTTTAAAACCTTTCGATCAAATTTTGTAAGACTATTTAAAAGATAAGTAAAATATTTTTTTATGTAACCTTTCAAATGAAATACGCAGGTTATTTATGCTTCAAAACAACAATGACAAAAATCTTAGAAACAAATCAGCATGTTATCATATTATACTATGTGTAATATATAGTGTGTTTAAAACAAAGTATCTACAGAAACTTTTGAGTATTTTATATGAACTTCTATTAGGAAAAAAAAAAACACTTTTTTTGGAAAGAATACTACACATTTTTAACATTTCAGCTCTGTTTGCACAAATTGTACACATAAATGAAAACAAGCTCTGTAGAAAAAGTATTTATAAAGCAATAAGGAAATCAAAAATGGGACTTTCAGCTTGGTGTGAATGGTGAGATGCAATGCATGGGTTTATTTTACATCTTTTCAGGGTCACGGGTAAAAAGTACAACCGCTGTACTGCCTGTAAGCTATAGCACCCTCTGTTGATTGTCTTGGGCCAATACATTTGAACAAGGCATTGTGATCCGTCAAGGGGGGGCAGCAATACGTAAATGATGCCGGGCCTAGGTCTATGGTAATTCTTACTTCGGTTACAGGTGGAACAGGCGGCCACATGTTGAGTGGCATCTCTTTGGAGACCCAGACACCAGAAATAATGCTGTAGGAGGGCAACAATCCAGTTGATATCTGGGTGACATGAGAATTTGGAAGCACAGGCTTGAGAGCAAATTGAGGAGTAAACGTAGAGGTGCTAGGACTATCTGCTTCCTGGGTCATTAAGCTGGGCCCTCTTGATTTGAGCCTTCAAATCCCAGGTGGGACTTCCTATGGTGCAGGTCAAGGGAAGGAAGAATAGTTTCTGGGGGCTCTTAGGTGTAATCAGGGGAGAGCAGGGGGCAGGACAACAGTTGTAGGTGCATCCTCTGAATTGAATTTAGAGTTCTGGTGGATGAGGATGATACCATCAACCAACCTTTTTCGTTAGTTCCTGCACAGCTTGGTCTGTGAGGGATCCAGTAAAAAAGGCGCTTAATAGAGTTGAGGGCATTCAGTGTGGGAGCCACAATGCTGAACATTTTAAGGAAACAGGCAGGTTCTTCTACCAGCCTGATTCCTTGTTTTCAATCACATAACCTTTTTTGCAGATTCTTCTCCCCCATTGTAAGTTTGTTTGAATTCATAATTTTTTTTAAAGGAGTAATAACCTGAAAATGTTACCTTTCCAATTGTAAACATGTATATAATGGTTTCCTAATAATTCTACACTCGCCGGGAAGCCGATTTTTAATAATGGAGTGTTTGTTTACCCTTGAGTTCTTCAAACAGCCCATGTGTACCCCACATACATGCGCACTCATACACAAGATCTATCCCATATGGACAGCGCAGAGCAATGCTGCTGCAAGCACACACCACCCCCCTCCCCCTCCCATTCAGTCGAGCGCCGGGGCCACCATTACTGAATTCAGCCTGGTTCACACCAGCCGCGGTGGAATGGAGACCGCTTCCATTCGGCGCCCTTGTGTAGTTCACAACAGACGCGACGCGCCCCAGTCCTCAGCGGCCAGTTCGGTAGTCGGTATTCCGCCGTCTGGTCTATTTTTTACATTCGGATTAGGAGTAGGCTACGGACTCAAGCTTTATGAAACATTACCATAAAATATCCTCATCTATTTTTATCTCTGTGCTTACAATATAATGTATCAACAGGCACATACCAGCAATAAAAAGTACTACAAAACAACACGATATGTTCAGACTCATTACAATAGCTGTTCATTTTCACCATTAGTTTTGTGAAATTAGAGTTGAGTACTCATGTCATCACTGGCAAGTTCTCCAGATACATGTTTTTTTTTTCTGTGATTTGGCCTCATTAATAACATAACTTTCCACTACATGTTTTTATCTCATATGAAATGTTTTTTCTTTCGAAAAAAAGTTCCTGAGATGTAGAGGAGTTAAAATGGTGTCAACATTTGTGCCTATTTGTTTTGTCTCAATTTCACTAATCCAGTCTCAATCCTAAAACAAACAGTTCTTTCTCACATGGAATCAGACGCCACAGTGCAGCTTACTGAAGGTGTCAGCGTAAGTGTCAGGGATGAAAGATACAAAGGCTTGAATCAACAACAAGTGATTAAAATCTCAGTGTGATTAAAAACAACCCAGCACGTATGCGATAGATGCTCCCCAATGAAGGTTCCCTTGTTTGCCTGGTATTGTTGTTATTGCTGGTATTTTGTACAATTTTCAATGTAATTATGGAAAATTTGTCACATTTTTACAAGCTGCTTCCAAACCAAATCTAATCAGTCTGTAGCCCCTACCTTTTGTACTATACATGTATATCTAGATTTCATTTATGAATGTGTTTAAAACTGTATATTTTGAACCAAGCACAATTTACTTCATAACATTATATAGTGTTTTGTCTGGATGTGAACATCTAAAAAAAGATTCAAAAGAAGACTCAGACAGTTTTTATCGAACATAGTCATGGCTTGAGTCTGAGTTTCTTTGAATAGAGGGTTAGTTTTATAGATGTGGATGTTTTAGAGAGTAGAGATGCCTTTGATTAGTAATAAGTGGATCATAGATTAATTTTAGTCTAAATCAGAACTAAAAGACTTTAAACTGCTTAGTCCCTGAAATGTGGTATACAAATATTTTTTACCTAACAACAGAAATGCATATATATGAAGAATAGCAGGCATCTTCTTCTGTTCAGGCTAATCTAATTTAGTACAAACAATATCCCACTTCAGACGACAATTTCATTAAAAATCCACTAACTTAACCACTAATAATAACAATAATAACAATAATAATAATTCTTCTTATTATTAGGGGTGTCACGATTCTCCAAATCCTCGATTCGATTTGATTTTTGATTTCAGGGTAACAATTCGATTCTCCAAAAAAATGTCTTATTATTTTACAGTATAGAGCCCTGTGTCATTTTTAGATTAGTCTATGATCATTGGTTTTATGCATTAAATTTTGTACAGTACATCTTATTTTATCCTTGTGTAATGTATCACATTAGGCATTAATGGTAAAATTGACATAATTTATTTACAATAAAAGTGTACCAGTCTTGTTAAAATAACAAATTATTAGAAACAGAAAATGGCTCCCATTTACTGACACTTTATAGTTACTACAGAACGACTAACGCAATGCTCCAGATAGCTCATAGGACCAAGAAAAATGCAGCTAACAGCAGTCCTGTTGTTTACAATGCAAATGTGGACTTAACTCAACAGGAACTCAAAATTTCCTCACTGGTGATTTGAGAGTAGAAAGAGCGGCTTTAGTTCTGCTCCCACTGCTTCATCTATCCTAACCGTGGTCGAGCGTTAGCCAATAGGTACTTGCTAGCATCAGCTAATGTGCTCTGTAGACATGTGCTCTGATCCCGGGGGATGTGAAACAGGCAGTTAATGTTACCACGTGTTGTTGGGAGTTGTATGAGAATTGGTGAGAGTTACTTGTTAGGGTAAAAGCAATGTGTGGTTCTTTGTGATGAGGTCTAAGTAAATAGACGGTTGCCTGCTAACTGTTGCTATGGGGTCACAAGTGGGACACACAGCAAACATCGAAGGAGGAGGTGATCGTGATCCTCTTGTATTTCAATGCGCTACGCCGTAAGACAATTTTGATCAATTTCGATTCAAAATCGAGATTGCGACACCCCTAATAATAATGGATTGTATTTATATTGCACTTTTCGAGACCCACAAAGTTCTTTACAATTCCAATTTTTCATTCACTCTCACATTCACACACTGGTGGAAGCAAGATACGATTGAAGCTGCAGCTACCCTGGGGCAGGCCGACGGTACTGAGACTGCCATTTTCACCATCTCTGGCATACACCAGTAGGCAAGGTACTGTAGGTGAATTGTCTTGTCGAACTAATTGTCTTGTTTAACTAATCCTCTTGTCTGTTCGTACTAGTGAATAATTCAGATTTAATAAGTGTGGTGGCCCAAATAGTTTAACGAAAATAAACTCAAACTTCTTTTATAATTTCAGCAGCCAAGAGTGAGTCAAGCATTTTGTCTAAGTATTAAGGCTTCCAAAGCTCAATTTTATTTAGAATATTTTAAATATGTGCTATAAAAACATCTGAGAGCAAGCTACTTTTCAGTGAATAAGTTGGAGTAATGTTCCACAGAAAAATCTGCAAATCCACTGTAGATCAGAATATCGAATATTCTGTTCTACATTCGATTATATAAAATGTAACACTTCCCCAGATGAAGGAAAATACAGATGGAGCTGCATTCCACTTTCTGATCATTACTTCAATGAGTAATTTTGACACATATATTTGGTCATTCTATCTGGCAGGAAAAGCTGCTGCTCACCTGTATTCAGTAAAGATATTATGTGTGTATGTTGTGGAGGATCGCTGTGTTACTGCACTAAGAGTGTGTCTGCGGTTTTGTGCGTATGTTTCTGCTTGTGTGCGGCCTCAGGCGAGTTGGGGGAGTGAAGGGTGGTCAGTTTGTGTTTTGGGGGCACCCCTCGGGTCTTGGATGGAATTACCACCCGCTACACAGACACACATGCATCCACATGTACGCCCACAAGATGGATATTTTACTAGTTCCAGCTTAGGTTTACTACTAGTCCATAATTTGTTCCTGGTATCGGTTTAATCAATCACCCTGCTCTGACACCGTGCCTCTATCTCCAGGCTCACTGAGTTTTTGTGTGTGTGTGAATCTTGCCACCCAGGATGTAGGTCTGTAGTCTGAAGGAATCTCCCTTAGGCTTAGTTTGCTTGTGTACGTGTGTTGATGTGTGTGTGTGTTCCCCTCTTTACTCACCTTCCTATGGCCTCATTCCCCACCATCCAGATGGAGAATTGCACTATGGAGGATGTGTGTTTGTGTGTGTGGGCGAGTTGTTGTTGTGATGTTTCCACAGTGTCTGTGTTAAGATGAGCGATGTTATCTGTGCAGTTGTGTATGACTGGTGGTGGTGTGTTTGAGTGTGTTTTGGGGCTGCAGGGCAGCTTTAGGATGATGAATGTGTTGTGAACGATGCTAAGAGACATCTGAGACAGCCAGTGGATCAGATGGACATCCCTCCATCAGTGAAGTGTCAATAAAATTCACCCTCACACACAAAAAAACACCCACACACACATGCATACACTCACAAAAAACACATATACACACATCAACACACAAATAATAGGAGGGGGCACCAGGAAGAAACGAAAAGAACCTAGACCACAGTCAGCAGAAATGGGGCCTAGGGAAAGAAACAGATGGTTAGCTGTGCGTGTCAGGATGGTATACATGTTAAGCAGGTGAAAAATGGTGAAGATGTTTTGTAGACAGGGGGAGTGTAATTAGTACCCCACACAGTTTCTGAGAGGGGTGTGCATTTGTTTGGCATCTTTAAGAGTTTAAGCATTACTCAGTGGAGCTGCCATGTCAATCATTCATACATTTGCAGTCATAATAGAAAAAAAATCTACTGAGTTCTTAAAAGCAAATAATAATTTACCGATAACAATCGATTTCCAGAACTGGTGCTAAGGTAGCAGCAATCCCGTCTAATTTACAGTGCACTGCAAACATTTTTATACTTCATCATCTTTGGTCATCTCTCAACCACAAACATCAATGACAAAATTTTCCATAAGATTTTGTCTGAAGAGCTACAAAACCTCAGGGACATTTCCAGCACCCAAGAAATCCATATGCCTTGTTTCCACTGAGTGGAACGATGCAGCTTGTTGCAGCTTCATAAAACAATACTTAGGAGAAAATCTGCTGATTTAAATCACTTGAGAAAACATAGTGTGAGGCCTTATGGCTTGGTGTAGACTTGGAGTGCGTTAGACTCTGGTATTGTGATAACAATCTACAGGCATAAAAATGTCAGGCAGTCTGAACCAGATTGGGTAAAATAGGTGGGAGGGGAACAAATTCTCTACAAATTGGCTCCCATTCAGGACAGAGAAGCCATGTTGATCAGAGACAGTTCTGTAGCAAGCTAGCAGGTAGCCCAGACAACATTTAATGCAACTTTTTCAGTGACACTTTCTGTCTCTCCGTCTATAATTTGTTTCTCCTGTTTGTCTGCTGGTATGCCTTTATGACATGATCCAGCGGTCCGCTGTGCCACAGCTCTCTTTCTCAGCTTCCTGTGTCCTGGCCTGGTCGTGGTGATACCACAGTGACACAGGCCCATTCACAGATGGATACCTGACACTGAGCTGCAGCTCTCACATACGGATTAGGGTTGGCATTCCTCCATCTGAACCCTCCAGTCTCTCCCGTGTGATTCTGTGTTCTTCATTCAACCTGAATGTTACTTTTCCTCTGAATGATTTTCACTGTTTCTCTGTGTAGAAAGTATTGGTTGTTTTTTTCTACCTTTTGTTACATTTTTAAATTTGAATGCAAAAAAAGCATCAGCTAAAACAATTTTTCCTATGTATTTTTTTAAAGAACTTTCAGGAAAAAGCAGGAGAATAAGATGTCTAGTTTACACATCGTCTTCGGCAATGGTCTGCTGTAAATCCAAATTGGTAAGTCCAGGAAGCTAACCCCAAATTTACAACCAAGCATCAAGCTAGGGCAACGCAAGCAAAACTAAATACGCCTGTAGCACGCGCACGCAACATAAATACTTTCGTTTTTACCAAATGGGACAAGCCAAACCGGCCGCGCTACACGTGTGTATTACATGCGTCACCACACGACGCAACGCTCAAAATAGGTTCCAGTGCTATTTTTGAAGTGTATTCGTGAAAATCTTCTGAGGTACGGATGCGCCAACACAGGAAACAGCCACGATTTAGCAAAATAAAACTAAAATAAAACAACATAACGGTCCTGAACCCATAGTCTCCTTCTTCCTCTTCTTTCTTCTCTCAGCACCTCGTCAACAAGGAGAAGAAAGGCCAGGATTCGATTACTACTTGGCACTGTATATAAAAATGTCTATAATTTGTGAGGAAATTACCTAACAACACAACTGTGATGAAGTCTGTTCAAAATAAATAATTGTAGAGCTGGGTCCCAACAAACAAGTGCAACAAAATTTAGTTGGCTATTTCCTACACATATATACATTTTATTTCAACAAGTCAATACATGTTATTTTATTAACAAGAATAATAGAGGAGCAGCGGTCGAGAAGTCTGCGGCTTGCAATCCGAACGCACAACACGCACTTCATGTTTTGGTGTGTTTACAGGTGTAAAACGGGTGCGTTCACTTTACGCTCGCATGACGCTTTAGTGTAAATTCGGGGTAACTCCAGAAGGGCTAAGACAAAAGTCCCACAGGATCTTTGATTGGTCATTCTTCTCCACCTTTGGAAGTGTTTCCCACTTTGACCTTGGGGTTTCCAGCCCATACTCCGTACAGATGTTTGTGTATATTGTGCCAGCCACTTGGTTATGACGTTTCATGTACGCTTTTCCTGACAGAATTTTACACCCTGCTGTTGTGCTGGATTGTCTCAGATGACTCTTTGACAGCCTACACCTTGGGTTTTGTTTGGTGTGGTCGTTCTGGGCCTCTATCACTCTGGTGCTCAGAGCCTGCTCCTGTGCTGCCAGGATGAGTGCCTCTGTGGTGTCATGGAGGCCAGCCCTATATAGCCATTGGTAGGATTTATTGAGATCAACCACTCCAATTATGTTCCTTTGGTAGATCCCATGTAGGGGCTTATCCTCCCATGATGGTTCCTCCTCCAGCACCTCCTCATCTTGACAATATCTCAGGCATTCACTAAGTACGTCATCCGTTGAAGCCTTGTCCTTGATGTATCATGGAGCTTGTAACAAAATTAAATAGTACAATACTTACAAAATGATGTCCTCGTCCATTACTTCGCTCATTGTGCATATCCTGGTTTAACTCTGTCTGCTATACTGACTTTAGCATTTGTTTACTAGCTCTGTGACTGTAGTTCAATGCGACATTGTTAGCGCGAAAGGACTCATGACGCTACCTACTGTCGTGAAGTCGAACACACCTCATTTAATAATTCAATTTTCTGAGTGACATGTAAACAGGGTCTCAACCCTTAACTCTGGCTAAGCGATTAGTCTGATTTCTGCTAAAAGCTTAATTTAGATGTGCATGTAAACGTACTGGAAGAAAATGTGGTGACATCTAAAACAGTAGCATAATTTTTGAGATTGGAATGGTTGTAACATGGAAGATTTTCTTCTCAACATCTGTTTAACCAGCTGTCTGATTTTGTACTAACTAATGCAGAATCATACTAAATCATGAAAACACGAGTTATCAGGTGAAATATTAACTGCTTATAAACTTCTATAAAATCATAACTTCCCTTCTTTAAAAGTTTTCAGAATGCCTTTACTCATATTTTTACCACGTGAAGATTGAGCTTTCAGTCTTATCAATCTTTCTTCTTTCTTTCAACAAGATTAATTTCTTATTTATATTTCTATATTTCAACCCTACCTCTATATTGTTCCTTTTCTTCCACATCTTCTTTTATGCTTATTTATATGTTTTCCCACATTAACTTTTTATATCTTTTTTCATGTCAGTTTTTGCTCAAAATTCACTATTCTGCTTCATCTCCTCATTCTCAGCTGTGTCCTGCTTTCATTATTACTCTCTTTATTCAACAAATCTTTCCACCTTCCTCCCCCCCCTCTCTTTACTTACTCTCTCCCATCATCCTCCTTGTGTGCTCGTCCGTGTTACAGTGGAAATGAGTCGCTTTATGAGGAGAATTAAGTTTCATAACCCACCAGGACCCTGACCCTGGCCATATTAACTTCAATAGTCCAACTGGATTTGTGCGTGCACACATGCACCTGCACACACAGGCGTGCACACCCACCTCCACTAAGAGAATAAAGTGAGTTTGGAAGCAGCTCAATATGGAACCCACCTCATGCTTTCCTCGATGTATCCCATGACGAGTCACATCTCACATGAGCACTGGCAGTTTGAAAAACCATTACTCCACTTCACACGTCCGCTTTTCCCATCTGCACACCAAGGTCTTGGCTAGAGTCACTCAGTAAAATGAGAGTATAAATTAAATCGTATTCACAGTGACTTTCATATGCGCATTCTGGAATATGATGGTTTGTGGCTTGTTGTAATAACCACACACTCTGCACATGTTAAACATTAGCAACTGATCCAATTTACTTTAACAAACTCTGGCAGCTGTACTAAACTCACAGTCCTGCTGCAAACAAACTGGTTCAAATCACACAACAGCAGTTGGCACATATAAATGAAAGGAAATTTTAAACTACTAAAAGGAAAACATTGATAACGTCACACTGACCCTACATGAAAGACATTTAATAATTGTTTTTTATTGGGGAAGAACCGGAGTAGCTGCTAGAGCCAGAGTTTAATCTATTTGTAACTGGTTTGTTCTAATAACCAGTTTGCGTTTCTACAGACACAGAGTCTAATCGGTACTGCATCTCAACGTCATCTAAAGCGTTGTAATGCAACTGTAAAGGCTACGCCCATGTGTGGAGAGGAAAGGTGGAACCCCGAACAGAGACAGATTTTAAAAAACAGCGTAGTTTATCATAACCCTTCAAATGCTTCTTTTGTGCTTCCACTTTTCTTGATTATCAAAGATGTGTACACAATAATGCTCTTGCTGCTCCATCAACAGTTGATTACAAGGCACAGAGAGCAGCCACTAGTTTACTTAGACGGGTAAACATGCAGCATCATATCTTTTATTAGATGCTGGTATGGTGGGTATTGATGCGAAGTTCGCTTCCTCCTCCAGGGTCGATGGTGGATTATAACAGTGATGTGTTGTAAATATCTGGCAAGTTTTTAACAGCTTCCAGTGTTGAAAATCACAATTCTTACCCACAGAATAAACATTCACTTTGGTTGCAAATCATTTAGTTTTGTCTTCTGTCTACCACATACAAGGAATCATATATAATAAATGTCCCTCTCGTCTGAGGGTGTCTGAGGTTCTTCCAGGGATCTGCTGGAGCCATTCCTCCAGTATGGGGGACACCGCCCCAAGTGCTCCGATTACCACGGGAACTACTGTTACCATCATTTTCCAAGCCTTCTCCTCTCTGAGCCCTCGGTATTTCTCAAGTTTCTCATGTTCCCTCTTTTTGATGTTACCATCACTTGCTATTGCCATCCACCACAACGGCTTTCCTCTGCTCTTTATCAACCACCACAATGTCCGGTTGGTTCACCATTACCATCCTGTCTATCTGGATCTGGAAGTCCCACAGGATCTTTGCTCGGTCATTCACCACCAAATTTGGAGGTGTTTACCACTTTGACCTTGGGGTTTCCAGCCCATACTCCGTACATATGTTTCTGTATACTATGCCAGCCACTTGGTTATGACGTTCCATGTGTGCTTTTCCTGCCAGCCTTTTACACCCTGCTATTGTGTGCTGGATTGTCACACATGACTTTGCACAGTCTACACCTTGGGTTTGTCCTCCCATGATGGTTCCTCCTCCAGCACCTCCTCATCTTGCCAATGTCTTAGGCATTCACCAAGTACGTCATCCGTTGAGGTCTTGTCCTTGATGTATTTATGGAGCTTTGATGTTTGATCCTGGATAGTGCCTCACTCGTTGGAGGTATTTGGCTGTTGTTGCCTCCCTTGTTGCCTGTTCAAGGTTGCCATTTGCCTGCGGTATACCCAGGTACTTGTAACTGTCCTCAATGGCTGCTATTGTTTCCTTCGGGAATGAGACTTCTTCAGTCTGGACTACCTTGCCTCGCTTTGTGACCATCCTATGCTGGAGCTAAGCCTGGCATACCCTCGCCCACCGCTGTCCCCTGCACCGGCTCCAGCTGCTCCTGCCCTCTCTGCCCAATTCACCACATCCTGATGTGCAGCTGTTCCCTTCTGCTAAAAAACGAAACCCTGATTTTAACAGTAACTCCCATATCACACTTGGACCTTGCCCTACCTCATTCATACCTGTTATATTCAGCAACTCAAATAATCTTAAACAGCTACTAAAAATCCCACCTTCAGTCAATCATACAGTCACTCCATCTCCAATCACTATTAATATGGCTCTTTTAAATGTTCACTCTCTGCTGAATACAACTTTTATAAGAAATGATGGGATTTTAGACAATATTCATCATTGTTTATGTTTAACAGAGACATGCCTGAGAGCACATGCCCCTGCTGTTCTTACAGAGGCCTCTCCACCTAATTTTAACTTTTTTTATTCAACGAGGAGTAGCCAGAGGGGAGGGGGAACTGCTTTTACAAGTGCATCAACTCTTTCTGCCAAACCTGTTTTATTTGATAATTCCACCACTTTTGAATACACTGCCTCTGTTTTTAGCACTCCTCAGGTTTTATGCGTCACAGTTAATAGGCCTCCGAAAAGGAATGCACTTTTTATTCCAGAGTTTTTATCAATTTTACACAACTCTTTTGAAAAGATAATTTTAGCTGGTGATTTTAAGCTACATATAGATAAACTTTTAGATCCTTTATCAACAGATTTTTTAAATATTTTGAATTATATGGATTTTTGCCAGCATGTCATGCAGCCAACTCACAACAGAGGATACACTCTGGACTTGGTCATCACGTATGGCCTGTCCACCACTGTTTCCTCGGTTGTTGACTTGGCTGTCTCTGACCATTACTGTGTTTTTCAAAACACCTCCTTTTTCACCAGTTTTATCCAATTAGAAACCTCTGTGAGAAATATTAGGAAGCATCATCTAACCCCTGAAGTGGCTGCAGGTTTTCTTGAAGTTTTTTAAAAGTTTCGTCCTATACCTTTACCTGCCCCCTGTGATTTTATTGTGAATGATTTCAACAGTAGGCTTCAATCTGCTCTCAACCTGCTGGCTCCACTTAAAGTTTTAAACATACATTCAAAACGTACAGTACCATGGAGAAATGAAGATCTTAAAAAATTTAAGAGGAGCTGCAGGGTGGCCGAAATGGTGGAAAAATAAAATTACAATAAATCATCAGATATACATAGAACATCTCAAATTAAGCGCTTTAAGAAATTCCAGAAATGCACACTTTTTCAGAATCATCTCAGAACATAAAAATAACCCCAAAATTCTGTTTTCCACCATTGACAATATTCTAAATCATATATCTAACACTCTTCAGAAAAACCCCTCAAACACTCTATGTGCGTAGTTTGCAGACCACTTCAGAGGGAAGGTAGACACCATCAGATGTAATATTTTATCCTCTCAAAGTAACATGGTTTTGGACAAATCTGAGTGTCTGCCTTTACCAGACGAAACACTGGACAGTTTTGTCCTGGTAGAAGCTGGGACCCTTGATGAAGTTTTCTTCTCTGTGATTTTAGACTTTATGAATTGCTCCCTTCAGACGGGCGGGGGTTTTTCCTGCCACCCTTAAAGCGGCGGTAGTGAGGCCCCTGCTGAAGAAGAGCAATTTAGATTTTAATGATTTAAACAATTGCCGACCAGTATCTAACTGACCATTTTTAAGCAAAGTTTTAGAAAAAACTGTTTTTTATTCAACTTAATGATTTTATAAACATACATAATGTCCTAGAGACATTTCAGTCTGGTCTTAGGATGAATCACAGCACCGAGATTTAAATGATTTTAGATTAAACTATGACGCTAAAAAGGTGACAGTGTTGGTTCTACTGGATCTAAGCGCTGCCTGTGATAGAGTAGACCACAATATTCTTTTAACCCATTTAAAATAGATCGGCCTCTCTGGTGCTGTTCACAAATGGTCCACATCCTACCTCGCAGAAAAGACTTTTATGGTAAGTTTAGATACTTGTTAATCTAAGGTCCATAAGATCGTATGTGGTGTGCCCCAGAGTTCTGTTTTAGGCCCAGTGCTTTTTAACCTGTATATGCTCCCTCTTGGCAGTGTCATCAGAAGACATGGAGTTAAATTTCACAGTTATGCTGATGATACACAGTTGTAGATCTCCATGTCTCTTGATGACACATGGACAATGAATGCACTTTTTAACTACATTTTAGACATCAAATCCTGGATGGCAGAAAACTTTTTTCAGCTCAACCAGGGCAAAACTGAGGTTTTAGTTATCAATCATTGTCTTTAATCCATCTTTACAAGTGAAGAATCTGGGTGTTATTTTCGACTCTGAGCTGACTTTTATTCCACATATTAAAAATATTATGGGTTTTTATCACCTAAAGAACATAGCCAGAGTCCGCCCCATTCTCTCTCTGGTCAATACGGAGACGCTAATGCATGCTTTTATCACCAGTAGAATTGATTATTGTAATGCCCTGCTTTCTGGTCTTCCCAAAAAGACCACATCAAGTTTACAGCTTTTACAGAATTCAGCAGCTCGTGTCCTGATAAAGACCAGGAGGCGGGAGCACATAACATCGGTCTTAAAATCACTGCATTGGCTCCCCGTATGTTTTTAAGGTCGATTTTAAGGTCATTTTAATGGTTTTTAAGTGTCTTAATGGTCTTGGGCCTTCTTATCTTTCTGAATAAGTTTTACCATATGAACCCTTGCGGTCTCTGCGCTCCTCTGGCAGCCGTCTCCTTATCATTCTCAAAAGTCAGGACAAGAACTTATGGTGAGATGTCCTTCCATTATTATGGCCCTGACCTCTGGAACAGGCTGCCAGAGGACTTCAGGGCCACAGAGAACGTTCATGTTTTTAAGAGCAAGCTCAAGACTCACCTTTTTCACCAAGCTTTTAACTTATTATTTTTAATAAATGTTTAATTGGTCAGCATGTTTTACCTGATTTAATTTTTAGTTTTGCTTTTAACTGTTTATTTATTAACCTGCTTTGCATTTTTATCTTGACTCTATCTTATCATTGTTTTACACTTATTGGTTTACATTTTATACACTTTATATTTTAACTTATTATAATCTCCCTCCCAGTTTTTTCCCTCTGGGGACCCCCTGCATCGGGGGCAGTGGTTGGATGTGACTGGCTGGGTGCCCCCCGGGTATCGCTTAGGTGGAGGTGGGGGTACCAGCCCTCCCTCCTCTGGGCATCCTGGGTCAGTACCTTGGCTGCTGCTGCTGATCTGCTGCTGCCGATGCAGAAGGCTCCCATGATGGCGTTTCCTGGCTCATCTGTGCTCAGCCTGCTGTTTTTGTAGGCTGATGGGTTGGGTTGGGAGGGGGGTGTAGCTGCGATGATGATTTATTTGTTGTTTTCATATGGGGGGTTGGGGGTTTTTGGGGTCATTTTAAAACTGTAAAGCAATTTGAGAAACTGTTTGAAAAGCATTTTATAAATATGGTTTGATTTGATTTTTTAAGCCTGAATGACATCCCCATGTCATTGCTGTAGATCATGGTGGTGTGGATCTGGGAATAAATGTCCAATTTACTCTGAGTATACAGCTTGATGTCATCCATGTAGAGGAGGTGGCTGAGCGTAGATCCGTTCTTGAGGCAGTATCCATAGCCAGTCTTGTTGATTATTTCAAACCTACGCAGAACAGCAGTGGGGACAGAGCATCACCTTGGTATATGCCATATTTGATGGACACCTGTGTAATTGGCTTGCCAATGACCTCAAAGGTGGTTCTCCACAACCTCATCAAGTTCACAAAGAATGCTCTAACAGTCCTGTTGATGCTGTACAGCTTCAAGCATTCGTTGATCCATGTGTGTGCCATCGAGTTGTAGGCTTTCTTGCTGGGCAACTGTTCTGTCAACCAGGAGCTGGTGTTTAGCACCTCAGGTATCTCTACCAATGCCCTTCTGTGCTTTGCTCATGTATTGATCCATGTGCCTGGTTATCTTAGCAGTGATGATGCCTGACATGAGCTTCCATGTTGTGGAGAGACAGGTTATGGGACGATAGTTGGATGGGACTGCACCTTTGGTGGGATCCTTCTGGATCAGGATTGTTTGCCCTTCGGTTAGCCATTCTGGGTGAGTCCCATCTCTTAGGAGCTGGTTAAGTTGTGCTGCCAGGCGCTCATTGAGTGCTGTGAGTCTCTTTAGGAAGTAGGGATGGATCATGTCAGGGCCTGGTGATGTCCAGTTTTTCATACCCACTCAATACCCCGTTGAGACAGTGTCTTGCTAACGGCCAAAATCAAATAGACTAAAAGTTAACCTGACAAAAGCAAACTATGAAAATCTCATTAAAATAAATACCACTCAGACCAAACAAGCAAATAGGGCAATTAGATGTGGTTTACTAAACATAAGGTCCCTCTCCTCAAATACTTTATTAGTAAATTACTTGATATGTGATGATAAAATTGATCTATTTTGCCTATCAGAAACCTGGTTGCAGCAGCAGGATTTTGTAATTATAAATGAGTCAACTCCTTCCAATTATCAAAATTTTCACATTCCTAGAAGTACTGGGTGAGAAGTAGCAAACATCTTTCATTCAGCAAAAATTCGCCCTATGTAAATTATTAACTACAGCTCTTTTGAACATCTAATCCTTACTTTTCCTCATCTTAGCTGCAAAACATTTAAACCACTTTTGTTTGTGGTTTTGTATCGTCCACCAGGCCCTTACTCTCAATTCTTGGACTAGATCTCAGATTTTTATCTGATTTACACTCAACAAAAATATAAACGCAACACCTTTGTTTCTGCTCCCATTTTTCGTGAGATGGTCTTAAAAGATCTAAAATTCATTCCAGATACACAATATCACCATTTCTCTCAAACCTTGTTTACAAATCAGTCTAAATGTGTGATAGTGAGCACTTCTGCTTTGCTGAGATAATCCATCCCACCTCACAGGTGTGCCACATCAAGATGCTGATCTGACATCATGATTAGTGTACAGGTGTACCTTATACTGCCCACAATAAAAGGCCCCCCTGGAATGTGCAGTTTTTTGCTTTATTGGAGGTCTGGGGACACAGAACCGGTAAGTATCTGGTGTGACCACCATTTGCCTCATGCAGTGCAACACATTTCCTTCGCATAGAGTTTATCAGATAGTCAATTGTAGAGTGTGGAATGTTAGTCCACTCCTCTTCAATGGCTGTGCGAAGTTGTCGGATATTAGTGGGAACTGGTACACGCTGTCGTATACGCCGGTCAAGCACATACCAAACATGCTCAATGGGTGACATGTCCGGTGAGTATGCTGGCCATGCAAGAACTGTGACATTTTCAGCTTCCAAGAATTGTGTACAGATCCTTGCAACATGGGGCCGTGCATTATCTTGCTGAAACATGAGGTGATGTTCATGGATGTATGGCATAACAATGGGCTTCAGGATCTCATTATGGTATCTCGGTGCATTCAAAATGCCATCAATAAAATGCACCTGTATTCTTCGTACATAACAGATGCCTGCCCATACCATAACCCCACCACCACCATGGGCCACTCAATCCACAACACAGACATCAGCAAAGCGCTCACCCACACGACGCCACGCACGCTGTCTGCCATCTGCCCTGAACGATGTAAACCAAGATTCAGCCGTGAAGAGAACACCTCTCCAACGTGCCAGACGCCATCGAATGTGAGCATTTGCCCACTCAAGTCTGTTACGGCGACGCGCTGGAGTCAGGTCAAGACCCCGATGAGGACGATGAGCATGCAGAGACGGTTTCTGACAGTTTGTGCAGAAGTTTTTTTGGTTATGCAAACCAATTGTTTCAGCAGCTGTCTGAGTGGCTGGTCTCAGACAATCTTGGAGGGGAACCTGCTGGATGTGGAGGTCCTGGGCTGGTGTGGTTACATGTGGTCTGCGGTTGTGAGGCCGGTTGGATGTACTGCCATAATCTCTGAAACGCCTTTGGAGACGGCTTATGGTAGAGAAATAAACATTCAATGCACAAGCAACAGATCTGGTTGACATTCCTGCTGTCAGCATGCCAATTGCACGCTCCCTCAATGCTTGTGGCATCTGTGGCTGTGAGACAAAACTTCACATTCCAGGGTGGCCTTTTATTGTGGGCAGTATAAGGTACACCTGTGCACTAATCATGATGTCAGATCAGCATCTTGATGTGGCACACCTGTGAGGAGGGATGGATTATCTCAGCAAAGCAGAAGTGCTCACTATCACACATTTAGACTGATTTGTGAACAATGTTTGAGAGAAATGGTAATATTGCGTATCTGGAATAAATTTTAGATCTTTAAGTCCATCTCATGAAAAATGGGAGCAGAAACAAAGGTGTTGCGTTTATATTTTTGTTGAGTGTATATATTCTCTCTGGCCACCTTTTTAGGTACACCTTGCTAATACCGGGTTGGACCTCCTTTTGGCAACAGAATTGCCTTAATCTTTTGTCTCTATGAGTTTGTCCTCCAGGAACTCCTTTCTAAAATGGTAGTTCTCATTGGGTCTGTGAAACTTAAGAAGTCCATGAAATCTAAGAAAGAAGACAAAACAAATGTATAAACAAACAACAGGTGAAAAAACCTTCACTTCTTCAATAATTATGTTAAAGTCTTACTTTTCCACAGATTAAAACCATCTGCTACTAAACACTCACACAGTCTTGGCATGTCTGAGTAAAAATATTTTTTATATTAATAATAATCATATTGATAAAGGAAATGTTATAAAGATTTGATATTTATTAATGAATACTTGTCTCAGACATCACACTGCTTTGAATTCTGGGAAAGTGATAGCTATTAAGAATCAGAATAAATAAATTAGTTAATTCCTTTAAAATTAGTTTAATATTTCATTTAGAATTATAAATAAAATGAATTAGTTAATTAGTTTAAGAAATGAAACTTGTGCATTTGACAAAAATTGTGCCTAAGGTGCGGCTTAATTGTGACTAAAGCATTTTATTTGATTTGATTTTTAGATATTAGATATTAGATAAAGTACATAGGCTTATTTTCTGAAATTCCCCTTAAACGTATCAGATCACTGATTCTGATAGGTAACACATTTATTTACTAGCTAAATGGAACCTAATTAAGAAGGTTACCAAAGGAAATCCAGTAAATCAGTCTTGAAAATATACTTTTTTTCTTCCACAACAGAAAGAGAGAAAAGCCAGATATGAAACTTTTACCTTGGCAATGAGATTCAAACTCTTCTCTGTTCATGTCAGGATGTCTGTGTATGTGCGTGCGTTTGTTTTACCTCTTCTCTACAGAAGCTGCAGCCTGTTGTCCGGGTTCAGCTGATCGCACTCAGCCTAATCAGGGTGCAGCAGTCTTAAGCGGAGCACCTACCTGGAGCAGACGCCAGATCGTTCCCTTCGTTAGAAGGGCATTGATCGCCTTCCATGATCCGTTGGCTACTGCCTCCTCGTCTCTCCAGGTTCCTCCGCTGGCTGATCGCTGAAATCAGCGTCGGTTGTCTCTCCCTCGTCCCTTTGTGTCATGCGCAACGCTGAGCTGGATCTGCCTGACCACCCTCCATCCTCCCCGGAGATCAACACGTTCTGGGTAGAGATTTTCCAGTTACCCGGAAAACCTGCACGCACGCCCTGTCCTTCCCCAAGCGGAGAGCAAGCCCTACGGATTCCCCAAGTAAGCCTCGTTCCATTTGTGCTTCTCTCCATGTCACGTTACTTTGCTCACCTTTGTCTCCTCTTATCCCCAGTCGCTGCCCTCTTCCGAGTTCGTGTAGAGAAGGCTCCACCTGAGTTTTATGAATGGTTTCCCTGCTGTCTTTCATGGCAACCAAACAATAAATTGTTTTCATTTCAACCCCTGAGTTTACTGTTCGTTCGTGTGTCTGCACTAGAGTCCTGGTTCTGGATACATGACAGAACGATCTGGCAAAACGGACTCTGCGACACACCTACGTTCAGCGGTCTCCGAGCAGGGGGTGCTTCTGGGCCGTCATGAGGCAGCCTTACAAAGCATGCAGCAGCATTAGACCGCGCTTCTCCAGAGTTTCCACAAACTTACCAGGGTTATCCACGACCTAAGTTCCAAGCTCACTATCCCGGGGTCTGCCTCACCAGCCGCTGCTGAACCGCCTCCCACATCCGCCTTCCGCAAGGTCGTCTCTCCCCCTTCAGAGCCCTTCTCTGGGGAGCTGTCAAAGAACCAGGGCTTTCTGTTACAGTGCTCGCTGGCGTTCGAGCGTTCCCCTCGATCCTTTCAAGATGAGGTCAGTAAGATCTCCTATATGGTTGCCTTATTCAGAGACAGAGCTCTTCAATGGGCTCAGGCTTGTTATGACCTAGACTCTCTCGGCAGCTGTTCTTATGAGCAATTTATTGATCAGTTCAAACAGACCTTCTGCTTGACGAGAAGTGAGGAGCAGACGCCAAACTTCTGTGGGAGCTTAAACAGGGGAATCACTCGGTGGCGGATGTGGCTGTCGAGTTCCGCACGTTAGCCGCTGAATCTGGCTGGAACAGACCAGCACTTAAAGCCGCCTTTCTACAGTCCCTTAATGAAAGGATTAAGGACGAACTCGCTTATCGAGATGAACCCGAGTCTGAGGACGATTTAATTGATCTCGCCATTAAGATCGACAACAGACTCCGCGAAAGAGCAAGGACAAGGTCTAAACCACAGTCTGTTTACGCCCCCCCGTCGGCCGCTTCCTCAGCGCTCCCCACGCCTACTGCTCAGCCTCCGCGCCAACCTTCTCCTTAGCCGATGCAGATCGGCAGGGCTCGGCTCTCTCCGGCCGAGCGGCAGCGACGTATGGAAGCCCGTTACTGCCTATATTGTGGAGCCCCCGGTCATTTCATTTCAACCTGTCCAGCCCGTCCAAAAGACCCAGTCCGACAGTGAATCTGGGGGTCCTGTCGGGCGGTTCTCTTCTAACTAACCCCCGGTCTATTCTACCCGCTTTAATTTTAGACCACCAGATGCATATTTCCCTCCGTGCACTGATTGACTCTGGGTCTGAACAGAATTTAATTTGTCCCAAGATTGTGCAACAATTTAACCTTCCAGTGGAAGCGCTTTCTTTTCCTTTAAAGTACCTGCCCTAGATGGTAGGACCCTTACTGCTATCACTCACCAAACAACACCCCTTAATTTGGTCCTTCCAGGAAACCATCATGAGCAGGTCTCTTTCTTTGTCTACCCAACACGTGATGCCCCCCTAGTTTTGGGGTATCCCTGGTTAGCAGCTCACAACCCGAAGATAGATTGGGCAAAGGCCCGCATTGAGTCCTGGAGCAGCTACTGCCACCAAAACTGCCTACGTTCGGCAGTGCCAAAAACTAAATCCACCCCGTCTTCCTCGATCACTGACCAGAAAGATTTAACTAAAGTCCCTTCCGAGTATCACGATTTACACCTTGCCTTCAGTAAATCCAAGGCTCTCTCACTCCATCCTCACAGGCCCTATGACTGCGCCATCGATCTCCTTCCTGGGGCCCCTCTCCCTTCCGGTCGCCTCTTTAACCTCTCGGGCAAGGAGAGAGTCGCCATGGAGATGTTCATAAACGATTCCCTGGCTGCAGGCATAATTCGCCCTTCTACTTCTCCCCTATGTGCGGGGTTTTTCTTTGTAGAAAAGAGAGATAAAACCCTCCGTCCCTGCATCGATTACAGAGGTCTCAACGCCATCACCATAAAGAACAAATACTCCCTTCCACTAATCACCTCAGCATTCGAAGCCGTGCAGGGGGCCACAGTCTTCACCAAACTCGACCTACGTAATGCCTACCATCTTATCCGCATCCGTGAAGCTGATGAATGGAAAACTGCCTTTAAGACCCACATCGGCCATTAGGAATACCTGGTGATGCCTTTTGGTCTCTGTAACGCCCCAGCGGTTTTCCAGTATCTGGTAAACGACTTCCTGAATCTCTTTGTTTTCGTTTATCTAGATGATATTCTTATTTTTTCAAAGGACCTCCAGCAGAATCGCCAGCATGTCCCTCAGGTTCTCCAACGCCTCCTGGAGAATTCCCTTTTTGTTAAAGTTGAGAAATGTGAGTTCCATTTAACATCTGTCTCTTTTCTGGGATATGTTTTCGAGGGCGGACAAGTGAAGGCTGATCCCGGGAAAATCAAAGCTGTCCAAGAATGGCCAACCCCGATGTCCAGGAAGCAGTTGCAGCGGTTGCTGGGGTTCGCAAATTTCTACAGACGCTTCAATCGAGGCTTCAGCATCCTTGCAGCCCCCCTGACCTCACTTACCTCCACTAAGCAACCCGTCGCCTGGGACCCGCCGGCAGATCGGGCCTTCTAAGAACTCAAGGGGAGGTTCACCGAGGCACCCATACTCATCTACCCAAATGTCAAGTCTCAGTTCATCCTGGAGGTTGATGCCTCAGATACCGGAGTAGGGGCCATTCTCTCCCAACGTTCCTCCCAGGACAAGAAACTTCACCCCTGTGCTTTCTTCTCCAAGCGTTTTACTCCAGCAGAAACTAATTACAGCATCGGTGACCGAGAGCTTCTCGCCATTAAGCTAGCCTTGCAGGAATGGCGCCATTGGTTGGAGGGGTCGGAGCTCCCGGTTGATGTCTGGACAGACCACAAGAACCTGCTCTACATTCAAACAGCTAAGAGATTAAACCCTCGCCAATATCGCTGGTCTCTTTTCTTCTCCCGTTTTAATTTAAACATAACATACAAACCAGGTTCCAAAAACACCAAGCCCGATGCCCTGTCTCGGCAACACTCCCCGGACGTCCAACCTGAGGCCCCTGCGTCCATCCTTCCTCCATCCTGCACTGTGGGGTCACTCACTTGGGATGTTGAGTCCCTAATCCAACGCGCTCAAGTCATTGAGCCGGATCTAGGTGGTGGTCCTCCACGTCGCATCTACGTCCCTTCCTCTGTTCGCTCCGGAGTCATCAGGTGGGGACATCCCCAGCCGTACCGTCGCACTCATCCGTTGCTATTTCTGGTGGCCTGGTCTCAACAAGGATGTTAAGGGGTACGTAGCTGCTTGTCCAACGTGCAACCAGAGCAAAAGTCTCCATCAACCTGCCTCCGGTCTTTTACAGCCTCTCTCCATCCCAACATGGCCCTGGTCACACATTGCCTTAGACTTTCTCACTGGACTCCCTACGTCTCAGGGCCTGCCACCTCATTCCCCTCACTAAATTGCCTACCGCTGCTAGGACCGCCAAGCTCCTCTGTCTCCACGTCTTCAGGTTACACGGCATCCCTACCAAGATCCTCTCGGACAGAGGACCCCAGTTCATCTCCAGGGTGTGGAAAGATTTCTGCGCAGCTCTCGGCGCCCGAGTCCAACTGACATCTGGTTTCCATCCTCAATCAAACGGTCTATGCGAGAGACTCAACCAGGAGCTTGAAAACGCCCTTCACTGCCTTTGCACAGCAAATCCGTCCACCTGGAGCTCCCATCTCCCTTGGATCGAATATACACACAACTCTCACGTCTCCGCAGCTACTGGCATTTCGCCCTTTGAGGCCTCCCTTGGGTTTCAGCCATCAGTCCTTCCCAGCTCCACTCCCAATTCAACCTTACCATCTGTCAGAACGCACATCAGAGCCTGCAGAAGAGTGTGGGAACAGACTCTGGCCGCCCTTCAACGCTCATCAGCCAAGTATAAACACCACGCGGACCTACGACGCCACCAAGCTCCGCAATATACACCTGGCCAGTTAGTGTGGTTGTCCGCCAGTGACTTCCCCTTTAAAGGGGTTCCAAGGAAACTGGCTCCCCGCTTTCTGGGCCCCTATCCCATTGAAGCAGTCATCAGTCCTTCAGCCCTCCATCTGAAACTCCCTGCCCATCTCCGTGTGCACCCGATTTTTCATGTCTCCCAGTTCAAGCGTGTCTCTGCTAGTCCCTTGTGCCCTCCTTCCGAACCCCCTCTTCCCGCTCGGATAATTGACGGGCATCCCGCCTACACTGTCCGGCGCATTTTAGATGTATGCCCCCGGGGTCGCGGCCTCCAATACCTGGTGGACTAGGAGGGTTACGGCCCAGAAGAGCGCCGTTGGGTTCCCTGTTCCTTCATTTTAGATCCTTCCCTTATCACTGACTTTGAAAGGGCTTCTGCCTCTTCCAGCCATGCTCGGCCGCCTGGAGGCGTCCGTTGAAGGGGGGGTACTGTCAGGATGTGTGTGTATGTGTGTGTGTTTGTTTTACCTCTTCTCTACAGAAGCTACAGCCTGTTGTCCGGGTTCAGCTGATCGCACTCAGCCTAATCAGGGTGCAGCAGTCTTAAGCGGAGCGCCTACCTGGATCAGACGCCAGATCGTTCGCTTCCGTAGAAGGGCATTGATCGCCTTCCATGATCCGTTGGCTAGTGCCTCCTCGTCTCTCCAGGTTCCTCCGCTGGCTGATCGCTGAAATCAGCGTCGGTTGTCTCTCCCTCGTCCCCTTGTCGCTGCTGCTGCGCAAAGCTGAGCTGGATCTGCCTGACCACCCTCCATCCTCCCCGGAGATCAACACGTTCTGGGTAGAGATTTTCCAGTTACCCGGAAAACCTGCAAGCCCTACCGATTCACCAAGTAAGCCTCGTTCCATTTGTGCTTCTCTCCACGTCACGTTACTCTGCTCACCTTTGTCTCCTCTTATCCCCAGTCGCTGCCCTCTTCCGAGTTCGTGTAGAGAAGGCTCCTCCTGAGTTTTATGAATGGTTTCCCTGCTGTCTTTCATGGCAACCAAACAATAAATTATTTTCATTTCAACCGCACAGGTGTTCGATTGGGTTCAGATCAAGAGACAAACTTGGCCATTCAATCACCTTCACTGGCGAAGGGAATGCACGAGTTTCTGGAAGAAACTCGCTTCAAGGAACTCAAAGACCACCAGTTGAATCCTAAACATGAGTTTCAGAGCGCTGAGAAACGGGAGCTGAGAGCTGCACGCGGTGGGAGTCTGAACCAGCCGAGGCCACATTCATTCGATGCCACAGAGCCGATAAGAATTGCCCTGCTGCAAACTGCTAAAAGGTACTGTTCAGTGAAAGAAGTTGGTGCTGATCACTGCTTAGCCACATTGGGAGGATGAGCTAACTGCATCCCCAAAGGTCACGAGAGTCAGTGCTTAAACAGCAACCGCAGCCATTGTTAGCCGCTGGCTACGCCTTTGGAGACCCCCACCATCGAGGCGCAGCAGCTCGGAGAACTTTAAACGTTCATTAGGTCTGTTTGGGCAGAGGCAAGTTAGTTTAGCATAACAAATTTTAAGGGTGTGTGTTGTTACTGTTGTTAACTTGTATACGTTTTCATCTGCTATCTTTGGCTAAATCAGGCCTCAGGGCTTGAAGTTTTAACCAGTGTTTTTAAATACTTTCCTGACAAGGAGTAATTTTACATCCTGCAATCGGAGTTACTCAACCCGTCAGGAGCTTCACTTTTCTTTGTTAAATGTTTGATAAATGTATTTGAGCTGCTCCAAACGCCCCACCTGTGTTACAAGAAGCTATAGCTAAAGATTAGCCCACAGGTTTGGCCCAGGCCGCACTCAATGAATAAAGAATCAGAGGTGTTCAAATAGAGATCGGTTCAAAGAAGGTTAATAACAGAATATTCAATTCAATTCACTTTTATTTATATAGCGCCAGTTCACAACAAATGTCATCTCAAGGCACTTTACAACAAAAGTCATCTCAATACAATTATACAAACATTCCAATCATTTAAGTTTTTATATGTAACGAATCCCAGCAGATTGCGTTGAGTCATCGGTGTGAGGTTGTGCCCGGATCATGCAGACTCCAACCACAGCAATTCCTCAGCAACCCTCATACTGAGCAAGCATGTAGCGACAGTGGAGAGTAAAAACTCTCCTGTAACAGGAAGAAACCTCTGGCAGAACCTGGCTCAGTACAAGCGGTCATCTGCCATGACCGTCTGGGGGTCTGAGAAGACAGAGAAGAGACAGAATGGAGGAGCATCATCTGGACCAACGCTCCCCATCCAGTAGGGGGCATTATAGCTGAGCAGGGTACAAGACCGGGTGGAGCTTCTATAGGGAGAAAAACACTGAGAGAAAACTGGGTTAACAATTGCATTAACTTCAGAAAAAATATATCTGGAGAGTAGTAGAAAAGAAAAGTAGAAGGTGTGTTAGGGTCAGTTGAGTCCGAAAAAGGATAGATTTTTTCCTAAATCTTAAGTCTATTAGGAATGTGCGGTGTGAGGGAGATAGAGTTGATCTTATTAGCAGTTTCTGAAACCCTTTAATGTATCAATATACTGGAATTACATCGTTTACTGCCGTGATCAATCCAAATAAAAGTAATTTTCCAAAGGTCAGTGACTTATTATCCAAATAATTTTTAAACAAACATTTTTTGATTAAAATAATGTTTTCATTTTCCTTACGTTGTTTTATTGGTTTACACATAAATCCATGGTGCTAATTAGTTAAAACTAATTACAATTGGAAAACAGGTTTAGCTTCCATTCCAGCATTTGCAAATCAAACCTTAGTTCTCTAAAGGAAATTTCAATCAAACGCAACTGGACTTGGTAATTTGTCTTGGAAGACGTTTCACCTCTTATCCAAGAGGCTTCATTAGTTCATGCTAGCCGCTGACCAGGCTAGGACTGGTCCATCTAACTGGTGTGGAGACGCAGCTATTCAACCTCTTGGAGGGCTTTTACAAGACTGATTGTCATTGGATCCTTTGTGCTCCACGTATTAACGACGGTCGTTGGCGTGTTGCCTATTGGTGGAGGTTAGGTTACGGCTTCATTAGTGCCCTATTGTGTTATAACGACAGTCGTTAGACTCACAGTTCTTTTTCTTATTAGAGGTTAAATTGTTGAGTCTCCTGGGTAGGGATGAAAGGGCAGCATTGTAAATTGGAGATAGGTGATGTCTCAGGCCTCCTCCTCTGTTAAGCGATGGTTTCTCTACTTTTACATAGATGGCTTCTTTTACTCCTCTTTTAAACCATCTGTCATCTCTGTCTAATATCTGGACATTGCTGTCCTCAAAGGAGTGGGCTTTCTCCTTGAGATGTAAACGAACAGCAGAGTCAATGCCTGAGGAGTTAGCTCTCCTGTGTTGGGCCATGCATTTGTACAGTGGTTGTTCGGTTTCACCAATGTAGAGGTCCTTGCATTCTTCATTGCATTAGATTGCATACACCAGGTTGCTTTTGTGTGCGTGTGGCGTTCTGTCCTTGGGATGTACTAGTCTCTGTCGGAGTGTGTTGCTGGGTTTGAAATACACAGGGATACTGTGTTTGTTAAAAATCCTCCTGAGTTTTTCAGAAATCCCAGACACATATGGAATGACTACATTGTTTCTTTTGTTTTCTTTTTCGACCACTTTGTTGGCTTTCCTTCTGGAACTAGCTGCAGTTTTCACAAAAGTCCAGCTGGGGTAACCATACGTTGTGAAGGTGTCTCTCACAACGTATGTAATCAGGGTCCTGATTACACTAAGCTTGTGTTCCAGTGGGTGGTGTGAGTCAAAAAGTAGGTATTGGTCTGTGTGTGGGGGTTTTCTGTATACCCCAATTTGGAGCCTTCTGTCCTTTCTCTTCTGGACGACACAATCTAAAAAGGGCAAACTATTGTTTTTGACATCTACTCTGGTGAAATTGATGTTTCTGTCCACTGAGTTTGTGTTCAATTAAAAGCTTGCACCTCTTTGGTTTTGATTTTAACCCATGTGTCATCTACGTATCTGATCCAGTGGCTAGGTGTTATTCCTTCAAAGGAGTTCAAAGCCCTGCACTCTACCTCCTCCATGTATAAATTTTCCACAATTGGAGAAACTGGTGAGCCCATGGCACAGCCATGTTTCTGTCTATAAAACTTGCCATTGAACTGGAAATATGTGGTGTTCAGGCACAATTCCAGAAGTTGGCAATGTGTTCTGGTTTGAGTTTTGTTCTGGTTTGGAGGAAGTTGTCCTGTGTAAGTCGTTCTCTTACTGTGGCCAAGGCCACCATGGTAGGAATACAGGTGAACGGTGAAGTCACGTCATAGGAAACCATTGTCTCATCTGGATCCATTTTTAGGTTCCGGACTTTGTTCACAAAGTCTTTGGAGTTTTGGATGTGGTGTGGGGTGTTGCCTACCAGAGGTGCCAGGATATTGGCACCTATATATATGTGTTTCGCTATATTGTACATGACAGAGTTTATGCTGCTGACAATGGGCCTGAGCGGGACCCCTTCTTTATGGATCTTGGGGAGTTCATATAGGCAAGGAATTTAGTCCTGGGGGTAAAGTCGGTGGTATTGTGTTTTGTCAATCATGCCTTCTTTTTGTAGTTGTTGTGAACATTCTATCACCTTCTTTTTGTACCCACTCGTGGGGTCTCGTTTCAGAGTTTCATACGTGTTAGAGTCATTCAGTAGTGCAAAGATCTTGGTGTGGTAATCAGTTGTATTGAGCACAACTGTGCATCTACCTTTGTCTGCTGAAAGGATTGTGATGTTGTGCTCCTTGCTCAGTGCTGATACTGCTTTCCTCTCCTCAACAGTGACGTTAGAGGGGGGGACCTTAGCCTCAGACAAAGCTGCCGACACTTTTAACCGAAGTTGTTCTGCCTCGGTTCCAGTTAAGTTGTTTTTCTTTATAGCTTATCCTGTGGCTGTAATCCAGTCCACTATGGGTAACTTTTTTGGTGTGATGGCAAAGTTCAAACCCTTGGGTAGGACCTCTTTCTCCGGATGGGTAAGTTCTCTGTCAGACAAGTTCTTTACCCACCGATTTTGTTTTTCATTTTGTGTTGGGATGTCCGTTTTTTGCCTCCAAGTGAGTGTTTCTGTGTTTTTGTTGATGTTTCGAGATTGTAGGTTGTGGAATTTCCTGGTTTGTCTTACTTTTCTCTTGGTGTGTTGAGATAGTTGTGCTGTCTGGGCGAAAACCACAACTCTCTCTAAGATAGGACCAGGTAATATTGACATCAGTTTCTGTAGTGAATGGTCTGCTCTCTCTTTCAGACCTTCAATGGTGAAATTGACTTGTCTTATTCGTTCACTGAGGAGTTGGTTTTGTGCCTTTTCTATTATCTTTTCCACTCTATACCCTCTCATAGTGGAATTTAAGCGTAGGCTAGTTGGTGTGAGCCTTTGTTGTCTGCATTGAGTCCATCCACAGATGCTCCCCTGATATGGAATTTGAGGGTCCTGGGCAGTATCTTTGCTGTTACAAGTACTGTACTTTAAAGACTTAAATCGGAGGTTTTTCCAGGTATCTGCAGAAGCCAGTCCTCTAGTTTGGGGGTCACTGACTCGAGTGCTCCGAGTACTATGGGTGTTACTTCCACGTTCACCTTCCAAACCTTGGTATTTCTCAAGTTTTTTATATTTCTTATTCTTGATGTTACTCTCATAGTGGAATTTGAGCGTAGGCTAGTTGGTGTGAGCTAAGCTTGGTATTGCCACATCCACCACAACAGCTTTCCTCTGCTCTTTATCTTTTTTATGTTTTATTTTTATAACTGACGATACAAGATAGGGAGGTAATTTAAGAACACAAGAAAACATCACAGTCCTCTACCTCTGTTGGAAGGCAGAGAAGTGTGAAAACAAAATTTAAAAAACCACCAATAGAACAGAACAAAATTAACCGATGCGATCTAGTAATATTAACTAAGAATTACACATTCACTACACACAAAAATGGATTAATGAACACAACACTAATGTTTCTGGTAAGCTCCTGGTAACAACTAACTAATGACGATGATCTCAGCTCAAGATACAGTATATCTGTAATCACCAATGTCCCCACACCTATTTGTGTGTGTGAGCATGCAGAGGTGAATAAGGTTTCCCCATGCAAGTGATTGATAGCTGATGTGAAGAACCGTCAATCCTTCCTACAGTAATCGACGCAGATATGAAGGAGGCAGGAGATGCACGCGTCCAGAGTACCACAGAGCGCAGGGCCAATCACCCACCAAGAGAGGAAAAGATGGAAGCCCCAGGGAAACACCCAACAACTGCAATGCTGGGGCCCGCGAGATCGCAGGGACGAGCCCACGGACTCTGCCGGTGACCGGCTACATCCGGGCGGCACCGGAACAGGACCCGGAGGCCACGGGGACCCGGAGGCCATGGGGACCCGGGGCGCGCCGCCCCCCAGAAGGGCCTCGACCAGGAATCAGAAGACAGGGGGCTCCCCGCCACCGCCGCAAGGCAGGAGGAACGGGACCCACAGCCGGCCGACGGACGACACACGCCACCGCCACCCCGGACCAATCCCCACCACCAACAACCCAGACCCCCCCACCCCAGACATACACACGCCAGGGAGCCACAGTTAAAGCCGCAGTGGATGTACGCCTTCCCAGCCAGCAGCTGGACACCCAGATCTAGAAGCCCCCGGGTCCAGATCCCGCCCCACGCAGAGTGCCGAGACCAGTGGCCCAGCCAATGCCGGACACCCCCATCCAAATGAATCGACCAAGCCGCGGAACCCACAGAACCGACAGGAGGCCCGAGCACCAGGTACGGTCCCCACCGACCCAACGAACGGCACCAACCCACCTTGCAACACCGGCACCCCCATAAGAGGTGCCCCAGTCAATCCAAGGAGGACTTCGGTCTGAAACAGCAGCCACCCGACACACCAGCCCACCCAGGACTAGCCAGGCATGCACGAGGACCAAGCCAGGTCGCATCCGGGCCCCTGGCCCCAGGCATCGAGAACCACCAGCGGACAGGGGCATCAGTCACCAACAGGAAGTGACGGAAGGGAAAAAGATGCACCAGGCCAGAGGGCAGCCAAACACCCGACCTGACAAGTAGACAGAGACATACAGAGACAATCATACATAACCTCCTCTTATGCGCAGACATTCTCACCAACACAGGACACCCGAATATGGACGCTGACACTCATTCATACGACCCGTACATACTCTATACTCCCAGGCCAAGGGACAGATGCCACAATAGAGCAACCTGCTCCTGCACCCGGGTAGATGAACCCCTTGCCCACCAGGATGGGGACAAGCAGACCGCCAAGGCCCCCACCTCAGCAAGAGTAGACCACCAGCCCAGGTCCCCAAACAAACAGCCGTGATATGCCATCCGGGCTCCAACCTCTAATTACCCAACGAACAGGGGTATGGGAAGACCCCCAACCTATTTCCCCCCGCTCGATTTGGGTGTTGTTGCGTGTTGTTCTAATTTGCACTTAAAACAGAGCGGTGGGACATAGGAATGCTGCCGGGCACCCCCATCTCCCACCCGGGCCCTCACTGTCTGGATACAGTTAAGCAGTGGGCACCGCCTCCATTGCCGAGGTGCATGCACTGCCTACATGTGCGTGTGTCATTTAAATATTACAAGTGTAAAGTGTCTAAGTTGTACACTAAAATTGGGACCCAGGCCGCCACCGGGTAGCGAAGACGGAAACTCCATCCCACACCCCAGTGACGTTACCACGTCCCAAGGCCCTTGTGAATGGTAGAATGAAGGAGCAGGTGGACAGAGGGATTAGGGGAACGGGAGTAAATGACTGGGGTGACACTATGCCATCCCCAGGGAGCCAGCTCCCCTGCTGACTCCAATAAGCAACCCCGTTCTGCACGATCCACCAGGAGTGGGAGGCCCCTAGCACGTCAATTCGGGGCCCACGGCAGCGGCACCACCAAGCTCCAGGATGGTCACGTTACATATCAGCAGCAAACCTGACATCCAAACAGCGTGAATCCTCGTTCTGTTGTTGCAACTACCACGTCCGCTCACTAGATGTCGCTATGGGGTTCGTGTTCCATATTCAACCTTTAATCTATGTTTTATGATTGATTTAATATGTTGATATTGTAAGAATTTACTCTTGTTAATTCAGTATGGTGTAACCAGTGTATTAAATGGGATAAAGTCTGTTCCCTCAAATATGTGCACCAGGTATTCAAAACTCCATTTTGGAAAATTGATCACGCATTTTTTTTTTGATAGGATGTCCGAGTTATTCCCGATGAGTGTACGTCTGCATGGGACTAGTAAGGTCTGTGTCAATTTAAGAAATTCCCACCAAGCTGTCAGAGAGGAACTGATACTGATGCTTTTAAAACATTCATTTTGTTTTATATTTGAGCTATTAAATGGTAGATCTGAAAGTTTTATCTTATTGCATAGTGTCTGTTCAACATCTATCCAGGACTCATCGAGAGAACTGTGTTTTAACCATCTTGATGTGTATTGGAGCCAGTCGGATAAGAAATAATGACGAAAGTTTGGTAGGTCTAGACCTCCTTTATATTTGGACTTCTGCAGTGTTTTTAAGCTGATACGTGGGGGTTTATCTTTCCAAAGAAATTTAGAAACAAAAGAGTCCAGAGATCTAAACCAATCAGGTGATGGTTTGCTTGGGATCATTGAGAATAAATAATTGATTTTAGGCAAAACCATATTTTTTATTGTAGCTACTCTTCCAATAAGTGATATGGGAAGGGATTTCTATCTAGCCAGATCATCTTCCACTTTTTTTTAAAGTGGGACGTAGTTTAGCTTTGATAGGTCTGCCGGTCTTTGTGAGATATGGATACCTAAATATGTAATATTTCTTAACCGGAGTTGCACAGCAAAGTGACCCTGGAAAGAACAGTTGATTGGAAGGACTGTAGATTTTAACCAATTTATTGAATAGTCTGAAGCTCTTGAATAAGATTTTATCAACTCGATTACCTGAGAGACAGAGGTTTGTGAATGGTTCAATAAAAATATCAAAGAGGAAGGGAGAAGGTGGACATCCCTACCTGGTACCTCTCCGAAGGAAAAACCTTGATTATGTTTGATTATTAGTCCTAATACATGCTGTTGGGGAGCTGTATAGTATTCTTAACCAGTTTAAAAAATAATTACTGAACCCAAATTTATGTAAGGTTGCAAATAAAAATTTCCAGTTAAATCTATCAAATGCTTTTTCTGCATCTAAAGATAATATTGGTTTGGATGTTTTTACAGTAGGAATAATCTATTAAATCTATTAATCTACTTGAATTTGTAGACGAGAACCTCCCTTTCATGAAACCTGTTGTTCAGGATGAATTTTAAGAGGTGTTATTTTCTCTATTCTTCTTGCAAGAGCTTTGCAAATTATTTTAAGATCAACATTGATGAGAGAAATGGGTCGATAACTGGCGGGAGACATAGGGTTTTTCCCTGGTTTTAATAAAAGATTGATGTAGGCAGATTTCCTGTTTAGCGGTAGTCAACCATTTTCCTTTGTTTCAAGTAACATTTTGTAAAATGTTGGTGCCAAAATATTCCAGAATTCTTTATAGAACTCTACTGGAAATCCATCTGGGCCTGGAGCTTTATTATTACACATGGATTGGAGGGCCTCCTGGAGTTCAGCCGCTGTTAGTGGTGAATTCAGGGCCTTTGATTGACTGTGAAAGTGTAGGAAGAGTTATTTCATCCAGGAATTGTTCAATGTAATTATTTTATTGGTATATCTCCGGTATGTATAAAGTCTCATAAAATTATTTGAAAATGTTTATTTTTTCAGGATCATATACTATATTCCCAGTTTTGTCTTTGATTGCAGATATAGTTGTTTTTTCTTTATTTATTTTTTAACTGATTAGCTAAGAAGCGACCTCATTTATTACTATGTTCAAAGTTCTCTATTCAAAGTCTTTGGATTAAGAACTGCGTCCGTTTATTAATAATTTCATTTAATTCTAATTTTGCTTTGCGTACTTTGCTTAAGCTCTCTTTACCCAGGGAAGCTTCTAATGATTTGATAGTTTCTTGTAATTCTTTAATATGTTTATTTTCTGTTCTCTTTTTATTTGATGAGAATTACATTATTTTACCTCTAAACACAGCTTTCCCTGCCTCCCAGAGAGTGGATGGCGACATACCAGGGAGGTCATTAAATTCCAAGGATGAAGCCCATTCTTAATCTCGAATTTTTGAATTGAAGGGTTGCTTTTCTATTAGCTAGATTTAAAGAAACAGAAGCATGATCTCTGATAACCATAGGATGTATCTCAGTGTCTGAAATGTCATGCAACAGTGAGCTGCTGACTAAGAAATAGTCCAATCTAGAATAAGAATGGTGGACATTTGAGAAAAAAGTGTAATTTCTGTTTTTGGGATGAAGCGATCGCCATGCATCGCAAAGACTATAATCGCTCATGTACTGTTTAACTATATCTATGGATTGCCAGGTACGCTGAGTTCATGTTCTACTGAGCCTGTCTGTTTTTTCAAAATTCAAAATTGAGGTCCCCCCGAGAGCAAGTGAGCAATCCATGTGATTAGCCAAAACCGAGAAAAAGATGAAACAATGAGGGGGCGTCAACATTTGGACCATATACACTAGCTATACATAACTTTTGATCTGGATCTGTAACTGTGTCCATTACTTTAAAATTTATATTTTTATTTATTAATATTGCTACTCCTCATTGTCTAGAGTTTTAGCATGACGAAAAACTATAAGGATACTCTGGTGTTATTAAATCATTAACAGTTGAGCTTGATTTGAGTCTCGTGTAGTAAGACGACATCTGCCTTCAATCTCTTAAAATGGTTGAAAATCTTTATCCTTTTATCTCTGGAGCCAGATCCGTGAATATTCCATGTTAGAAATTTGACAGGATTCATAGAGCTAAGATAAACATTAGACATTTACTATCGCCAAGGATGAATATATGTGTAGTCTTGGTATGTCCATGGAGTAGCCTGATTGAAAATCCAGAAGCAGAGATAAAGAGAGGGAAATAACATACCATTACAGGTGTGTAATGAATGAGAGTATGATGGAAAAACATAAATATGCTATGACAAAGGTCTGTGTGTGTGAAAGAAAAAGAAAGAAAAGTGATTAAGAGATTCAGTGGCACAAATGTAAAATAGAGAGAAGCGGGCAGTTAACCCAGTGTACAGCCTTACCCCCGCCCACATTTACAAACGTAAACGTCCTTCTGAGCTGTTCTTACCTTTAAACTTTAGTTATCTGATAAAACAACTCTTATCTAGTCTCTGTTAAATATGACTAAAGCCCAGGAGTAACCTGAGGGTCCATGAATAGCTTAACGTTAACATACAGTTTATCTACAGTAACTCTAGCCTTGTTGCCTTCATTGATACATTTCTTCCTAATTGGAAATAACACGCGCCTTCTGTCCGAGATTTATTTCGGAAATTCATCATTAACGCTGTAATTCGTCCCCCGTAGCTCTCTCCCATGTCCTTTGAAGTGTTCTTTCTGTTTAAAATGTTAAAATTTAGCAACAATTGGTCGCAGGCAGGTGTCTGATTTCTTACCTAAAAGCCGATGAACACGATGAAAAGTGATGTTTTTAACCGTGTCGCTTGGCAGTTTCAGCTGCTGTTAGATAAACTGTCGGCGGGTGGTTTCTGCGTCTTCCTCTGCTTTTTCTGAGATCCCAGAAAAAACATTCTCTCTCATGGATCGGACATTGATGTCTAAGATCGACTCCTTAAACCTTTTATTTTCTCCAGACAGCAGCGTCATCCCCTCGTTGAGTATTTTAACTTTATCTTTCAATGGTTGATTTTCTGGAACAAGCGAGGCTACCTGCTGGGCTGAATTCCAAAGATTCCCTCAAAGCCTGAAATTCTTTGTGTAGAACGTCAACCAGCGCAAGACGGGCATCTAGGTTGGTTAACTTCTTATCTATTGAGTCCAGGACGTCGCTGTAGTTTCTATCTGGCGAGTTGGTGGAAGTGCTGGCCTCAGAACGAGTGCGTTTCTGGGAAGGAGTGCTTGCCGGTGTATCAGAAGCGGCTTTCCGTGACTTACCCATAACGATGTTATCAAAGCACTCGTCTAGGTAGCACTCCAGCAAATCCAATATTCCCTCATCCAGGTTATTTAGAACAAATATATTATTTCATAGTTAGTTTAAAGTGACAGAAATATTTGCTGCGTTTGGTTCAGAATTATTAGCTTGTTTTACCTGACATTGTTTGTTTTACCAGTATACCGCCATGTTTACTTATGCACAGCTCTCGCGAGAACTCAGCAGCTCATCTGTTTGGTTCTTTAAACTCTGCTCTAAACCTCTGCTCTTTATCAACCACCACAATGTCTAGTTGGTTCGCCATTACTATCCTGTCTTTTTGGATCTGGAAATCCCACAGGATTTTTGCTCGGTCATTCTCCACCACCTTTGGAGGTGTTTCCCACTTTGACCTTGGAGTTTCCAGCCCATACTCTGTACAGATCGAAATTACCTAACAACCTTGCTCATTGAAATCTAAAAGATGAATGCCATCACGTCCTCCCATGTTTACATACTGTAGCGTCACTAGAGTCCCACTGGGACTTCATAGCAATAGTTAGCATGCAACCATCTATTAACTCATATTTCCTCATTACAATGAACCACCAGAGCTGTCAAGCCGCAATGAGAGTGAGACACACGCATTTTGGTGTCTTCACACGCACACACACCACATATGACATTCCTCATGCTGAAAATGAATTTGTTGCGTTCAAAACCCATACTGATCAGGCTATGAGCCGATTTATCCTTTTACTGTCTGCCAGAGCTCAGGCTAAGCCCTGCCTTCTGCGCAACTGCTTTGGCCTTTATTGACAGCCTGGTGGCCAATCACCGTGTTGAGATTACAGGATATCCCTCCGCCTCCAGCAACGTTCAATTCAGCGCAATCAACACCGGGAAGGACTCAGAAAATGGTTGAAGGCTGGAAGTTGGAGCTGAATTATAGGATCAGGTAATAACTACATTTTCCATGATAATACACTGATCGGTTATTGATAGAGAACAAATTTGTGGCATCACACCGATTTGCATTCAACCAAAAGTCCTGCATCAGTAGCTACAGGTAGCAGTGTAGCTGAAACTTGGGAATCCACCCTTTTTCCTCTAGTGTTTATCTTTACGTTCAACAGGAAATAGGGTGAGCAGCCTAGAATGTACAGTGCTCTGCATAAATGAGTACACCCCACTAGGTTTGTCAGAAAATCTTTAGCTTCCTTTCAGAATCAACATTTTGTATGATATACTATACTACAAAATACTCCCACAAATGTGGGCCATTGATTGCAAACAAGATTTGTTCATCTGCAAAAACAAAAAAGTGATTTGCCTAACAAATTCATTCAAGCCCATGTTGCAAAAATGAGTACACCCCAATTATAATCCTAGGAGAAAAGCCACACTTAAGACTACAATCTTCTAATTAACAGACATTCAACCACAGATGAGTCTAATGATTCCTTTAATAGGTGTCCAGCAGACAGGTGACAATAAAAGGGCATTACTTTACAAAGAAAAGCCCTTCCCATTTCATACGGTCAGTAATGGCTCCTCATGGAAGAGAAATCTGAGAAAGGAAATAATTTCTTTATAAAAAAAAGGTGAGGGCTACAAGATCAGCAAAGCTTTACATATCAGTCAAAATACTTTAGCAAAAGTGATCAAAAAACTTGAGAAAGATGGAAATGCAACCATCTTACAAGGCCGTCCAGGCCGTCCACCGAAGTTAACATCTCGACAGCTTCTGATGAGAAGGGTTGAAGAAAATCGCCATGCAAGTGCACTGCAGTTAGCTAAAGCAATAGAAAGCTAAACTGGAGTGACCGTTTTACGGAACACCATACGGCGCACACTGCAGAGGAATGGCATGCGGGGGTATCGTCCATGAAGGAAGTGTCTGCTAAAGCCCATGCACAAAAAAATACGGCTAGAATTTGCTAGGGCCCATGCTGAATAAATTAAGACTATTGGGACTCGATACTCTAAAGTGATGAGACCAAGATCACTGTTTTTGGAACTAATGGTTTAAACACTGTATGGTGTCAGAAAGGTGAGGATTACAAAGAAAAATGCATGGTGCCTACAGTGAAACATGGTGGCTGCAGTGTCCTTATGTGGGGCTGCATGAGTGCTGCTGGTGTTGGGGAGCTGAATTTCATTGATGGTATCATGGACTCAACAATGTACTGCTCTATACCGAAGGAAAAGATGCTGCCATCACTCCATGCACTTGTCGTTGGGCACTTTTCCAATACGACAATGATCCAAAAACACACATCTAAAGCTACTGTTGCATTTCTGAAGCAGAACAGGATGAGGGGAGGTGGTTCCTTTAGTCTTCCCTGGAGGGAGCCTGGCCGAATGCTGCATGAAAGGAAAGAACGGCTGGCAGCGGGGATCTATTTAGAGACTCTGCTCAAACCCACTTCCTGTGGAGCTAGAATGCAGATTAGCGCCACCAATGGCTGTGTGTGACCCAACACTATTATTATTATTATTATTATTATTATTATTAATTAAATTTTTGAATAGAAAATATTTAAACTTATTGGAATTTCTCATTGAATTGTAATTACTATTCTTGTAAAGTGCCTTGAGATGACATCTTTTGTAAATCTGCGCTATATTGTTAAACTTAACTGAATTGAATTGGACGGGGGGCAAAGTGGCACAGTGCCCGATGAATGTTGGGGATAGCTAAAACACCCCACAACCCTGTATAGGGTAGAGGTGTAGAGTGTGGATGAGTTGAATATAGATGGGTATAAAGCAGGCCTGGGCGGTATACTGGTTCATAATGAAAAAATTTGTGTATTTTCATTAGATTATGAATTTTTAATATACTCCGACACTGTTGAATAACTCAGACATCTTCCAGAACATTTAATATGAGAAGTGTTTCAGTGGTGACTGACTTCACTGCAGTTCACCACAGTGTGAAAAGCAACTTTTTAAACTAAGTACAGCTGCTGGCAGGAGCTGTCAGAGCAAAACACACAATCTTGATGAAGGAATTCCAAAAGGAAAGAAATGATAAACAGCAGTATATATGTTTTACATACCATCTACGATACTTCTGCCGTCTTTTTCTCTGTTGTTATCTGAATATTAACCAGCTAATAATGTCCTACAGCTGCCATGCTTATTTTACTTCTTCTTTGGCAAAATCCAGTCTGAGTCTGTACTCTGCCCACAACATGATTCTTCAGTACTCAATGCAAAGCCAGTGAAAGATGAAATTTGCAGTTTGCTGCTTGCGTCAATGTGAGGTTAAAAAACAACTATACTTTCAGCAATTAGAACATAAAGAATGTCTACCAGAATCATAATAATTTTAAATCTCTTCATATCACTCACCTGTGTCTGGAAAAAACAATATGATGCAGTCCATATGGCAGTAAAATGGGCTATTTAAAGCACATTTTTATATCATTCCTTTTTACAAGATAATGTGGATATGAACAGTCTTGTATGGAAAAACGTACCATTAAACTGTAATACCGATATGTTTTTTTTAAATATTGTGATATGAAAATTTTGCCATACCGCCTAGCCTTAGTATAAAGGCTTTTAACATGCCTCTTTCTCATCAAATTTTCAATATTAATGCATTATTTTTTCCTCTGAACTTATACTCCTTTACTGCTACAGTACATTTTTGTATATTTTAACAACTCATTTAACATTTTGAGTGATTTATTTAAAAAATAATGAGTTGCTACATCTGCTTAATTAATTAATAATGTACATCTGCATGTAAACAGAATTGTTTAGACTAAAGTTGGTAATAATTAAAGCAGCAAAATTCTGAGGACCTACATGTTCAGTAAGAAACACATATATGTAAGACAACACATACTTACATATACATACCATTTAATAGATCTGCAACTCACTACAACATTGACCTATGTGTTTCAAAAATGTAAAGCCTTGGAGACTCCCATCCATCCATCCATAAATCTTCTTCCTCTTTATCCGGGGTCAAGTCACAGGGGCACCAGCTTAAGCGGAGAGACGGAGACTTCCCTCTACCCAGCCACTTGGTCCAGCTCCTCGGGAGGAATCCCAAGGCATTCCTGGGCCAGCCAAGAGACATAGTCCCTCCAGCGTGTCCTGGGTCTTCCCCTGGGCCTCCTCCCGGTGGGATGGGCCCGAAACACCTCACCAGGGAGGTGTCCTTGAGGCATCCTGACCAGATGCCAGAGCCACCTCAACTGGCTCCTCTCGATATGAAGGAGCAGCAGCTCAACTCTGAGCCCCTCTGGATGACTGAGTTTTTCACCCTATCTTTAGGGGAGAGTCCTGATATCCTACGGAGGAAACCCATTTTAACTGCTTACATAAATGATCTCGTTCTTTCGATCACCACCCAGAGTTCGTGACCATAGTTGAGGGTAGAAACGTGGACCGACCAAGGGGGAACCTGCTTGCAAAAATTGAAGCCAACCCGGAAGTGGCAAAAATTGCAGTGTGGGCTGGCTCCAAAAGGAGCAAATTAATGTTAAAAAGGCCAACTTTACAGCAAAAATAAACATGTTTACAGCCTGGTTAAAAAAAACAAAGTAGGCAGGACCGAGAAGCCGCATCATCAAGAGCGGGAGACGGTTAGATCAGGCTGGAAGACTAGAGAGTTGGACTCTAGACAGACTGGATGATCGCTGGTTAGATCAGTACTGGTGTTAGGAACACAACTGGAGGCATGCATTAATGGATATTTGAGATGTGAGGTGAGTGGAAAGCCTTTTATTTTTTGAAAGGATCTGAGTTTTCATGATGACTTCGTGACTACTTTTTGTTGGATGTGTTGTTAAGATAAGCCGTCCATGTCCTCACCCTCCACCGATGTTTTCTTTACTCGAGATGTTTCTGCGTCTTATGTGATCCTAGTTGAAAAATGGGGTAAATAGTCCTTCTAGCTCTGTCGGCTCGGAGCGTTAACCCTCCGCCCCCAGCGCCACTAACAGCTCCTCCTCTTTGCCCATTTTTGAGTGATGCGGACAAGATGGTGGCGGTGGAAACCATCCAGCTGGCTTCATTTTTACTCTTCAGAAACCTATGGGTGACGTCAACGAGGTTTTGTTTATTTATATATACAGTCTATGGGATCGACTGGTAAATTGAGAGCTTCGCTTTTCATTTCAGCTCTCTCTTCATCACGACAGACCAGTACAGCGCCTGCATGACTGTAGACGCCTTACCAATCTGCCTATCGATCTCCCGCTCTATTTTTGCCTCAATCGTGAACAAGAACCCCAGATACTTGAAGTTCACCACTTGAGGAAGGACCTCATTCCCAACCCAGAGAAGGCACCCTACCCTTTTCTGGCTCAAGACAATGGTCTCAGATTTGGTTATTCTCATCTCAGCAGCTTCACACTCAGCTGCAACACACTCCAGCAAGAGTTGTAGATTGCGTTCCAATGAAGCCAGCAGGACCCTATCATCTGCCAAAAGCAGAGACCAAATCCTGAGGCCACCGAAAGGGATCCCCTCAACCCCTTGGCTGCGCTTAGAAATCCTGTTGATAAAAGTTATGAACAGGATCGGTGACAAAGGGTAACCTTGGCAGAGTCTAACTCTCACCAGAAACGAGCCAGATTTACAGCTTGCAATGCGAACCAAACTCTGACACCGGTCATAAAGGGACCTAAGAGCCTGTAGCCTACCTGGGAGGCTCCCGTATCTGCCAATTTGACAGCTTTGTTTTAAATGTTTTGTTAGGATTCTGTAAACAAGGATGAATTAGGATGTTAACTCAACTATTTCTTCATAAATAGAATCAATTCCATTAAAAATATAATAATTTTCATCATCCAAAACATGATTACTTCTATCTCAGTAAATGAGGCAGCATCAGCAAGAACTGTAGAACCTTGTTTTTATCTGTACTGTTTTGATTTGGCTAAACTTTCTGAATTATCAAAATATTAGCTCAATCTAACCCTTCGACTTTTATGTTAGATCCAATCCCAACCGAATTATTTAAGGAAGCGGACAGGGTGCTGCAGCTGAGCAGGATACCAGACCAGGTGGAGCTTGTATGGAGAGAAAACACACAAAGAGAAAACAAGGTTACCATTTGAAATTAACTAAGCCATTCTAACCATCAGCTTTATCAAAAAGGAAGGTTTTATGCCTAGTCTTAAAAAAAGTCTGCCTCACGGACTAAAACTGGGAGCTGGTTCCACAGAGAGGAGCCTGATAACTAAAAGATCTGCCTCCTATTCTGCTTTTAGAAATCCTAGGAACTATCAGTAGACCTGCAGTCTGAGAGTAATAATTTGATCTGTTAGGAACATATGGAATAATCAGACCTCTGATGTATGATGGAGGGGAAATATGATCTCTCTTTTTAATATTAATCAGAACTCTTGCTGCAGCAATTTGGATTAATTGAAGGCTTTTAATTGCATTTTGTGGACTCCCTGCTAATAAACACATACAGTAGTCCAGCCTTGAAGTAAAAAAAATGCATTGACTAGTTCTACTACTGTCTAGTTGTATTATTTGCTGATATTTCAGCTGTTAACCTTGGATTTTCTCTGTGTTTTTCTCTCCATAGGAGCTACACCTGTACTGGTATCCTGCTCAGCTACAATGCCCTGTTGGATGGAGAGCACCCAGACTCAGATGATGTTCCTAGTGATCCAACATGTTCCATATCCAGCAATCAACTTTTTACTTTCTTTCATATATAACATACTCTTACATCAGTTCCTTTTGTTCTTTGTCTCTTTTCTCTGTCTTCTGAAACTCCCAGACGTTTGTGGCAGATGGCCACTGTTACTGAGCCAGGTTCTGCTGGAGGTTTCTTCCTGTAAAAGGGGAACTTTTCCTCTCCACTGTTCCTACATGCTTGCTTAGTATAAGGGACTGCTGAGAGATTGCTGTGGTTGGAAAGTCCCTATCACTGGGGCCCAACTTCACATCAATGACTTGAAGAAATCTGCTGGGATTCCTTAAATAGAAAATTAATTTTCTTGTAAAGTGCCTTGAGATGACATCTGTTGTGAATTTTTGCTACATAAATAAACTTAATTGAAAAACTAAATTGAATAAACCAGCTCGTCACTTAAAGACTTTGCAATTACTTGCCTTCTGTCACCCTCTCTCGGCTTGCGGGATAACCTTACTGTTGTAAAAAAAAATCTTTATTGGGTACATCTGAACAATTGTACCTACGGTTTTACAAAGTCTTCAGCCAAAACAAAAAAAAACCCATCAAACTAATGGTATGTCAGCTGGTGAACTGTCAAATTTGGCACAACACGGCACTGTATCAAATCATCATGGCCAAATAGTATTTATTAGTTACCAGTCCAGCAACACGTGTATTTTAGCCTGTTGTATCTGTAACGCCTCATCCACACCGGTTGCTTACACAAAACTGAAAAGTTACAACACTGGGTTTTAGAAGCTAATCCTACTTTGACATAAACTGAGCAACAGTTTGACGGAAAATATCTTTCTCAGCAGTGAAGAGAAGGAAGTGTTCTCTGACCTGTCTTGCTGCTCTCTGAGAGAGCAGGAGGAACCACAGCAGGTGTGCTGTAAACGAGTGGAACAACCTAGTCCATTTGAGAAGCTGGCAGCTGCAGCCTACAGCTCTGCCGCTCACACTGGGTGCATCCGTTCCCCTGGTGTGAATCAGGGGTTAACAAGCCTTGTCTGGCTCCAGCAGTGTTCAGTTCTTGAAGCCCAGTGTCTTCTGATTTTCTTCTTTAGATTCTTTGGTGGCTCAATTCTCAAAACTTGGTTTGTTTATATCATTAGGTAGCACGTAGCATTCTGCCATAAAACGAAACTCAGTCAAATACATCCAGAGAAGCGGTCCACAGTTGAAAAGTTCTATGGTGCGGTAGACAGCAGGAAGACCCTCACATGTAGTGACACCTCCAAAAATAAACATCATAAATGTTGTCGCCAAAACATTTTAAAACACGTTTTTAAGATGTAACAGTTACAGAGTGGTTCTTTAAGCACATTTTTGTGGATTTTGTGGAATTCTTTACTTCAGTTTATTTGTTGTTTAAATAAACATTTCACTGTTTGTGTGCGTCGTACCAGGCTTGTAATTTTGAGAAAAATAAACACCAAATCAATTCCCATCTATCCATTCTTCCATATCCATATCTTTGCAGGGTTACGATCATTGGCCGAGAGGCGAGGTACACCTTGGACAAGTCACCATTCCATTCCAGTGCAAAATAGAGACACACAGGACAAACAACAATGGACACACTCACACCTAAGAAAAAATTTGAGAGATGAATAAACCTAACAATCATGTTTCTGTACTGTGAGAAGCTGGAATACCTGGAGGGAAACCATGCATGGACAACCCTCTTTAAACTTAACTAAAACTTGAAAGAGGGAGAACTTTCTTTATTCCGTTACAATCCAGTGGAAGTAGTGAATGTGCAATCTCTTAAGAGGGGGGGGGGGTGTACAATCCACATATTCATCACATTCTTATACGAATTCCCTCCTTAAAAACATGCCTAAAGTGTTTCTTAGGTTAATTTATGTATATTTGAGTAATCTTTTAAAACTCTCGCGGCCGCCGTGTTGACCGCTAAAGGCCAGAGTCGTCCTAGCTATGCCCTCACCTCTCATCAAAGCCTCTACATTTTGATTACCACCCATGTCTCTCCACAGCCCTCCCTCCCCTACTCCCCAATCACAAAAGCAGAACATCGTAAACAATCAGCTATCACATGTGGAAATTAGTATATACCTAGTTACAGGTAATAACTAGCTAACTACAGACCTATATCTAACCTTCCTTTTTTATCCAAAATTCTGGAGAAAAATAGTTGCTAATCAAGTATGTGAGCATCTAAACAGCAACAACCTGTTTGAAGAATTTCAGTCAGGATTCAGAGCTCATCATAGCACTGAAACAGCACTGGTAAAAGTTATTAATGATATTCTAATGGCCTCGTAAATGGATTTGTGACTCTTTTGGTCTTGTTGGATCTCAGTGCTGCTTTTGACACAGTCAATCATAACATTCTCTTAGAAAGGCTTGAACATGTACAGATCAAGGGAACAGCACTAGGCTGGTTTAAATCATATTTGTCCAACAGATTCCAGTTTGTTCGTGTCAATGATAAACCTTCTTCACACTCCAGTGTGTACTTGTGGAGTGCCACAGGGTTCTGTGATTGGACCGATTCTCTTTACTATATATATATCCTTCCAACAGGTAAAATAATTAGACTGACTGGTATGAATTTCCACAGTTATGCTGATGTTACACAATTATATTTATCAATAAAACCTTATGAATCCAATCAGTTAGGTAGAACACAGTCATGTCTCACATAAACTAAACTAAATTTTCTGCTTTTAAATTCAGACGAGACAGAAGTTGTTGTCTTTGAACCAGAGTCTTTAAAAAATAGACTGCTAAGTCAATCACTTTATCTGGATGGCATTAATTTTGCCTCTGCTAAAGAACCTTGGAGTCATTTAAATCCCATATGAAACAGGTCTCAAAAATGTTTTTTTCTCCACCTTGGGAATATTGCTAAAATTAGAAACATCCTGTCCAGGAGTGATGCTGAGAAACTAGTCCGTGCAATTGTTACTTCAAGGCTGAACTACTGTAATTCCTTATTATCAGGAAGTCCACAAAATGTAATCAAAAGCCTTCAGTTGATCCAAAATGCTGCAGCAAGAGTTCTGAGGAATATTAAAAAGAGAGATCACATTTTTCCTGTTTTAGTTTCTCTCCACTGGCTCCCAGTTTTTTTTTTTTTTTAACGTGTCCTGTCTAGCAGTATGCTACTCAGAATTGGTGTCTGAGTACCAAGTACAAGCCCAACAGTTTTACTTTCCCAAGCAGAGTATTACAGCTTCGCTGTAGTACGCCACTTGATGTATATGTATGAAAAATCTTTATTAGTGATTACTGTGGGTTCAATTTCCTGACGTCATGGACATTAAACTGAGACAAGAAGGGAGAAAGGAAGAAGGTGAAGAAAAGAAACCGGACCAACAGAGGGGCGAACCGACGACAGGGAGGCAAATAAAGAACACAAGAAAACATCCCAGTCCTCCACCTCTGCCGGACGGCAGAGAAACAGTAATAAAAAACAAAAACAACAAAGTGTACAGAACCAAACCAATAGTTCGGATCTGGTAGAATAAACAAAGAATTACACATTCACTACACACAAGCATTGATTAATGAACATAATACAAATGTTTCTGGTAAGCTCCTGTGAACAACTAACTAATGATGATAACCTCAGCTTAAGATATGTCCGTCCTCACCCATGTCCCCACACCTATGTGTGTGCGAGCATGCAGGTCGGAATAAGGTTTCCCCATGCAAGTGATTGATAGCTGGTGTAAGGAACCGTCAATCCGTCCTACAGGAATCGGCACAGACATGGAGGAGGCAAGAGATGTATGCATCCAGCGTCCCACAGAGTACAGAGTCCAAAGGCGGATCAGCGCAGGGTCGATCACCCGCCAAGAGAGGAACAGATGGAAGCCCCAGGGGAGCACCCACCAGCCGCAATGCTGGGGCCCGAGAGATCGCAGTGACGAGCCCAAGGGCTCCGCCGGTAACCGGCTACGCCAGGGCGGGCCCGGACCAGGAACCGGAGGCCACGGGGACCAGGGGCACCCCGCCCCCCAGCGGGGCCCCAACCAGGGACCAGCCGACAAGGGCCCCCCGCCGCCGCCGCAGGCAAGGAGGACCCGCAGCCAACCGACGGACAACACACGCCGCCGCAACCCCGGACCAATACCCACCGCCAACAACCCGGCCCGCCTCCACACATCCACACGCCAGGGAGCCACAGCAAGAGCCACAGCGGATGTACGCCCTCCCCAGGCCGCGCCCAGCCGGCACCTGGACATCCAGATCTTCCAGCTCCAGGGTCCAGATCCCGCCCCACGTAGGGCGCCAAGATCAGGGGCCCAGCCAATGCCGGACAGCCCCACCAGGCGAACAGACCAGCCAGCTGAAGTCCTGGAACCGGCAGGAGGATTGGGCGCCAGGCACGGTCCCCACCGATCCACCGGACGGCACCAACCTATTCTACAAACCCGGCACCCCCATAAGAGGTGCCCCAGTCAATCCAAGGAGGACATCAGCCCGAAACAGCGGCCGCCCGACACACCGGACCACCCAGGACCCGCCCGACATGCACCAGGACCGAGCCGGGCCGCAACCGGGACCCCCAGCCCAATGCATCGAGAGTCATCATCAACCAGCGGGCAGGAGCAACCATCACCGACGGGGAGTGACGGGGAGGGAAGAAGATGCATCAGGCCAGAGAGCAGCCAAACACCCAACCTGACAGGTAGACATAGACAGACAGAGACACTCATACGTACCCTCCCTTTCTTGTGTACACATTCTTACAAATACAGGACATACGAAAAAAAGGACGCTATACCCTCATTCATACCCCCCATACGTACACTATACTCCATACTCCCAGGCCCAGGGACAGACGCCCCAATAGAGAACCCTGCCCCTGCACCCAGGAGACAGACCCCTTTGCCCACCAGGACGGGGACAAGTAGACCGCCAAGGCCCCACACCGGCAAGAGCAGCCCACCAGCCCAGGACCCCGACCAGACGGCGTGATGTTCTATCCGGGCTCCGACCCCTGATGGTCCAAAGAACAGGGGTGTGGAAAGACTCCCCAGCCTCTCTACCCCAGCTCAATGTGGTGTTGTTGCGTGTTGTTCTAATGTGCACTTAAAACAGAGGGGGGGGACATGGGAATACTGCCGGGTACCCCCATCTCCCCCCCCGGGCCCTCAGTGTCTAGATGCGTTTAACCAGTGGGTGCCGGCACCACAGGCGAGGCCCCCTCAACGGGGGGGGTCTCGCCTGTGGCGCCACACCGCCAGGTCCCTACATGTGCGTTCCCTGTAAATGTTGCAAGTGTAGTGTCTAAATTGCTCAATAAAATCGGGACCCAGGCCGCCACCAGGTAGCGAAGACGGAAGCTCCATCCCGCACCCCAGTGACGTGCCCACGTCCCAAGGCCTTGTGAATGGTAGAATGAAGGAGCAGGTGGACAGAGGCATGGGGATGGGGAGAAATAACTGGGGTGACCATTGCCAACCCCAGGGAGCCAGCTCCCCTGCTGACTCCAATAGGCACCCCCGTTCGGCCCGATCCACCAGGGGTGGGAGGCCCCAGCACGTCCAGTCGGGGCCCACGGCAGCGGTACCGCCGAGCCCCATGGGGCCCCCGGCAATCCACCAGCCCCCATGCCAGGGGCATACCTAAATCCTCCCCAACATTCACACTGCTAACAAAACACATGTCACTAGACACCCAGGTTGAGTTTAGCCCCCCCTCACCCTCAACGCCCTCCCCCCTCCCGTCCCAAGCGCACCCCGTTAAAAAGAGCGCCTGTGCTAGATGGTAAAAAGCCTCCCCGCCAATAAGAGACGCCCCAGGCACCGCCAGCGTCAGAGGACCCCCGGGCCGAGGCCGGAACCCGGCGCACCACCGACTCGGGTACCCCGGACATGCCGCGCCAGTCCCGTGAGCAGACCGAAGTCCCGGGCAGCCAATCCCCAGGCCGACATCCTCCAGCCTTGCTTCTACCGCCCGATGGCCGGGTGGCAACAGAACCCACTGGCTCCCAGTTGAATCCAGTACAGAGTTTAAGATCGTCCTGCTTACTTATAAAGCCCTAAATAATCAAGCTCCATCGTACATCAGAAATCTGATTGTTCCATATGCTCCTAACAGAGCACTGTATTCTCAGACTGCATGTTTAGTTATAGTTCTTAGGATTTCTAAAAGTAGAATGGAAAGCAGATCTTTTCAGGCTCCTCTCCTGTGGAACCAGCTCCCAGTTTTAATCCGTGAGGCAGATACTCTGTCTTTGATAAAGCTCATAGTTAGAATGGCTTAGGTCATCCTGAGCTATTTTTGTAGTTATGTTGCTATAGGCGTACCGTATGTACACACCGAATGCGATAGAAGTGACTAGAGCTTCAGGTTTACATGTTAAATCAATGGAGGAGTGTGATGAAGCGCGACTTGGGGTCCCACGACACTTCAGAAGCTGATTTGCGTTGCAAAAAAGCTTTTCTGCCTGATTTGCGCAAACAATTCGCGCTACAGACACAATAAAAAATTTGCGCTGTTCATTGCGTCTACCGCTCGAGTTGGAAAAATCCGAACTCCAGCGTCAAATCGCGCCGCGACAACCAATCAGGGGACAGAGTGTCAGTGATTTTGTGACTGTCATGGAGTCACAGCCTCTGCAGGACATGGAGGAAATACTGATAAACACCGTGGCTAATGACCCCGAGCTACATGACACAAGCAGTTTTCAGTACAGAGACAGGAAAAATAAATAAATATTATAAATAGGTTAAACTATTTAGACAGGAATGCTCTTAAAAGATTTGTGGGTGGCTCTTAAAAGAGCCGTTGTTTCTGTAAAAGCACCTCTCGGCCTAGAAGTGAGCCTTGAAACGGCCTCCTCACCTGGTTTCCTGGTAGTAGCTCCCGCGCCATGTCCCAGCCTGCTCAAATATAATAAAGTTTTACGAACCACAGACAGATGGACAGTTGCTCAGAAAAGTAGTTGGTGTGTCGGCAGGCGACGTTTGGACTTTCACAACACAAACTGGGCGAGCAGGTCACATTGTTCACGTTGATCTCGTTCTCCAGGCGGTGAGGAGCCGGTGTTTATTAGAGGGTGCTCGCTGATGTTTATGGAACCCTCCGCCATAGCTAGACTGTATCTGTAGCTCACCAAACCCCCAGTCCCAGCTCTACCGGAAGCCAGGCCGAAATCATAGTCCGCTCTGTCCTCCGTCAGCTCGGAGACCATAGTCCATAATCCACCGCCAGCTGCAATCTGACCCCAGCTCCGCTGAAGCCTAGGCTGAACACGCTGTCCTCCGTCAGCTTGGAGACCATAATCCACCGGCAGCTGCACTTTGGCCGCAGCTCCGCTGAAGGCCAGGTCGCGGGTGAAAATTGCATATTTTAAAGTGCGGACAGTTCGCTTTGTACATGCTTCAAGGTGCGAATGTGCACACGAACAGCTAGGCGGGTGTCGCCCTTTTTTTGGTTGGTTCTATCGCGTTCTGTGTGTACGAGCCGTTAGACTGTTGGAGGACAGACTGACCACTTTTCTTCAGTCTTTACTTTTCCCTTCTATTACTCTATAGACATGTATTTATACAGAGACAGGAATAAAAAAAATAAACATTATAAATATGTTAAACTATTTAGACAGGAAAGCTCTTAAGAGATTTGTTGTAGGCTCTTAAGAGAGCCGTTTGGCTGCAAATGCAACGCTCTCTCCACCGTGAAGTGAACTATTAACTTCCTCACTTGTGTTCTTTTCGTACGACTAAAAATAGTAGACAACGAACCTTTATCACATGACTAAAACGAGACGGGACATAACGTAAATGCTGGTCATGCGATGACTATAATTAAATGTATAATGCAATATTGTTGACGATAAAAATGAGAGTAAATGTGGTTTATAGAATAAAAAATATGCTAAAATGTCTCCATTTTCGTTGACTAAAACGAGACGTGAGACTT